>RSEF01000008.1:5721754-5769616 GCA_003993805.1 Himantopus leucocephalus
TCGGGCAGCGCTGGCTTGGTGAGCTGGAGCATCTCGAGCGATGGATGAGTCTGTATCCCCGCTGTGTGATAAATCAACTAGAAAAAAAAATAGCTGGTCTGAAATCCAGCAAAGAGTTTAGCTCTGCAGAGCTGACCCATCCGTGCCAGGTTGCATCGCGCCTCCTCGCCCTGGCTGGGATGTGGTGGGTAAAAGGAGTGTGAGTGTTCCCGTAAAGCAACCATGGGCGAGATTTTCCCATGACTTTATGGAAAAGTCACTCCTGGACCTGATCTTGGAGTGACTCTGCTTGGATTTACCCGAAAAAGCAGGGTTGGGGTTGGGCGCTGTGCCCCTGCATCGGCCCAGAGCAACGCACGGCTCCAGCTCTCCCTGGGTCTGCGCAGCCCACGGGCTGCGGTCCAGGATCCCGCCGGGTGGGCCATCCCAGAGGGATGAATTGCCATTGGCTTGGAAAGCAGAGCTGCAGCTGGGGACCCGTGCCCATCCCTTGGGGTGGCTGTCCTTGTGCGGGCTGTCCTCCCACGGCACCCGGGCGGGATCGTTGTGGTTACTGCAGGAGCGGGAAAGGAGGCCCGTGGCTTTCTCGTGCATGCGTGGGACAGCTTTCCGGGGGGAGAAACCTGCACTTTGACAAAGACTGATCCGTGCTGGCTGTGTGGGTAGAGAAGGGCAGGACAGGCTTCCCTGCCCGGACCCGCTGGCAGGGGAGATGTGCTCACGTAACCCATCCCCGCTGGCAGGGTTTTACACCTGCTCAGGACTGACAGCAACGTGATGAGCGAGGCAGCGAAACCTTTGGAAAAAAAAATTTCCCTCAGCTAATTGAAGCAATTAGCAGGAAGACTGAATGCTACCGAAAGTGGCGGGAGCAGATGGGGCCCGATCTCTGCCGGCTTCGGTGGAACGATGCCGGAAAGAGGCTATAACCCCCAGTGCCCGGCATGCATCCCAGCGACGGGGATGGGGATCCCTGGGGGTCAGAGTGGCTGTAAGCTCCCATCCCCATGGGTGATGTGGCTGTCACTGGGTGTCCATCCCTCCAGGAAGGACAAGGTATGTGGGCAGAGCGAATTGGGGCACCCAAAAAAGCAGAGGAGGCAGACCCCAGAGCTCCTCATGGGTGGCATCAGTGGCAAGGGGTTACCTGGGCTGCAGGCAGTGGGGTTTTGGCTGGTTCCCCTCCAAGCTGGCTGTTTTTCACCATGACCACCACGTTCTCCCCACCCAGGGTGTCCCTGAGACAGGAGGAGCAGTTCATCCCTTCCCTGTGCTGTGTCCGGCTGCCTGCCGGAGCGACCTGTGGTGGCTCCTGCACAAATCCCACCCTGCTGAGCTCCCCAGTTCTGCTATGGGCTCCTTAAAAGCACAGGGGAGTTAAAAACACGTGTCCTTAAGGCTAGGAGATGGCCACCCCCTGAAATAGCTTCTGGCCTGAGGCTTTGGAGATGGGCATCCAAGCTCTGGGGCTGGTTGCGGCTCCTCCCTAGAGCTCAGGGACGAGCAGCCAGTGGCGGCCGTCGCGTCGGGCAGATGGAGCCGGCAGCTCCTGGGCATTATGGAGGGTAGGAGGAGTAAATGAAGAGATGAACAGAGACTTTTCTGGGTTGTTTTTTGGATCCCGACCACGAAGCCGCGCTGCTCCAGAGCCGGCACCTGGCCCTGCTGTCTGGCCCCGCCGAAAAGAGACAGTCTGTCTGCCTTGCGCTTTCGGGGCGGCTTTGAGAGCCCTCCTGATTGTAGTACTGCCGCACGTGGGAGGCTCCTCTCTCTGTGTTGCTGCCTGAATGCAATTAGGCATTAATGAGTCATTAAAATAAATCTCTGTTTCTACTCCAAGCGAACATGCCGGGGGGATGCTGACAGTCGGAGCAGCAGGTCTTGCATCATGCGCAGGAAGAGGCTGCGCTTCCCCGCGCCCTCCTCCCCAGGGCTGGGCCACGGTGCCCTCCATCTCCCTTTCCCATGGAAAAAAAAGGACGTTTCCCAAGCACTGGGCAGGTTTGCAGCTACTGTGGGAGCGGGATTAAATTATAACCGGCCCTAGGGTTGGGTTTTTTTGGAGGAGCGGTGGTCTGAGGGTTATCTGCTCTGTGATGCTGAAGGGCACCTGCCCGGCTAGAAGTGGGCAGAGGTGTAACCGGCCCCGGTTTTCGGCTCCAGGTTTGTTAAAGATGCTGATGGCTGTGTCCTCTGTAACCCGTGTCTGGATCTGGTGGGCAGCTGGGGGTGATCTCAGCCCTCCCCGTGGCTGGAGGGAGATGAACGTGAGGCGAGCACCGAAATATGAAAGGGAAAGTGTTGTGCATCACTGACAGACATCCATACAGTTTTCCTAGCCGTAAATGGGATTTAAAGAGAGCTCATGAGCCAAGACGGGTGCTGGTGGCCCCTCTCCTCATGGGCCGACACAAGGCTCATCTTCCTTCGTTCCACCCAACTGGTAAATGGTCCAGTTACCCCTGATGATGTCTTTGCTAATTTAATCCCTCAGTGGTGGCTGTCTCGCTGGCACGCTCGCAGGCAGGCAGGAGGGCAGATGCTGGCAGGACACGGGGAGACGTCCCCTGCGCGTCCCCAGGGAGCAGCATCCGTCAAACACACAGGCGCTGTTTCAACCACCAGCCCCATAGCGTTATCCAGGCTGCGGGAGGGCATGAGTTAAAACCAGTGGTTGAGCAGGAGAATTAATTTTATATTTTATTTTAGCAAAACAAATAAATTGGGTGACGTCGAGGCATGACAGATCCGCCCGGCGCGACTCGGACAGCGTTGCCCGAGTGTGCTGTGCCCGGGGGGGGCTGAAGCCGATGGGATTACAGAGGCTCCAGCCTCAGCCAGAGCTTTTCCCCTGGGCTTTGCTTTCGGGAGCAGAGCTTGCTGCTACATGGAAAGGTTTTGCACAAGTCGTGTTCCATACGTCAGGCTGGGAGCAACGGGAATGGGGCGGCAAGGGCAGATCCGGGTAGGAATTGAGTGGAGGATTTTCATGGGAGTGATGGAAATGAGGTGGAAAGGGTGAGATGGCACCTATGTTCAGGGCAAAGAGGGAGACAGCAAGGTGGTGCCTGGAGGAGAAACTGTCCTGGGGGTTGTTTCAAAGAAAGCCAGTGAGAAACTGGCTTAAAGTGGGAAACTCGCCGCTGTGCTCAGTTGGATCTTCTTGGGGATCCTCTGTGGGGATGCTCCGGACTGCGTTGCACAATGCCTCTGCTGGGATTGATCTTCTTCCAATTCTTGCCCGGGTGAAGATGCATTTGGTGTCCCTGCATTCCTCGGTGGGATTAGCCCTGCTGGAGAGCAGAGCACGCACCTTCCTGTGGTAGACCAGCAAGAAAATCAAACCGGGGAGAAGATCGTATCTCCATGGGCTGTGCTTGCAGCCCATGGAGAATGGAGGGATCTGGCTGAGGTCTCCGTCCCCTTGCCCTGCTGGAAAGAGCCCACTGGTGTGAAAATAAATGGGTGCTGAGGAGGCGAAGGTTTCATCTTGGAGCAATGACAGTGCTGGAGAAATACCCTCCCGGGACTGGGGATGAACAGCAGAGCATCCTTGAGGGGAGGCTGGCTCCGTCATGCTGCCGGGGAGGGTCTTGAGACTGCAGGATCTTGATCCATCACCTGGACCTTCCTCCACCCTGAGGCCTTGATGTGGAATGGCTGGAGGCTGAGAGCTTTTAAAGAGGTCCCTGCTGCCCCGTTTTGCTTTGCTGGTGCCTTCTCGCCTTTTCCTGGGCAAGTGCTGGGAACGCTGGCTGATGCAGGGGAAATACCAGTGCTGTGTTGGTGCGTTACCAGAGGGTTAAATCAGTTGTGGGGTACCTACACTGGCGCAATAAGCGTGTGCAAACACCAAGGGTGATGTCAGGGGGGAAGAAAGGAACCCTTCCCGCTCCTTTCCATGGTCATGAGGATCCATCTCTTGTGCTGTACACTGTAAGCATCCAGGTACTGCTGTGGCAGGAGGACTTAAGGGCAATATGTCCTTGCTCTCTGGGGCCATGTCCTCCAGGGGTCTGTGGTACGGCAGGATCCAGCCTGGGCTCCAGCTCTCTGCTGGTTGTGGTCGTAGGCACGGTCCGGAGCCTTTAGCACTCGCGTGCAGGAAAAATGCTCTGGCTTTTTGGCAAGGGTCGGTCTCGCCCGGGGCACACTCAGCGTTCTGGCTCCCCACGGCCTCACTCTTCTCCCAGCGCGGATGCTGCTGCTGTGGCTGCTTATGGCAGAGAATATTTGGGTGTTAGGAGGGATGGTGCCTGCGGGACGGATGCTGGCCAGGTCCTGGTTGGCTCCGGAGAGCCCACGGGGACCTGACGTGAAGCACAATCCCAAAAGCCCTTCTCCGTGCGACTTGGCTTGATGCCGCCAGTTTTGTCCCTGGTTATTTGGGACCATGGCAGAGCAGCTCCCGGGCACGGGTGCCTGGGCTCGGCCGCAGCTTTTGCCGGGAGCAGCCCCGGGATGGACTCCAGGGACAGCAGCAGGAGATGAGCCATGTGGGTCAGGCCAGGGACATTTCCATCCTGCTTCCCACCGTGGGCTGCCCATGTCTGATGCCTTCACCGTGTCTGGGGCTGCACATCGCCCCTTCCCAGGGCTGCACCCACCTTGTGGCTGCCGGGCTGGGCTGGTCAGGAGCTGGCCGAGCAAATGCAGTGGGTAGGAGATGCGTGGGGGGATGAGGAGGGAGGTGTAATTTTCCTGCCCTGGGTTTTAAGCTGTCCTGTGATGAGGAGGGACTGCAAAGGGGCTGTAATTATATAGGCACCTGCCCAGATCCAGGTGTAGCCCTGGCCATGCCACGAGCTTTGCAATAGCATGTTGATGTGCGTGCTCACGGGGGACAGGATGTGGTGATGGTCCCTTCCGTGTCCCTCCATCCCTACGCATGGCTCCAGATCATCCACAAGGGCAGGCAAGATAGGATCTGAATAGTGGCTTAAGGAGATAAAGGGCAGATGAGATGCCCAAGTAATGAGATACTGGTGTAATCCGCGCCTGAGACGTCCCAGGCTGCAAAGCTGCCCTTCCTCTGAAAGTCTGTGGAGTGCTGGGAGGCCTCCCTGGGAACAGGGATGCGGAATGTGACAGCTGATCCCAGGATGTGCTGGGGCTTTGCACACCCTGGTGCTGCCATAGCCAGAGATCGGAGGGAGACGCTCTGTCCTACGTGGCTGTAAAGGTGATTGCCGCTGGCGGGGAAGGTCTCCTGGGCGCCCGCAGGGCAGGATGAGGCCCGGCGCAGGAGGGAGTGAACCTGGGTTGGCACAAGGTGGGTTTTGGCAGAGTTTGAGAACCAGAAGAGGGGATCTCCTGAGNCATGCCAACCCAGGAGCTGGGGTCTGGCTGGTGGCTTCAACCCTTGAAGAGGTTTGATTTTTGTTAATTGCAATTAATATCTTGCCTTTTCCACAAAGCTTTTGCAAGAAAAGAGCTGATTTCAAAACCTTGTCGGTATTTCTTCTTTCCCATCCCTCGGCTGAGGAGGAGGCGGTGGGGAGCCCCCAGGGACCTGGTGCAGGTGGTGGAGGGAAAGCAAGGGCAGGCTTGCGGCAGGGCACAGGATTTTTGGTTTTGATGACTGACTGCAAATCACTGGAGCCTCAGCTGGGGGACAGTGTCACCTCTGCCACCTGGCTGTCCTTGCGGTGGCCGGGAGCAAGGAGCCGGCTGTTGGCTGCGGTTTCCCTTGCAAAACTGCTGGGCCAAAGCCCGCGTGGCTCGAGGCGCCAAAGGGCACGAAAAAGCCTCGGGTAGGGAAATGGGTTGCACAAAACACCCTTTCTGCCGGGAAACGCCTTTTTTTCGGTGTTCTCTGCAGCAGGCTGAAATCAAAGTTTTCCCAACTGCCGCTGTGATTTCTGTCCGCAGGCTGGTCCAAACTCAAATATAACTCGGGCAGAACCACCCACGGAGCCCAGCGCCAGTCCCGGGGGTGTTATTGCTGCAGGAGGGAGCGGGGTTGCTCCGGTTGCCCAGTGCCACAGGCAATTTTTATGCCTCAAAGATGCATTGTCCTCAATATATTTATTAACTGTATACCGAAAGCCAGAAGGGGCCAGCACCATCCCGGCCCCCCAGAAATGATGGGGCTTAAGCAAAGCAAGTGTAAATCAAAGCAGCAATTTGTAACTCCTCCAAAAATCAGCGTTCGCAGGGCCTGGGATGGGCAGCAGGTTCAGCTCCCTGGCGACCCCTGCGGATCCCTTAATTAAAAGTTTAAAGGCTTCAAAGTGACCCAGTGGTCTGGGACCCGGGCAAGAAGCCCGGGGGCGAGTGCTGGGGCTGGAGGGAGGCTGCTGGGGGGCTGTCGGCTGGGTGCAGCCCCCGCATCCTCTTGCATCTCGCATTGCCGCCGCTCTTTGGGTGAACTTTCATTTGGGCTCAGCTCATTTGGGAGGGTCCCCTTGTTTCTGCTTCCCCACGTCTCGGCTCGTCCCCTTACGCCTTGCAGTGCAGAGCATCCCGCACGCAACGAGCTTGCAGGGTCTCAGCCCTCCCTCTGCTCCCACCCTGCCCCACGGCTGGGGGAGCCGTCCTGCTCGTGTCCTCCTCCCCTCACTGAGGTTTTCAACCGTGGGTTAATCCACCCGAATCCCGCCGTGCTGAGCCCGCGTGGGGCAGGACGCAGCCACCCGGGAGCTGCCCTGTTGTTTGCTGCCGTAATCTGTTTTGAAAAGGCAGCCCCTGATGCTGTTTTTTTCCAATTAGGCCCTGGGAGATGATTCTGGTAAGGCAGCGGCTGGGCTAATTTACCAGGCAGACATTTCATTGAATTAGCCCGTGAGCTGTGCAGAACAAAACCGGGAGAGCAGAGCCCGGGCTGGGGCAGGACTCGTCGGCGAGGTTCGGCATGATGCTCACGGCAAATAGCCGTCCTCTGCCCCAGCCTAAAGCCCGCTCCTGAGCTCTCCTGTTAGTGTTTGACTCTTGTTGGATGGGGAGGTGAGCTTGGGGCTGGTGGGATGCGCTGGGAGAGTAAGGACGGGAGTTCCTCAGCTGGGCTGAGAGTGCTGGTGGCTGGCAAAAAACTCACCATCGACTTGCAAACCGTGCAAAACTGCTATGGACGTCATTGAAGGAGAATAAATATAGAAGCCTGCGATGCCACTCGTTCCCAGAGTCACTTTTCAGGCCGTAACTCTGCGCTGCGAGGCGACATCAATTAAAGAAAATGTATCTCTGCAGCAAGCGGTTTTGCACGCCTGCCCAGAGGAGTTCGATACGGCCGGGGACCCTCCCTCCGCCCACTCCCGTCCCCATCGGGGACAGTGTGACACCGCTGCCTAGTGTTTCTAATCGCTTCCCGAAAGCCAGCAAGGGGCAGGGAGGGTAACGCAGCCCCGCTGATACAAATCCTGATTTTATTCAGCAATGGTTTTTGCACCAGAGGGTCCCCACACCTGCCCTTGGGTTGCAGCCCCCTCTCCTGAGCTGACCAGGAGCAGGTGAGCGGCGAGCATCTGCTCAGCGTGGGATATTTAAATATTTAAACAACCCTCAGCTCCCTTTTTAAGCCGAAAGGAGAAATGGGACTGCGCCCCGGGGAGTTTGGCTTTGCAGGATGTGCATCCCCCTGCGATGCCTCCGCATCCCGTCCCGCTGCAGGAGCAGGAGCCGCGGGGCTCGGCTCAGCTCACAGTACAGCCGGAGGCTCTTAGGGGACTCCTAAAAATCTGTTTTGTCGGGATGGGGTGGTGCGGCCATGTGGTGCCTGAGCCCGGGGGGAGCTGGGGCAGTGCAGCCCAAAATGCCCCTTTCCTGGCAGACTGGGGTGTGCCTGGGGAGGGCGGATGGAAGATGGATGTGGGGTGATCCCTGGCAGCAGGGATGTGGCTGCTGGGGCTGTTGTGTGGCCTGTGCAAGGGGCTGGAAAAGGCTGTTGTAGTTGTCCTGCCCCTTTCAGGGCATATTTACCTTATAATTCCCGAGACCCCAATTAGTCCTGAGATTGGGGCTCTTACTCCTTCCCTGGGAGGCGTTACATCCCCTTCTGCCTCCCTGCAGAAGAGAGCTGTGGGTTAAGAGAAGGCTGTTTTATCGGAACAAACTATTTTTTAGGCAGAAACTGGGTAGAAAATGAACAGCTAGGCTGCTGGTGAGCAGGATTTTCTGGGAGGAGGGGAGGAAACTTCCTCCTCTCTGAAAGAATGACCTCCAAAGAGATGAGGAAAGGCAGCGCTTCTCTTCTGCTTCATTTTAATTTTTGCCATGTTTTGGTTTTGTTGGTTTTTTTTTTAACATTCTTTATTTTAATAAGCAGGAGCCTGGCTCCTGAGCGGGGCTGGTGAAACACTGATCCTGGCAGCCCCAGAAATGGGAACGCTGGAGATGGGGCACATGGAAGCCCGGCCATCCCCGAGGAAGCACCGGTCAGACTTAGAGGTGACCGAAAGTTCCCCAGGGCCGGTCCCTCCCAGCCTGGGGTCGTTCTCCGAGGCCGATTGCTTGCTCCAAACCCCAGGCTAATTGGATGCTGCTCTCCGAGCTCTAAATCAAATCACAGCTCCCATGAAATGAAGTTTTCTGGATGCGAAGGGCCGCCTGCATCATCCATCACCGCCCGGCTTGTGGCGCGTCCCCTCTTGGGGGTCATCAAAGGTCAACGTTTGCCTTTTCCAGCCACCCGCCATCAGCTCTTCCCCGTTAAGGATGGCACCTGGGGAGACGATAACTCTGTTGAAGGCTCCCCCATGTGTCCCCCTGACGTCCCTGGTGCCCCTCACTCTTGGCAATGTTTCGGGGTGCAGTTTGGTAACAGGATGCGGGAGCCAAGCGTGTTGGTCTCTATTATTAGCTCTGTGTCTGGTCCCCTGATGGATGGGGATATTAGCTGGGTTATGGACCTATTGATTTCTCAGGGTTTTTTTTTTTTCCTTTGTTTCGTGTGCGAGAGCGGTTCGAGGAGGAAATCCAATGCGTGCCTGCCTTTTGGCTTCGTATGGGAACTTTCCAAGAGCTGAAAATCAATTTGTGGCAGGCAGGATCCTGCAAATCACTGCAGGGGAGTGAGGAAGGTGGGTGATTTTTGGAGGGGGGGGGGGGGTTTCCCTGTGGTGCCCACCAGCACACGTGGCAGCGAGGGGCTGGGGCAGAGTTGGGCAGGTCTCGTCTGAAAGCTGCCACCTCCCTCCGTCAATTAGGGCCGCGTGGCAAGTGGGTAATTAGATCTCTTCGGCTGCAACCGGCTGGCACTTGGGCCCTATCAATTAGCCTTGCTCTGAACGAGGCACAGAGGGATGCGGGGACCGGTAATGAAATGCGGTTGCGCCAGGCATCGCCGGAGGGTGGGGGTGACGGGAGCAATGGGCGCGGGACGGCTCCTGCACCTGCTTCTTGGGTGCATCTCACTCACTTTTGCTGAAATTGCAGGTTTCAGGCACGGGATCCTGGCGGTTGGGGTTCACCCACCTTCACAGCACCCACCCTTCCTGCCAGTCTCCCTAAAAAAGCAATTTATTTAGCCCTGCCGCAGGAACAGAGGTGGCATCAGTGGGGATGGAGACACCAGGACAGACCCCTCTTGGGCAGGGGGGACGAGCTGACAGTGGGTTTTTCTCCTTGGCCTCCCTCCCAGGGCTGCCAGCGTCTCCGCATGGCCATGCAGCGCTGCCTGTCCCGGCCGGCCGTCCTGGGGCTGGCGTGACCGCGACATCCTGCCTGTCCTTTTCTGGGTAGGTGCCCATGGGGTGGTGGGGGGATGCTACCCCAGAGGGGATGGAGGGGAGAGCTTCTTTCCCAGCGGCACGTAAAACATTGTCCGCTTGCACAATGATGCATCCGCCTCCTCCATAATTAATTTTAAAGAGGAAAAGGCCGAGTGCTGACTAAGCCAGGCCTTCGCCCTGCGAAGCTGCATGATTCACGAGCCACTGATAGCACAGCCTTGTCCTGCAGAGTATTTCTCCGAGCTTGGGAAATGCCTCCTTTCCCTGCTCCAAATTAAAATAAATAAATAAATAAATAATTATCAACATCATCATCATCTGCAGGACCCAAAATACTTTTTGCACCGTGGAGGCTCCCGGGCGCGCAGGCACGTGATGAACCCCATCCCTGTGGGATGCGGGACGTGAAGCGGGGCTTCCCGCAGATCCCAAAGCAAGGCAAATTCTCGGGAAGCGCGGAAACGGGCGGGAGGGGTGCTGGAGGGCCATGGCTAACCTCTCCCTCTGCTCCTTCCAGGTCCAACGCCTCCGTCACTGAACGTAAGTAGCCCCCAGGTCCTATGGCATGGAGACAGCGGTGGCAGCTGCTTGGCTCATGCCAAGCCCATGTTAGACCCGTTGGTGCCCGGCAGGCAGCTGGGGTGTATTTTTTGAGCTCAGACTGCCAGGGTTGTGGAGTTCCAAGGCTCCCCTTTGGCTTTTCCCAGTGGAAACCCAGGTTTTCTTCTACATTTCAAAGCAGAAGCTGTATTTTCTGCCGGGAGGGTGGAAATCAGCCCTTTTGGCTCAGCAAGGGGGGTGGCTCTGCGGGTGGACTGCGGGGTTGTTTCCCAAAGACCCCAAGCCAGAGGCAGCGATGGCAGCGAGGGGCCACGATGCTGTGCCTCAGGTGTCCTCTCGCTAAGAGGAGGAGAATGATACTGGGTGATAGTTTTCCAGTTGGGGAGGGAGGAACAGGGATGCGATATTTGGGTATGCCTCATGGGCGTCACGTCTGTGATGCGGTGACGAAGCCACGGTAGGTGACTTCCGTGTCCCTGTGGCCCTGCCTTTCAGAGTTTGATGGAGAATCGGTCGGATGACAGCGGGAACTGTTGTTATCACCGGGGGAATCCTAGCGACGGTGATCCTACTGTGCATCATTGCCGTGCTCTGCTACTGTAGGCTACAGGTGAGTGCCGTGGCCGTCCCCCATCTTGTCACAAACCCCAACAGCGTCGCTGCTCCTCGGGCCGAACTGCTGCTGCAGGATGGGGTCTCAAAGGGGGTTTCTTGCCTGTGATGGACAGGGAGTTGAAACCCCCTTTCCCCTCCGCTGCTGCAGAGTTACATCCTTTCCTCCTCCCAGCGCCGGGGGACTCCCCTAAGGCTTTTGAGGCTCTGCAGCAGTTGCTAATATAGGTGTAGGCTTGGCTGGGTTTGCAATACCAGATGGAGATTTTTATATTTTTTTTTTTCCCCCCTGTAAATTAAACGAGGAGGCTTTCAACAACAGCTAGCTACAACCCCCTGCTCTTTAAAAGTTAATGTGAAGTCTGTGCCATGCAGCGGCACCCGTGTGATGAAAAGCACAGCGGTTACTTGGAGGAGTTTCCAACTGGCACGGTAAAATACCTTCCCCTTGCAAACCTCCCTGGGAGGGGAGAGGATGAGTTCCCCGTCAGCTGCCTCCTGCGGCACGCTCAGGTCCAGGTTTTGTCCGGCTTCTGCTGTTTTGCAGGACCCAGGTACCGATGGAGCGGAGCAGCGAGAGGCCAGCGGAGGGTTTCCCTGACAGGGGGATGAGGGGACCGGGGATGTGGCAGTGCTGGCTGTGAAGCCGAATCTGCCCGCCAGCTGCTCCGCGTCCCCTAATGCAACCCCTTCCCTTTCCTGCAGTACTATTGCTGCAAGAAAGATGACTCCGATGAGGAAGAGGAGGAGGAGGAGGAGGAAGAGGAAGAGCCCGACCTTCCCACGCACTCGCACCTCGGCACGTGCAACGCCTGCAGCTCCCGCATGGTGGATGGCCAGGGCAGCCCCGCTCCCCCCGCCAGCGAGCTCAACCAGCACGGGGTTCACAACTACTGCCCGACCTGCTCCCCCTACGGCTCCCCCTTTTACATCCGGACTGCCGACATGGTGCGCAACGGGGGCGAGAGGGTCACCTACACCCCCGCGTGCTACAAGGAGATGGGGCCGCCCATCAACATGGCCACCTTGCAAAGCTACCCGGTGAGCCGCCACGGCCTCCTCCGCGAGAGCTTCCCGAACCCGCGGGCTATCAGCACGGAGGTGTAGTCACCATTGCCACTAGCACAGGGTGCCCCCAGCCGGCGCCCGCTCGAGGGAAGGGGCTTTTCACTTGTCTTTTTTGGGGGGGAGAGTTCCCGCAGAGAGGACCCCGTAAGCCCAGCCTGAGACCAGCACGGTCCTCCTGCTGAACCGCCCGGCACGGCTAAGCTTTATGGGCGAGAAGACGAGAGAGACCTCGAAGGGCGACATTAAACCGGCCACCTCCGAACCCATCATAAGTGTCATTATTATTCTACTCTATCTCCTGAAGGGACTTGTCTAACGAGGGCTATGTACAGTACAACCTAATTTAATTACCCCAGGCTCCCCCGAATCCCCGAGCCCAGAGCGAGGCCTCCGGTGTCCCCACGCAGCCACCCGAGGCGATGCCCACTGCCTCCGGCACACGGAGCGGATGCGTGACCACCCACCAGCTGCTGCCCCCGGCAAATCCCACCGCTGAGCTGGGAATGGCAGCGCTCCTCGGCGATGGGAAAGCGAAGAAGGGAAGATCCAGATCATCCTGCTCCCCTCGTACTGCGTTAGTTGCCGCTAGCAGTTAGCTTTTATGTTCGAGTGTAAGATAGGACGCCACCTCCCACCCGCTTCGGTCTTTGCACGTGCTGAAGAAGTTCAAGACATGAATTTAGATCACTGCCGGGGGAGGCACAGTTGCTCGCAAAACCACTCACCTACGCAAACGGGCACAAGCTGATCCTTCTGCAGCCGAAGGCCTCACCTCTTCTACTCTTCACAAGCTTTCTTAGGAGCGATTTTAACTTGGACCCATAAAAATGGCAAGATTTTACTTACGGGAAAAGTTGCACCCCAAAATGACTGCAGTTTTGGTCACCTTCAGCATTCGAAGCCCTACCAGCCCACCCTGACAGTTCCAGACAGCCAGAGGAAGGTTGGCTTTAGGATGACTTTTGCTTTCGACAGGAACAGCGGAGACCACCAGGTCACCTCTCCTTTGTAGGGCCCACAACCTCCCATGGAGGAGTGATGTTCAGGTGGTCGGGGTCCCCCCTCTTTTGGTCTTGGAAGAAGAGAGTGCAAGACCCGAACCTGGGTTCACCGGCTCTGCGGCTGGTAATGACAGCCAGTGACTCTGCCTTTCTGCAAAAAATGAACGTGGGAAAGTTCCTTCTTCCTCCATAAATCAAATTAGGTGAAAAATTACTAAAAGGACATCGCCATCATTCACAGGCACTTCCGTAGCAACCGGTGCAGGACCGCTCAGCTGAGCACTTCCCATCCATGGCAGGGAGGAGGGACCTGGACAGCAACAATCCCTGCAGCCATGGGGATGCTGTTGGAGGCCATGGCAGGAAACGCTTGCCATGCCTTTGCAATATAGGGTATGACTGCTCAGAAATGTGGTTTGGGGTGTTTTTTTTTTTTCTACCACGATAATTTAGAAATAATCCTGCTGCTCAAAGGACTTGGACTTAACCTCCCCGTTCGCGCACAGAAAAAGTAGGTCTTAGCATGGAGGTGCACACTACGTGGGCCACAGATATCTACGCCATCAGGCAAAAGGCTGATTTACACTTAGGACCTGCTCATGCCTTGTCACCTCTGCTCAAACTACCCGAAGAAAAGGAGTCAGGTGAACGCCAAACGTGGCGACTGTCCTTGTAACCAAACACCTTGCCCCAGCCCACATTTTACACAGCCTTTTGAGCAAATATCGTGCACCATCTCCCCCACCTCTGGCCCAGAAAGACATTGCATTGCCATTATCCTGAGACTCGGTCTAGCTGCCTGTCTTTTACAGTCTCCCTCCGTTCTCCAGATAGAAACAGCGGGTCTTTAAATGTCCTCTCACGTTAAGGGCAGGCAGAAGGGAAGATGAAAATTAGCAGCAGCAAAGCACTCCGGATCCCACTGGCCAATAGTCTGTAGCTCCTACGGCTTCCCATCCAGCCAGTACTCCTCCCTGAGAATATAGTCTGTAACTGGAAAAAAAAATCTTGGCTCATTCGGTAAATCCCAGCCTTTCCCACTAGAGCATCTGCTCTCCATCCTGCTGGGAGCTACAAGAAGTTAGTATGTCCCAGCATGACCTGAGGGCTGCCACCTGCACGGCTCTGCCAGCCGGCCCTGCAATGCCATCCCCCTCGAAGGGCGCAGGGCCAGCTTGCGGGCACGGTGGCTCCCGGCATCCGACTCTACCTCTTGGCACACAGCAAGGCTTCCCACTGCAACAGCAGCACGTGCCGGGCCATGACCTCCAGAGGGTGGGAATAACACAGGGGGCTTTTGCTTCTGTGGGTCACCCTTCTGATGAAAGGAAGGCAACTGCATCATCATCTTCATCACATGCCAATTAAGCGTCACCTGTCATGTGCTAACGAGGTGCCAAGGCTGATGAGGCAGTTCCAGAGTAGCTGGATGGCCAAGATGAGGGTTATCCTCATGGCTAACAACACCCCAGGCCTGGCACAGCTACAGAGAAACAGGTGAGTCTGAAAGAGCTGGAAACATGGGAGATGCAACTGTGGGTTTAAAGGTTTTGGGGATGGTGGAGGAACAGGATGGGGTAGGGGCAGGGATCCCAGATTTTTTCCACTCCAGATTCTTCCTGTTATTATTCTCTTTGTTGCTCAGCTATGGGTCCAAATTCAATGTCAGAAATAAAAGACAACTTTGAAATACTAAACAGGAGTGGTTGCTGTTCTTTGGCAGGCAACACAAATGGGGTTTATCCAGTGCTGCCTGGAAGCTGTACTGGTGCAAGATTTTTCCTCCCTACCCTTCCTGCTCCTGCTTTCCTTCATCTTTGAGGAGCGGCTGAGGGAACTAGGGCTGTTTAGCCTGGAGAAGAGGAGGCTGAGGGGAGACCTTATCACTCTCTACAATTACCTGAAAGGAGGTTGTAGAGAGATGGGAACTGACCTCTTCTCCCTAGTGACTAGTGATAGGACGAGAGGTAATGGGTTAAAGTTAAGCTAGGTGAGGTTTAGGTTGGATATTAGGAAAAATTTCTTCACTGAAAGGGTTATTCAACATTGGAATAGGCTGCCCAGGGAGGTGGTGGATTCGCCATCCCTGGAGGTGTTTAAAAAAAGGATAGACGTGGTACTTGGGGATATGGTTTAGATGTGGTTTTGTCAGGTTAGGTTAATGGTTGGACTAGATGATCTGAAAGGTCCCCTCCAACCTTAACAATTCTATGATTCTATGATCTTGTGTCCCTCCTCCTTCCTTACCTCTGGCTTAGGTACATGCATCCCAAAACCACAGTTTTACAGTTTAGCTCTTTATTGTGACACAGAATTTTTTTGTGTGTTTTGGAAATTGCCCTTGTAGTAGAAGAATCTGCAGGGCAGACCAGACAGAGGGCTGCTGTCGTCTGTGCCCTGCTGCGGGCTGGCCTCTGCGCCCCACCACCTCCAACTAGAGCTCTTCAGAGATGACGACAGCAGGGACAGGCTTCCCCAACTCACTCCTCAGTAGCTTTCTAGGAACTGATGGCTTGTCTTGCGTAAAATCCTCTTGGTGGAGAGGGAACAGTGACGACTAAGTCCTAGGAATCCTCCCTCACTGAGCAGGCTGGTCTACGGGGACTGGCTCCACAACCAAGCCAAGTGGGGTGGCTTCAAGTGGTAAAGTCTGGCTCAAGGGGGCTCTTGCCCCTGAACTTGGAAGGGAAGTACAGCCTGGCAGTAGTCAGTCAGGGTGACTTCAGTCGACATGACCAGCAGCAAGCCTTCCTGTAGTACCAGTGAGAGCACAGCTTCACCTTCAGCACCAGCACGCAGTTGGCTGTCGCTTTGTCTTCACAGTCTTCTTCTGGGGAGCAGAAGCATCCGCAGAAGGGGGTTAAAAAGGAGACGTGCTTCCCCAGCAGAGGTGGACAGAGCAAAGGGCTCCCAAGGGCTCCTCTCCCTTCCTGCCCTCCCAGACTTACCTGGTGCCTCTGTGGGGCACGGCTGGAGTTGGCACGTCTGCCTGGCTTCTGGTTTGGAAGTGGGGTCGCAGCCCTGAGCCAGCACTTCGCCCTGGTAACACTTCACCTCACGCAGTCGCACACCAGCACCACACGTCTTGCTACACTGTCGGAATCAAGAGAGAGGAAAGGGATCATGAGAGGCATTTTCTTATTTTTCTTTAGTTCCCAAGTTCTTTCTTCCAGTGAGGCCTCCCGGTCCCTGCTTTGGAGACTGTTCTCGAGGTTTGGGTCAAATCCCACACTGATCTCAAACTCATGCTCCCTTTTTGTTGCTGGAGGAGAGCCTCCCTGAGCTGAGGTTGGGGCAGAGCAAGGGAGGAGTTTGCTTTCATCCCTTCAATGCAACTCAGAATTGGTTTTGCTTTGAGCATTGATGCTGTGACAGAAGATGGAGAAAATGGCCACTGCAAGCCAGGCCCAGCTTCCCCTGTCCTCCCATTCCCTAAATGTTCCCCAGTTAAAATCAAGGGAAAGCAAGGAAAGACAGAACATTGACTCCTGGCAGAGGTGGAGACATATCTGTATTGCCTATAGCGAAGTGCGTGCTCTTGCTTGAGACTATAATCCACGTGTTCCAAGGTCTTCCCCAGCTCCAGTGTGTCCATCCCTCCACTTGCTGCCTGGTCTGCAGAAGAGCAGAGCTCATGGTCCCATCCCTAACAAAGCCCTCAGCAGAACAGGCTGCTAGAAATCCTCAGTGCAGGTCACTCTCCACCAACCAGGGATATGGGGCCTTCCCCACCACCCCACACCCTACCTGAGACCAGGAGGTAGTGAACCACGTTGAACATGGCCTCCTGAAACAGGCAGCTTGCTCCTCAGGTTTCTGAGAGGCTTCACAGCGCTTCTCGGGGTACTCTCTGTACACACCATTCTCCAGGCCTGCGCACAAGACAACCCGGGTCTTCATCCCTCGCCCACAGCTGGCATCACACTGGGAAAAAGAACATAACTGCCAGGTAACAAATGATGCTCATCAGCTGTAGAGCTTCAGGCTGCAGGTAAGATGGCATCCTGCTCAGAAGCAAGGTCCATTAGCATGTGCTAATACTAGTCTAACAGAAGTAGTGCTTCCCAGGTCACGAGAGCAATGGATGTCTGCAAAGGAGCCGAATTTCCTAGGGAGCGAGGACAAGAGCTGGTAATTAGCGCTCAGCCAGCACCGGGAATGCCGAATTCACCTTGGCTGGCCTTGCAAGCAGCTGCCACAAGGGACCTGAAGCAGCCAAGGTAAGACTACAAGAGGCTGTTTCTGTCTTATTTTATGTGTTTCTAGTTCTCAAAAACCATGTAGCATATTCGTGTAGCAGCCTGCATCTTGGATTACTGACAAGCTCTGCATGGGCCCAAGGGGACCAAACTGGTGCACTGCAGGTGATTTGCATGGACAAGTACTGCTGAGCCCAAAGCTATGCAGGCTTAGCTGGGAGGACTCACTCTCAGGACACCACCAAGAAAAGCAGCAGGAGGCAAGATCTGATTCTAGCTCAGCTCTGCTCCCTGATGCCTATGGAGGCAGTTCCCAGTTTGAGATTTCACTGCTTTGTGCCCTTCTTCACCACGGCAGGTGAAGCACAGCTGGCTTGCACCCACCCTTAGCTGAAATCAGAGGAGAGAACACAGCAAAGGTGGGGAGCTCAGACGGTCTTTCAGAGTTCAGGTGAGTTTAATAGCCTGGACACAGCTGAAAAACTGCACTGTAGCACTGTGTGTGACCCACACCACTGGCCAGAGCAGGAGACAGTTACAGGACCACCGTAGGTCCCCAGGTTTAACCTGTTTGTGCTCGTTACCAGTGCTGGAGGAAGACTCAGCTAAATGAGGTCAACAGCTATAAAGGGTAGCAAAAGGAGAACAACTATGGTTGGAGGTGAGAGGGCTTGGCTCCTTCTCTGGTTCCCTAGAAGCCTTCTTCCTTAGTGTTTTGTGAATCACTCTGTTGCTCAAGACTTTAAGGACAAAGCCCAAACCCCACAACTGAGTCTATGAGTTCCTTCTGGGTGCTCTGAGATTTTGATCAGCTTGTATTGGGAAGTCTAAAGCCTCTAGGCCTTGAGCAACAGAAGGGGAGTATGTAGATGGGCAGAGACTGGCTGTTTAGTAGAATGGGGCACCTGGGCTCTAAGCCCTGAGGCAAGTATGCAGGCATGATCTGGACGTGACTTTTGGGGCAGGGATCTGAGCTAGGGTTCAGGTTTACCTATTTTTTATTATTTATTTCTATTATTATTTCTATTATTTATCAGTGATGAAGCTGGGTTTGTTGAGGCTTTCCCTTCAGTGGTGGGACCAAAATCTTGGGAGGGGCTGAGTGCAGGTTCTGCACAAAGAGCTCTGCTGAGGTGTCTGGAACTGCTGGCTGGGAGCCAGAGGTGGGAGAGGTTTCCTTAGGACATTGCTGCCCTCCAATGGAGGTCCCTGGAAAGGCAGCAAATGCCAAAAACTGGGGTAGTCTACAGGGTATGGAGGGGATAAGCTGGAATATTCATTACTCCTTCCCTCTTTCTAAAAGGAGCTAGGACAAGGGTACAGCTCCATGGCTAGAGGTCACACCACACAACCTTGCTCTGCCAAGGGAGCCAGGGTCCCACCATCTCCTGTGGGACACGGGGTGGAAAGGAGGGCTGAGGACACGGGGCTGGGCTTGGCTTTACCTGGTCCCACTCCTGCTCCACCCAGTGTGCAGGGCAGTTCTTGTCTCCACATGGATGGACAGCCAGGGGCTTGGTGGCTGGGTCACACTGCGAGTTGGAGATCACTTTGCCCTCCAGGTTGCGACATGCGATGAAGCGGCTCATGCGTCCCTCACCACACGAACCTGAGCACTTGGAGGAATAAAGGGCATTTAGATACATCAGAAAGCAGGAAGGTGGAGGTGTCAGGGTCAGTGGTGCCAGGAGACCTGAGTCCAGAGCCTAGCCCTGACACTGGGACTGTGGCACTGGATCCCAACAGTCTTTAGAGGTATGTCTGGTCAGGGGCTTCCATTCTCCAGGTGCCGTGAGCTTCCCAGATTATTGAATGGAGCTCACTTCACAGCTAACCAAAATTTACAGCACGGAGAGGCAAAAAATACAGATTATTCTAGTTTCATTAGCTTAGCCTCTGCCAGAAGAAAGCCAAAAGAGAGCAGTGGCATGACGGCCTGCTAGCTCCCTCCCCCCAGCCCTGCATTCCTGGCACTGGGTGCAAGGAGAAGCGGACTCGCTGGACTCACCGGGCCCCAATCTGAAGTGGTCCAGCGGCGGTCGCAGGGTGGGCCTGTGCACGCCCTCTCGCTGCTGGGCTTCTGGGACTCATCGCAGAGTGGTGCTTCCACTGAGCAGCGCACCTCCCGCTTCATCGTCCCCTGTGTGCCACACCGGGCTGAACACTGCAATGGCCATAGAGAGTCAGGCACAGAGAACAAGGGGGATGAGCAAAGGCAAGTGAGGTAGCTATGCCTCCTCCCGTTTTCCCCTGCTGCACTAGGGGAGAGGGGAAGGGCCCCAGCAGGGACAGAAAAAGGTGGGTCCACCTCTATCTCTGCTACTTATTTCCTTTGGGTCCTAGAGCTCCAACGCTCCAGGATGCTGATGCCTGGACTGCTTTTCAAGGTCACTGGGCCACTGGCCCAGTCCCAAGTAGGCTGTGGAAAGTCAATCAAACGGATTTCAATTGTGTTTTAGCTTCTCTGTATCTCCATGCTACTGTTTCCCCATTCACCCATAGTTAGATCCTCTGGAAGAGGGAGGCAAAGCCTCTTGCTGGAAGGGCTTTCATTTGGTAAACGTCCTGCTTGAGAAGTGACCTTAGAAAAAACGTTTTGCAACGGCCTTTGTCTGCTGAGCACTGCTAGAACAGGGGAGCTGTGGGTAAAGGCACTCCTTGTTTCCCCAGGGTGCAGTTGGCCAGGGGCTTCCTCAGTGCCCAAGATCTGCCAGCAACCTTCCTCCAGTCCCCAGGCCAGCCCTGGCTGCTTACCTCTGGGAGCAAAGCTCCCCTGCTGCCTACCTCAGACCACTCGGAGAGCTCCCACTGGGGCCCACAGGCCTTGTTCTTGCACGCTTTCCTCTCCATGGGCCTGGCCAGCCCAGCCGACTCACAGAGGTCATCATAAACGGAGCTGTCAAAGCCTGGAGCCAGCATCTTCCAGCATCGCACGGTACGGTACTGATAGCCCTCACCACAGGTCCTGGAGCATTCGCTCCACCGGCTTGTCTCCCACCTCCACGAGCAGTCCCCAGGAGAGAAAGCACAAAGGAAAACCCAGGTAAGGGGGATAAGGGACACAGGGTGTCTGGGGAGTGCCTGCATGCCTGGAACTTCCTCACCCAGCAGCTGCTGCTATGAATCTGCTCATCATGTATATGTGTTAAGGTCTTGAAAGCCCACTTTGCCCTTAGCAGGCAATTTAGACAGCAAGTTCCTTCCCTCTTTTTGCTTACAAGGCGATACAAGGGCTTAGCTGTTTAAGCCTATCTTCCACCCAGAAATGGCTGTACTTCTTGAGCAGAAAATGATCCTTACAAAGATACGTTGTCCCCGTGGACAGCTGATGTCATTTCCACTCACCTAGGCTGGCAATCCCTCCCTGTGCAAAATTCATGAGTAGGTTCTGGTCGGGTTAGGGCATCGCAGTACGTTTCATCCACTTCTACTCCGTCGTACCGGACACACATTGCATAGGAGGTGCTGATACCTGCTGGGCAATCAAGACCCCCTCTTGGTCAGGCTCCATCAGATTCAAAAGCCTCCTCTCACCATGACTTAATTACTGGAGTGCTCGCTGCATCTGATACTCTACCTGCCATTTTAAAAAATACCAGTATTCTCTCCATCGACAGCCAACAAGGACCTCACATGATCAGTCACTTGAAGCCAAACCTACCTGAAGTGCACGTGGAGCTGCAGGGGGCATAAGCTGAGACTTTCCACCGATACATGTCAGCCAAGCTGATGTCATCATGGCCCACGGGGCTCACATCAAACTCATTGCTGTGAAAAAAGGAGGCGGCATAAACTAAAAATGAAAAATTGCTGCAAACAAAATATAGTGAAATTCCTTCTCACTGTCTTTGAAGATGGGAAGAAACCCAGTGTTTCTGCTCTCCATCTCCCCCACCTTGAGCAAGATGGACCACCGATGAACAGAGAGTGTAAAGCCTTGGTCCACCTCCTGAATTCAACTAGCAAGGCTGTGGATAGCTGTGGATAAACATCCCTCTGAGAAGAGGCATCGTTCATAGTGAGTCTTGTGTATATTATGGTCTTTCCACCATGCAGGTGCCCTCAGCCTCAGTTCATACTATCACCTTGAGAGGTATGACATTAGGTTGGGAAGGGGAGGTCAAGCAAGGTCCCTCTTAGTATCATATAATGTGGTGGGGAGAGTTCATACGTGGCTTGCCAGAAATGTTTAAAAGTTGGCCCTCAGACTCCTGCCAAATGTTAGTGAAGTTAGAGAAACTTACGTGCCCAGACAAATACGACATAAGGGGCGTGATGTGGTGGTAAACAAGTTTATGTGATATGCTATAGACTCCTGGCCTTCTTAACAACCACATCAGTGTTGGCCTCGCAGGTCCTTCAGCACGCATTTAAATGGATCCCTTAGAGGCAGGGGAACCTGAAATACATTCTGGGAGCTCTGTGTCAGACCAGTTGTGACAATCCGTCTTTGGAGGACACACCATTGGTCAAGCATCTACAGCAGCTGCCATGGATAAACACAGGTGAATGGGGACATCAAGGACAGCAGTGAGACTAGCATAGGATTGGCTTGACCCTCCCTCCCCAGCTAACCATGCTCCTGTTTTGCCAGGAAATCAAGTGCCACCTTTCAGTGCCAGGGGCTTGCAGAGGCTCTGCCTGGCTGATGTCCGCGGTTGGGCTGGCACCTAGCAAAGGGCTCTCCACAGATGCCATCATGCTGTAGTTGGCCGCTTCCCCCCGACTCCCAGCAAATGCCTCCACCTTCAAGTCCTCCAGTGAGTTCTTACGGGCCGGCGCTTTATGAAGGCCCTGTGGCCACTGCGCAGCTGTCTTGGTCCATAGGCCTGCTGTGGAGTTCCTCGGGGCCAGCCTGGCTGCCAGGTGCTGCAGCTCCCTACAGAAGGCAGTGTTGTGTGGGTCTCGGTGACACAGTCGCCTGAAGAGACGAAGCCTGGAGGATGCTATCCGGCTGTTCTCTGAGAGCTCAGATCTCCTCATGCTGTAGGGTACAGCTGTGCTGATGGAAATTTGATTGAACCTGAGAGCTGGAAGAAAAATACAGGGACACTTTAAGTATATTGGATGGCTTATACTTCAGCATGTGAGATTTAACAAGGCAAAAAACATTCAGTATTTGTCCTCATAATCATAAATTGCCACCAGGGTGCACCAACAGGCCTTTATTGCCCTGACGAACCTCACACACACTCGTGCCCATTGCTCAGGAGCTCCATTTAAGCTCAGGCCTGGGCTGTCAGTCCTGGCCTGAGCAATGTTGCAGGTGTACTTTGTCCCTGAATTGTTGTTTGGCTTCCCAGATTGACCTCAGATTTCACTTGTCATCTTGCTTTCACCTGATTATCACCAGACTGTTGCTAGGACCTGTTGCTGTCACTGCCCTGCTCGCCAAGCTCAGGTGCTGTGGGACTGTCCTGTCTGAGAGGGCACTACCTGATCTGTATCATGGCCACCCTCTCCCAGCTCCCCTTCCCTTGCAGAACTACTGGCCCTTGCTGCTCCCTGACAGTCTCCACCCCATTATTAATCATCATTCCCCCCTGTCCGCCCTGATGGTAAAGCCACCTTAGATTTCAAGAAGACCAGTGTGGGATGTCCGCTTTCAATGAACAAAATGGGAGAGAAGGAAAAACAAAGCCACCAACCCAACTCTGTTTCTCCACCAATTGCTGCTGCTTCCTCCTCCTCTTCCTCTCCTGTGTTTCCATGGTAGACTTGTCTTATCTGGAAGTCATACTTCTCCTTCTCTTCACCTTGTTCCCAGCCCCAGTCCCGCGTCTGACTAGTGGAGTTGGTTTGGAAGAAGTGCGGGTGGCTGAAGCCTAAATCTTCATGCCCTTCTCTTAGACGAAGCTGTTCACTAGTGTCATCTGGCAACAAGGAGAGCCACGTGGCATTGAAGTCCTGGGCAGCTCTGGAGTTGGCTGGAATGGGATGGTTCTGGCTGGTCTCTGGTAGGTGATGATAGAAAGGTCTGTCTACAGCAGGGGCTGCAGTTCGGAGAGGTGGTGTCCGTGGTACCGTGTAATCATAAGTTATGTGTGGCATTTTCCCATTAAAGTTATAGTACTGGAGGAAACAGAGAAAGAAAACAAACGCGTTTGTATTTTAAGGACATGTATTTCCCAGAGACCTCTCCTAGCCACATCCATTTTGTGACGGACGTTAAGAGAAGACACCATCCTCATAAATCCAAGAGGAAACCACCCCCAAGACAGTATCTGGCTTCCTCAGCCACCTACACACTCAGGTTTGGCTCAGAACCCGGTTAATATTCCCTTTGTCTGAGGGAGGCTCACAATTTTGGGACAGGCAAGACAGGAAAGCCTAAAACTAGCTCCTCACATACCATGGCATTCAGAGACTGGTTAGTGGGCCCATGAGCTATGATATATTCCAGCCCATCTGAATTCAGGCTCGAGGGCCGCCGGTACTTGAAGATCGTGCCAGCTACCCTGAAGTTCTGGGGGTTGTCAATGGCGGAGTTGCCGTTGAAGAAGAAATGCCCGGATTCATCTGCGAGTGCTTCAAAGAGAGAGAAAATGGACAAATGTGATACTCCACGCAGAACACTGGGGCTGCACTGGCACTGAGGAGAGCAAACAGCTCATGACTGAAAGAAGCCCAATAGAAAAAGAACTGCAGGCCCTCCAGTGTTCATCTTCCGCATCAGGTCAGATCAGCAGTGTTCAATGCCTGACGCTTTCATTTCCCTCTCCAACAAGAGCACAAATGTCTTCACAGCAGGGACTGCCCATAGTGAGCTTGGTTTCCAAATGTCCTTCCTGCTGCTGGAAATGTGGTAGACTTGGCTTATGGAGAGATTAACTGCCCCTGTGCTACCCTGGAGGAAATGCTCACAGACACTTCTCTCACAGCACAGATGGGAGTGCACAGAGCCCTCCTCCCACCTCCCAGGCAGCTGAACTGGGATCTCCACATCCATCCAGTTTCTCTGCTTACCTAGATCCATCCAGTTTCTCTGCTTACCTAGGATGTTTTCTGTTTTTCTGCGCTCAATGATGAGGATGTCTGTGGCACCAGCAGGGATGTTGGTGATGAACACGTAACCTGAGGGACAGGAACAGAGGGTGAGGAAACCATGAGGACAAAATAAAAAGGTCTGGGTAGGAAAAGCAGCTTGTGGGAAAAGTGTGTATGTAGGAGGGCAGCACTGCCCTTCAGGGGCAGGACGCTAAGGACATAAATGCATGTTGCACCAGTCTGTGAGCTCTAATTCCAGCTCCCCTCTGAAGCCCCATTACAGATCACCATTACAGGTCTCAGGCTCAGCCTGAGCACTGCTGGGTTTGGAGTCAGGAAGGAACTGCACAAGCGTAACAGCCTGGCTTTAGGTGTGTAGGTGAACGTGCTCTCACACTCTTTCTGGCAAAAACACAGAAAAAGCTTATTAGTGATCAGGGCTGATGCTGAACAGAGAATGGAAAAGACCACAGGACCCTTTAACTCCTGACTCAACAGAATTTGTCTCAGGAGTAGAATAAAAATTGACCTTTAAAGGGAGAGGAAATAAGAAGGCTCTTAAAGTTACGTGGTTTGGCAGCTTGTCTTTCCTGCTATAAATGCAGGTCTTGTCTGTCCTGTAAGATTTTGTGAGGACTGGAATGGGACGCCAAAACTATATCTGTACTGCCAGAGGGGTGAGTACCATTACCCCTGCTCTGGAAAGGGGCCCAAGTGCTTTTCTAGTCTGGTGTCTGTAGAGAGTGGGGCAGACTAGTGAAACAAGTGTGAAATGATGTTCAAAAACATCCTCAAACCACAGCTAATTAATTACTAATGAGCATACCACAGTCTGTTCCTTCTGTGGGTGGAAGAATGGGCCATGAGGTTACAAGGGATGAATCTCAGCCCAGTTTCAGAGGGACTGTCCCTCAGCTGTGCCAGCCATAGGAATGGGGAATGCAAGAGACTAAGTGCAGGCTGAAACAAACACTGTGATCCTCATCATAGGAGCTTAAGTTTCAAATGAACACGTAGCACAAATAAAAGGAGACTCATTGGTCTCTTCACATTATCTGAGGTGGGCAAGATGCCAAAATCAATAGGAACAAATAGATCCCCAGCTGCTTCCTATTGTAAAGAGGTGAAAGGAAACCTTACCAGCCTAATATACAGCATATCAAACCAATCTCCTCTGATGATTAAGTGAAAAGGACAAAATACAGGCATTTAAGCAGGGGTGGCGCTTTTCAGATCTTTCCACCAAGCAGCTGGGAAACTCCTACCCGCATTCAAGCCAGTCACCCTTCATGCCAGCTGGTGGTAAGAAGTAGCAGGTGAAGTCTCCGGACTGTGGTAGCAGGGAGTACCTATCTGTGAGATTGCCTTTCGGAAGCTGCCCGAGACACGGTGGCAAGTGCTGCCGTCCCCTCCACACACCCTGCATCTGTCCATCGTCCGGGGTGAGTACAGGCTCCCATCGCACCCAACTGGCTGCAAAGAATAAAACAAGAGAGGGTTTCCTGGGGTCAGCTTATCTCCACAGGTCATGGTCTTTTCAAGAAAAATGCCACCATGCTCTTTTGGTGAGGTTTTGGGGAGGATGTACGTTAGCTTGGAGTGCAGTAATGAATGAATCCCACAGCAGCACAAATTCACCTGTGTAACTTGTGACCATCTACATTGTGCCCCTGAACCTGGGGCAGGGGCTTGTGTGTGTAGGTGGAGTAAGACTGGGGTAAACTGTGTCAGTTCCTTCTGTCTCTGTATTTAGGCCAGTCCTCCTCGTTGACGTAGTGATGTATATCACCCTCCAGGAGATACTGCATCAAAGGCAGGCCTGTCTGAAGTTGTAAGGGACCTCTCTGTGACACTATATACAACCACCCTTTATCTTTGCCATTTGAGGGAAAAATCAAATGTAAGATTTAATTTTTTTACATATTGGATGACTACGAAAACAAACCTGCAATTCTAGTCTCTGTGCTGGGAGGAAAGTGCTGTCACTCGGTGGGAACAAGGGCATGTACCTAATTCCTTTTGTGTGAACCTCTCTGCTCTGCTCTAGCCCATCGGCATTCAAGAGTGAATGTAATTACTCCATGCCAGACCTCAGTTTCAGTTCCCTGCTGGGACCCCTGGTCTTGCGATGACCAGCAGGTCCAGCCACACACTTACAATCCCAATTTCTGTACTCCTACCTCCCAGAGCCTCACCTCACACTTCCCATTGATGCAGACCCCTTGATAGGTCCTGTCTTTGCAGGAGGTACCATCCTGTGCTCGGGCCATCAGCTGCCTCTCTCCACTCCGGGTGGTGCATTGGAGGTCACATGGCTTGTTGGAGATACTGGTGTAGTCATCTGAAGGGACAGAGGCAGAAAGTTACCAGGCAGGTCAAGGTGCTCAGAGATGGGCAGTGAGGAAGGGGACCTTCCTCTTATCCATACTGATGGTTTGATATCACCTTGGATGTTCTTGCTGCTTGAGATGAGACCCCAAAGCTACAGATTTTGTAGTATTAAAGGGGTCATGGTATGAGGCTGCAGCTGGGGACCGTGCTTAGCAGAAATGCTTCCTGCTGGCAAACCCTCTTCCTTGCCATACCCTCTCCCCTTTGCAGTGCCACCCCCCGTGCCAGACATGGGAATCTGTATCAGCAGGTCCCAGGCCATACATTAACACACGAGAGCAAGCAAAACCTGTAAGAAGGGTACTGACTGTGTGGGGCTGTGGCTGGCTACACTCCACATAGCTAAGCAACTGAAGCTAGAGGTGCAGATGTTCTCTGTCCCCTTGGCAGCTAATGGAAAGAGAAAAACAGGTGGGTCCAGGAAGAGAGTAATATAGTAATAGGCGAGCTCAGTCTTGGCCTAAAGGGCCATCTGGCAACCTACGTGATGCAATTTGTCTTGCCTGTGCGGGAAAAGGATGGGTATCCTGTCAGAACAACCCACCACCAACCCAGTGGGAAGCATGCTGGGTGACAGAGGCAGCCAAAATGGTAGAAGGCACAAAGAGCGTGAACACCCACTCTGCCAAGATGACTGCTGGTTAGCCAAGACAACTCAGGGAAGCCTGTATCCTGTCTGCCCACCAGTGTTTGTTGATGCAGAATCCAAAACAGGAGCAATGTGGTGAGAGAGGAGGCCTGGCTGGGTGGAGCGGTTCTGTGAAGAGACAGGGAATGATTTCTCCAAAGCAGGGAGCATAGGGAAGCATTTCCAGACCAGCCAGGAGCATCCATGCCTTGTCCCCTGGGACCTTCCCCTTCTCCTGTGTCTAAGAAGATCCTGTGGGTGTTTTCTCACCCTGATCCTTTGTGTGAAGGTGTGAAAACCCACCTGGATAGAGGGGCATCCAGTGGTAGTAGCGCTTCCCAAAGGCTTTGGCATTGAAACTGGAGCACTGCTGCTGTTTGAAGCTTGCTGTGTTGGCTGGGCAGGGCTATGGAGGGAATAAATGTGATCAAAAGCTCCCTATGTCACAGCCATGGTTGTGACAGCTGCTCGTCCCTGCTGCACCCTTGGAGGATGAAAATGCCCTGTCCACCCTGGAAAGAATCAGCGATGGTTTTTGAGGTACCATAATACAGGCAGAAAGGCCAGGCCTCCATTGGCAAGGGCCCCACAGACAGCTGTATTTAACAGTCATGCAAAAATTACTCCCACCAAAGGGAAAAGCATACTGGAAAAGCTTCATCCCTCCCTCCCCGCCCCGTAACAAGTATGTTTTTGTATTCTTTTCCCCACCTCTTGATCCCAGAGAGTAGAGCCCATGTCCCACATCTTCAAAGGCAGACCGTCAACTACTCCAGGAGCGGATCATACCCCTTGTCTGCACTCCTCTGACGGACCAGTCGCACCCTGAGTGCTGGTGCTCTGGCAGCTCCAAGCATGACCCCCTGAGTCCCGCATCCCCCAGTGAGGACCAGTCAGTACTGGAAGTGCTTCTCACCTGCTGCTGGCACAGCTGGTAGCGCTTGGCTTGACCAACACACATGGTGCTGTTTGTTCCCTGGGGCATCTGGAGCCTGCAAAGCAGAAAGAAAATGAGCTGGAGATCTGTGAAGTACTAAGGTATTGAGGATGGCAGAGAAGTCAGGCCTGACTTAATGGGGAGAAGCAAGCCAGGCATTTTATAAGAGCAAAGCTTTCTGGGTCTAGACTAGCCAACATCTTCTCTGAAACACATTTTCAGTACTCAGGTGGACAGTGATTTTAGGCTACTCTTGCGTTGGGGCAAGTTGCGCAGACAGGGAGCAACTGCAGTGTGACCACCACTGTGTGCCTTCACTCTGAGGTCCAAAAGGGTCGATGTGACAAAAGGGCAATAGACCCTGATGATCCATCGTACCCAGAATCTGCAGTGATTTCAGGATTCACTGTGCAGTAGCCAGAGAGATGGCACCTCTCATGAGGGTTCGCCATCTTAAAAGATTAGCAGGAAAGGCTTGATGCAGATGATGGACCAAAACCACAGGAATTTCTCAACACTTGACGTTTTAGCTCTGGCCAGCAGGAGTTTTCCAGGGGATATTGGAGTCCTTGACTGATGCAAAGGGAAAAAAATTCTTGAAAGCTGAAAAGACATCGGGAGAATGTCTGAGACCACAGATTAAGTCAATGTGGTCTGTGTAAATATCAGCAGCAGCCAATGTGCAAACAGTATGGGGAACTTAGGATGCACTATGTAATGAAGAACCCCATAGGCATATTCAAGATGGACTGGCTAGAGGTACTGCAGCTGTGCCTCCAGAGTAATGTTTAACACAATGTAGGCAAAGCCTATATTTGCACCAAAAGGCTTGAAAACTGCCATCCCTTTCAGCTGAAGCAGAGGCTGCCTGCAGACTCAGGCAGAAATTGTTTCGTGGGCTTACTTGTCTCACGCTTAAACCGTTCTCCTTGAAGCTGCCGAAGCCTTTTGGCTGGGTTTTATGCTGGGCTTTTTTTTAAAAATTCAAACTTGAACCCTGGAGTAAAACACCGCAGCAAAGCCCTCCCCTCCCCAGCTGTGTAGTCAAGAGCAGATGCCAAACAGAGAGAAAAATCTCTCTCCCGGCAGCAGGCAAAGAGCAGAAGGGCAGCTCTGGCTGTGCAGACTGTGGGACAGCCCCAGGCTCCCTCCCGCCCTCTGTTTCCCACTGCTCTCCCATGATGGCCATGGTGTGCTGGGGATGAGAAGCAGCAGCAGAGACGTTGGCAAGCCTGGTTAGCAGGGAGGCCATGTCCAGACGGAATGTATAGCAGCACATCTGGCCCCTCACCATGCTGCCAACCAGCTCACATAAAAGAAGTTTTCTGCTGCAGGAAGGAGAGCAGGTTGGGGGCCCTAGCTTGAGCTTCCTCCACTCAGGAGTGCATTCATGCATAAGGGAAAGGGGCTGAGCGTGGGGCAGGCAGCCCCCATGGGCTTGCTGTGCTGCAGGATGCTGGCTCTCATTAATATCTCAGGACCCTGGAGCAGCACGTTAGTGAGGTGCCCAAGGAGGAGGGCTTGGTGGCAAGGTGACCCAGAGGGGACAGCGGGAGTTCAGGCAGCTGGTTCCCCAGCTCTCCCCACTCCCACAAACCCAGCCCAACTGATAGCAGGACTGTAGCAGCTGTAGGGGACAAATGTGGCTGTAGGGGACAAATGGAGATGCTGTCAGGTGACAGCCAGATAAATGACAGAGGGGAAAAAAACTGCAAGCTCTGCAGGGAATAAAGAGGGGAAATTGCTGAGACATGGCTGAGCTGGCTGCTGCCAAGAGTAAATCAAGTCCCCAGAAGGTGTCTGGGAATACGTACCCACATCCTTAGCACAGCAACTGGCTGCAAATCAGGGTTAGAGTGGTCAGAGCGGTCACGGTAAGTGAGGGTTTGCAAAGGAAAGGGGAAAAGGAATAGAGCTAGCCTTCTCCAGCCCAAACCCCATCATCTTCAAGTCTCCCGCAGATCCCAAGAGGGGACCAACCCCTTGCTCCCCATCAGATGAGCCAGCCTGAGTGGGTGATGCGTTCAGGGGGCCTGTTGCCTGCCCCACTGCAGTGTGCTTTTCCCTCGACAGCCCTCCCCACCACCACCTCCTCACCACCTACCCCATGGACAACAGCTGCCTTCCCTTCCAAGAGGCCACAGAAGAGGTAACAGCTGACCCTGCAAACCCAGGAGGTTCAACCCCAAAACACAAATCAGAGGCACCTCATTTCCCCTCTGCCAATCGAGGCCTCGCCAAGGGCTCAAGCTGGGACACAACTCACCTCTGTTGCAAGCAGTGCCTCTCCCGGGACATCACACCTCCACCGCAGGACCGGGAGCAGGTGGACCAGGAGCTCCACTCTCCCCACCACTTGGTGACTTCTTCATCCCAGGGGCCAGTTCCATCTGCTGCCTCACTACTGTCCTGACAGAAACAGAGCATGGTTAGCTGGAGAACCTGGCTCCTCACCACCTCAGGCAAAGAAAAGCCTTCCAAAGGCAGCTCCCCAGGGACCACGTCACCTGGATGACTTCTAAATGGGGAGCACTGGGACAACCGTGGCAGGATCAGGCCCCTGTGGGGCCATACCAGGCTCACATGTCTCAAAATTCGTATTTTCCTCCAAGACTGAGTTATGCATGGGAAGGGGGACACCTCTGGGATCTCATGACATGATACAGAGAAGGGCTGTCAGGCTGGACATGTGTGACAGTAACACCAGCTGCACCGTGACCCCACAGCATCGCTCTCAGCCCAGGTCAGACAGAACAGCAGATCACAGTTCACCCTGCTTGCCTGAGTCCCATGCATGATCAGGAGAGAAGAGGAAGAGCTGCGTTGCCTGGCCATTCAGAGGCCTGCCTGCAGGGAAGCTGGGGGTACACATCTGTCACTCACTGGAGCTGCATTTCAACAAATAAACTTCTCTTTGTGACTAAATCAGCTCAGATCCAAGCTCCTCACCCTCCAAACCTCACAAAAGTAATCTTCAAGAGTGCTTCAAGAGCCTCCTGCAACTGTTGTTGTCCCCTCTCCCTATGCACCCCACTATGCTCAGAGGAGGATTGTTCCCTCTCCTAGCATGCCTTGCTGGGGCTGAGCCTTTAAATTTGGCAAACCTGAGCTCTTTTGGCCCCAACATGGTCATTGCAGCAGGCTGCTGTTGGCTGCAACACCACAATTCCCAGCAGGTAAGGGATTCTGTGGTTTAGCTGGGTTGGTTTTTTTTTTGCTTGCAATATATTCCTGTTTAGTGTCTGATGGCCTAAAAGCTCCCAGGGACTTTAGCAAACTAGCCTGTGCAGGAACTAATTTGTTGTTCACTGAAATACAGCTGTGAGTAGTGTTAAATGCAGCGATGAGTTTAACATGGGGCAGTGATTGGAAGGGATTTATCCAGCTGAAAATGCTGACAGTGTTTCAGTATTAGTAGATGAAAATGAATAATTTTTGTGTGTGTGTGAAGTCTGCTATGTTAAAGTAAGGGCTCAGGGAAGTTGTATCAGTACTATTATTAGCAAAACATGCTGGTTAGTGGCTGTGGCTAATAGTCATCCTGTAAAGAACCGATCTGCAAAGCTTAATTGATGGATGTGAAAGAAAACTCAGCAGGGTTTGCTCAACACTAAATGCGTTCCATTCACTGTTTTGGTTGATTGTCCCTTGGCTTTATGCTCTTTCATGGTGTAATAAAGCCAAAGTGTTCTTCATCTTGCAGTGTAATTCCTGTCTGAGAACTTGTTGTTTCTACAGTATCTGCCAACAGAACATTCTCTGGGCAGAGGAGATGCAGCTGGTTTTATGCAAATGTTTTTCAGTTGTAATTTAGCATGGTTGAAATGTGCATAGTGCCTCTTCTTGGTGATAGCCAGAGCACGCTGAAAGTAACCTACGCTGCTGCAAAAAAGCACCATGTTACCTGATGCTTTACTCTCTAGTGATTTAATTGTTGATTTCAAAAACAATACAATAAAACTATTTGATATACTTAGATGTTCTGGCTGGACTTGACTTGCCTGACAGGGACCAAATGCTATGGCCAGGANTCAGCAGCTGAGTTGCTCAAGAGAAAAACGAAATTTAAAAGAAACTGACACGTTTTCAAAAACACCTTTTTCTCTTCTTCCAAATTATCATCCAAACCTATATCCTATGAGAATTTTTGTCTGACTGTATTATCAGACNCCAGGAGCTGAGTTGCTCAAGAGAAAAACGAAGTTTGAAAGAAACTGACATGTTTTCAAAAGCACCTTTTTCTCTTCTTCCAAATGATCATCTCAACCTATATCCTATGAGAATTTTTGTCTGACTGTATTATCAGACTGTAAATGGAAATGCAGACTATGTAGCTTCCGCATTTACAAAGGAAAGAAACCAAAGGTCTCTTACTGTAACGTATTTTCAGCTAAAATCTTTCCCTGACCCCTCCTGTGCTTCTCTGTGCTAAGCATCTTGAGGCCTGTGGAGGAAGGAAGAGCTCTTCACAACTGTCAGGAAGGAGAATGCCAGTGATTTATCCGGTGTCTGTGCAGAGAGCTCAGCGCAATACAGATTGTCCCATAGTGGGGTAATAATCAAAGCTGGTGTCTTACCACTTCACCGAGTAGTTACGTGAGACGCATGGACTGCCTGGAGGGAAGGCATGTGGACAAAAAGCTGCAATATTTACTTAGCTTTTCCCCAGGTGGCAATAAAAATCTGTGTGGCTGTAACCCGCAAGACAGTCCTGCTCCAGAGATCTTACAGTTCCAATAGGTGAGATGGGACAGAATGGGTGAAGGGAAGTGAAATAGCCTGTTCTACTGCCCTACCCCTGGATATGAAAAAGACTTTGTATATTTGGAGTGGTGGAAAGCTGCAGGTGGCTTTTCAGGTTTACTGCTCTTGGGTGTTTTGCCTGGATGCAAGGAGACTTGGCAAGTGGTGGCAGAGCTGAGGTTAGGGGAAGATCAGCATCTCCACCTTTGTGTGGCTCTTTCTTTCAGTTAGAATAGGATACATTTCCCTCTGTGCTATGACTTTCAGGAATGACAGGAGCCCAAATGAAGATTTATTGAACGATCCTAGTCAGAGAGACAATTTTTTTTTTTTTTAATAAAATGCATTCCCCTATATCCATAAGCCCCGTTCCTGCTTCCTCTCTGCACTGGAGTAATCAATCACTTTTTAAGTAGATTGATTTGGCTCTCAGGTTTTCCATGACCAAGCTCCCTTGCCAGTCCTTGCCTAGGAGCATTTATTTCCTTGTGTAAGCAAGGACAATGCTGAGCTGTCCCCCTGGCCAGTGAGACTTATGGCATGACTGCATCTGAGGCCTAGGCCTGGTGACACGGAGGGGGAACTTCAGGTACTTAGAGCTGGGGCAGCTGGTTCCAATCTGTGCTGAATTTATTATATTGTCAGAAATAAATCTGCATTAACCATGACACACAAATGGTTCTTGTTTTTTAATTAGAGATACTTGTATTTTCCAAATTTCCCGATAGTAAATTAAGGACTGTGGGACAGACTCCAGATTAGATTATCTCCTAGTTTTTGTTTCCCAAGCCCCTCAGCAAATCCCAAGAGTTGCCGTCTGGCTGTGTGAATCCCCCGCACCTCCTCCTTCGAGAGGGAGAAATCAAAGGGGATTTACAACAACCCTTTTGCACTCTCCTGGTTATGGGAGATGCTGAAGCTGCTCTCGCTTGCACTCTGCTGCAGAATCACAGCAACAGTGCAGGCTAGAAACACCGCAGCAGGAGATGGGCAAAGGTCCAGCCTTATAAGCCTGTCTTTGCCTGGGCTTGGGTGAGGGCTCTGCCTAAAGGAAGTAAGAGGGTCAGGTACGATTCCTTAGGTGATGAGGAATATAAGGCCTAGAATTTACATCTGTAGAAAAGATAGACCATATTCCAGTTCAGGTGCTCTCCGCAAGAATTTCCCCTGAGGCATTTGTGGCTTGGCACTTGGCGACTATACAGCTGCAGTTCTTCCTCTCTGAGGTTAACCGAGTTATTTCTGTGCCTCTGCACCTACGCCGGAGGCCATGCAACTGAGTAGGTGAGGGTTGCCCTCCTGTCCCCTTGTTGGAGGCACCAGAGCTTTGAACCCCAACCTGCAGGGAACTTTTCCAGGATAAAATATCTGTCTCCAGATTTGCCAATGACAGCCTCTAAGCCAGCATCACTGAAAGCTTCTTCTGTCTAACCAAAGACTCAGCAGCTGCTTCCCCTCTCCCCCCTGCCAAACAAAGGCTGCCACAAACAAAATGCTTCAGCCTTGCAAAGAAGGGTGGGCCTGGACTGACATCCTATCGGATTTCCAGGCGGTCTTTCTGAAGGGCTGAAAGGGATGAAATAAATTATGCGCTGACTCTCTGTCATGTTCTGGCTCAGCTCTGAGCTATGCTGGGTTTCCCAGAAACCTGGGAATAACTGCAATTACGGTGTCGTTGGCCTAGTCTCCCGTGTTGCTTATTGTTCTGCCTAATCTTGAGATTCATTAGAGCCTGGGTCCCGGAAAAAAGCTGTCTGGGAAGAGAGACCACAAACATGCCTGTCTAGTTCCCTTAATAGAGGAGCTGGGGGGGGTGGGAAGGCTCTCCGTTGCAGTCTGGCATGCCTTAAAGGCTGGCCCACCACTGCAGGGCACAGTAGCTGTCGTAAACTGTTCTGCTCGACCCTGTCAGAGCTTTTAAGACTAATAGAAACAGCAGCTGAAAATGAAATAAATTCTTCACAGACCTTTTCTGAGGACATTAACTAGCAAAAATTTCCATGATCCCTTTACTTAAGGGCGTCTCTCCACAGCAAACCACAGTACTTGCTGAAATACTAAGTAGCTTCAGATGTCTTAAGGCCTGGGACGGACATCAGATTATTATCTGGAAATGAACGACCATGTTGAGCCCCCCTGGTTTGGGTTCCCTGTGTCATGCTCTGACTAAAGCTGTGGTGATAGACCCTACCACAGCCCTGAAAAAAACAATAGCATTTGCAATTGCGCCCTGATGTTTTACAAAAGAATTGGTGTTTGTGTAAAGCTATTTCTCATCCTGTCATTGTTTTATCCTATTTGGGTAGACTAGATAGTTTGTATGAGAGATTCAATGTTGGACGCAGACACAAAACCAAATTTTGCCTCAAAAAACTGAAACAAGATATTTGAGAAGGAGTTTCCCATGAGAGGAAGGTACCCTGAGGCAAAATGAGCAACACAGAATAATTTGTATGGCATTGGGAAAAACACCAATCCAGGGGAAAATGGTAAGCTTGCTAAAGATGTGGTACTGCAGCAGATAAGTAACAGAAATCTGGACATATAACGAGGTGCAGATCAGAAGCAAATTAGAAAGCTGCTGAACAGAAGCCACTGGAGAACTATGAAGTACTGTTCATAAACCTGCCGTGACAGAAAGTTCACAGGCAAGTGCTGCATGTCATTTTAAAATGCTTGATCCAAGTTAGCTAGGTCATTCCCTTCAAGAGGGATAATGCACTTATTTTAGGGCAAGCTGCTAGAAAGGATGGAAATCTGTGAAGGGGAAGAAGGGAGTAACAGGCAGTGAGCATGAGAGGCGTCTCTATTGTCAGGTTTTTCAGAGGCATTGAATGCAGTTAGCCCCACATAGGAAGGAATCTGCTTACCATATCTACGGGTTGAGGCTTTCCATGACACTCTTTGTATAATCACGTTGCATATAGAAAACCAGGCAGCAAGAGGAATTGCAGGTTAATCCCTTAATGACCATTTTGTGCGCTGTCTTGCACCAGAGACACCAATCAATACTATCAACCACATCTGCCGGGCCAACTTGCACGACACAATCCTTGATCAAAGCACTCTGCGGGGATCTCCTGCAGTAAGGGACTCCTCGTGGCAGAGCCGGCAACAGTGCTGGTGTGTGTTTGCCCTGGGGAGCGCTGAGCATCCCTCCTCCCAGCCCCAGATGCCCTCATCTTAGGTGCTGGACAAACACAGCTGCTGGGCGCAGGGAGGATCAGGAGCAGCCAAGGCTTGTGTACACGTGTTGATGGAGGAGTCCATCCAGGTCAGTTCTAAATGAATGACTTCGTACCTGTTTATCTTGACCTGGCTTGCTCTGGCTGGAGCTTCTCTGACTTAGCCCTACAGTTAAGGGGTAAACAGAAGAGGCAGCAAATGTGTGTGAAGGTAAAACCGCAGTGGAAACAAGTCACTTGAGCTTTAAAATGAAGACAACCCCAGAACAGGAGACACTGCTGCTTCTCAAACCTTGGTTATATGGTTATATGCAGTAAAGCCGCGGTCTCTGGTCTTCTCTGTGTTGAAGGCAGGTCACAAGCAATTGCTTTACCCCAGCCATGGCTTTATCCTGGGGGAGGGTGGGAAACATAACCCAAAACCCTTCTTCCTTTAGCACAGCAGAATCCCTTTAGCAGCAGAGAAACGCGTCCGCGTTCCCCTCGGGGAAATGGGACCCCCGAGCCACAATGCAGGCAGTGACCTGTGAAGGCAGGGGCACAGCCGGCGCCCTGCGACGCCGGGATTTCTGCCTCCCCTGCCACAATAATGGGGGCCATTCTCCCAGGCCTCGGGAAGGAGAAGGGGACTGGCAGAAGGTTTTCAGCGCTGCTGTGAAACAAGTGCCATGAGGAGAGCCAGGCTGAGGAGGTCCTTTGTGGAGGAGAGCAGAGATGAAGGCAGTGTGGGGCTTTGATGCCCAGATGTGCACCCCACAGTTAGCAGAGACAGCAGCTGCCTAAACCCACGCCTGGGGTGGCAGGGGGGAGAGGGAAGAGGAAAATCTGTTTGTTTTCAGCCCTAAACTGGAGCCAACCCCCCACTAGGGATGAACGTGTGGGGCAGCCTCGGGTGTGCCCCCACCCAGGGAAAAGCCCTGCTCCCCCACGGTCCTTCTGGTCACGCTGGGAAGCCGCCTCAGGCGTCCTCAAACCCCCACCCCCCTCCCGTCGGCCTTTTGTTAGTGCCAGGCCGCTGGGGAGCGGGCAGAGCGTCGGGTCCTCGGGGTAAATTTGGGGGGAGACACGACAAAACCCCCTTCTCAAGCACCTCAAGACCGAGGGAGGGGGGCGGGAGGTCCCCCCCTACCCCCAAGTCCAGGCTGTCCCCGGCAGGAACCAGAAACCTGCGGGCAAGGGCGAGGCGCCACCGCTCCCCTCAGGGGACCGCCCGCTCCCCCGGGGCGGGCCGGGCCACCCTGCCCCGCGCAGGCCCGCAGCGGCCGGCACCGGCCCCGCCAGCTCGGAGCGCCCCTCCTGGCCCCGGCCCGGCCGCGGCTCCCTGAGGGGAGGGAGGAAAGGAAGGAGGGAAAGAAGGGGAGGCTCTACCGCCGCCGGCCCACCCGCCGCCGCTTACCTTAGCGCCGAGGGGGGCGGCGGCGCTGAGGAGGAGGAGGAGGAAGAGGAGGCGGAGGCGGCGGCGGGGAGCGGCGGCGGCCATGCCGCGCTGCTGCTGCTGCTGCAGCCGCCGCGGAGGAGGCGGCGAGGCGGCGCGGCGGCCCACCAGCGGCGGTAGCAGGAGCAGCCGCCGCCGGAGCGCGGGCCGGCATGGCTGAGGGAGTTAATGACTTTACAACCTGCCGGGTGGCGGGCGGCGACCCGCGGCGCGGCCGCTCGGCGGGGGATGGGGCTGAGGGGAGGGAGGGGGGGAGGGAGGCCGGGCGCTCCTCAGGCCCCGCCGCCGCCGCGGGGCTCGGCCCCGCGTCCCGCCTGCGAGCTGTGGGGCAGGGGCAGGCAGGGGGCCGGGCAGCCGGAGCCTGCCCCCTCGTTCCGCCCTGCCTGCCGCCCGGCCCTTCGTGAATTTCGCTCGCCGCTTTTGTTTGGATTTTTTGGGTTTTTGAGGTGGTTTTTTTTTTTTTTTTTTTTTTTTTTNGGCGTCCCGGGGCAGCGGCGGGGCGCAGCCAGCGGTCCCCCGCGGAGCCACCCCGCGGGCTCAGGCACCCGGGGCCGCCCCCGGCCCCACGCAAATCCCTCGCTCCCAAGCGAAGCCCTCCTGCACGAAAAAAAATACCCACTTGCTACCCGATTCCTCTTTCCTGCCCTTTCTGGGTAAGCTCTGTTGCTAAAGCGTGTCCCTTGTGGCCCTGCTGGGGCTGGAGGACAGTGTGCGCTCCGTGCCGGGAAGGGTGAGAGGCAAACATCACCCCCAACATGGAGAGCTGCTCTTGCTGGTGCCCTGGGTGAATCCTGACCACACGGTGGGCCGGACTGATGAGCTGGCCCTGACTCTTAAGAGAGGACAGAGTTGTCCGGGAGGGGCTCTAGTTCTCAGCCACGGTTTGTTAAAGTCAGGTACCAAAATCACTTAAGCCCAGCTTAAGTCTCAAGTCAAAATTGTTCTCCACCTCCTCAGCTGGTGCATCCTGTCTTTATGGGGTTAGCTGCAGAATCAGACTGCTTGAGCCTGCTTGCACCAGCCTGCTCTCCGCTTGAGGCCTTCTCCCGAGGGTGCAGTGTCACCTCAGAAGCCCCCCATAAGCTTCCTCAGCCCTTCCAGGCTAAAGAAATCTGTCGATCCTTGTCTCCAGCCAGGTGCTGCTTTCAGGCTGGCACAACGAGGCAGCCAACCCTGCAACTTCGAAGGGACAAATCTGCTTGCTGGTACCTTGCCCCCTCTTTTCTGGATCTCCCCTGCTGCGCTTGTGATCAGAAGGCAGCCCTTGGTGAGATGCTGCCAGTCTCCGTGCCGCACACCTCAGCCCTCCCGGGAGCCAGCTGCTGGGAGCCATGGACATAGGCTGTGCAAAAATGGCATCAGGTGTTCCCCAGCTCGGGCAGGGCGTCTGGGGAGCAGCGGTTTCTGCCTGCCAGATGTGCTGCAGTTATTGTGGGAAGGTGATCTGAGTCCTCCATGCCTCTTCCCCGCCGAGGGTTTCAGCCTCAAGGGGGAGGGAAGGAGGGAGGGAGGGGAGAGGACCGATGGAGGGGTGTCAGCAGGGAGGAGGGACTGGGGGCTGCTGATCAAAGCTGTTTGCTAGCAGGCAGGGGCCAAGGGGAGGAGGGGGCGATCTGCTTCTGACCCATACAGAGAAAGTGAGGGTGAGGAGCGCTGACAAATAACATGGCAGCGCTGTGAGCTGCCTTCTACAAAGGCAGGGGAAAAAAATGCTTCAGAGTCAATTTTTGGCTTTCCTGGCCTGCAGCAGCCCTGTGTAATGTTCCTCTGGACCCAGGTCCTGCCCTGCAAATAAGCAAGGCTGAGCGAAGCTGAGAAGAGGCACGGAGGTGGGGGAGAGGCTGTGCCTAAGAAGAAAAGAGGGGGTTGGCTCCAGCCGAGCGAGGGAGTCAGTGGCAGTGGCGGTCCAGTGCATCTGATCTTCATCATCCACCCCCTAAAAAACAGTGTCTGAGCAGCAGCTCTGGGAGGCAGAAGCAGGGTATTGAGTGCCGCTCAGTGCAGAGACAATTTGGGCAGGGGGGTCTGCGTGTGAGGCGCTAAGGGAGCATGACGGGGCAAATCCAGGTGGCCTGCGATGCTCTCCCCTCCAGGGCCTCTCTGTGACCCCTCTCTCCTGACCTTTCTTGCTAGTCCTGCTCTCATCCCTCAAGCACAACTCCTGAGCCTCTTCTGGTCACAGGGGTGATGCGAGGGCGGTGTGGCAGGCAACGTTAAAATGCTGCTTGTCATTTTACATCCTGAGTTTAAGAATAGTGGTTGTTTTCTTGACATTAAGAGGAGATTTTGAATACTCTCAGTCAATGTGGAAGCAAGGGTATGGGAGATAAAGGTTCCCTCATAGTCTTGAGACACCACCCCCCCAGGTAAACAGTGTATGGAAAGGTTTGATAGTGCTATTGAACCAATTAAGATATTTTAAACCTTCCTAATGAAACCATCACCAGCCACCACAACCAGCTTCCAGTCTTTTAACTGTTTGTAAACCACCTCTCCCAATTTGTATGGGGTTTTTTCCTACTGTCTTTATTTAGACCATAAAGTTGTGGCTTTCTAACTGGGCCAACTGGTTCTGCCATGGTCTGTATTATGTGTGTGAGCAGGCTGAGCTCTACATGTGCAGCAGCCCTTTGTGGTTTTGCAGTCAGCCCTACCATTACATTTCCCCAGTTGCTTTCCAGTTTCATGTGCCCTGTTAACACGAAGTAAGTCTGTATTACCGCCAGGGAGTGTTTAAAGGATTCACGAGGTTGAGGATCTGCCCTTTATCAGCACCCAAGAGTAGAGCCATGTGGTTTCATCCTAACAGTCTCTCCATAACCAGAATTGAGCTGGGGCCAGCCAGGGTGTTTCATTGTAGGTGCTGACCACGTTCAGACATGTGAGCTGCTTAGGAGGAACAATTTGCGCTCATCCCTTGCCCTCTGGAAGTTGTTTAGGATTTCAGCTTCTCGTTTCAGTGAATTGGGCTTCATCGGCCAACTGTTTCTCCAAAAATGCTCCCAGTCAGGAGGGCAATCAAAGCGCATTCCTTTTGGCAAGGAGGACTGGTGTTTGTGGCTGCTGTTGCAGCAGGTCCTGCAGGACTAGAGTAGACCATCCTTTAACATGACCAGAAGGGATTTATTCTGCTCACAACTCATTTGCAGATGTCACAGACAGAAGCCGTGGGGAAAGTCCTGGGATCATAATTATAGAGTCTGAGGGTTTAGAAAAATGCATGTGGCCGGGAGTGTAAAGGTCTTTGGACACCTCTCTATTTCTCTGTGTGTGTGTTTTCCTCCTGTTGACTAAACTGCTGGAGGGAGCCTGTCTTTGATAGCAGTCTTGCAGGACATTGCACTGGGCTTTTAGTCCATCCCTCTGGCCTAACAGAACCAGTAACTCAGCTGGCTTTACCTGGTGTTTGCCCTAGCGCAGATGCCCCTTCCTGGCCCTGGGAGCAGAAACAACTGGCCTTTGCTGTCCCTGTGAGGAGGTACCTCCGTGGTGCAAGGCTCTGCTCTGCAGATACGAGCTGTGACCAGAGAAATGGCTGGTCCTTCTTTCTACTGCTCTGAGCAGCTCCAAGAGTTCAGCTCTATTAACGCAGAGAAAACAGTGGCTTCGTTCAGCTCAAGCTGTAATTGTGGGAAGAGGCCAGGTCTGCTCCTGTGTGGAGATCTCCGTGACCTGAAACTGCTTCCCAGAGATGTCAGAGTGGTCCCTGGGCTGCTGGGGCAGAGGATGGAGCAGACCTCAAAGGAGGTGTGGTGTAGGGAGGCTGTTTCCATCCCTCCTGTCGAACCACACTGCTGCCTCTGCTCTGGCTCTGAGAGGATCCTCAGCTCTCGAGTGCCCTCGCCAGGGGTCTGCAGAGGCCTCTCCTCGGCATGAGCATAACTGTGCAGTCTGATCAAAGCAGGGAGAGGCCAGCCGGAGGTCTGCTGATGGCTTTGCCCCCTCCCCATGCTGGGGACATGCTTGCAAGCTGTATTCTTCAAGCCTTTTCATTGCAGGCTCTTGGATCCGCGTCCCACAGGCTGAGGCTAAGCTCCATTGATGCAATTCATTGTACGGCTGCTTCCCCTGGAGAGGTGAAGGGGGGAAATAAAGAAAGTCTTAAGTTCCCAATATCTGCAAATCTCTCTTACAATGGAGGTTTTGTAGGCCTAAAAGCAACCACAGCGCGGGGGTTAAGCTGTGGATGAGCTCCCAGAGGTTAAAGCTCAACAGGACAAACATGGCTCAGGTTCACTACCTGCCTCTTTGCGTCCTGCCTTCTTCCAGCTTTAGTCTGTGCCGGTGCAAAGGGGTAAAAAGAGACGTGGCACGATGTGCCTGTCACAGGGACAGGGATGCTGCAGGCAGAGCAGGGTGGCATGCCAAGTCTGTGCACCGCCGGCTGGGTTGCTCACCTTTAAATGTTGGGGATGACAAGTTTATGTCAGCTCCCAAGGCAGTGGCACACTCACTGTTATAATCAGCACTAATTTTATAGTGGAGCAGCCCAGACTGGCCTTCCAGAATTGGTTTTCCCCCTCAGTTGAGCTGCTAGGTAATTTTCAAGGTAATTTTTAGGGTCATTGAGCACCCTGTGACAGCACATTCTTCCCTGCAGAACTGCTGCTGCAAAGAGCGGAACTAAAACAAAAAGGGAAAGATAGTTGGGGAGGGGGATACATTGTTTAATAGGCCAAGTAGAATAAGATTTTAATTTTTTTCCAGATGAGAAATTGAAAAATAACTTAATGTTAGCATTGATGTAACAGCAGGCACCTGAAAAGCTCCAGCGAAACCCGTGGCCTTGCCGTGCTTGGGCGATGTGTGTATGTGCAGGAAGAGATGCTGCCGGAGAGATTATGAACTAGGTGCGTGGGGGACAGTTGAAAGGAAGAGCTGTCTTTAGCGCAGGTGGATGTGGTGCCCAGGAGGAATAAATTCATTTACCTCAGACAGTGCAGAGCTGGACCATGCCCTGCTCCATCCTAGTCTTGCTCTAACCTGTCACAGCCGTCAAAAAGCTGGTGGGAAGGGGGAGCTTTAGTTCCTCCAGAGCTCCCATGGGTGGATCTGCTCTCGGCTATGCCCCACATCCTCCGTGGTGGTCTTCACCAGGGGCTCTGCAGGTGCTGCACCCATGCCCTGGGAAAGCACATGCCAGAACACATTTCTGAATTAACTTGTGATCTGGGAAGAAGAAGGGAACCCGAATCTCTGGCTGGGAGAAACCAGCTGGAGGACCAGCTGTCCCCGTGTGTCCCCCAAAGTGACCCCAGGACCAGCCCCAATGGGGTGTGGGTGGAAGGGGATGGTGTGGAAATGCTGCAGCTCAGCATGGTGAGTGGGAGGGTTGGCCTTGTGCCTCTGCGTTGGCATCTCTCACTTTCAGGAAAGCGCTGCTCAGCCATTTCAGGGACTCACAGGAGGTTCTTGCTTGGTACATAGTGAAGATCCTTTCTCTGAACTGGCTGCAGATTTAGTCCCAAAGTTCACAGAGAGGCACAGTCACTGCTGAACAGCCTCTAGACTTGCCTGCCCTGGTTTCCCTGCCTCACTTCAACAGCAGGCACCATTCCCACTCTCGGTTCATCCTGGTTTTTGGAGCAGGTATGAGGATGATGATGCTATTTACCAACACAGATCATGGTGGGAACATCATCTAGGGGAAAACCACCAGTGCACCCTTCTGCCTGGAGATGCTCTCGGAGCTCTTTCAGCTGCTTCCTTTAGACTCGCTTTCAAATTCATGTGCAAGACTAAAAAACCAGCCTGCTTTTGGCATCCAGCAACCACTGCACCTGGTGACACCGGATGTTCATCTGAATCTTTGGGCTAGGACCAAATCTTGTCCTCTCACATCAGACAACAGGACATGAGTGATGTTTACTTCTGGCAATTGATCACGTGAACATCTATTTGAAAATAGATGACAATGTTATGAGTCTTTAGGTTGCCCGAGCCTGGGCACGGACTGAAGAAAATCCAGGACAACAGGGTAAATTCTCTTTTTTTTTTTCAGCCCTCTCTGTTTTTAGGCCAGGGCTGGGCAAAATAATTCACCACAAACGTAAAAAAGTGTGTGTGCTGAGGTGGTGTGACACTGGGTGGAACTGATCTGATCAATGGTGTTGACATGAGAAATATTTGCTTTCTGTATTTCTAAAATATTTCAGCTGTCAGTGGATTGCAGTTTAATTAATATCATTAAGTATTATGCAAACCTCAGTATGTTTCAGTTTGGGTTGAATTCAGCAGCTGTTTGTAGGTTTGTTTTTAGTTTTGCACTTAGTTGAAAAAGCTAGAATGTTTGTCCCAAACAACTAAGAGAAAGGTTGTTTGGGGTTTTTCCAGAAAAAGCAAATATTCACTTTGTTTGCACAACCACAGCCCTGACCTAAATAAAACTTTGTCCAATATAATGATCTCTTTTGCTTTATGAACTGAAAATAGCTAGAGAAAAAAACAGGATACGGTAAGACTCCAGTCTCACTTTGAAGACTTTGCTTGGTTTTTTCACAATATCTCATTATTTATTTTTAAATAGAAGTCTTGTTTCAGAAGCAAGCAGGTATTTTGTCTTTAAAAGGTCATAAAAATATCTCTGTATTAGAACAGCTCACATGAATGATGCTTACAGTGATGTGCCCAAGCAGCGTAAAGTTGCCCTTGCATACCTTGGCTATGCATTGCAAACACAGTACATAAAACTGAGAGTGAGATAACATTAAAATACAGATTTCCCTCCAGATAGTGACATAATATGATTAACGCTTTGCCGGTCCTTACATCAACACCCATGCTGAACCGTGCAGAGCAGAAACAGTGTTTTCTGTTACCAAAAGGTGTATAGCAATAAAAAGGAGGGAGGGGAGGAAGCAACCCATGTCTTGTACAAAACCGTGCCCTGGGCTGCCCTGCTGATGCTGGGCTCCAGCAGGTAACTCTCACATCTAGCCCAGTGTTTGTCATGGTTAAAACCCCTGGGGTCTTGTCTTCATGTCCCCAACCAACCAAAAAGTCTGTTCTTTGGTTACAACATGAACAAATAACCCCTTCCTTCATTTTGTCCCCTCCTCCAGGTTAATGGCCACAAATCTCCTGAGACAGGACAAGGCACGCAGCGGGAGGGAAGAAGAGACAAGCTGGGGTTTTAGGGTGCATGGCTGTGCCCCAGCTGAGCCATCACTGGGGCAGATCAGCAAGGCACCATTGGCAGGAGACCCAGCCAACGCCAGGGTCCATTTGGTGTAAGGAGCGCTCAGATGCGCTGCTTGTGAAAACACCGTAGTATTCTTGATTCGTGTCTTGTTCAGATACAGAGCCTGGCTCTGCAAGGCCCCAGTCTGTGCTGCTGATATGGAAATAAGCCACGCTCTGCTACAGCTGCTCTTTCTCCTGCAGGCAGCAGGCACAAGGGGTTGGCACCTGGAGATGACTGATGGATTATTATAAATGCTGTAACCTGCACCTATCCCCCAGGTGTTCCCTGAGTTGGCTGCTCTACCCCAGAGTGTCTGCAAAAATGCAGCGTGCCAGGGCACCACAGTGTTTCCAGGACACGGATTTCTCTTCCTGGGATGCAGAAGAGGAGGCACGGTAAGAAACCAGCCTGGTTCATTGAGGATTTTTAGTGTTAACGCCAGAGATTTTGTGTTTACCAGCTAATCCCAGCTCTGCTCCTAGTTGCTTTGGCATATGCCAGAGCAGCAGCTGTGTATCAGGGAGGCAAATGTACCTTTGGAGGGCAAGGACCTAGTGTGCTACCCTACATGGTTTGAAATAAATATTAACATTTACATTCATCAATAAAAGTTAGCTGAGGAGAGGCAAGCAGAGTGCTCCCAGCCCTATGAGCAGATCAGAGATCCAGGTGAAGAGCTATCCGTCACATAGGACCAAAGCTAACACATCAGACCAAAGAGATGGTCATAGCCTTATGGTGGCAAAGGGATCAAGAGTGGACTTCCTTTCAAAGAGCAGCACTAAGTTAAACTGTATTGCTCATTCTTTTAGCTGTGCAATCACTTGAGACTTCACACTATCGGAGTGACAGTAAGGTGGTTTCTGTTTCATTGCTCTCTGTCTTCAGAGCTTATACTCTGGCATATGGGATCCCCTCATGGGATTCCCCCTTTTAGTGCAGTGTTTCAGTGCTGAAAACCTGAAATTTCTTGTAATTGATGTTTAGAGGTTTTCTGAATTGCAGGTTTGTTTGAACATCCTACATTTAGGATCTGGTCTTTGCTGGGTGTCAGTCAGTCTGTGCAAGTGGGACTCTCTCGGGACTGACTGGTCAAACCCTCGACTAGCAAACTGGTTTTCTTTTTGAAGCATGTCTTCAAAATGTTGGGCTTTGGAGAATTTGACCTTCTTGTGTTCCAGCCACTCTCTGCAAAGAGAGAGCAACCTTCTAGATAAAGTACATTGTGAGACTGATGTAGATGACATTAGCAAACTGAGGGAAAGGGAGAAATGAAACAGCTATTGAACTGAAGTATCTTTCTGGTGTACTAGTTGCATACGTTGTTTGTGTATTTCCTGGCAGAAACACTACCTGCAAAGTCCTATTTTCCCTCCTGCCTCCCCACAGAGTGATGGTCTCCTGTGCAATTAGCAGTCTAAAATACCCACTCTTCCCTTTTGCCAGAAGGAAGCGTGTGAGCTATCACCTCCAAGACTCAGCTGGCCAAGTGGCCTGGACCAACATATACCTGTCAAACTCTTCCCAGGAAGGTACAGGAAACAAATTGAAGAGAAATAACACTGGCTGTGCCTCTGCCTGCACTGGAGTCAGCTCAGACCATCTTTCCAACCCTTCCCAAGGCTCTGGCAGCCTTTGCCCCTAGGGTTGGGTGTGAACATGGCAGCCGCCCTTCTCGATGGTCTGCACCGGGTGTATTGGTAGGACCAGGTGGGAGATGCGGCTCCACAGCCCACTCAGCTTGTCGGAGTCCATGTGGTTGTAGGAATTGGGGGTTCTGGTGTTGGTGAACTTGGCCCAGAGGAAGTCGCGGACCCTCTCTTCCACCTGCTGGAGGCTGATGTGGGTCTCCAGTGTCTCCTCCTCCAACAGCACAGTCAGCAGCAGGGCCACGTCCTTGAAAGCAGCACTTGCATGGTCACAGTATTTGTAGAAGATAAGGGTGGCCCCCGCCGGCAGCAAGTCGAAGCGGTGTATCACCGCAGCACGGCCCCCAGCCTGGAAAGCTGAGCTCAGCTCTAAGTCCACCTCCAGCTTGGCCTGGTCACTCTGGAGCCTGGATTTATCTGTGCCGTTGATCTGGACCGTGCTGGCATGCAGGGCAGCCGAGTAGGTGTCAGCCACACAGGCACTAAGGCATCTCAAGGTCCGCTCACCCTTGCGGGCAGCCGTGAAGATGATGATGGCTGGCTGCGTGTGGTGGGATGCATTGAGGTGCTTCTGCAGGAACTTGCGCCCACGATGCCACAGGTGGGGACTCTGCCCTGGAAACCTGTCCTGCAGCTGGTTGAACTGGGACAGAAAGGCCTCCACAGTGGGGTTCTTGGGGGCTTGCTGCGCCGTGGAGGTCAGGTTGCCAAAGCAGAATATGCAGAAGGTGAGCAACGCGAGGGTTACGATGCCAAGCCCTGTTCAACAGGGGAGAGTCCCAAGACAGGGAACAGAAGTCAGTCCCAAGTGACCTGCAGTGATATGCTGAAAAGTAGCTACAAGGGCTCTTTTTCCCCTCCCAGACCTTGCTCACTACCCCAGGAAAGTGGTTCAGGTTGGCATGCTTTATGGGGGCCCAGGAATGGTGAAAAGGCTGCTTGCCCCATGTGGTGAGACCCATGATCCTACACACCAGCCAGGGAGGACTATAGCTCCAGAGGATGGAGGCAAGGCTACAGCTTTGTTGTCGCAATGCAAAATTTCCTCAGGAAATTGCAGCTGGCCACAAGCTTTCTTCTTTTCCCTCTGCTCTGTTTTCTTTAAGTTTTGTGGCTGTTCAGAGCACCTACCTCCACATCGGGAGGCGTCTGACCCAGCTAAGTTGTCCTGTTCACTGCCTTCCTCCTAGCTATGCTGGGAGAACAAAGGCTACCATGCTTCTGCCAAGAAAAGGAGGACAGCAAGGTCCAGACACAACTGCTTGTGTCCCTCCCCATGGCAAAGCAGGGTCTCTTTCTACCAGGAGAAATGCATGGTGCAGATCAGCATCACAGTTCCTGCTTGGGGCCCCACAACACAGAGTGGGACAGGGAAGGGGGACCATCAGCCTCAGACCTCCCAGGATATACCAAGGTACTCCTAGCATGCTGAACACAGTGTGCATGCTTTTGAAGCTGGAGAGCTGGAGGGAAAGCTGCTACTATATGCTCAAACTGAGCCTATTTTTAAAGGGGATGGTTTTTCCCTCAAACCCTCAGAAAAGAATGTGAAAGGTCCTGAGAGAGAAGAATAATTAAATGTGCTTTATTACTTGTTCCTGGAGGATCAGTGCCT
>RSEF01000008.1:5769716-5883695 GCA_003993805.1 Himantopus leucocephalus
CCCAGTACCGTTAAAAGAATAAAAGGGCCCAGTGTGAACGCTGTAGAGAAAAAGTTTTACCAATTGTATTCTTCCCTTTGCTGTTTCCTCTGCTTATGGCCTTCGGCTTGATTGCTGTGTCATAGTCTCTGTTCCACGGCTGTAGTACAGCTTTCATTCCATACCTGAACTCCCCCCTGCCCCCTCGCCCTGAATCTGGGCAACCATGTGGTTGGACTTTATCCTTTAAAACCTCTTCTCCTGGTGTTCTGCTTTTGACTGGCTTTCCAGCCCTGACCTTTGCTCTGTGACTCCTGTCACCTTACAGGGCTTTATTCTTTCTAGTTACTAACATTAACTAAGTTGGGTTTCAGCGTCTGAATGGCTGTGTAATTTGGCAAACAATCTAAAGGTCTTGGTTTAGATTCTTCCCAGCTACCTGAGGGGAGTTAGTTAGGAGCGTAAGTGCTCTAGATTTCCATTATGGTTAACAAGAGAGAGAAAGAGACCCAACCAAAGGATGGCTTGGACTATGTAAAAAGGGGAGTTATGTTCTGTATTTGCTTCTCTCGCCCTTCCCCGCTGCCTAATGCTAGGGAAGACGGCACAATTATTGTTTGTAAGTTGTGTGCCCAAAACTGTGAGAAAAATTCTCTTTACTCCCATGCTTGTGTATTTACTAGTTTGCACTGAATCCCTTTAGTGTAAGACATTTCTTGGCTCTTAGCATTTGGTGTCCTGATGTCTGTTTGGTTTGGGTTTTTTTAAAGTGTTTTTAAGCCAAGGACTCCTAAAAATAATAAAAAAAAAACCCCGAAACAAACCAAAACCAAAAATGTGTGTGGTGGTGTAGACAGCTGTATTTGTAGTGAACTCGTTTACCATAAGCTTTTCAAGTCTTAGTTGCTTTTGGTTACATTTTAAGAAAGTAACGCTTGGGAGATCACAACTTGAAAATCATTGATTTAGATCACGTATGTTCTGAAACTATGTCTTGGTCCTTCAGTTTTGTGATGTTACGAGCACAAATGATACTGTACCTAGACCAATCCTCTCCTTTTTTTTCTTTTTGCCTCCTGACAGGCAGTTCTTCAATTAACTTCCTTCAAGAGAATCCAAAAAAGGAAAAAGCAAAGGCTTATGACAGTGACGAACCCGAGAAACCAGCAGGACATCAACCAAACATTTATACACTGTTAAAAGGTAACAACGCTACAACGCTGGTTTTATCAGTACCTTTTCTGTCATGTAACAGATGATGGCTTAAATGTGCTAAAATTACATTCTTTCAGCTCTGTTACAAAAGAGGGAGTTGTTGAACTGAAATCTGAATGGATGAAGAAGTTTAAAAAAAAAATAATAAAAAATTTTCAGGGTGTACTCCTGCCCATGAGTCAAATTAAAACTGATTGTAGCATGGCAGTCATCTGCTTGGGTGTAAAACCTTAAAGTCCGAGAAAGCGCAGTTTTAAACTTTGATAAATACATAGCTATCTCTTTTTTTTGAAAAGCAAAACAAAAAGATGACTAATATACCTGCTTCAAAAACTATTATGAGAGTGGATCTTTAATTGCCTCAGGAAAAGAAAAACTAAACTGTTCTTTTTCTAAAAAGATGAGTTACTTTTGACTTTAGCAGGGGGAAGCCAACTATACCAAGTGATTTCAAAGTGAGGGAGTGCTTTTTCTGTTTGTTGCTCAAGAGATTTTTCTCGGTGTTTGTTACAGAAGCAATAGGGAAATACAATGAGGAAGAAAATATGGGATACTTTTTAGCCCAGCAGGAGGTAGTTATGTTACTACAGGTGGTTTGAATACATCTAAATAGATACACTATGTAAGGGAGGTTTGTAGGAGAGCTGGTTACTGGGTAGAAAGTGAGGTAGTGGCTTGTGCTCATCCGGTCAGTAACAGTCCTAACCACACAGTGTTTATGGGAGAGCACTGAAAGAAATCGTGAGCGCAGACTGACAAAACGGAAAAAATAGGAAGGCTAATTCTGTGTCATATTGGGAAAAGCAGGGTGAAGGGGTAAATAAAGCCCTTTCTATTGGATAACAGTAGTTTTGTCCATCTACAGAGGGGTCCAAGAGGCTGTCATATGGTGCAGGCTTGGTTTGGCAGCATAGTGTATGCTCCTTCCCTAATAACCTTTGAAGATTTTATAGAAAGAGCTAAAAGCATGTATGGCTTGTCTGTCTTATTCTGACCTCTGATGTGGTAACCAAGTTCTTTCATTTGTGCTTTGGTTTCAGAAAGAAAGGCTGACTTCCCTGAGAAAAATCAAGAGCACTGTTCAACTACATCACAGAGTAAGTAAAAAAAAAAAAAATAGATACCTAGTCTTTCCCTGTAATTAAGTGCAAAAATCTTTCCTTTCCTCTGCTTACGGTTTTTCTTGTGCCCTGGGACACTGTCTGGGAAGGTGGAAAGGGACCCAGGAGGCAGATCCAAATAGAAGCTGGAAAAGGCAGGACATTCCAGAGCCAGAGCACTTCTATGAGGTTATTCAACTCGCTGACCACAGAAAATGACCCACTTTTTCTTTTTTTTTTTTTTTTTTTTTTANGGAGACATTTCCTGGAGATGGAAGATGGAGTTTATATGTTTTTAACAGTGTATAATATATATAACATGTTACCTTTTAACAGTGTATAACAGTTAGGAAATGGAGATTCATGGGACAATTTATAAGTGCAGAGCATGCACCAGTGGCATTGTGGGGGTGAGCTGAGGAAGGGAACAAAACCTTAACCTTTTGGTAGCAGTGAATATTCGATTAGTTTGTACACATCGGCTTCCCTTCTAGCCTTTCCCTGAGTAATGGTGACCTGCTATGATTGAATTACTTGTCATATACTCCTGGAGAGGAGGAGCGTTTTTCTTTGCTGGCAAAGTCCAGTCTGTTCATCTAATGACCAACTCCTTGTGTTTCAGATTTTTTTCTTTGGTTGTTTTTGTGGATTTGTTGCTTTGGGTTTGTTTTTTTTTTTTCCCTCTTGGAAGAGAACTTGAAAGAAGAGGAAAAAAAAAAGTTCTGAATTCTTTGTAGCCTTCTGTTCTTAATGTCTCAGTGCTTGTTTCTATCCTGAACAGGTATAGATAAACAAAGTCTTGTAAATCGGAATTCAATTTGGAGAACCTGGGGCTGGTTCGGGTTTTTGTTTTGTGTTGGTTTTTTTTTTAAAACCACAGTGCCTTCCGGAAGAGAAGCTGCACATCTGTGAAATGCCTTTGAAAAATGAATTTATGCAGGGAGCTCTCCTTTGTCTGGTACTTTTTCTTTCCTTTGCCAGAGGTAATAGGTGCTGCAGGAGTGACCAGTTGTGTGTTGGGTGAAGAACTTTGGAAAATCGCTTGAAACTCTGAAAGCCTTAAGGTGTCTGCAGAAATTACGCCTTTTGAGTTAGGCAAGACAAATAATTTGCTTGGACTTCATGCAGATTGTGTTGTAAATAAGGCAAGATCCTTAGGTAGGATAGGGTCTGTTTTTAGACTGTGAATTGAAATATTTTTTTCCTTTAGAGTATGAATCACAGCTGTCTCCTAAATATGAAACCTAGTCTCTGCAAACAGGTCTACGTTGTAAAATGTTACAGAATTGAGGTGATTTTGATCTGTTAACTATTAGAAGACTTACATAAGCTTAGCCAATTACAACCTCCATGTCTGTGTCCTGTCAGGGTGGGGGGTTGAAATTACAAAATAGCGTAGCTCATTAAGTCAGTTAAGCTCTGGCTTAAACCAGAGCTGCTTTTAGCACCTTCTGTGATTACATTCATACAGAAACAAGGTTATAGAATTTATTTTAGTGTTCTTGAAATAACTACCGCAGGGTGTGTTTGTTCAATTTATTCTCAATAGTGCCATTGACAGTATCCTGATTTAGTTATATATTATTAAAGAGCTTTGAACCAGTTGCTGTAGTTCACAAGGAGCCAGACATTCTCACGTCTTTTTAATTAACTGACTAAATGCAGAAAACATGCTGCCCAATAATTGCGCTGTATATATTCATACTGGCCTCTTGGTAAAGTTGTTCATAACACTCTTTTATGGATAATGTCTCTTGTTCTTTGCTGTCTGAGCCCATTTAAATAAATAGACCAAAAGTATATTTTGAAGTTGAAAGCTTGCATTTTGCTTTAAAAGCACAATTCATCCCAAGAAACTGACTGCTGATGAAGCAGGCCTCTGACCTAAGCTAGATGGAGAGGGGATATGAGACTATGCCTTCAACACATAGCACTCCTTTTGCTTTATGTTTTACGCTATGTTGTTTTTCTAATACGTCTGTTAATTGAGCTTTCATTTTTCCGTCCCTCAATTTCTTGAGCGAAATTAAGAAACTTATTTAGGACATGGGATCCTTGTGCAGAAAATAACAGGCTGTTAATTCTCTGCCATTTTGTCATCTTGTACCTGAAATGCCTCTGGTTCAAGAGTTAAAAATCTTTGGGGGTAATTTATGACAGGTTGGGGACTTGTGTTTTTTACGCAAGAGTGTCAAGTTGGCTTAAGAACTGACATGTGGCAAATAGCGTAGATGGAGAGTTGGTTTGCCAGTTGAATGGGACTTCTCAGGATAGTAATAGCGGTGAACGTGCTGTTTTCCTTGTTTAGGACTAGCCTTGCTTGAACGCAGGAGGCCAAATGATGCAGAAAAGAACAGAAAGTCCCATACTTGATATAGCCCTACCTGGGATGAGGTCACAGCCTTGCCTTTGCTCCTACTTAACAGCACTACGTTTGCTTCAACGAGGTGTTAGGCAAAGCTGCTTTGTTAACCTTTCTGTAAGCTTCATAAAATTTTGTATGTAAAGGCATAACTAAGAACAGCTTTTCGTTGAAAATAATGCAGTTTGGTGGTTTCAACTCCCTGCTAAATTCCCCGCTGGAAGATTGATTAAAATTGTTGTCTTAGTATTTTTCTCATGTTCCTTTCTTAACAGGCAGAAGTAAATTTCAAGATCAGCCCAGTATAGGGAAGCAGTCGCAGCCTTTGGCCAAAAGTAAGACTTCTGCTTTCACTTCCATTTCATGCATATGTTACATTTAACCATTTTCATGCCAGTCCAAGTATTAGATTTCCTGGTAGCTGGTGTTAAACTGAGGGTCCTTGCCAGAACGGATGACTTCCTTGCTACAGCATGTGTTTTCTGCTCTACGGGAGGAAATGTGTTGTGTAACAGGTAACATTTCCACCTGAATTTAAGGTCTTCCATCTGTAGCATTTACAAGATTTGCTGCAAGATTAAAACTAAGGCAGGCCTAGTGGTGTTCTTAACAGTTGTTGTGTTGCTGTCCTGATAAAAGTTACGATAAAAAAGGTAGCATAAGGTATACAGTTCTTTGCTGTTTCCAGGAAGGTTGATATATTTTGTCACTAATTTTACTGGGAACAGAATCGAGCTTTAAGCTTGTAGGTCAAACAAGTGTTAATTTAACTGTTCAAATACAAAACCCAATCAAAATATGTGATATTCTATATGCTTCCTGTGCACTGTTTGCTGTGTGTACTCTTTGTGAAGCTGAGTGATCCAAAGACCACAAATATTTCCTGATAGTGTTGATCACCAGTGTTTGAGATGCAAATACTACTGCAGAAACTATTTTTATTCTTATAGGGATAGGGAGGAGAAGTAACAACACAGAAACCATTCTAGTGATGCCAGGTTTTGTATAGGCCTTTTTCTGCAGAGCCTAAACGTAGGAAGAAGCTTGACCTTCTTTAGAACTGTTTTAAGCTCTTAGTTTGCATTTGATTAAATAGAGCTCCTTTTTCAGAAGAATGTCCAGTTTCTTAGTCAATCTGGAAATATGTAAAAGTGTCCATTTTTTAATGCTGTTACTTCACTAAATTGCTAAAGAAGTTCAAAGTTTGTTGGTTTGTTTTGGTTTGGTTTTTTTGACTAAGACATCTTCTTTATGCTCTTCAACTACTGTACCAGTAGCTTGAGAGTGGGATGAGTTCATTGAATTCTACTGTTTCCTGTTATTTTCCTCATATAAGTCCTTGTTGACTTCCGATTCCTTTTAAAACATTGTTTTCTGCCTGTTTCCTCCTCCTTTCTATAGAGGATGGTGAATCGCAGAGAGGATTTCACAAGAGCTGGACTTTGTTACTGGTTCTGTTAATTAGTGTCTCATTGCTTTATGTCCTGTGGAGTGGAATACCAAGTCTTCTGGATGCAAATTTGTCAAGTAGAGATACTGAAATTCTGCAAGCGTTTCGGGCCCAGATGAAGAAACTAAAAAATACTTACCAAAATCAGGACCCCAATCTGTGGAAAAGAACCCATGTGTTCCTTGAGAAACATCTTAATGCTTCCCATCTGCATTTGGAACCAGCCATCTTACTGTTCACAGCTGGTCAAGAAGCTGAGAAAGCGCTGAGATGCCTAAGTAATGAGATTGCTGATGCTTTTGCTTTCTCCCAGAATGCTACTACCATCAAAATTAATGGGGCAGACAAAGCCGTATTGGATAGTGATGACGTCAAGCTGGAGGTAGATAATGAGCTCAGCTCTGGGTTCAGAGAAGGCAAGAAGGTAGCAGTGGTGCATCGATTTGAGTTGCTGCCTGCAGGCTCCACCTTAATCTTTTACAAGTACTGTGACCACGAAAACGCAGAATTTAAGGATGTGGCCCTCCTGCTGACAGTTCTCCTGGACGAGCAGTCGCTGAGAAAGAGCCTCACCTTGCAAGAAGTTGAGGAGAAAGTCCGGGATTTCCTCTGGGCAAAGTTTACCAGTTCAGATGTTCCTAGTTCTTATAATAGCATGGACACAGATAAGCTGAGTGGACTGTGGAGCCGTATCTCTCATCTTGTGTTGCCTGTTTGGCCTGAAAAGGGCCTCCCTATGGAGGGATGCACATAAAAGTTACTGGAGAGGACTTGGGAAAGGAGGAAGACAGAAAATGTATGTTGCAATGGCTGAACAGGGAAGAACTTACTGTGGCTGCTGAGTTCAGGAAGCATACGGTCCTTTCTGCGCAAAGAAATTCCACCAACTGGCAGGGTTGTTTCTGCTAAAGTAACTGGGGCTTCTCTAAATCAACTGCAGAATGTAAGCAAGGAGCTTGCTGGTTGTTGGTAAGTTGTGTTCAGCGACTTATTCAGGCTTAGTGTCCTGGAGCTGGAAGTAAGTGTCCACTATTGCAGAACCACTCACCTGCTTCTGAAACTGTCTTGGTCCCTGTTTGCTTTGCTATGAGGAACCTTTTCTGGTGGTGCATAAAGCAGGTATTGCATTTGACAAAGTAATAGGATGCAAAAACATCCCCTTCGTCTGCCAGAATTTCTTACTTTTCTTCTAACATAAGAAAAATCATAAGCTGAAAATGATCATAAAGTGATGTGAGCCTAAGCACAAGCCTTTTCTTGATCTGTCTGATCACAACATAGATGTCAGCTGTCTCTGGCGACTTCTAGAAGTGGCAAAATTGCTGGAAAGATTTGCGACTTGTAGAGATCCTTTCAGCAAGCATTTCTTCCTTAAATGAGCCTGCCCCAAACAGTTCTGGAAAGTGAGAAAAGCTGAGGTATGAAGGATTGCTTGATGTTAGTAGTACTGATGTCAGTTAAATAATCCTCAGCAGCTCTTTGCCTCACTGCTTCCAGGAATTCTCTGCTCATTGTCAAAGTTCTGCAAGTCTTAAAATTTGGGGGGAAATTGATAAAATGTCAGCTGTGTGTGTGTACTAAAGACGTGTTGCATCTCCTTTCCAAACAAAAGTTTAGGAAGACATAGATGATTTCTCATTTTAATAAGATAATTATTTTTGCATCAAGAGAATTTATTTATTTGTGTTATTTGGTATCCTAGAAAAAGAACCTTTCTTCACATCTGCATATAACCTGCTGCTTGCTGTATAAGCTTCTAGTGAGGAACAGATTAGCAATGCATGTTTTTAAACTAAATTTTTTTAAGAGTGCCTCATGCCAAGAATCCCTCACACCAGACTAAAAACATGTACTTGTTTCTATTGTAACTTTTTTGCATTAAAAAAAAATAAAATAAGAGAATTGCAGCACTTCCATGTCACTGCTGTTAGTGTATGCTCTTTAACTATTGGTCTATGCGCATTTGGTTTTATTGAGTATGAAGGAATGTCTGAAAACTGCTCTCAAATTAATAGGACATTTTCTTGTAACAACTGAGAGATTAGTGGCTCTTAGACCCATCCTTTATTCGCAAGCCCCATGAGGTGTCCTGTTGCAAAAAGTCCTTCTTAACCAGGAAAACCTCTTGAAGTGCTGGACCTTCTGGCTTCTTTGTGCAAGCAAAGGTTTGGGGTGTTACGTGGAATGGACCAAAATCACCTTAAGCATATAAAAGAACACAGTCTGAGACGCACAGAGCTGTGGTCACTTAAACCTGAGGTGGATTTGTTCTAACCACTGAGAGCCAGCGATGGATAGTGCTTTTTATTTTAATGGGAAGAAATATAAACAGTAAAAAGACATGGAAGTGCTGCTGTTTTGGATGTTTAAGAATAGCTCAGGAAGGAAAAGATGGCATTTACATTTTGGACATTTCACTGGACAAATGTTCTTAAAAAAAAAAAACTGTGACCTATTTCCGAGTGTGTCTTGATAGCGTATCTGTTTGTATATTATGTAAACTATTTTAGTAATCATTAAAAATAAATTTACTTGTTTGTTTTATAAGCTGTTTTAAGATTTGCCCATTGACTTTCAAGTGGTCAGACTTTTTTTACGTATTTAAGATTGTTCCTTTTACCTTTAACCAAACACAAATGCCTAAAATGCAACCTTTTGCAAAATTTAGAACCTTTAAGAAACTTGACTGGGGTGGTAGATACTGGAATGCAGATGTGTGTATTTGATAGTATCAGGGCTTTTCTCAAACGAGGCTCAATTCAGGAAATTGTAATAGCTCTGAATTGTCTTACTTGGTGTTCTTGTACTGTTCCAACTGAAACAGAACTGAGGAATTAATGATAAGATATGGTTCACTTGTTTCATTAGTCTAATGTAAGAGTCAGCAGCTGACAAAAGGGATGACTTCATTCTTGTTCCACTCCTAGCTGCATGTTCCTGTACCTCTGCTGTTGCAAACTAGTGCACTGTGAACTGACTGGAGGGACACTCTTACTAAAAACTAGCTTAGAAAAAAAGTATATACTTAGCAGAATTAGCAATCACAAGAAAGACTTAAGTTATGACATGAAAGTAGGAGATTCTATGCTCTTAAACTAATGAAACGTGTGTCATCCAGGTTATTTTCTGTTTCTAAAACTGCCCCCCCCCCCCCCAGNCCCAAGACTATTGGGTATTAAAGTGCTGTGTTCCCCCATTTCAAGACAAAATAGGAAGGTGCCTGGAACCTAAAGATTTCATGTTCTACTTAATGTTGTGCCAAACAAAGGAGAATCACTTTTCTTTTTTTTTTTTTTTTTTTTTTTTTTTTNNNTTTTTTTTGTTAACTAGGGAAAGTGAGGTGTATTTCCAAATACATGGTGTGCTGCTTAGTCTGGAAAAATAAATCAAAAGCAAGATGCTGTATAGAGTAGCCCCTTCTGGAGGAGGGGTAAAGCTTGGGATTAGAAGACTGATCCTGCTGTTGAAGAACTAGGTCCTTTTTGTGGCTGTTAGTGGCTTTGTCCTTAAAAGGCTCTCATTAAATATCTACGGGTACTTAATGCAGATCTCATTAAGTAACTCCTCCTCAGCCAGGGGTGAAGAGTAATGTCTGTCTGTGTTGCTCACAGGCAGCTGATTACTATCCTCCTTGTATAATTATTTCATTGCCTGCAGCAAACATAGCTGTTTGATGTTTTCCAAACTGTAAAATATTTTGGCTGCTTATAGAGAAGTCTCTCTTCAGAAGTTGAACTGTCCCTAACTGTCCGCAGATCAGCAAATCAAATAGTCTGTGACAACAAAAATGTGCTTATATAGAGCAAAGACACTAGGGCTGGCCTTGGGACTGAGAAGGGGATGTTTCTTGTTCTGTGAGCTTACTGCATACAAACTTTGGGCAGAACACAATCTTTGGGGAGCAGAACCAGCGACGCACCAATTTGCAGACAAAATTTCCAGCACTCTGCAAATTGGACTGGAAAAACACAGTCAAACCGCTCCTTGGGTTGCGAGCAGACACCCACAGCTGGCAAGAGGTAGCCAACCCATGCGGGAGGTGGAGTGTGGCCCCTCTTCTGCTACTCCTCCTATTGCCTTTGTACACCTGGGGGATGGCAATACCCATATTGCCTTCAGCAGTGGATGTTGTAAAAGGGACCTAGAACAATGCGCAGCCCCATCTGTTGTTACCTTGCCTCTCACACCCTGCTCTGAGTCACGCTGCGCTGAGCAGTGGAGTTTTGAGCGTGCTAAGCAGGTTCGTTAAAAGGAGTAATTTTTTCCCCCATTTTTTTTCACACCAACAAAAGCATTTGCTCATGTTCCACAAATAAAAAAAAAAAAGAAAGAGGTCATGGTTTTCATACCCTTTTTTACCCTTTTTTTGAAAAATGTTTTGAACTAATAATCGATTCAGCTCAAACTGAGCGCAAAAGGCAAGGTGAGCTCAGCCTTAAGGTAGGCATAAAAGTTTGCTGTACAGAGTTTGCTGTACAGAATGCAGCTACACACACCATCTGCAGTGCAATTGCCAGCATGCTGTGTTTAGGAAAAAAGAATCTGGTTTTGGAGGTGTGAACAGCTTGCCAGATTCTGTGCGAAGACCCTGTAGCGCAGCTGGAAAACAATGAGAACAAATCTGAAGTGATCCCTCTATTTTATAAGCCCAAACCATGCAGAGAACAATTTTTCATGCATTGTTTCTGCTGTAAGACAAACTGCAAAATTGTAGTGGTATGTAGGAGAGGGTGGGGGGATGTCCCGTAGTTCTCACAGCTGTGCTGTGTCCTGTTTTATTGTCAGCTCCTGACAGTTGGATTTATAATTGAATGCCTGGACAACCTCATTCCATGTCCAACAGGTGGAAGCACCCTTCCCCAAATTCCTCCGTAGCTCTTGGGAGCCACGTCAGTCAAGGAAAGGGGGGAGGGAGTCTGGGGGGCTCAAGCTGATCTTTTGGCTGCAATAGCCAGCTGCCCCTTTCTAATTTTAGAAGGGGTGTGCAAGAGTAATATGGAGTGGAAAACTTTCCAAACCTCTCTCTTAAAGCTGCAATAACCAAGTTAGTGTAAGATGAGATTGTGGCTCTTTACTTTTAACTTACAATCTGTCTCCCTCCACCACTTTCGGTGCTTGGGGAGTGCTTGCTGCGGTTATCTCCGTTGCTCTGCATTTTACTGAGCAGTTCATCAAACTGGAGTGTGTTCAGTTCTTCCTTTTCTTTCAGCTGTGGCTGTTTGCAGGTAAACAGTTCCTTTATTCCTAACCTTAGAGAATTTCACAAGACGATTGCATTTTCCGTTAGAATGTCTTTTTTTGTGTGATGTTTGACTGTCAGAGCTTTATGTCCATTGGTAGGGAATCTTTGAAAAAATAATCTAAAATTTTACAATTAAGTTCCACTGACAGATACAGGGAATAAATAAAGTCATGTAGAAGCAAAAACAGTAGACAAATATTGACTTTTAATTTTATTTGACTGACTGAAAACAAATGCTTTTCATGTTTGAGAAAATCCTAATGTGATGCCTTGTTTGCATGAAGATGAAAAGGAGGAGCATGAAACTAGATTAACTGCTTCCAAGCAGAAAAGAGAAACTGTGTTTAAAAGCATAATTAAAGAGGTAGTGCATTACAGAAGCGCTGAATAATTTAAATAGGCTGCCAATCCAGCAATATTAAGCAGTAAATTTAAGCAAACACTAGGTGATGACAGGGAATGTAATAATTTAATTTGCCCTAGTCTGTGATCAGGGATCCCATACACTGTAGTAATATTGTTTTCATTGACTGAATTTGTCATTATTATTATTACTTACAGTCTTCTGCATTTGGGAGGAGCAGGTTTGCTCTCTGAGGACTTGGGAGGGAATTGGGCACTACTTGCCATTTTTTCCCATCGGAGCTGTGCTCATCTGTCGATGTTCACGTATTTTTTCCCTCATCTGGCAAAACAAAATCATTTTCAAAGGTTTAACTACTCACATGTCAAGCTTACCTCTTGTTTCAAAGGAGGTATGCTTACGCTGGAAAATATACTCTGTAATTAGTTTGTGTATGTAAAAGAGCTAAATTAAGGTTAAATGGGTATCCTGTAATTGAGACGTGATGAAGTTATGTGTTGCCTAAGCTTTGCAGCTTTAATGGTCTCTCAGTGTTTAGGGTGTTTTTGTATGATGTTCCCATATCAGAGTAATTTATATGCAGAATGTTGAGCATTCACAAAAGGACAGGCTATGTAAAAATAGTTTAATTCTTTTTGGTTAAGAAAAAAACAAGGGGGGGGGGGGGGGGGGGNGGGGGGACGGACGAGCTCCAGTAGTTTTAGTGATCCTTTAGTGGTTGAGGTAGATAACTCTCCACCCCCGTGCTCCCCCAAGAAATTTGGCATCCGTAGTCAAACAATCATACTAATGACTGAAAACCAGACTCTGGTGAAGTTGTAGACAAGCCCTGAAGGAGACATTCCCAAAATAACTGTAAGAATAATTTCTTTTTTCCTATTCTAATAAGTTTCCCTCTTCAGTGGAAATAATTTTGTTATAGCTGGATAACATCTTAGACCTATTTTTGAAACGTGGGTGGTTTTAATGCATCTTTGGGGTGGAATCTATGCAGTAGAAGACAGTATACCAACAAACTCTTCCGGGTTTATAACAACTGTTAAAAGTGAAATTAAGCTGGTGGTACTCAGTCGTCTCTGTGAAGTTCTGCAAGTGTTGTTTATTTAAACTTAAATTTGGCAACTTGGGAGACTGTAATCAGAGCCACTTTCATTTTGAAAAAAAAAAAATTATTTTTATAAAGATGACTTAGCTATGAATACAAATGACTAAAAAGTGGTGCCCTAGTTTTGCCTGGAGCCGCTTCAGGAATGCCAGCATCAGCGTTGGCGCAGCTCTGCAGCGGTGGTTTAATAAACATTGCGAAGTCCTGTTCTTGCATCAAAACCGACAGCTCTGCCCACAGCTCTTTATTTTTGCACCATTTGCATGTGGACTGAACCGGCAAGTCAAGCCTGCACGGGGGGAGGAGGGGGGGAAGCTTTGAGGAAAATATTCGAAAACGACGTTTTTCTGAGGTCGAGGGAGAGTCTGGCGCCCAGAAAAGTGTGAGGAGACTCGAACCTCCCCGGGCCGTGGGCTGACAGGAGGCCCGGCGGGGCGGCGGGAGGCCTGGCCGCCCCCGCCCGAGGCCGGGAGCCGCCGCCGGCCGCCTCGCCCGGGGCCCGGCGCGCCGCTGCGTGGGTTTCCCGAGCACCATGAAAGGTGCCCTCGGCCGGCGCCGCCCTCAGCCCTTCCCGCCGCCCGGGGTGCACCTGCAGCGCGGCGCCGGGGCCGCGGCGCGCCGGGCTCCGCTCCTCACTTCAGCCCGGCCGCCGCTTCAGCAAGGTAGGCGGGCTGCGGGGCCGCCGCCGTGCTGCTGGCGGAGGCGCCCCGGGGGAGAAGCTAGCCCCGCCGCTCGGCTGCGGCCCGCTGAGGCGGTGGGGCAGGGGAGGGGGGCCGCGCCGCACCCAACATGGCCGCCGTCGGGGATGAGGGGTGGACGGCGGGGAGGGGGAGCGGCGGGCCGCCGCCATGTTGGGAAGGTCCGCAGGCGGCCGGTTCTCGCGAGAGTTGGCCGGTCGCTCCCGCCCTGCCCCGCGCCGCCGCTCTCGCCGCCGCCGCCGCTCCGTGTCAGTCGTTGGCCGGTAATGGCGGCGAGCTGGCGCCGCTGAGGGGGGCTGCGCGCCGGCGGCCAGCGGAGCCGGGCTTGGGGCGCCGCCAGCTTTCGCCGCCCTTCTCTCTGCTTCCGCGGCATGTGCCGGGACCTGCCCCCGGGGCGGCGGGCGTCGATCGCCGCCGTCCGCGACCAGGTGAGGAGGCGCCGGCAGCGGGCCGTGCTGCCGCCGCCCCAGGCCGCGCTCGGCCCGGCGCCGCTCTCGGCTGCCCTCCTGGTAGGGGCCGGGGCGCCGAACGCGGTGGAGCCGGGGCGGGGCCGGCGGCGGGGGCCGCGTTCGGACGCTCGCGGGGGCTCGGCGGGCCCGGCCGGCGGCCCGGAGTGCCGGCGGCCGGGCGGTGCTTGCCGGCTGTCACTTGGCTCGGCCTCTGCTGGCGCCGCCGCCGGGCTCCCCCGTCCTCTGCTTTACCCCTCTTCTCCTTTGAGTCTATTTCTCTCTTTCTCTCTTCCGTCTTCTAGTTTTAATTTGTTTTCTATTGCTTGTTGTGTCAGGGGAGGAAGGGAGAGGGTAGGGGAGCTCTGGTTTCACTGTTGTCTCTTCGCCTTGTATGGGAAAACCCCCGAAAACGGGTTTTTCTGTGAAGCTGTGCCGGCTCCGGCTCGCTGTCCGCCTGCCGAGCTGCTTCCCGAGCCCGGGCGGGCCGGGCAGAGCACGGCCGGCACCCGCTGCCCTCGGAAACCGCCCCCTTGTACCGGGTCAGCCTTGTGACGGCGCTTTTAAAGTTTAAATGTAGGCTCTGCTGGTGCTGCCTGCCCTGGGACTGGGGCTTGCCGGGCTGGAGGGAGAGGACCGGGATCGCTCGGCGTCTGCCCGCTGAAAGCGCTTCTGACAGCCCTGGGTGACATCTGCCCCAAGCGTTTTCTGACTTCGTTGGTGCCATTCATTTGGGCTGTTGTTGGCATAAAGGTTTTTATACTAGTATGACTGGGGCCTTTTTTCTGTGGATGCAGTCTTCTGTGGTATAATGCCTACTGTTGATGTAGTTTTTCTGGAATCACTTATCTCTTTCTGCCTTTGGATGTAAGCTGTATCTTGGCACTCAATAGTCTCCTGGCACATTGTGTACGGATGTGCATGTAGAGGTTTATGTGTCAAATGGCTTCATTGTGTAGATGAACGACCCAGTGACTTGCACTTGAAAATTTACAACTTGACCAGTCAGTCCTGTATTTTTGTCATCTTAGACTACTTCAGAGGGCTGAAGAGTGTACAGGCTTAAAAACTCATTCAAGAGTCTATGATGACCAAAAGTGTAGTACTTGTGGGACAAACGTGCGTGGAGCTGTAGACAGTCAGACGCGTGCTTGTTGTGTTGCATGTGAGCTCAAAATGTTCTGTCAGACTGTCTGCATAGACAGGCTACATTACGTGAACTGCTCGCTCTTTCGTATAGTTCTGGTTGCTACAACAGTTTCATTAGGTAATGCTTTAGATAATTAAATGCAACTGAAGGTGTGGCCAAGCAAACATTGTAAACTGTTGAAGGCTTCAATTTCTGTGAGTGACGCTACCTTAAACAAAGGCATACTGCATCCACTAAATAGAGCAACTTAATTTATGTAGTAATGACACATTTATACAAGGGGCCAGGGTACTGCGGAAATTATATTGCTGATTGGTGTAGATTTTCTGGTAGAACCCCTAGGCTAGGTGTGGTGGCAACTGAAAGAATGTGACTTTAAAAACTATAAAACATTTTGTTTGTATGAATTTGTTTTACAGAGCTGGTGGATAGCTTAAAGATATAACAGTCCCAATGTGGATAGTGTCTTTCATGTCTTGAAATAACTTTACCAGTGATATGTGCCACCATAGTAAAAGCATCCCTTAAATGGATAAGAGTCCCATCTTGGAATTGTCACTTCTTCTATCCTAAAGGTTTTGTTGACCCAAGTATAATGATTTTTCTGCATCTCCTTGCATCACCAGACATACTGCTCATTTCTGCTAGAAAGTTAAGTTGTATCAAACATGCTTGTACAGAAAGCCATTAATGTGATTAGTCTCATTGACTTTAGTGTGCCCAGATGAGACAGTAGTCCTATTAACATCTTTAAAGTTAGGCATGTGTTTGGAATCAGAAGCGTTAGTGCACATAATGCTGTTTTATATTGCTGTATCCATGGCAGTTAGGTGAAGCTGCACAACACAAGGTGAGTGAGCACGATGTTTTGCTGCTGGTTCTCTTCCCCCACTTTGAGCAGTTCTGGGATTGGCCGTGCAGCAGCCTGATTCAGTTTGGTCGAAAACTAGTCGAAAACTAACCCAACAATAAAAGAAAAAGTAAATAATTTTCTGCTGGGTTAGTGAGTTGAACTGGCTTGTGACTCAGTCAGATAAGCACTGCATCTATCACAGAGGAATGGCAAGATTGCTGGGTAAGGTAGGGAGGAATATAGGCATTCCGTCATCACTGTCAAGGTGCTACATCTGCTCCACTCTACCTTAGAAATTTACATCAGGAGTGTGACTTTTTTGTCAGTACAGCAGCGCTGTTTGAACTGTGCTACTGATGTACATAAACTAATATAAGTCATGCTCCTCAAACAAATATGAGGACAGGTATAGTGGTATAATAATGATAACCAAAGGAGTTTGGTAGTTGAGTGCAGAGAGAAAACTTTCCCAGTACAGTTAATATATCAGGCATGTGGCTGGATCAGAATGTCTGAGTGTAAAATTTATCCATAGGTACAAGTGCTTGGAAGATAGATGTGTATCATTGTGCTAATGATATAATAGACTTTAATGGACTACTCGATTTAGAATAAAATTACTTGTATGCCTAAGTCTGAAACATTTGTCAATATACTGGAGAAAGAGTAGAGCAAATAAATTAACTATTCAATTAACCAGGTCAGTTGAAACTTACTGAATGCTAACAGATATTCTGGCTGTGTTTTAGCTTTGTAAGAACGCTCCTCACTGAGGGCAGAATTTCACACTAAGTCCGATTCATGGCAAAAGCATGTAAAAGTTTAAAAGACAGTTACATTTTTTCTGATAATTTCCAGTCCAATTAACATGATGTGTTATGTTTGCTAATAGCAAATACATCGTGTGGAATTGTCAGACTGGAACAGAAGAGTCTGGATTTTTAGGGTTTAGGCACTTAAAGCATTTAATGGGATGGAATTATTTAAATATGAGAAAATATTTTATTGCTTTTTTCAGCTAGTTCGAGGAAAAGTGTTTTCAGCAGAGGCCTGGTACCAGTCTTTGTAATGCCAGGTCAGAGACTGGTGGTCACTGTTCTGTTTGTTGTGGGGTTTGGTTGGTGGGATTATTTTTTATGTCTCATCTTGTTATTGAGACATTTTTCAGACACTGCTTCTGAATGCAATTTCAGCGCAAAGGCACCAAACTTGAGAAAGTGACATTTGGAGCATTTTCCCTTAAGCTTTCATGCACTTTAGTTTGCTTTGGAGGAAAATAGGGATCAGTCTGCAGTTGACACAGCTGCAGGTGAAGTTGCTGCACTGCTCCTATGTCCTTGGTATTGTTGAGCAGCTGAAAGCAGTTGTCTTAGACTCTCAAAATTGGCAGGTCTGGTTCTTGTACTTGGCCAAGAGGATTGCCTGTACGTTCTAAGAAGATTCCTGCATAGTGGAGTGTTCTTTGTGAGAAGAGACAGGACTTGTTGAAGAATTTAAGCATATTCTGCTGAATGGATTTATTATGGGCTGCAAAAGTTGAAGTCTTCTAATGTGCAGTTTCCAGTAACTGGGGATGGAACGTGTGAACTTTTGTTTTGAAGGCCAAGGAAACAAATGCAGGAGTATTATATTTGTTCTTGAAATTAGGGTATGTTGCCTATTTTCTTTTCTGTCATAAATGTGAAGATCTTTGAAGTCAAAGAAAATAACAGAATTTCTGAATGGATAGGCAAACCCTCGTGTGTATCTCCTTAATAAATGGATGCATTCTCTGTGCCTCTGTACTCTGATTTCTTCACGAACAATGAATCAAGTTACGCTAGCTGTCACAACATTCATTTCAATAGATTTCCTCAGAGTACCTCCTAGCATGTGATGTAGCAGAGTAAGACGTTCAATGCATTTTACTTGCATTAAAACTACTAACCCATTTTTAGTGCCATTTTGTTAATCACTTTTGCATCACTTGTGATGGAGCAGAGATACTTTTGCAAGTCGCCATGTCTTCTCCTCGCAGAAGGGTGTTGTAAATGTCCATCCTCAGTGTACAGTTGGAGAGAATCAGATTCAGTAATATTTCATTTATAGAAAAATCTTCACTATAGTTTGGATGCAAATTTGGTAGCTGACTGATGCCAGTGATTTAATCTTAGAGCTCGTGAAATATATTAGTTTTTTTCTACTATGTTTTCTGACATTTGATGGATGTACGACTGTTGATGTCATTTATCTTCCTTGTTAACAGTTAGAGGTAGTGACATGTGCTTTGAAATTCTTTACTGCTTTTCTATCTGCAAGTGTGTGGTTTATCTTGATTGCTCACTTTTTTGTAGTACCTTAATATCCGTAAAAGCTTTTTTATGTTTTTCTAGCTTAAGACAGATAAAATTTTATTGGTATATTTCTTTTATTTTGGAAGCTTTTTTTGTTTTAATGATTATTTTCCAAAGTCATAATGATTGGAGTGTGAGTTCTTCTGGTATATTTACTGTTTGCATTACAAGACAAAATACTGAATAGTATTCTAAAATTTTATTCATTCAGAGCAGCTAGCATTCACAAGCTCCTTGGGCATTGTTGGTGTTTGTTACTTCCAGCTTTTTCTTGCATCAGCTTCACATAATTGTGTCCGTTGTCATTATATACAGCCTTGCTCTTGGGGTGTAGTGCAATCCGGACTGGTAAAATATTTCTAAGTTGAATAGTATTAGCAGCCAGTCAGATTAAATACCAGCAGAACTACCTATAAAAGCATTCTGAATAGTTTGAACCCATTGATTCTTTAGCTCAGCACCACTTAAAAATCATGAGAAGAAAAATCCCCGACTTTGTAGCAGAAATAATTTTGGAGGAGCAAAGCAGAGATTGCAGGCTCGAGATAATATGGTGGAGAAGTGTTAAGATGAAGTTTGTGTCCATGAAGCATTGCACAGTTGGAATTGTACTTGGATTTTGAATGTTAACTTCCTTTCAGAACCTTTGCCCCTGAAATACATTTCATTTGAAGGCTTATTATATCAATGAGCATTGAAAGAAGGTGCAGGGAGGACCCGTCCGATTCTGCAGTCTCAGCTGTAGATTCTGGGGATGTGGCACTTTTTTGACAAATACATCGTGCATTTGTTTGTTGTGCTGGTACTTGTCCCCAGTTCTGAGGAAGGTCAGTAAATCACCTGCATCTAGTTCCTTTGGGAGACAAAGTTTTCTCAAGATATGTTGAGGCAAAAAAAAGTATGTTACTCTTGTATCAAAAAGCATTTTAAAAGCCCATAAACATAACTAAAAAAGTCTTAGAACAATGTATTATGGATATTTTTAGCTCTCATTTAAATAGCATAATGCAATATGGTAAAAGCTCGGATTCCAGAAAAATGAGTAGATAAAGGTGTTTTGTATTCCAGACTCAAGCATATCATCGTAAATTGTATTCTGTGGTATTTGAGGAGATATGGAAAGTGTTTCTGGTGTCTTTAAATAGAAATTCCATCACTTTCAGTGGGCTGGCTCAGAAAAATAGTTTGCTTGACTAGGTCTGATTGTGTCTGTCCACCTGTGTACGTCTGTTATTGCTGGTAATGCAGAAGTGTAGCTGCACATGCAGGAGCTCTGGAGGATCATTCAAAAGTCAACTTTCAATTATTTGTACATGGAAACTTAAAATATTTTTGTAAACAGGTAGAAAACATCCCTAAACCCTTTTATTTGTCTTTGTGCCCATTTGCCCCACAGACAAGTTGACTGTGCTGTGCAAGGCGTGGGTGCAGTGGGACACACTGCAGCAGGGTGTATAGACTCCTGTGGTGCCCTTGAGCACCAGTGGTATCTCCACGGGTATGAAGAAGGTGATGGGAATGGTTCTTGTTTTCCCCAGTCCAACTTACTCTCCTCAAGGTAAAGGCAATAGCAGCTTCAAGGATTTGCTCTTGGGGCACGACTGTAGATTATGATATTTGACAGCAGCTAGTACAGGACTAGGACTGATCCGGTTGTTCCCTAATGTTTCCATTCCTTCTCCTGCTTGCACGGAGTTTGTAGGTTATAGTATGACATAGCTAAAATAAATAAAGCAAAAAGAACAAAAAAAGCTACTTCCAGACCGTATGACGTTTCCAGTCCACTTTGCTTTGCCACATAATCCCATTGACTTTCTGCCTGAATAAGGCAAGAGAGACTAAGGCATAAAGAAAGGAAAAGATGGCTTTGTTTATTGGCACTGCTGCCTTATTGTAGCTTAAACTGTGTGAAGTACTGGCCTCATGCACTGTATACCCAATTTGTAGCAAAACCTGCCACTTTGGGGATTAAACATTTCAAAATATCCCATGGAAGTCAATATTAATAGTTTGTTTCTTTCCCTACTCTTAGCAAAACTTCATTTTTTCTTTTGTGGTATCCTTTTCATTTGGTATCGCTTGTGTTTTTATAAGAAACAAAGTCTTGAGGAATACTGTTCCCTATGCATACTGGTGGGTTGGGTTTTTTTGCATAACCACTAAATGTTAGTGAAAATAATGGTGGGCGATCTCTTGCTCACATTCTCTGCCTTCTCTGAATTTGTATGATTCAGTTTCCTCTCCCGTTTCCTTGTTTCAGTGCCATGACTTCTGAGTTTCCTCTTTTCTTATCTTACTGAGCCTGTGCTAAGAAAAAAATCATACTGAGGATACTTGGAAAAACTGCAGAGTTGGACCAATATACCAGTTTCTTTTCTTCCTTTTTGCCACACTCTATGCTGTTTTTTCTAACGTTCATTCAATTTCTCTATCCTTCCTGTCTTTCTCCGTTCTCTTCCTTTTCATATCCTGCTTCTCTCACCACTTTTCTTTCTCCTTTTCCCAGCCCTGTTTCTCATCTCTTCACATTTTTGTGTACCTTTGCTAAGCATGTTCTACTTCCATATCTCTCTTTCCTTTTGAAATGCTGTCCTCTTACTATGTTGACTTGTTATTTTGTTATCTATTGTACTTTTCAATGCCATCCTTGGTATGTTTGGTAGTAAATGTAGTGCTGGTTTCTCATCTTTCTTACTCGGCAGTGGTTTTCTCTTTGTTTCCATTTCCTCCTTTCTGGTGTGTTTTCATGCACATTCTGATCTGTCAGTTCGCCTCAGTGTCTTCCCGTAGGAACACTGTTTGTGGAAGAGAGTGGTTGTCATGTCTCATGTCTATCCATACCCCCAGTTTCTTCCAGGAGTTTGGAGTATATCCTTGCCTTGCTAATTTCCTCTTAGCTCCTTATCTGCAGCAGTTCTGCTTTGCCTTCTCATGTGTACTTTTTCAGTTTTCTGTCTTGGACAAATGAGTGAAGTATGAGATGGGCACTTGATGTGGAATTGAAATCTCAGAACACAATGGTGTTTGTATCTTTACCATTCACCCAAGACGAGGCTTGGTAAACCAGCTTCTAATGAATCTGTGCCTACCAGTGCGTAATCAAATAAGCCGGAGATCAGTTCTGCTGATCCTGCAGTCTTCCACCTTTTCTCAAGATCCTCATAGCCTTATCCAACCATAACCTTTTGCCATCACTACTGTCTCCTCAGAAGTTCTTTGGCTTTTCATCTGTTGAGCTCAATCTCTTCGTTTGAGCTCTATATTAAATAGCGATGGGTCTTTTAGTTTAGCAAAAAGAAATCTTTTTGAAGCAGTCATTTCAGAATGTGATTTTTACAATGTGTTTCTTCTTAAAATTGTTCATGGGACATTGAGACAACTTTTGTATTGATGTAAAATGTATTTTAAAAATAATTTAAACTTCCTTTGCATAATTTTTTAGTTTAGTATTATTCTCCGATCAGTATTCATTTCAGTGTATTTTAGTATTTAACTGATCCACTACCCTGCGTGCAAGTCCTATAAACAGACATGGCAACTGTGTCTTGATTTATTTCTTTTTTTCTCCCCCAACCCCTAGCTGTACTCTTGATAGCATTAAAGTGTCTTCTCTGTCTGGTTTAATTTCTTGCAGAGACAGGATCTTGAATTATACAAATACTTGGTTTTTGTAGGGTGCTGCTTATTCATCTAAACTATAGCAATAGAAGTTATTTTAGTCATCTGTAGGAATTCAAAGGTTGGTGGCAATCAACATCATTTGTAGATAGGTTTTGAAAATCTGATAAATTTCTCCCACCCTGCCAAAGGAGGGGGACACCTAAGCCCCAAACCCTTACAGTTACAAAGATTATGAAGTCTGAAAACTACTGCAGTGTTGTCTTCCTGAAACTGTAGACAGCTCCAGAATGCTCAGTTCTTACATGACTTTTTTTTTTCTCAAAGAGCAGCAACCTGAGTTAACCAAAACTACTTGGTGAATCTTAGCTGGCTGCACTGAAGACAGGAAGAGTCATATTGTGCGCTTGGAGCTGGCACTGCAGGTATTCTTCAGGAGAAATACCGCAGGATGCTTTGTGATTACTTCCCAGCTTATACAGAAAGGAAGAGAGGTTGAGTGGCCTTTTATAGAGGGATGTCATACTTTTGACCCAAGGCATTGAGACAGAATTATTGACCATTAGNGTAATCATCGGCGCACATCTGTGAGTTATTAGTAGAACTAAGGTGTTCTCAAAAGTGTGTTTACTGTTTTAGTCTGACTTGTGTTCTGTTCAGCTCAGGTAAAAGACGGACAGCTTTTACTTGAGTGTCAGGATGAAAGATGTAACAAGCAATTTCAGACTTTTTTTTATTAATCTAGTACTTTTCATAGAGAGTTAAGGAATACATAGAATATATTACAATCCTACATTTACAAGGGCTTCATAAAGTAAACTATATAGATCTGCGTGTGTATAATGAGAACAATTCTAGTCCCTGACTAAGTTCTTCTATCTGTAGTGATAATTCTAAGGATAAGAATAAATCCCAAGCAATTACCTGAAGAGTGATACTTAATCCCGTAAGAAATGGTTGTTTGTCTAGAAGTTCTCTTATGCTAAATTTACAATTGAGTAGATTTTGTTATGTTTTTGTTTGGGCAAGAAACCTGATAATGGTATGATATGACATTTCCAGCAGCTCTCAAAATTGGTTCTTTATGGAAAATGCCTCCATTTTTATTAATACTTGTTTTCTACTTTTCTAGCACAGCAGCTCTTTGCTCCAGTGATGGAGAAGATCAATTAGATGATTTCCAGGACAGGGCAGTGTTACGATTTACAGCATAAGTAACGTGAGGCGCAAAGCTGCAGTTCTGCATGAATGAGCTCTGCAGCACCTGTCCCAGAAGCAGAATTTTCTAACTTCACTTGGCTCACTGCCTATAACTAGATACTTAAAAACCAACCCCCCACACACACTTCTTTCTAGAATTTTTCTGTGATTGTGGACTTCACTAATGTGTGTGTACGTGTGTTTTTCTGTACCTACGTATGTAAGCTCACATAACCTTTTTCACGCTTGCTGGAACATTTATTTGGATTCTTTAAAAAGAGTCAGAACTAGGTTTTGAAAACCTGTGTTCTTATTATTGATAGTCTTTCTTGGGGCATAAGAACAGTTTTCTGGGATAACTTGCTGCTGTAAACGCAAGCAATATTACTGAATGTGAGGACCAAACTTCACTGGTGTCACTGTGGGTATCCTTAAAACCATGTATGATAAAAATCTTTATCACAAAATACATAGGCAATGATCTGTTCCAGTAAGTAGTACACAGTGTTAATTTTGTGGGATGTTTGGTCACCTTTTATCAGAAGAATGACCTTTATATTTGAGTGCCCTTTTTTTTGGCACACTATGCAGGGAAGTCAAAGCAAAAGAAATTTTTGGAAGTTAAGAAACTAAGAAAAATTATATCTGGGAGTGTGTGAGAGAAGAGAGAGGAAAATACGCGTTTATTTTCAGAGGTCTAGATCTTCCTGCAGGAATTCTGTGGTCACCTAATTTTTGCTTTCCATAACAGAAATGTCCTCAGTCTGTTGTGAAGACAGCTCAATAAGCCAGTGCCACCAGATAGGAGGTCCTTGGTGAGAAGGTAGTGGCAGTGCTGACTAATCAGAGTTTCTTGTTGGCTGGATGAGCTCCTCTTAGATCTCTTAAACTGACTTTTTTTTCTTGTATAGCACTTCTTTAAAGTCTGTTACAGCTTCCTCTAGGACAGCCTATCTTTTGCAATGAAAGCAATGAGAAATAACTATTTGCATAAATTACCTGCCTTTTATTTTAAAAATTTTCTGTCTTGATTGAGTAGCTTTTTTTTTTTTTTTTTTTTTTCCTTTTTTTCTTTTTTCTTTNTTTTCTCCTTTATTGAAAACTGCTTTGGTGATAGTGGCTGCCTGGTTTGTTACTCAGAGTTCATACCATTTTAGATTCACTGTGAGTCTTGCCTTTGAAGTTGATGGGAAACAACGGCAGCTCCAGTGCAGTGTCTTTTCTTGGCTGTGGTGTCCTCCTGTGCAGTTCTGTTCTGCCTTTTTCTTTAACAGAGATAGGTGATGCATTCATCTGTCATTGGCGGAACTGTATATTTTTGCCAAACGTTTATAGGTTCAAGTATGTAGTGCTGCCTCTGTTACCTCACCATGTGCAGTATTTCAGTGTGGTCGTCTTCAGGCTTGTTGGAATACTTGTTACTATGATCTAAGTTGCATGACCTCTGGGTTTCCTTCTATGAAGTTCACTCTTTGTAACAAATAAGAACAAAAGCAAAACCGTCTTTATCCACAAAATTACATGGTTTGTGAAAAACTGCAAGCTGTAAACTCATTTGTGATTTGGTGCTGATTTTCTGGTCTTGTTCATGATGTGCATTTGAAATCATCATATGAGATGAACATTTGTCATAGTGATCAAGGTTATGTTGTCTTTAGCATAAGATACATGTGTTCTTACTTTATACCTCTTTGATTCTTACATGCCTATTTTTTTGTAGATAAATTGACATGATGTGGAGCAACAAGTCAAATGAGGTGCCTCTACAAAATCCGAGGCATAACCAAAACAAGGATTCTACCAGAGGTATGGATTTTCTCTGTTTTATTGCCTTGTTTTGGAAGATGTTTTATCATGAGTTGTTTGAAACTTTGGGGAGTTTTTACAGAAAGCATTCTCCTGCCTCAATTTGGAAGCTAAGAACATGTGTTATATGGCTTCCTTTTTGCAGAGATAGCAGTTTCGTACTCTGATCTGGAGAGTATTTGCTGATCTGCGTTAGGAATTGCCAGCCTATGATATGGTTGCCAAGCTGGTGCAGAGACAGATTTTTTTTGAGTGCTGTAGAGGAGGAGCAGTGCAGGAACAGAAATTTGGAACTGCAGGCTCTTGAAAGAAGTGAAGAAGAGCCTGAGAGCAGTAGCTCCTGACTCTTGCTCGGTTCCAAAGTGTTGAAGAGCTAAAGACACTTGAATAGCAGCAGTACATCACCACTAAGATGACTTGCAGTACTTTTGTCTCCCTGAACTGGAGAAAGCCTGTTAGCTTTTTACTGTCATCATTACTCTGTAATTTAGGAAAGGAGGAGGGGAAAAAAAAAATTACAGTACATTCCTGAGAGGAAAAAAGCTCTAGTCTGTAGAGCAGCTGAGTTGCATGTTAAGTCTGTGGTTCAAGATCAGTGTTACGATCTCCACCATGACAAAATTGATCTCCAGAAGTTATTTTGAAAGTAGAGACAGGTTATTATTTTTTTTCTGTAAGAGGGCATTATTGCTGATTGTTTCCTGCAATATGTTCAATTTCTTTTAAAATTATGTACTTTGTGAAACTGAGGTGTTCTGCGGACATGAAGCACCATCTCTTGAAGTCAAAGCACAGTTGTTTCTATGCTACTTCCTTAACCCTCTTACTTTGTGGTGTTGCATCTTACCTGAAATGAGATTGGCAGCTTTTTTACTGTAAGGAAAAGATATTTTTAATTTTTTTTTTTCAGACTCTCTAATACTACTATTCTCCATGGCTCTGATGCACATTAAGGTTTTGGATGTTGCATAGCGCAAACCATTAGATGAGAAGAAAACCATTAGAAACCAAAAGAGGAGGGGAACTGAGGAAGTAAATATTTTTGGAGGACAATACTACTGCATCCTACTAAATGGGATTGTGCATAGAGCACGTGCTGTCTGTTTAGATTAAAAGACTGACGATTAGTGCCTCCTCCTTGTTCTTTGCAAACATTGCTTCTGTTTTGTTTGTAGGGTGTACAATTCAAAAAGATTACTATTCAAAATTCATGCATTCAAAGCTTTTTTTTTGAGTAGAGTCTTTCAGTGACCATGTATTCATGCTTAGTTTACTGAAGAAGAAAATGGAAGGGGAAAAAAGAGTAGTTAAACTATAGTGTGATAGAAAAATGTAAGATACTTGTGTTTGGGTAGATAATCAGCTTTATTTTATCTTCTAAACATCTTCTATAATGTGTGGTAGATATGATTTCAAGTGTAATAATGCATTCACCCTAACTTAGTGAACTTATTAAATTTTACATTAGGTACTTTATTGCTCTGTTAAGATGAGTCTTGACTAATAACAGCTTCTCATAGAGGAGATTCATAGGCTGGAATTGAGTCATTAAAAGAATTTGATGAGCTCATGAAAATTGTTTTGAAGCAACATTTTATTTCATTGTTTTCCATGTACTAATGAGAAATTTATTTCTTTGTTCTGCCCTGAAAGATCTAACTGCAGCATGGGCTACTTTTTCTCAGACTAAGGCTGCTGTAAGTACTGATTTCTTTTCCTTTCGTACTCCTTTTTAAATTAGTTAATGGCTACAAAAGCTTTACTCAAAGTAGTGTTTTGCTCAGTGATTGTCTGTTAAACAAGTTGAAAATAGGGCAAGCAGTTGGAGTACATGCATGTTGAACATTGTTGTATCTTGGTAAAAGTTTTCCACATACAGTACAAGAATTTTTTGCCACAGCAAGCTTAGTCTTGAGTATAGTGAGCTTAGTCTTGAGTGTGATATTACCATTCTGTTTAAGAAAGTGGTGATTTCTCATTTTTCTGAAGACTTGAAAAAGTAACTCCCCCCTGTTTACCTAAACCAATCAGAAGCTGGGACAACACCAGCGTATTTCATAATTTTCCATCTTTGAGCGTTGGAATTGCTGTCTTTCTGTGGGAACTTAAGTGCTTAGGTATCACGCTATTTTCTAAAACCTGGCTTCAGTGAAGCCAAACAGCTTGTTTTTGGGGGAAATTCAGCTCTTTCCCATAGCTTTGTCCCTCTCTTTTGTAATAGCTGAGCGTCAGGATGGGGTTTTACATGTGGAATCTTGTATCATGCTCCATTTTGAAAAGGGTATTATAGAATTTATTCCAAGTGGAATTAATATTTCATTCGGGCCAAGCATTAAGACTCTGAATGGCATGTTATTATTAATTTTTTCACAACAGCCTGCTTATGGAAACAAAACAATGCAACAAAACCTAATTTAGATAATCTTTTTAAACAAAACTTAATAATCTGATGTAGTTTCTGGCTATAAGGCTCTACAGTTTTGCAACATCAGCCTTGTGAAGTTGCTTTTGCCTGCAGTTTTATTCTTTATGAAAATGAGGAAAAAAATATCATGTTAGGGGAAAAAAACCCTGTAGCTTAAAAAATGAAAGCAATATTCTAATTTGCATTATCTTCAAATTCTAGCTACGTCATATAGAGAATAAATTGGAAATAGCTCCCACCAGCACGGCTGTATTTGATTCTGTCATGGACACCAAGAAGCCCTCTGCCAGCACTAGCAGGAAAATAAGCAGAAAGGGTATGTATTATTGAGGATGTAGTGTATAAGGCAGGGTAAAGCCACTGCATTCTGGGCAAACTTGATTTCTCCTTCCTGCTTCCACGTTGTCTCCTGCTAACAACCTTTATTTGTGAAACTCTAATTACCTAGGAGAAACTAACGTTTCCTTCCCTTAGGAAGGAAAGTGTGCTGTCATAGTCACTTGGTTATAGAGAGTGACAGGACTTTCCCCACACTGTAAGTGAGCAGTGCTTATCCCATTCTGATACCATGTTTTTGTGGGAGTTTTGGATAACAATTGTATATGCCTATGTTTACACTGGAGTAGTTGTTTATATTTTTTAATGTTTGTCAACTGTTACACTCTGATAGAATGCTAAATCTGATGCTTCCTTTATTTCATATAAGGAATGCATTTGCTTGTAAGAAATAAGCCCTTTTTTAAAACACTAACTATTTAGAGCATTCTGGAGTGTGCCACTGGAGAACAGACAGATCGACCTCTAGTGGCAACACAGCCTTCACAGATTTAGTTACTTATAATTAATGTTTAAGCATTATTATCTCTCTTTAAATATGATCATTGTTTCAAGCACTTATTACCTTGCTCATAGTTGTTGAAATCAGCTTGTTGAAAAAGAGAGGGTGTGCTTCAAGTGCTATTTTGGGGTGCTGCTCAAACCCAAGAAAAACTGTGTTCTTAATTGTTCGGCCCCAAGAGCTTTCTCTTTCTGGAGGGATAGGTACATAGAGGATTCTTTGGTTTCTGCTTTAGCCTCCCGGTCCTCCAGCCAAAATATATCAAGCAAGGACAAGTCCTCACGCAGCCCTCTTCGAGCGACCACTCTTGAAAGCAATGTGAAAAAAAGCAATCGTGTGGAATTTCGTGAACCATTGGCTTCATACAGGTTAGTGCTGGGACAGTTGACCATTAAAAAAAATACGCTAAGATCAGAACGAAGCTAATAGTGATGTTTTGGACAACTCAAAAACTTACTTGCATCCTCCCCCCACCCCATCCTCAAGAGCAGCATGTGATATTGGAGAAAAATGTCTTCCTTTTTAAAAAACGTTACAGATTTATTTTTTGTTCAGTGATTATGAGTTTAAAGACAAATGTGTTGAAAAGGTCATGAAGTTGATGTGGCCTCAGTGGCCATCTGATTGGTTTGATAGGTATTTAGTTTCAGTAATAAGGACCAAAAAGGTATTTCCTCATGCTTTTTCATTAGTTCTTCAGCACATGCTCCCCAATGTATTACCATAAGACAGTGTAGAGCAAGAACATCTAGTACTAAAGATGGATTCAGTTTTTGTGTGTGTGAGAAATCCAAATAAGAACAACGGTTCAAGTAGAAAAAGTAGCACAGAATATTGCAGGCCATTAGAACGTGGTGGGATGTGAGAAATGAAGGAGGATACATAAAGCCTGTTTTTCCTAGCCGATGTTAAGTAGTGTAGTGAATAAACAATGCCTCAAAAGCTTTCAAAAAGAAAGAGAACCTGCAGCAGAAATAAACTAGTTATAACTTGCTGTAATATCAGAGCCTAAAAGACTTTTACCATAATGTCTTCAATTCCTTGTGTGTTATAAGCAGTGTGTGTTCTTTGCACAGGCATCACTGAAGAATAGCTTGGTTGGGTTGGTAATAGCTTTTTTATAGGATTCTAGGACACACTTTGCATTTTTTTCTAAATGTTCTCCCAGTGAAGTCAAATCGCTGTTGATTGAGAGTGGAGTTGAGACAGTGGTACTTTTTTTTTTAATTCCACTACATCTCTATTAGTAATTGATATCCTAAAGTCTAAGTTTTGGTCTCCTCTTCCACTTCTTGTGTCAGCTGTGAGGTTCTTCTCCTTCCTTGTTGCATGGGAGGCTGATTTGGATCAGTTGTGTAATCTTGGGTCACTTTTGTTAATTGAACAGCTCTGTTGTCTACCCTATCTGGAATAACTCACTTACAGCAGTTATTTGTTTTAAAAACACATAGTAAATTTAACAGACTTCAGGGAAAAGAAGAAAATGAAAGCAGCTAGACTCATGCCATTATATCCCATTGAAAAGAATAGCTTTCTTACAGTAAGAAGGCTGTGTGGCATTGGGGGGATTAATTTGGGGGTTAACATCAGAGCTGCTATGTTAACACGTTACTACTTCGCCGAGAACAGCCTTTAGTCAATGCTTAAAGTGTGCATAGGAAAACAAAGCCAGAATAATGGGTAGAACAATCTATGTGTGTGTATATTTATGTACATTTTTGCTGAAATTCTGTGCAATTAAACCACTCAACTTTTATGTTGATTGGTAATGATCACTACGCTATATGATGGGATTGTGCTACTAGAGAAAGAGAGGTAGACAATTTCACAAGTACAATGTTATGACATGGCTTAAATGAGTACTTTAAACATATTTGCTGAAGAAGCAAGCCAGGTAGCTTAGCTGCTGGATTTTCACATCTTCAGCCTCTCATCAGTAAAAATGTTAAATACATTTTTGTCCTAACAACACAAGTACCATGTGTATATTCAAATATAGAGTCTCTTTTTCCGTGAAAAAAATCTAAGAGATCCTTAGCTTGTTGAATTTCTAAGCTCTCAATAAGTTTTAAATTTGTTGCAATACAGCCAGTTCACTCTGAAGTTCTTGTCAGGGACTTGCCTCTGTAGTGCTCAAATACAGGGCAGGGGGTTTTGGTGCAATTTATTTGTTTTCTCAGCTAATGAATGTGCTGTTGAGGATCTGTGCATGTGTGCATTGTTTTGTTTTAGAGAACATATACCAATTATGCTTCTCAAGTTTTACGCTTGCTTTTTATTTAAAACTTTTTTTAACTTGAAGGGCAACATTACTGCTTGCTGATTTTCTACATGCCCTAACTTCAGCTCGTCAACTTATATGTAGTTCTGTTCAGACAGTGTGTGCAGAAAATGAAATTTTGAACAGAAATCTCCTTCAGTTTCATCAGACTTGCACTATTAAATATGTGGGGATCGAACTTTAAAAGAACTTGCCTTTAGAGTAGAGACAAGGTATAGGAAGTAATTCTTTTAGTTAATGAACGTGCTTATTGCTGGATTGGAAGGTCCTACAGTTGTGTTTCTGATGGTGACTTCTTTTTTTTTCCTTCTTTTTCATCAGGGATACATATAGTTCTCTGTCTTATCACAGTTCTAGCCAACTTGAGGCTAAGCAACTGTTCTCTAGTTTGGACTTCAACGAAGCAGAAGGGAAAACTGAAATAACAGGCCATATGATACGTGACCGAGATGAGCGGGATCTACACAGCAGAGATTTTGAAAGCCCATGTTCTTCTGCTGCAGATGAGACTGTTGTTAGGTATTTGAATGACAGACCAGCAATTGATGCCTTGCAGAATAATGAGGCATTTCTTAAGATTGCAACACCTCCAAGACTGGAAGAGGAAAAAACTAGTGGCTCCAGAGGAGATGAGAGTAGCACTAAAACTGCTCAGAGTAACACATCCCAGGACAGTGAACTGAAAGTGTCTTCCCCTTCTGCCACGAGTACTTCTAGTGCTCATAGGCTGGAAATCTTGAAACGGCGGCAGCATGATGCTAAGTTGGAGAAGCTGAAGGAGCGGATTCGAAAGCAGTGGGAACATTCTGAAGAGCTAGGTGGCAGAGGGCAGCACTTGCGATATGCTGAGCAACCTGTCGTGATCACAAGTGTGGAGAATGCGGTGACTCCCAAAGTGAGGAAAGTGGCAGCTGCACCTGCTGCTCCATCATACAGAGGTACGGAGGTGCAGAATGCTTCCCTGTTGGTTATACATGGTGAAGGAGTGGAGTTCAATTCATTGAGCAACATGTTAAAGCATGGACACGACTCAGCTGTGTTTGGGCAATATGGGAGCAGATAGCATGGTTTGAACACAGATACAGAAAAGAAAGAAAAGAAATTCTTGCTAATCTACAGAAGTGTGGATTCTTTTGAAATTCTTCCTGTCTTTTCTTACAAATTACTGTAAAAAAGAAGGTCACTGTATTAGTGTTTGGGTTTATTTCAATATAGTTTTTTATGGTCCCAGAGCTTAGTAACATTGTATTGATTGAGAAAGCCTTTCACATGTTTAATAATCTTTTCTTCACCAAGTCCACTGTTTTTCAAATGTGAGCAAGTGGCAGACTAGTATATTGCTTTCTTCTAATTTAGCATTAGAAATTCAAGTAGTTCCTTTCTTACTTGGCAGTTTCCCACCCCTTCCACCCTTTAAAAGCTTTATTTACATTTAATGCAGTTATTTTAAACTCTTAAAATTGTTTACTTTCAGGTTTCAATCCTGCTGAAACAAAGATTCGTGCTCCAGACGGAAAGATGTGGCATGAGGAAGAATTTCACATTAGTCGGGAGCTGTACAGAGATATAGCCCTCCAGTTAAAAGGTGAGACACAAGCTGAATTGATTAAGCCACACAAACTTCTCTAAGAGGCAGATAAATATATTTTGTGCAAGTCTACAAAATCGCGGAAACAAAAAATTGAAGCAATGACTGTTAAATATATTGTACTTCTCTCCACAGGAGTAACTTGTTGAACACTAAAATTAATAAAAAAAATCCTTCTCCTCATTTGCTCATTAAAATACTTTTTAATAGAAAACCAATACTGAAAAGAATCGAATGATGGCTTTTCTTTGAAACAGAGAGGAGAAAAAAAGTCTTCATTAGAACAATTTTTATTAAATTTTGTAACTTCTTTATACATTTTTGCATGAATGAATGCAATTACCTGTTTAAAAGGAGAAAACCAAACCACTTTTCGTTTTGGTGAAACCTATATTATCTCATGGAACAATTTAGAGATATTTTTTTTTTTGCCATTTTTAACACTGTTAAAGTGATATGTGCANATTAGAACAATTTTTATTAAATTTTGTAACTTTTTTATACATTTTTGCATGAATGAATGCAATTTCCTGTTTCGTTTTAGTGAAACCTATATTATCTCATGGAACAATTTAGAGATTTTTTTTTTTTTGCCATTTTTAACACTGTTAAAGTGATATGTGCACCATATGCAGTATGTTGAAGCCTGAATTCTGCTTCTGTCAATATGCTGTTAACAAATTGTTGGTCCTGAAGCTGCTGTGGCAATTGTTAGTGGCTTGGTTGGAACGTATAGGTGGCTAGAGGGGAGATGGGGGGCATCTGCTGTGGAAAGTCTCTGGGAATAGTTATTTAAAATGAAGTAGGTAGCCTGCAGTAAAGGGGTATGCCTTCAGCTATGCGTGGTGGTGAGATTATATGGGATTAGGTTGGTTTAGTAGCTCTGAACTTGTAGAGCTTTATTGCTTTATATCAAAATTATCCAAATCTTGAAGTTCTTGGAGAAATTTGTGTCCCATAGATTTGTACACACGGATTTTTTTAGAGGTCTTCCCTGCATTCCCTGAGGAGGGGGAGAACACGTAGACCAGAAGAAGATTTAAGAAAGTTTTAAAATAATCTAGATTTTATTTCCTCTACAGCTCTTTTACCTTCAGTATTATAAGGCTTGGATAGAATATGGGAGAGGAGACTGTGTAACTTCACAGTGGTAAATGAACAGAACGTTACCTTTGGGGTTTATTCCACATGAAGGTGTAGGAGGGAAAGTTGAATGCTAAAAGCTTAGAAAACTGTTACTCATTCCTCTTTGCTTAATGGTCTTTTGAAAAACATTAAATATTGTTGTTGCAAAATGGCAACACAGGAAAAAAGATCTTTTTTATATGATGAGCTTATTTAGCAACACAGTATTTTGATGCTTAAAACTATGAGCAAAGATGATTAAAAAAAAAAAAAGCTGTATATTTGTTCGACAGTTACTCTGCTAAAAGACCAAAACAGTAATATATGCTTTATGTTTTCAAATGTACTGCTTCAAGACACAGTCTTTATTAATTTTTAACTCTGAAAAACTGTAGTGCCATTGGCAGCTCTGGATGATGTAGGGCAGAATGCCCAAGTGTGCTTTTTGGTTTGCTAGGCTGGTTACAGTGGAGAGCTGTAAGGTTGAATTGCTTTTGACTGACTGAGTTGGGGGTGGGGGAAGAGATCAGATGAATGAAAGGGAAGGGAACGGAAAATAAAATCCCCTGAGAACCTCTAGTTTTGCAGCTTAAGAGTTTGCGTGTTTAAAATAACCTTTCTCATTGGTCAAAACATTTAGGACTGGAGGAAAATGCGATGAGATTGTAAACCTGTACGTGTCTTTGTATGTTGATAGTATAGTGGCTGGTATAGAAATTATTGGACTGCAGTTTTCTTTTGCTGGTACAGCTTGACAAGGTACTGAGGAATTTTTCTGGAATCACTCATAAAAAAAAAAAGTTCAGAAAGAAGAGCCATTTCTTTTCAATAAAATTGTTTTTCAAATACTCTGTTCAGTATCAGGCCATGAAAGTAATGCCAAATTTCTAAAGTCTTTTAATCTACGCTAGCATTTTTCATTTTTTAATATTTTTATTTTTATTTTTGATAAGCATAATATAAATTATTCATGAGCTCTTTATAGGAATGTAAATTTTTGAAAAGTTTCATTGAAGAGGTCCAATTGAAAAGGCATTTGGATCATGTGTTCTAGTGGACTTCTGTCTACAAAAGCAGGGAGCTGTGTGTGTGTTCAGCCCTATGCCTGTCCTGATGCCCAGCATAGAACAGCTGTTGTGGAACTTGTCTTCTTTCTGACGTGAAAAGATTATATTGAATAGCTGATTCCAAGTAATCAAATGCTGGTGCTGCACATAATACATACTGTAAATGTATTTTTAGGCTGTCGGATTATCTATCCATGTGTTAATTCTGTATTAAAGTTACAGCATGTGGAGTTTTGTGTGTGTACAGTCAATTGTATCAAAACTGTTCCATGCTCTCTAGTGCTAAAATAAGCTATAAGATCTCTAATATCTACAGAGACATTGTTCTGTACTGCAACGTGGTTTTTACATGTAAGCATAGACCATGCAGAATGTCTTTATCTTGACTTAGCAGTTAGGCTCAAGGATATTGTGTGGACCTCAGGCTTCCAATAATTCTGTCTTAAAGATGTTCAAGATTTGCCGTACTAGAACAAAATTGCTGTAATATGAATAGATTGAGTGGGAAGCAGCCTGCAGTTTCCTGGTATCAGGAACTGTTTGTCACTGAAAAGAGGTGAGGAGGGAATCTAGATTTCTGCAGATGCAGTCACTGAGGCCTCTGGTACTTGATGCATTGATTCTGTCTTCCTTGTGCTTGTTGTCAGCCTCAGAGAGGACTGGAAAATTTGTAAGGAAAGGATATTGAGAGGGAGAAAGACTCTTAAATTTCCATTTCCACATCCTTTAATATGACCTGTTATTCTGTCTCTGATACTTCTATGGGCATCCATCAGAGAGTGGATTCAGCTGAAATTAGGGGCTGTAAAAGTTAGTAATAAATAATAAAGCTTCAGATCTATCTGTGGGGAGTTTTAGGTTGTCTAATCACATTCTTTCTAGAAGAGGAGCAAGCAAACAGTGGTAATAGTGGCCTTAGCTACAGCTCATTTTTGTTGAGATTAAGAAAAGAGCATCTTCAAGGCACGTAAATTGAAGTACTCTAACAAAATCTTTGAAAATGTTCGGTGTTGACTGCTGAGACTGAGCCTGTCTGTCCTTGAGCAATGCTTGACTCTGCTTTGTACCTTAGACAGCTGGGAAGCCCAATCAGTGGGGTGGCAATTGAGCCACATCCCAAGTTTTCTTTGTTTTTTGCCCTAATGTGAAAACATGGTAAAAGATGACACTATCTTTGGTAAGTGTTCCTAGCATCTCTAAAACCTAATTGTGTTATAAATGAGGCCTTAGGTGAAGAATAGTTCTGCATCACTGGGTGAATTCTGCAACAAGTTTTGCGGGAAGTAGAGCGCACGGATATCCTGTCTTTCATGCTCCAGCATGGAGGCAACAAGCGAATGCGCTGTCATGCGTTAATGTGGAAGCAGCAGCCCATGTGTTTCAGGAGTGAAGGGACTACATGTTCTTGTGCAACATTAATACTGTAAAATGTATCATCTATAGTAGAAGAGAACCAACAATTGTTCCTGTCAAACTGTCAACATTTCTTTTAAAATTGAAAATGAATTTTATGAAGATCTATTATGGTGTTTCTGTGGCTTCACTGTGTTCCAGTGCGTAGGTAAACAGCACTTGATTCAAAATTTTCATGCTAAGAGGATTTAAAAATGCTGGACTGGGAGTAATCGATCTCAATATAAAATCTGGGAGAGTCAGTGAATTTTAATGTGTTTCTCTGAGTTCTGCTTTTTCAAAGTAAATGTTGAAGCAAGCTTGTTATTCTGTGTTCTTTCCTGTGGGATATCATTTAACAGCTTTTGTTTGTTTTTAGAGGATTCAACAGTGAAAGGAAAACCTAGTGAGAGAAACAAAGAGAAGAAAGCAACCAGACCAGCACGGAAAGTGCAAAAACTGACACGATTGTCAAGTTCAGAGTCCAAACAAGGTGACTAGCTGTACTGTAGAGGGAAGACTGTCTTGTGTCCTTCAGAGATGAGTTTTGCCTCAAGAAATAAAGAAAAATTAAAGTGTATTGCTTTCAAAGTCTTCTCAGATGCGCAACAATGCCATTGTGTGTTTGTAGACTGTATGCTGCACTGGGGATGTGTATGTTTTTGTTGTTGGTTGGCTGTGTGCACTTTTTTTTGGTTTATTTTAATTTTCTGCCTTTCCACTTGCTGTGTGCACCTTATGGAAACTGCTCAAGAGTATGTGTTTCTTTGGGCAGGGTATCTGTCAGGCCAACACAGGCAAAAAGTAGCAGTAGCCCTGTTGTGGATCCTGCTTCTCTTTTGCTTGTGTTGAAGGTGGTTAGTGCCTGACCTACAGCTCAGTGAATAATGCTGAGAGGAGGAATGGAGATGATAAAAAGAATCGGTGCCAGTGGGACTTGCCGAGTTGCCCTCCTCTGTAAGGAGGGGCTGCAGTGAAAGCTCTTCCCTTGTACGATTTATCAGCGGGGAAGCAGAGAACAGGTTGTCCTTCTGACTCTTCTGTGGCTGTTGTTCTTTTATGTCCTATGTCAAGTTGTTGCTGTCCTGCACCTTCAGTTCTGGCTTGACCCATTCCTGTTTCTTTCAGTTAGTGAAAGAATGTTATGTTTCCTGGCAAGTCTTACAAATCTTGGTATTTATGAAGGAAAGTTTCTTTGTTTTACTAATTAAGATTTTTTATTTTCACTGTTGTATGACATTTCCACTGTCTATTAAATAAAATTAAAGCATTTAGAGGTCAGGTGAGCAGGTTACTGTAGAGCAGTGCCTTATAGTAGAAAATGAAATTAACTGCAGTGGAATTCTGTCGGTGCCTTTTAGTTTTCCAGTCGCGTTAATCTTTGAGACTGTGAGTAGCAAAAGATTGGGCAAGATTTCCCCATCTGCTTCATGTTAATTTTCGTACAAAGTAAGCAGTTACGACTGCAGTCACACTACATAGTAATTCTTTTTCCTTTAAATACATGCAAGGTTAATCATCTTCTGCACCTTTTAAGGATTTAAATTTCTCCTTACATAAAGTGACCCATAATCAGTAAACTCTTTGAAGAAGGCCTATTAAGAAAAAAAGCTGCTTTTTAAAAATTACTGCAAAGGGGTTTTTGAGAGTGAATTTGCACTTTTGCATGCTCTAAGTCATGAAGCTGCATGTAAATATTTTGTTGGGATAATGAGTGCTAATACTTAAGTGACAAGGATGGATTTGCTACTTCCTATGCTGATCAGCTCATACTTAAGGAACTATACTAAACTAACTTATGTTTTTGTGACAGTTCCAAGTGAGGGAGGAGCACAGAGATTGCTGCAAGTTTTGGCAATGGTTATTCTCCATAATGGATTAAATGTGAGGACAATGATGGCCTGAAATCCCTAGAAGATAAGAACCAGACCTAAGTGGCATATCCATGATGGTCCTTCCTCCTCCAGTCATAGCAATAAGAAACTGCTTAACATAGCCAAGGCTATAAATAGCCACAGCTCATGTTTCGCTCCATTAGCGTGTTTTAGTTCAAACAGCTGACTTGAAATGGAAGATGAGACTTTACACTGCCTTTTTAAACACAGACAGAAGGAATTGAGAACAGTGAGTTCAGCAAGAGAACCCCTTGGCTGATACGTCTCTTTCAAAGAGGCTTGTAGTGACATGTTTCAAGCGACACATTTATAAAATACTTACATAATTTACAATGCAAGCAAGGAGTACTGTTAGTAAATGAATGAATAGTGGCTTCAGACTTCTGACTGAACAGGCTTCCTCCTTCTGGTTTAAAATCACAAAAAGAAAAGAAAGGTGGGGGTTGGGATTGAGGACGGGCATTACCAGAACACTGTTGATCTGCTGTCCTGGATTTCGCTTGATGTTGCTTTGGTATCATGTCTTCAAAGTCCTGTTAGGCCCAGAGTACAGTCCGTTTTTGTTTGGCTGTGTTGTGTTCATGCTGCAGTGTCTGGGTTTGTTTAGGCCCTGCTGTCAGAAACTGAAACTGAATGTTTAAAAATCAACTGCAAATCGGGTACTCAAGTTAGGTACTTCTCTAGCAATAAAATACTGCTAAATGGTCTGAATTAGGTTATTAATGCTTTTTTATATGATGCTTTTCTCCAAAGCTCTTTAAGATCGTTATTTAAAAAAAATTATTAGTAATACTGGAAATTGGTGGGATGAAAGGTGAGTTGAATAAACCTGGCATTTAATCTAACCAATGTTAGGTAAGGATGCCACCGTACCCAGTTTTTAACATTTAATTATATGTAGGATGATGAAGTAATACTAATAACATTTTGATTGGGTTTCTGTCACTTGCAAGGTAGTCTATTCTTGGATTAAGTATCAACTAATAGGGTTTATCTTAACTATTTTCAGTAATGGTACAGAAATCCCAGCTAGAGGACAGTGAGTTAGTATCAGCATAGAAAAACTGCTGGTTGGTATTTTTTAACCTCCTCAGAAGACACCTGTCTCAACAATTAATGATCTGTAAAAATATCTAAAGTTGTTTTTTTTCCTAGAATATCAGCTAATATTCTTTTAATATGAAGACGAATTGTCTTTTTTATCTCCCATCTTTATTTTTGTTCTTATTATTACAACATTTTAGATCCTTTTATCTATTATCTTATTTTCTGTATTTAAGTGGAGATGAACAGCAGCTTCTCAGACCTCTACAAATACTTGCTGTCTCCCCCAGTAACATTTGCTTGTATGTTTTACACCTGTAGAACCCTTTTTTCTTTTTTTACATGAGTTTTTGTAGGGCTTTAATATGCTACAATACGTTTTGCATTTTTACACTGTGTTACGTGTAGGCATGAAGCACTGATAGTTGTGTGATACAGCTGTTCAGTGGTACATCGCTGTTATGGCTGTTTTGTGTAACTGCAGCCGTACCACTTATGTGGAACTAAATGGTATAGAAATTATTAACTGTTGCAATAAATACTACTTTTTGATACGCTGGAAAATCCATCTAGTGCTTGACTTTTATTTATTACTTATTGTGCAGGTGGAAACTATGTAATAAGTGCATCCTCCTGGCGGGAGGGGCAAAAGCTAGTAAAAAAGATACTGGGCCCAGCGCCCAGAATAGAACAGGACAGAAGAGCTGTATCTAGTGACAGAACAGGACGAGAGAGAGCTGCCAAGTCTGGTAAGTTGTACTTTTATCACTGGACTTTTTTCATTGTTCTTTGTTATATAACGCTGCATGTCTGCAGAATAAAGCAGACTTCTGAGTTAGAATGTAATCATTTTATTATCGAAATAACCCCTGTTATTAACCTGGGATTCAAGGGGGGAGAATTTTGCTCACATCCATGGTTGGGATGCATAACCTCTCTTCCGGCTAAATGTGAACTTTTCTTGCTCTGGAAAAGATGGGAAGTAGGTTGCAACCAAAAATATGGATCACCTGCAATCTGTCTTTGCCTCTTGAAGCTAGTGGGGAGAGGAATAGCTAGAAGCGGTCCACAGGCCAGATGAATTTTCCAGATGTGCTGCATATAATATGTAAGATATGGTTGGTCATCCCTGTTTTACAGGAATTGTGGGTCTTCCAGATACTATATAATGTCATCCATGTGCATAATAAATCTTCATTGATTCCTCCACCAGCCCTTCTCAGAATTTATGTGGAATCTTAGACAGGGCAATTAAGGGGCAGTGGTAGCTGCTGTGCTTCTAATGTCTGTGAGGTAGTGAGGCTGGTAAGAGTGTAAAGGGTGTGAGCTCAGTCTAAGCAAAGGCTGCTATATTCAGACTATGACACTGAATGAAGCAAAAGCATGTTTACAATGAGATCTATGCTCCTCCCTCATCCTCATTTTGCAGCTGTGTTTCAGTGATGGCATGTAGTTACGAGATTTGATTTTTTACCTGAAATATTTGACAAGTCTTGTTCTTCAGCAGGCTGTATTGGAAGGACAGGTTCAGATTCTAGACTGGATGTTACCCATAAAGCCTCTTCAAGAAGTTCTGAAAGGTCAAGGAGTAAAGTACGATCAGAGAATAACCTGAAGAAACTGGAAGCTGCTCTTCCAAATGGGAACCAAGAAGATCATGCCTCTGTAAATAAGGACTTCCTGCCCATGGAGATACGTGGAATTCTTGATGACTTGCAATTGGATTCCATGAGTACAAAGCAAGAGAAAGATGTGGAAAAGCAGAATCAGAAATCTGTTTTGCCTACTCAAAATGCCAGGAGCCATAGTCCAACCAAAAGGAAACCAGACAAGATAGCTGCCAGTGAGGAGCCTCAGGTGATCTCTAAGAAACGTCACTATGATACGGATGAGGTTCGTCAGTACATCATCAGGCAGCAAGAAGAGAGGAAGAAGAAGCAGAACGAAGAGAAGAAAGCACAAAAGGAGGCAACAGAACAGAAGAACAAAAGGCTCCAAGAGCTCTACAGAAAACAGAAGGAGGCTTTTACAAAAGTGAAGAATGTGCCTCCTCCTGAACCTTCAGCAGCCAAACGGTTACAGGAAACCTATTCTAAACTATTGCTGGAACATACGTTTTTAGAAGAGCCACCTCAGCTGCCTACGGTGCAGGAAGCACAGGTATAGCTGATTCACTAACTTAATGTGTTGCCGTTGTTTGCAGGAATGGAAGGTCATATTTTAGGAAGGTCGTGACTCTTCCTGGTCTGGCTATCGGTTAAGAGAAAGGATATGAAGAAAACTGTAACTTTTGCTTAAACCTAGTGGTTTTGATCTAGAGCCTCCTTGCTAGTGGCTGATTTTTGGCAGAGTAAGGCCTACTAGAAAGGTGAATGTTATAAATAGAAGCAGAATTCTGGGTGTTAACTAACAGCAGCTATAAAGGTTGGCTCTTAAGAAAACTGTAAAAATCAGTCAAATCGTGAATGAAAGAGCTTTTTCTGAAGTTGCTTTTGGTCAAAATTCATCAGCACTGAGTTAAGTAAGTTTGCTAATCAGAAACTGAATATAAAAGAAGATTAATATATGGTAAAAGACTAATATCAGTTTGATGTGTTCAGCTGAACCAGTTCCGTATGTGAGCAGAGCTTTTTTCCCAGTACATTCTGCTGCAACAAAACCATAAATGCCTTGTGTTTTTAAGTCTTTGTGTGGTAGGAAAGATGTGATACTATGCTGAAAAATGTAAGCCTTTTCAATTTTAATGAGGCAAGAGCTTCTGAACTCCTGCAGACTTTTGAAAATGCATTTTTCTGGTTGTCTTCATTTCTAGCCCAGGCCTGGTTATCAACCCTCTGGGGAATCTGACAAAGAAAACAAGGCTCAAGAGCGTCCTCCTAGTGCATCTTCAAGTAGTGACATGTCGCTTTCAGAACCACAGCAGCCACTACTCAGGTGAGCCATTGCGGGCCTTTTGAGAGAGAGGTGAAAATAGACTGGACTCTCAAGTTCCTCTTCTTGCAAGAGTAATTGTCTTTATGGCAATTATAATGTTTTCTTGCAGTAAAGCAGAAGCTGATGCAGGAAAGCATATGAAAATTTTGGCTATGGGTATTTACTGAGTCTGTAAAGAAATACAGTGAATGGTGATTGGTGTTAATCTTTTGCTGACATCAAGGGGATGTGCATTTCATATTGGGAGACTATATTTCCTCTGCCATTGCCTTCGGGCAAGAGAAGCTGATCATATGAATACGTCTGATTTTTCTTACTTGATTTGTTCAGTGTTTCTATTTAATATTGTCTTGGATTCAGGCCTTTAGTTACTGTCTCTAAAGTACCAAAAACCTCTTCTTGTGCTTGGACTTTCCCTATTTCTTTTCATGCTGCTTTACCCATTTTTAATTGTTCAGTCTATTATCGAAGTTTTCCTTACTGTTAAGTCAAGGTGCCTAACCAAACACTTAAATACAAGGAACTAAAAATCATAAAGTTGTGCACTGTTGTGTATGTGTGTCTTCATTTTTAATTACATAATGAATGTCTGTTTCTTAAATATATACTTACTTCATTATCTGTACCTTAACTTCATCAAAACCACGCTGACTTTGTAAATTCAATGACATCTATTTCCTTTCTGGAAGAGTTCAAGGAAGCACTAGGAATGCTATGTATTACTGCGTACAGAATAGGCTGCTAAACCATACGGTAACAAATACTGTTAGTGTAACATTGTAAGGAAAAATTGCAAGTACTAATGGTAGGGGAGAAATGAGACTTAAAGGGCTGCAAAAGTTATTTGGAGAGCCTCACAGTAAGCAGAGAAGAAGTTTTTTGTGAGGCACTTTCCAGGTTTCCCAGTATTCAGAATATGTGCAAGTGATATTAGCGAAGGAAGGTCTCTACAGAGCTCCTGTCATGCAAACAGGAACTACCTGGAAATAAAAAAGATGTCTTACAGAACTTCAAACATCCTTGTATTTCCAGTCCTCCTTTTGTCTAAGTGTTCTTCATGCCTACCCTCCAGTGAAATATGGGCTAGGTTCACCTGGAGGGGGAAGAAAGAAATTCCAGGAAACAAAAAAACCCACATGTTTTCTCCCTTTTGAAGTCAGGAAACTTTTCCAAAAGACTTAATTGCTGCTGATGAAAACACTCAGCTTGTTACAACTCTAAAACACACAGTACACCATAAACAGCATTTCAAATTTTGAAGGTGCTGTGTTGTTTTTGTTGATTTTTATTTTTTTTAATAACATTCTGTAACTGTTTACTGTCGCATTCCCTGCCACTGTGACTCCACCGAAAAGTATTTCTTCCTGAAAAATAAATGTGTGGCAATGATACTTTCATGTAAAATAACGGTACTTGTATAAGTCATTAAATGTTGACTTTTCATTTCAGGAGTGATTTGATGGAGCCTCCATGGGTACAGCCAGACAGGTTGAGCCCAAGAGTCCAGCTCTCTCACCCACAAGCTCTCATGGGCTCAAGTGGAGGCCCTTGCTCCCAACACTGGAGCCTAGAGCAGATGGACCTTTTGTCAAAGGAGTGTGATGCAATGTTGGCAGGCAGGAGAAGCCATGCTGCACCCATGGGATCACTGACCTTAATGCCTCAGCCATACCTGAATTCACCCACTGCACAGCAAAATATCTTAGTAAAACCTACTGCTAACCAATATAAGAGCAAATTAGATCGGATTGAAGCTTTGAAAGCTACAGCTGCTTCCCTTTCTAGCAGGATTGAAAGTGAAGCCAAAAAGTTGGCTGGGGCTGGTATCAATTATGGTACCATGTGGAACTCAGACTATGAGTTTATGCAAGAAAACCCGGATGATGGGCGGTGGGCAAAGGCTGTGAGTCCTCCTGTGAGAGAGGAAAATGAAGATGCTTTTTCAGCCAGAATCCAAAAAATGTTGGGTAGCTGTGTGTCTCATACAGCCTTTGATGACAACCTTCCAGGGGTAGGCAACCTTAGTGAATTTAAAAAGCTCCCTGAGACTATCAGGCCTCATACTGCTGCAGTCGGCCTTGGAATGAGGTCCCCTGCTGCTAACAGGCATGAGGGGATACTAGGACATTTATCTAAGAGACAGACTGACTCCCCAGGGCGTGAAAACCAGGCTTACGCTCCGAACAAAGCTGTAATTCCTCACGAGTCCAGCATTGAGTCCATCAGCGAAGGGCCTCTCCTGAGTGATGGAAGCCTTTCTGAAGGGGAAGGAGGCCAGCACAAACAGTTGCCACTGAAGATGCTGGAGACGTTAAAAGAGAAGGATTTCTGCATTCGAGAGAGAAATGCTTTTGAGCCCATAAAGGAGTTTCAGAAAGAAGCTGAGAAGTATTTGCCACTTTTCACTCAGACAAGTGGCGCACATAGCAAGGGGCCATGGGAGGAACTGGCGAAAGGAAGTCCCCACAGTGTCATCAACATCTTTGCGAAAAGTTATCAGCTTCATGGAAAAGGTAAAAATGGAAAAATTTCTCAAAGCTTTTGTGAATTACTCTTTTCCCGGTCTTACCACTCCTTACACTTTATACTTCGCAGGTAAGGAATGTGCTTTTAGATGTCTCAAACATTAATATGTGTAAGGCTTTTACACTTTACTTTTGGATGATAAATGATTTGCCCTGCCTTCTTTTGCCTTCTTGTCTAAGGAAAAAAAGAAGAAAAAAAGAAACAACCCACACTTTTGAGCTGGAAGAAGATTATTTTTTAATTAGATTGCTTTGTATTTCTAGATCAGTAACTAATTCATATGCTGCGTTACATGGATTAAGGACACCCATAGTTATGGAATTGTGAATCATAAAGTTTACATTTATTGAATCCAAAATTGCATACTAAATCTAAATTGCCCAGAGGGCATTTGGAAATGTTTCTCTCCACCATGGAGAACAGACCCTCTGAATTGGAATGTGCATCCTCCTACTATATATGCACTCCAGATAGTCTGTAATAACACATCATTCCAGTTTCAGTTAAGGCAGAAAGATGAAATTCATGCTTTATGCAGCACTTACTTCATGGCATAAACATGAATGCTTGCATATATCCTGAGTTCTTGCTATACAAGAATAATACAGCTTTACTGTATTCTTAGAAACATGTAACTTCAGTGGATGAATGGTGTGGACTTCCCTTTTGCATCTTTGCTCATACGAGTTATTCGATAATGTCTCAAAGTAGCGTGACAATTAACACTCTGGTAACAGCATTTGATTTTGAGAAAGTAAGGTTTTGGTGTATCAGTAGGGGAAGTCTCTTGCTTAAACAAGCCCATTTCAAGTGTTAGTGCCTTAGGGCATGCCTTACAAGTGTCTCCTGCAGGATGCTTCATTTGATTTTCATTTTTTGTACAATTCTATTCTTCATTTTATGAGTACTCTCTCTCTTGCCTTGAGTTCCTCATTTTGAGAAAGAATGATTTCTGAGAAGTTGAGTTTTATCTTGTGGGTTTTCGTGGTTCTTTTTTCCTTCATTTTATTTCCCTTAAAGGTGATTGCACTTAAATTTTCTGCAGATGGCTCTACTCTCAAGCACTGTGCTCTTCAAGAATGTTTTNAAGGTGATTGCATTTAAATTTTCTGCAGATGGCTCTACTCTCAAGCACTGTGCTCTTCAAGAATGTTTTAGCTGGAGTGTGTTAATGAAGGAGGGTATTCAATAATTAACAAAAAGAGGAATACTGTGCTTGTTATGTTGTGTTAAAACTGCCGTGGGATGGCTATACTGATGTTTTCCTGATGTTTTTGTGTTTGAAAGGAAGTTTTTGTAACTCGTGGTTGGGAGCATTTTAATTACTGCAGCTTTCTTACCTGTTTGTGCATTTGCATTTAGTATCATTTTTGTCTTTTCCCTTCTTTGTCCCCACTTTAGTGTTTGATGAAAGGTCGAATGGAGGGTCTGCCCTTCTGCGCCCTTTACTCCCTGCCACCAGCCCTCCAGAGAGCGTGGTTTCTTATGAAGATGATTTTGCCTCATCGCAGGGAAGTGGCACTTTAACAGACAAAAAAATTGCACTTGACCTCAGGTAACTGTGTGTTAGACTTCTTGTAAAAATCAAAATGCAGAATTTGACAGAAGATAGTTAATGCAAAATTTGTTTCATAATATGCTGGATACCTTTTCTGTTATGCTGTTATTGTGGTACTAGTCAAAGTGATGAGGTGTTTCCTTAGGACCTCTCAGTTAGTACAGCAACCAGTATGGTTAAGACGTAAGTATCAGAGTCAAGTATTCCTGTTCTCTGTCTAATTTTTGTTCTTTAGTTTGGCAGGTAGTTTTAGGCAAGGTTGTTACCCTTTGTAGTCAGGTGAAAATTAGTTCTCCAACTTGTGTAGCTGCTATAATGCTCAATTGGTTAGTCCTTGTAATTTAGAAAAAAAGAAAATATATTTGAAAGTGTTAAAATACCTTCAGTACTTCAAAATTGTGTTAAAAGCTTGTAACTGCTTTCAGTGAGGATTCAGTAATGCTTAGCAATGGATACATGAATTGTCTGTAAGAACTTTTAAAACCTTTTGTTCAGACTAAAATTTGCAGGCTGTAAATCCTAGACTCTTTGTGTTACTACTGAATTCATGTGGCTTCCTGAATTTCCTAAGACCCCTTTTTTGTAATGAGAATTTACATCTCTGGGGCACCTTGGGGAAGGCCACAAGTACTGTGTTTATATTAGTGGTACTTTACCTCAGAAGAGAGGAAGGTAAAAGGCACGTTGCACGCTGAAAATGTTGGCTGCAAAAAAATGCTTTCTTTCTGATTGAACTTCCTGATAGGTCTTTTGTTGGTATTATTTACTATGTGATGCATTACCCCGTTATTTACAAATCTTTTGTAAACCTTTCTTGAAAATCACTCATGTTTCTGTTAATTTATTGATGATATCTGTATGCCGAGAGATTGTCTCAAATGCAGTCGTATTTGAAATTCACGTTGTTCAAGTTGGTAGTCAAATAGCTCTTAAGGGTTAGCATTGGAAAGGATGGTTGTTACCCATCTTTTACTGTTTCTTATTATTGGAAGTATGTTTCGATATGTTCGCTATCATGTCAAATTTCCTACTGTTTTAGCTGTCAGTTTTTAATCTCAAAAACAATGCTTTTCAAGATGGACTAATTAGTGCAGTTTTAGCCATCTGTCTCTAATTTAAAGTGTGGTGGATTTCTTGTGCCCAGTGTAATGCGGGAATTGGAAGTCCTTAGTTAATAATTGTCAATGTGCTCCTTTTTAGTGTTGCTGGCAGCAGTAATTCAAGCATTCAGGAAGAACTTCCTAGCAGGAAGTCTCCCCATGAACCTCGATCTGTAGAGCTTGCTTCTCAGCATTCATCTGGACCGCGGTCTGCAGCATCTTCTCGCTCATCTGCTTCCTCTAAAAAGAGAGGGAAAAGGGAACGTAAGTGCAGTACTTGACTGTAGGGTATTTTTTTGGAAGGAGTTTTTAGGGTTTTCCTGTTATAAAAATTGCAGTCTTTCTACATATCTGGAAACTGTGATCTAATACTGATAGGAGGATTTATGTATTCCTCCAGTGATTCCTTTTTAAATTCTTGTTGACTCTGATTATTCTCTGACTTTAAAATGCAGTCATCTGAAATTAAATAGGCAAGAGGTTATTAACATAGAAAACGTTTCCTTTCCTAAACCATCCTTCTAACAAATCAATTGATTTTAATGTTGTGTGGGAACTAGCCTCAGATTCTGTACTGAGGAAGTTCCGATAGGCTGCTGAGAAATCTGAGTAATGGTCACATTTGTGAAGGTGACAATAAGTTTGCCTGTATGTGCTTGGATCACAGACAGTTTTCGTAGTGCACAAATTAATAAATAGACTTCTTCCTACAGTAACTTGTACATTATAAAAGCATGAAGAAACTTGATATTTGGTACACTTACTATATAAGCAATGGGTGACATAAGGAAAAACTTTTTTTTAAAGTCAATAAAAGGATGAGAAAAATAAGATTGGGCATTCCAAATTATCTCTTATTTTTTTCAAAATTCTCTAGCCTACCCAAAGAAAGCTAGACTGTTTTCTGATTATCAGTATTGAAGAGTCAAATGCTTGTTTTCTTTATTTAAACTGGTAGCATGCTGAAATGAAAGCTGAGTCGACAGTTTTGTTGACAGTGGACACAATGTGCAGAAGAGAACTTAATCTCCTGTAGAAAGCTGCCAAATTTATTTTTCTTCCTTGTTGAATTTATAGACTTCTAACTCAAAGGCATCTTTAAGTGGGGGAAAAAAAGGTTCTAAATTATTTGTGTTGGAGCTCCTGATGGCTAAGATACTCAGAATTAGAATACCAAACGTAAACTTTTTTTGCAATGTTGTTGCTTCTTAGGGTTGGACTCTTTCAATGGAAGTTCTCACCACTTCCCTGTGGAAGAAGATAAAATGCTATCTGAATTAGAATGGGGATCCCAACAGACAAAGAAGTCCTTATCAAGTAGCAGAATTTCTAGTAAAGATCACGAGCAGAACCCAGATACAGACAGCACATTAGAAAACTTGTCTGGACATTCCCTAATGAGGTAATGTGAACCTTCTAAGACTGTATACAAATATAACTAAGCTTGGTAGTATTATGGCACGTTATCAAAAATGTCTGTGTCTTTGGATATGCAAAAGGAAAATAACAGAAATGATCAAATCTTAGTAAGATGGGCATGCAGAAAATGTTTTTTTCGCCTGTATTCTAAATATAAAAGCCCAAAGTAGATGGCTGTAGTAAGAGAAAGGACAAAACAGTGATTGCTCCCTAAATGACCCCTCTGTTTTTGTAAGGATAACTGGCCAATATAGGTATCCTGTTAGATTCAGTACCTTAAGCATTGGAAATACAATTTTTGTTTTCCACTTCTACAAATAGTCTGTAAGAAGTGTCAGAGGGGGAAATATCTAGTCAACCTGCGCAGTCATCTTGCTTTTTTCAGTAGGATCCACAGACCTTTTTGGCTAGACTTGTGTTCAGCTAATACTAATAAGCCTATCCAGCTCTATGAGTTGATGCTTTTTGAGAGATGAACTGATCCTCAGAAAAGAGTGTAGAAAAAGAGGAAAAAATACTAGTTTTCTGTTGCATCCTCTATATGTCTGGCTATGAATGCAGTTTTTCTTCTAATTGTGCAATGAAGATGGTTATGAAATGCTCAGCTTAGTTTTCACTGCACTTTTTTCTAAAAAGCAACAAATAATACAAATGGTCGCTCAGTCATTCTTTGTCGGTATGGAGTGGTTCTGAGGTATTGACTTATATTGGTGACTTTCACTGATATCCAGTATTCAGTTTGAAAGGTCCTGTGACCTCCTAAGATGTGCCAAGTAAAGCAGATTGTCTTCCTAAGGGATTTAAGCAGCCACTCTTAATCCTATTTGTCTTAATAAAATTGGAATAGTAAATTTAAGAAGTGCCTGCATCATTTTCTGTATGTTTGGAAAGCAGTGTCTCAACTGTCTCTTAAGAAGAAATGTCTCTGTGGTATTTTACTGTTTAAGTCAAGTTTTTGCCTTCAAGCATGTCATTGCATTTTGATGAAAGAGATTGAGACTCAGGGCAGTGGCTTATCACATTCAGTTGCATCCGTAAGCTGATAGTAACCTGTTTGCTTTTTAAAAATACTGTTCATTGTTGTTCAAGGGCAAGTGTAGGGTCCTGCAACTAGGGAGGAATAACCCCATGCACCGGTAAAGGTTAGGGCTTGACCTGCTGGAAAGCAGCTCTGCTGTCCTGGTGGACAACAAGTTGACCATGAGCCAGCAATGTGCCCGTGTGGCCAAGAAGGCCAATGGTATCCTGGGGTGCATTAAAAAGAGCACGGCCAGAAGGTCAAGCAGGTTATCCTCCGCCTCTACTCTGCCCTGGAGAGGCCACATCTTGGGGTACTGTGTGCAGTTCTGGGCTCCCCAGTTCAAGACAGACAGGGAACTACTGGAGAGGCTCCAGTGGAGAGCTACGAAGATGATCAAGGGAATGGACACCTCTCTTATGAGGAAAGGCTGAAAGACCTGGGTCTTTTTAGTCTGGAGAAGACTGAAAGGGGGTCTCATCAATGCTGTTAAATATCTAAAGGGTGGGTGTCAAGAGGATAGGGCCAGACTCTTTTCAGTGGTGCCCAGCGACAGGACAAGGGGCACAAACTAGAACACAGGAAACTCCATCTCAACATGAGGATAAACTTTACTTTGAGGGTGGCAGAGCACTGGAACAGGCTGCCCAGAGAGGTTGTGGAGTCTCCTTCTCTGGAGATATTCAGAACCCACCTGGATGCACTCCTATCTAATCTGCTCTAGGTGAAACTGCTTTGGCAGGGCGGTGGGACAAGATGATGTCCAAAGGTCCCTTCCAACCCCTACCACTCTGTGATTCTGTATTCTGATATCAAAATATTGTCCTTGTTTCCTGTGAATAAAACAAAGTCCTTCACTCAGACTCTCAAAACAGATGTGTAAATGCATATGCAGGTGATTGCATCCTGCAATGCCAGGTTCTTAACAGGAGACACTGAAACTGCTTGTCTGGCCATGTAGGACATGTAGATACTATGTTAATTTTTATTTTTTGTGTGTGTGTGCGTGGGCGCTAACTAGGTTTAATACTTGAGGAAAAAATAAGATGCTCTAGAAACTTAACCCTAAACTGGGATATAGGTACAAAACCCATCTCATGAGGCCATTTCCTAAAGGCAGACTGAGCCTGTGCAAGCTGTAAAAGACTGTGCCTTTTGTATAGTTCTGTTTGGTGTACATAAATGGAAGAACAAGGTTATTGCTTTATTGTCTTCGCAAATGGCTGGTCTTAGGAGAATATTGAATCCTTTCCTTTTTTTGTTTTGCTGTCAGTTTCTCAGATAAGGGAAGATCCCAGAAGACGCCAACTTCTTCCCCATCTCCTGGATCCCCAAAAATGTTGCAGTTTAATTCTATAGGCAATACAGCAGAAAGAGTCAAGTCACCTGCTAGCTTTTCTGGAAGTACAGCATCAGGGCCGAAGCCTAACGTAGCCTTCCCTGACTTGAGTCTGGGAGCTAGCAGGTCTGTAGCAGGAGCAGCCTCAGCAAGTGGTGAGTTGTTTTGTTAAAACCATACTAATCCCAGAGCAGGTTTTTTTCTTTCTCCTTTATTTTTTGATGTGGGGCATTAAAGTCTATAGAGGTTGACTAGTAAGTCTTACACTGCAGGATGTATGCGCTTCTCCCCTGCTGGTCTTCAGCATCGTTTATCAGCAGAATTGAACTACCTTAATGCTATTGAGGAGTCTGTGCGACAGCTTTCGGATGTAGAGCGAGTACGAGGCATATCACTTGCGCAGCAGGAGAGCGTTTCTTTGGCTCAGATTCTAAAGGTAATGGAAGAAATACTTCCTTGTCTTAATCTTCTTTTTTTTTATTATTTATTTTATTTTGCAAGAAAATTAATCAAATTAGGGCAAGTTGTGCTTTTGTTAGCAATGCAGAGAAATTGTAATGGACATGATGGAGCATCTCTGAAAATATCCATTTTTTAGGATTAATGTCTGTTATCTTTCTTATTTTAAGTTGACAACAAGGAACTGGTGACTCTAGAATATGTGTCACTTATATACCGTTAGCTGGAATAACTGCTTTGATTGTATAGTTCAGTTAAACAAAAACTTGATTATTTGACGTTGGGTTTGACGTTGGGTCCCAATGCCGTGCAGTGTAGTTGTTCAGGCTGAATCGTTTGTCATATTCCATGAAAAGGATATTTTTGGTTTAAATTTCCATATGTTGACAAGATTTCTAGTTCTAGTTCGTTGAATTAATTGGTCTCCTAAATCCTCTTTTCTTTCTACACTGTGGTGGAAGAGTATGGGGAATGTGCATTGTCTACTGTCTACATAAAAAGGGAGAAGGTCAGTCAGTAAGCTGAAAATTTTACTTCAGCAGAAGAGGGACCACCAGTATAGTAGATCTAGATATTTCAGAGGTAGTCGCAGCCACTGGCTAAGGCAGAAAAGGTTTTTACATTTAACTTGCATGATTAAAACTTGTTTTCCTGATCTGTAGGCACAGCAGCAACGCCATGAACGGGATTTAGCTCTTTTGAAAATCAAGGCCGAACAAGAAGCTTTAGAAAGTCAGAGACAACTGGACGAGGCAAGGCAGAAGGCAGCTCAGGTAATGCTGCCCTTCAAAAAATGTGGAGTGTGTAAAAGGCAAAATGCTGTAAGTAAATCCGTGCCTATGAGTATTCTTAATTTGAAGCTGTGAACATGTGGAAGTGGTGAGGGGGTCTAATATAGCTGAAAAAAGCTCTTAGGGGCCAATTTCAAAATTTTCCCCCCAGATTTTGAGAAATAAAACTGTAGCTATTATAGCCAGAAAATTTTGAAGTGCTGAACTGGCTGTGTTTTCTGCATAGATCCATGCAGATTCACTGCAGCATCTGATCCAGTCACGGCAGGAGGCTGTACAAGAGACCCCATGCAAGGCTGCGGCCAAACAGGTGGAAACTGCACTTCTTGCTACAGATGCAGCTCACCAGATCCGTGAGGTGAGGTCCTGAGTGAATGGAAAAAGCTGTTCTAATTTCAATATTATTTTGAATACTTTTTTGCCTCTGGGTTGTTCTCTGTTCAGTGTCATTCTCAGTGCAACTTCTTACCTTCATAATGTGACAAATGATAGGACTTTAAAGGAGTTTTTCTGGCGTCCTTACTTAGAAATCAGTCAGCAGCCTTAAATCCCTGTTCACTGTTCTTATGATCTTCCAGTTAACAAACTGTTACGAAGTTTGTTCTTCCAGGAGAGGTTGATGATGGTGAACACAACATCTTTAATTTGTAAGAGTTGCACTCCATCAGGGATTGATCCTGTGTCTTTCACATGCAAATTAAATTAGCAAAGCAGGGAAATTGTGGTCTTGCTTACTTTTTAAGGTAGGAGACCAACAAATAAAATAAAAAAAGGAGTGGGGAGGATCTTCAACAGAGCAGTTCCCTTGATACAGAGCTTGAAGTTTTCTTTTTTTGAGTCTCTCTTCATTCTTCTTGCGGTATACAGAATACTTACTAGTTTTCAGTTTTATAGATCAGTTTATCAGTTTTTATACTTGTTGTTCCCAGCATGTAGCAGCTGCTTCACACATAGGTAAGAAATACAGTAATCAAAAAATGCTTTTGCTTCTTCATAATTTGGCAATAACTGTGGATTAGGGTTATGGGATGGAGTGCAGAAAGCTGATGGGTATGAACACAACTGTTTCTTCATAGCACGTGCTGGTGCTCAGCAAGGTATGATAGGTAATGGGACTGCAGAATAATACTGATGTACTTGTTCTGGGCTTTGCCAAATATGTAAAATTTAAATCATTTTTTAATAGACCAAAATGGGTTACATTAAAGGAGCAGAAAAGTTCAGGCATCTGAGATACATGCAGTGGTTGTTGATAGCAGTTAGTGAAGTCTTGGGTAAAAACAAACATTTTTTTTTTTTACAGAGCCAAAGAATTAAGAAACAAGGTAGAAGAAACAGACAGCTTTTATTTGGTATAGGGTTTTAATCTCTTGTCTTGCTTTAAGTTTGAAATCCCAAGAGTAAGAGGTGCTAGTGGAGAGGTTAATGGGGATGACCTGGTCAGTGATGATGGGCTAGCAGAGTAGCTTTTCCATCCGCATTCACAAGTGACTCCTGATACTCAGCTGAACAACCATTTATTTTAACTGGAATGCAGCAATGGAAATACTGATCACCAGTATGCTGGGAATATCTTTGGATGTACACTGTAATTTCTTATGTATAAAGGAATAGAGTTAATTTTCTACATTGCTTTCAATTAGAAGTTTATCGTATGCAAAAGAGATAATATAGCATGCTACTATATAAGTTTGTTTGCTTAGAGTTGACTGTCGTACTAATGAAGGATAAAATAGTGGGTGATGCATACAAACAATCGAATTTAAAAAAATATCATTCACTTTTTTAATAAAACTTTATGCATTGCAATTAATTTATACATTATTTGAAGAATTAATGGATAAACTCAGTATGTGTATTGGAAGTTATTGAAATACAGCTTATTCCTGCCCTCAAAACCAACCAGAGTTCCTTGCTCTGCAAGAAGCAGAGCTTTGAACAAGAAGAAAAATATTAAATTCTAAAGCTTCTAAAAATCAGTGTTCTCTGCTGTGATTTCTGAAGAAGTCCTTATTTCCAGTCAAGTACACAGTGACTGCCATACATTAAAAAGGAGGCATTTAGGGCTATTTGTTGATTTAATGCTGCCAATTTTAGACTTGGCAGTTTGCATGATATTGGAACTTAAAACCTGTTGCTTCCCTTACAATGGAAATAAGATTTTCTGTTCTTTGGGCAAGATGCACTTTCAAGTGAAAAAGAAAACATTGCTTCTGGCATTTGTTGGTTTTTGGGTTTTTTTTGTTTAAATTAATTGTAATGATAAGTCTGGAATGTTTTATTATGTGGGGATCATTCCATTGATCAGTTTGGTTAAGTTGATTAGAATCCTATGATCAGTAGTATCTTGCATGTCTGTAGCTTCATATCAATAATTCCTCTCTGAATAAATTAAGGAGTATGTATTTACAGAGGAATATGCACCTCCTACAACCAAAATTGACAATTACAGACAATCTCAAAACTCTTATACTGATTTATTGAATGAATGTGTACTGATTTATTGAATGAATGTGTATTGCCTGTGAGAATGACTATCTTCTCTTTCAAAAACATTTTTGATACTGATAAGCACATTGTATTCCTTTGTTTTTTATTGTACTCAGATGACAGAGTTAGCACGAACACAGATCTCTGATACTGTCAGTGCTCCAGCTGCTCCAGTCACCACCTTGTTTGACCACCAGCGGCAGCATCATTCAGAGTTCATGAAACAACTGAGAGCCCGAACTGATACAAACAGGTTTTGCCTAATGTTTTACATCTTAGGGAGGGGGAAGTAGAATTTGTTAGGTTTTGCTTCACCTATTCTTGAAGAAAATTTTAAGATATCATAACAAGTGAGCATTTAACAAGAAGAATTTAGATTCCATCTTTATGCCCTTAATAGTGTACGCCAAAGGTGACATTAACTGGTTCTGTGCAGCTCTAGATAAGTAGAAAAAGATGGTCTAAACATTTTGTGGGATGATATAACTAGTCTGAGCTTTAAGTGATCTTTTCAGAAATTTTAGCTGTTACTACTTCTAGTAAAGTCATGAAAGCTTGTGCAAACTGTATTACTCTTTGGTTTAAGACAATGCAGATTTACCCAACACCTTTCCCTTTCTCAGGAAATGTGAGTCTGGTGCCATATCACATGGTAAAGAGGAGCGAGGTGACTCAAAACAGACATACTCACCGATGTTTGATACTTTTTCAGAGTCCTCAAGATCAAAGGTTCATGATCAGAGGTAAGAAGAGTTTAGATTACGCAGGGGGTTTTTTTGCTATAAATAAGAACTAAAGTACAAAGGAATATAAAGATATTTCCTTCAATATAGTTTTTAAAACGAGGGAAAGTCACTATTAAACCTTCAATGGGTAAATCTGTCTTATATTCCAGAGCTTGAAGGTTTACATGCCTACCAGAATTTGCTTTGTCTTTAATTAAAAATCCTACTACACTGTGTGTTAATATCTTCAGTTCTGAATTTGCTGTATTTGTTCTAATTGGACACTTTTCTCTTTCCTAACTTAAGAATGATTGGGTTCCACATCTGCTTTCTCGTTAGAAAGAGTCTAGCAAGCAGGTGAAGGGAAATGCTTAGCTCTTGTGAGACTGTACCTGGATTAGAGTGTCCAGTTTTGGGCTCCTCAGTAAAGAGAAGACATTAACATACTGACACAAGTCTAGTGGTGAACCACCAAGATAATTAGGAGCCTGGAGTACCTGGTGTAAAACAGAGGCTGAAAGAACGGAGCTAACTTAACCTAGAAAAGAAGGCTAAGGGGACAGGGATCTAGTTGCAGTATCATAAAGGTGGGTTGTTAGGGAAAATGAGGCTAGACTCTTCTTGGAGGTGCACAGTGATATGACAAAAGGCAATGGTGACGATCTAGAAAGGGGAAAATCATTGGGAAAAAAAAAATTCACTCCCTGTGAGAATGGTTAAACAGTGGAATAGGGGTGGAGGGAGGTTATGGGATCCTCTGTCTTTGCAGGTGTTCAGAACTTGGATGTGGTCTTGACTTTGGTTGGATGAAATACCTTCAGAAACTGTTTTGAGCTGAGATTATTTTGATCTCTGTGCTGTGGCCTACTTGCATACTTCTATTGCATCCCTTTTGTAACCTAAAAGTCACTTCAAGTCTCTGTTTATCTGAGTCCTTTTCCTTGTCCTAAATAGTTGCATTTTGTGCCCTTCTCATTTTGTTCTGTGTTATTTTGAAATGGACTAGAGCATAGACTGGAGCCTATGTTCTGAAAATGCAGTGCAGGGACCTGTAGAACTGCCTACTCTGTAATGTGCATTACTTTCTATTCTGTTCTCTGTATATCTGGCCATTTTGTTAGGGTTTTTGTTTTCACTGCTGCTTTGCACTGGCTTGAGATCTTACATTAAGTGCCTTGAATGCTGCTTGCGTGAGGTTCAGATTTGACTCATTTCTGGTGTTACTTCTCAGTTTCTTGCCTGTGTTTAATACTGGATTTTAGCTTTGTTTCCTGTTCATTTACCTGATCTAGTTAGGTCCCATGAAGTTTCTCACAGCCCTTCTCTGATCTTGACCAACTGGAATGATTTTGTCTTCTGTAGTTCTTCTAATTTAAAACAGTATTGCGATCTCACTCATCCTTTTAAAAACTGTAAGGAGAGATGTTTGCAATGGTTTGTCATCAGTACTCATTGCCAGCTAGAGGGTGTGCATACCTACAAACCACTTGCATTCTACGGTAGAATAAAAATAAAAAGTTCTGCTGTCAATCAGCAGCTTGATGAGGCTTAGAATTTTAAGGTAGCCAAGCTGCATTTTAAAACAAAAACCAAAGCCTCTGCATGTCGATTATTGCTGGGATGCTAATCATGGTATGTACAGTAGTAATGTAATATAAATGTTTTGAAATGTGCAAAATAATTTTTTTAAAAAATTATGTCTTGATAATACAGTAGTACCAGCAGCCGCCAAGAGAGTCCTTCAGTTCCATCTTCTAAGGAGAATGAGAAAAAGCTTTCCCGTCGTGAAAAGATAACTAGCAGTATTGAAGAGCAGGCTCATACTGGCGTGGATGATTCTTTGCCGAGTGATAGTATTTTGTCACTGCCAGATGAAAAAGGTTAGCTGTATTGTTTGTATGTGATGAATCTGAAGGTAGTAAGGGGGGGAGGGAGGTGCTGTTTCCGAATTAGTTTCTGAAATAAATGAGAGAATGTGTGTGAAGAAAACTGAGCCCCAGGTGAATTGGTAGCCTCTTAAGAGAGGTAGCAGAGGATGGCACAGTGAGACAGGGACCTTTGAAATTCTGCGCATCAGAGTGATGGAGTCCGTGGGCCGTTCTACTTTCTGCTGTGCTAGCTGTGGCCAGATGTTCACTTGCTGAATATGTAGGCTGAATGCCAAATGTTTTAGCAGCCCCGGAAATGTACTTATACCTGTGTACAGAAGTCTGTTAGGTCTTTTGACGCTAGCTAACAGTATTACATTATGTCTTCTAACTCAAGGTCACTCTTCCCTAAACACCCATTTTTTCTGCATTAGAAGAGTTATTTCCCTGTCTTTCCTGCCCTCCCCCCCCCGCCAACTTTACTGAGATGACAGAAAGTAAAACTGCATTTGTGGTATACATACCTGAGTGTAAAACCACCTACCGGATTTCTCCCTCAGATTCAGCTTCTGTGGCAACAGAGTATTCCCTGAAATTTGATGAATCCATGACAGAGGATGAGATTGAGGAAAAGTCTTTTCGGTCTTTGCTGCCCTCTGAGAGTCATCGCAGAAATAACTTGGAGAAGAAACGGGGTAATCGTGATGATTCTGATGAGGAAGTATCCCCAGAAAAAACAGCTCTGTCATCTATCAAGGTAGGTCAAGCAACCATAGTTAAGGTAAATTAACTGAAATGGTTAAGCTGATGAGCTTCAAGTAAGCCGTTCTTAGTTGTGCTTGCAAACTCTAGTGTTCTTTTCCTCACTGTAGTTCTTTGAGCATCTCAAAATATACAGTTGTATGAATCATGTTGTATGTCAGTGTTGTACAAGTGCAATGACTTGACTTATGGAACAGTCCGTCCAGGCCTCTACCTGTTCTCTTGTGGCTTTGGAGAAGAGGAATGACTTTTTGAGGTAGGTTATAAAAGCCCAAGGGATTAAGTCTTCCTACTGTGCCTACGCACAACTTGGAAGTACGTGCGATGCATCACCTCTTTGGCTTAGGAGTGGGCATTCCAAAACTGTCACGCAGCCCAGGGTGGAAGAAGCTGGTCTGCACAAAGCTCAGTGAAAAAACAGCTTCCCTTCTCGTTTTTGTGTGTGTGTGTATTTGTGTACACACATGCACACTCTTTGTAATTGAAAAAAGCCTTGGAATTTCTGTATTATTGAATCATACCAAATTTGTCTTGCCTTCTAGGAGCTAAGCATGCCATTCTCAGGGGGGCAAGATAGTTTCTCTAAATTTACCATGGAGATGGTAAGACAGTACATGAAAGAAGAGGAAATGCGAGCAGCTCATCAGTCCTCACTGCTTCGGCTCCGGGAGAAAGCTCTGAAAGAGAAGACCAAGGCTGAATTAGCTTGGCTGGAACACCAGAAGAGGTAAGGCAGCTCTGAATACACACCTTTGCTGACTGACCATTTTTTTGTACTTCTACTTGAATTTTTTTGGTAAGATTTTGCTTTCACCCCTCCCTTATTAAGTATCAATGGTTGAACTAATCTTCTGACATCAGTAATCTATACAAATGTTATTGTCACTTGGAAAGAATAGAACCCAGTTTGTAAGTGTGCTTTGATGTTTACATTGAATGCAGTTTGATAACAGAGAATTTCATTGAAAGAGTAGAACATCAGATGTTTATTGTCAGTCAGAGAAGGTAGTTCCCAACCATTACTCTACAAGTCTTAATTCAGGAAGGTATAAAACTGTCAAACAATTAGACTTTTATTTGCTTGATGTCTATCTGAGGTCATTTTAGTTGACTCAGGTCAAATTTTGTGAATCTGGATATGTATTGTACTTAATGATTTGTTTCCAGCCTAATGTATGCTTTGTCCTGGAATGCCACTTGAAGTACCTAGTGATACTACTAAGCAGTGGTGACCAGATTTAATCAATAATACTTTTCCATGGTCATACTCCGCATGAGAGTATCATTGTTCACCAGACATTTTCTTCCAATTTCTTGTCACTGTGGGTTTGACAAAGGATTGTGAGTTAGTGACCCAAGTGTCCTTCCTTTTGTCTTTCTCAAATGTTGAGCGTGCTGCCTCTGCAGAGCTTCCACCCATTCATGTGAGATCTTGTATTGCCTGCACTGGCCTTTTAACTGTGCATGTTTGACTAAACAGTGCAAAATATTCCACTATAGAGCATGCCAATGATGAAGTACAGGCATATACTCTTCTGCAGGTTAGGAAAAGTAAACTTGTTTTTTTTTTTTTTTTTTTTNAAAGAGTAAAAGGCTCGTTGTTTTGCACTTTTTTCTTACTTAATTCTTTCTTCCAATCTCTTTGCAGGCATTTGCGAGACAAGGGAGAGGATGATAAGATGCCTCCTATTCGAAAGAGGCAGCGTGGTCTGCTGCTGAGATTACAGCAGGAAAAGGTAACTGGATGCCCTCTAGGAAAATCCTGTTGAAACCCCTGTGTAACCATTAAATGTTTCAGACACTGTAAAAGCTAAGAACTGAGAAAACTCCATCCCAGGCTTTGGATAGGAAGCTAGCAGTATTTCTTACCACTAAATTGTATTTGCGTTTCGGTAGTATTTAAAACGTTGTTTTTAAGGGTCCTTCTGTATCAGTAATCTCACTGCTTGAGACCTAGATCTTCTGTTCTTTGCTGCTGAAGTTCAGGCTAGTTACTTCATCATGTAATTGGAGTAATTTTAAACCTGTAGCAAGGACACTGTGGCAGCTTTAGAGTGTATTCTTGAGAGCTGTCTGTCACAGTTCTTATGCCTTATCTTTTATATCTAAAAGGCAGAAATTAAGCGTCTTCAAGAGGCTAACAAGGCTGCTCGGAAGGAGAGACAACTGATCCTTAAACAGCAGGCGGAAATAGAACGAATCCGTCAGACTACAATGAAACTGCAGGAAAAACTGAAGTCTGCAGGAGAAAACAAGCTGGTAAGTGTTCAGTATAGAAGCTGGAGTCTTCCCACTTTGGCCGTGCAGCTGGTATTTGGCTTCAGTGTTTATAGAAATGGAAAGCTACTAGATTGGACCTATCACTTGGAAGTTTTGTCTGCCTCAAATGATCTCATCCTCTTTATCTCAGCAATTTTATGTTTAATTTCTTTAAAGTGTTGTTTAAGGAAATGCATTTGGAGAAGTTATAAAATGTTTTAACTGGGCCGTAGATGACGTTTGTTAACGTCTTTGGAAATACCAGGTTTTTGATGCTCAGATCTCTCAGGCTCTGATTTTGTTTGTTTGTCAGACCCCCAAAATACTAAATGTAAGCACTAAACCCAAAACTTGCTGCTTTGTGTGTGTGTTAGTGTCATTACAACTAAGTTTCTTGCATCTGCTTTACAAGACAGCAAGATGGGATTTTGGTAACTGTCTGCCTCCTTACAAAATTTTGAGGAGACACAGGTTTAATAATAGTTTTATAGAAAGAAGTGGTTTCCTGTTTGGGTAACTGAATTCTGGTGGGGTTTTTTGTTCTAGATGCAGTTACAGGAGAACTTAAATTATGGAGAAACAGGGTGTACTAAAAAACTTTGTGTCAAATAAAAGTGAAGTTGGAAAATGAAGTTAAATCTGCAGGTGGACATACTTATCTGAACTAGTAGGTGATGTACTCTGGGCAGAAGTAAGCTAAATTAACACAATTTTTGAAAAGATGGTAAAGTAACTTTTCCTACTTTCCATGTTGATTTATTTTTATTTTTTTTTACACTTAATTGCAGGAACTTCACAGTGAAGATGATATCAAGCAGAGCAATGGTTCTAGCCCGCTTCCAACTGATGCAGAAACGCGCAGCCCTTCCCCAATCTCAATCTCCAGCAGTGAGACTAGTAGCATTATGCAGAAACTTAAAAAAATGCGCAGCAGAATGGATGAAAAGTAACTAATTTTCTTTTTTTGTTATACAAAAATGTACTATTTTAATAGAATTAGTTGGTTGGGCCAGTATCTGCACTATCAATGGCCATCAGAAAAATTACAGAGGTACTGATATCACGTACACTTTGATCTGAGTTACCTGAAAAATAGTTGATGAGAAGCATTAGTAGTGCTGTATTAATATTTGAGTATAATATTTTACAGTCTACAGTTCTTGCCTGAATATTGAGATTCAAACATTTTTGGCTGGCAGACTGTGTGGTCAAGGTTTTATTGTAGAAAATTGCTTTTAATGCTCTTTGTACTTGATAGAGTCGGTAAAAGCGCCTCAATTTAAGAAGATTTTGATGTTTGTACATACAAGGATCTTGAATGGGCTTGATAATACATCTTGTCAGAGTTCCTCTTGCAATGAGAGACCTGAAGTCAAATGGTCAAAGTGATGCCTGTATTTTGTATCTCCCCTTTTATTTTAAAGGAAAAAATATAGGGAGTGACACTTTGGAATTACAGTACCAATTTTTATCTTTAATTGAAGGCTAAGTTATAAATAGCACTATTCTTCTGCAAAACGTACTAATTGAGTTTGAGATCTGGCTCGCAGAAAGTCATTGAGCTTGTCAGGCACGTGATTTCTACCTTATTATCCAGCTTCTGAATTTCAGTTCTAATTGCATTAAAATCAGCTAGGGATGAATTCTGTAAGTATTTTCTTAATTAATGGAGGTGGTGTGTGTGTGACTGAGCAGACAGGCAGTTAATAAGAACTTTCTTTTCCTCCTATGTGCTCCACAGGTTGGGAAAAAAGTTGAAACCAGTTGTTAGTCTTCAGAGGAAATAATGAAGTATATGTGCAGTTCCTGGGTCTGAAAACTAAGGCTGCATCTGATTTCACCTGTTAAATTGTTTTGAATCAGAAATTGTTTCTGCATCTTTTCAGAGTAGGAATTACCTTGTCGCTACTAAACATCCCAAATGGTTTACCAGCATGTGCTCATTAGTTTGAAGCCTTAAATTCTTATTTGAGACTAATCCATTAAAAGTCTCACCTCTGCCAGTTACCACAAGGAATAGTCTTAGCTTAAACAATTTTTTTTGAGCTTATAACCAGGGTAGGTCACTATATTTTAGTCCATATGTATTTGTATATGATGAAGATAAAAACAGTAGCAGTAATAAGTGTGGATTTAGTGCAAGTAGGATAAAACCAAAAACATGTTCTAGTTACATGGTCTTCATGTTCTAGCCTGAATTGATTGCTCTTTTATTTGGACTCTTGTGATAGGATCCAGTAAACTGAAAAGCCAAAATCACACAATATTTCAAGTTTCTGAAGCATCATATTACCAAAACTAAACTCTTAGCGTTTCAAGTCATGTGAAAACCCACCCCATCGTTATAGCAGAAAACTCTTTCTCAAAGTCTGTTTTGAGGTTGGTAAATGGCTTAAGATGGGGACTTGAAAAGGATGTGCTCTGTAGGCCATGTTGACTTCTAGGGTTTCAAGAAGATTTTTCTTCTGATCCTATTTTTTTTTTTTTTAAAAAGAGGGTCTTTCTATTGTTTTTTCCACCTGAGTTTCAGCATACAAAATTTCAAATGGTAATATAGTGTTAAAAAAAAACGTTACAGCTTATGAATTTTGAGATTTTATTAATACTATAAGAGATGACAAATGCACTTTTATATTCAAGACTTCCTATGTTTTTTTTACCAAGTACTGTTTTTGTCAATACTTTCTTTTTAAAATCTTATTTTTTCCAAGTGCAACACTTAGGATTGCAGAAAGAATTACATATTAATAAATAATTGTTTTCACTATCACTAGGGATAGTAGAACATAAGAAGTATGGTCTGGTCTTAAAGATATTTTATTTGTCAATCCAAAATATTGCTCACCTGGAGAATACTTTTCAAAAGGTGGACAGCAGGATTTGAGCTGAAACAATTACTTTTAAGAGAAGCAAGTGGAAATTGTGTGTGATGTAATGTGTGTGGTTGTGTGTTTTTATTTTTATGGTTTTGTCTTTTGGATTGCTGTATATGTTCAAAGGAAGTAGTATTTTCTGTAAACGTAAATGATTCTCTAGAACTAGATCTTCCTAATTGTGTAGCTTTGGCACACCTTTTGCAGGTATTTTGATAGTGATAGCAGTGCTTATTGATTGAAAAACAGTGCAACTTGGTATATCTTTTTTTTCCTAATGTCTTTATTTGTAAAACGCATAAGAATTAATATTAAGATAATAGAGTAAGACGTTTGGCTTGGGGTGTAATGATAGGAAGCTGCTGTTCGAAGGGAATCAGTCAGGTTGTGAGATACGGCAAAAGGAAAGCAGCTGAATGACAAGTAAAGTACAGAGCAACTGGAGGAAGAAATTGGGAAAGCCTGCTATGCTGGATTTGTTGTACTTCACAGCAAGGTGGAAATCCTTTGGCATTTTTACTTACGAGGCAGCTTTAATATTTCTCTTTTGCTAAAAGTGGAGTGAAAGAGTAGTTCTGTTTTAATTTTAATTAATCAGTCTGTGTAGCCTGCATGTGAACAGGAGCATGCTCTGTCAAAGAGAATTAACCACTTCCCCTTGCTTTCCTTGCATATGCAACTTTAATGATGATCTGTGCAACAGAAGAACTGATTAAATGCTCATATTCTTTTGCTTTTTCTTAATATGCTTCTTACCTTGTGTTGTAGTTAGTAGAGCTATGTGGAGCAGGCTATTTTTCTATAAATACAATAATTCATTAGGAATTAGCCTAAAATGGTAATTCTTTAGGAAATACCATTTTAAGCACAGCTGTAAGTTTATGTAGATTTTTTTTAAAACAAGAGGCATTATCTTTCTGCAGTTAGTACTTCAAATGAAAGAGGGAATACGTGAGTATTCTGAGACCAAGTCTGCACTTTATTGCAAAAGAAAACAAAATAGCAACTAGAAGCTGAATTACAGGTATATCTCAGACTTTTCCTGGAATTGCTCATGTTTTAAAAATACGTTATTTAATCTCTTTTATTTTTTTTCCCTTTCACTGGTGCTTACCTTTGGAGAAGTAATTTTACTGAGGTTTCGCCAGGTGAATGAAAATGTGTCTTAAGTTTCAGACTAGCAAAGTTGTTTGTATCGCAAAAACAGCATGCTGTTTGATACTAATAATATACTCTAGCAACGGTTAGAATAGCAGGAGTTGCAAAAAGATTAGGTTGAGATATGTTAACCAGTGCGTGTGGAAGTCTTCATCAAAGTAATAAAACTCCTTCCAAAATTTAAAGAAAAATATAGCAGTGTGAAAGTAGCTTGCCTTTAATTAACAGAAAATGAAGTGTTGTATGTATTCTATTACCTTCTGCATAACAGTGTATAGTTTTTCTACTTCAAATGTTGGGTAATAACTATACAATGTTAAATGCAATTAATTTTAAAGTTCTTTGCTAGATGCTATCCTCTTCACATTCTTTCTGCCTTTTTTGCTATCTTAGTTTTAAACTCTTCCTCCTTATTTTGTAGACACTGCTCTCCTGTTCACTACTTCTTCTCTGTCTTTACGTCTCACCACTGGGCCTCTCTCAGTGTCTGTTTTCCCAACCTACACCCCAAATTCCAGCTGTATATCTACAACCAATTGGTCAGGTAACGGTATCTTTCTCAAGTGATAGACTCTTTGAGAGAGCATGCTCTGTTCAGGCCTGGAAGGTCAAGAGGTTCTTCATCAGTGAATGTTTTTGACACTTCCCTCCCTGTTTCCAGATCTTTATTAATGACATAGACAGTGGGATTGGGTGCACCTTCACCAAGCTGAGTGGTGCAATTGTTTGCTAGAGGGAAGGGATGCCATCCAGAGGGCCCTTGACAGGCTTGAGGAGTGGGCCAATGTGAACCTCATGAAGATCAACAAAAGCCAAATGCAAAGTCCTGCACCTAGATCAGGGCAATCCCCAGTATCAGTACAGACTGGGTGATGAATGGATTGAGAGCATCCCTGCAGAGAAGGACTTTTGGGGATGCTGGTCGACAAAAAATTGGATGTGAGCTGGCGATGTGCACTTGCAGCCCAGAAAGCCAGCCATATCCTGGGTTGCATCAAAAGAAGCATGGCCAGCAGGTTGAGGGAGGTGATGCTCCCCTTCTACTCTGCTCTTATGAGACCTCCATCTGGAGTACTGCATCCAGTTCTGGGGTTCCCAGTACGAGAAAGACAGGGACCTGTTAGAGTGGGTCCAGAGGAGGGCCACAAAAATGATCAGAGGGCTGAAACACCTCTGCTGTGAAGAAAGGCTGAGAGAGTTGGGGTTGTTCAGCTTGGAGAAGAGAAGGCACTTGGGAGACCTTATTGCAGCTTTTCAGTATATAAAGTAGGCTTATAAGAAAAATGGAGAGAGACTTTTTACCGGGGCTTGTAGAGATAGGACAAGGGATAACGGTTTTAGACTAAGAGAGGGTAGACCTAGGTTAAATATAAGGAAGACATTTTTTTCAATGAGGGTGGTGAGACACTGGCACAGGTTGCCCAGAGAAGTTGTGGATGTCCCATCCCTGGAGTGTTCAAAGGTCAGGCTGGATGGGGCTCTGAACAACCTGATCTAGTAAAAGGTGGCCCAGCCCATGGCAGGAGGGTTCGACTAGATGATCTTTAAGGTCACTTCCAACCTAAACGGTTCTATGGTTCTAATCTCTTGTTCCTACTGTGCTCTGAGTGGCAGACAGATGGTTCACTTCGCTCCTACTGTCTGGTCACTACTTATAGCTGCTGAAACTGTGTAGTTTGGGCTTAAAGTCAGTATACCTTGATGTAAAAGTACAGGTTAGAGCACCAGGTTAATGCTTCTGGGTTAATATTTGGGATGGATGGAAAAAATGTGTAATGTTAGAACCAGAGAAATAGTTAGACTTTGAAATCATGCTGGTGTAATCTGAGTGCTGCTGCTTCTTCTTTGCTCCCCCAGATTTCCAGCTTCATAGATGCCAGATGTGGGTTTGCTTTTTTTTTTTTTCTATGAAGCTGCCCCTGCTTTTGAGGATAAATATGTACCCTTGGTGTTGCAACTGGAACCCTCTAGACTGTAGTAAATATTAAGGCAGTATGTGTGCTACCTTGTGGCTTTGACCTTTTAAACCCCAGGGTTATAAAAGGGTCCGCATCTTTAGTCATGCTGCTTTAATCTTCCTCTTATAGGTTGAATTTTGGAACCCTCTTTCTCTGCTATCACTTCTTTTGACTTATCTTTCTTATTAAGTAGTCTTTGTGTCGTGATTAGTTTAGTGGTCATTTAGTTAATTCTCCTCCTGTTTGTGGTCTTCTGGGTTAATTCATGTGACGTATGCTTTTAAGGAGTCCTCTTCTGAATCCATTTATTTCAGTCTTTCTCTTGTATTTTATTTCAACTGGACTTGCCTCCCTCAAGATCCAGTAAACTGTGAAGATCCAGACATTCTGATGAAATCAAACAGTGGGTGAAGGACAAAGCAAAATTTGCCTTTTGCATTGAGGTGGTTGTTATAATGACCTCCATAATGAGTTCCAAATACATGATCTACTAGACTAATTGGAGCTGATGTGTGTGTGAAAGTAAGAGTTGATAAATCTGATAGTGCTGGTGAAAGACACAACATAAGCATGACTGTCCATGTCATGTCTGTAATGTAATTACTGTTGGCAGTCTAGTTTCTTAGTGGTATTAATCTGGTGATTTTGCCTAAGACTAGAGGATTGTTGATGTTTGTCTATAGAAAGTGATAAAGTAATGCTCAAAATCATGGAATCTGTCAGCTTGAAGGTGGCAGGGTTCCAGAGACTCTGAGGTGCTTCTATTTTTCACCTGCTCTTGTTCTGACCATGGGAAAGGAGATTGTAGGCATGTCTTACTGGCTTTTGAAACTTTTATCTTCACATCGTAACTTGTCTACCTTACCTGAATCTGTCTTAGAGGAGGACTTATCTGAATCTTAACCGTTCTGATCAACTGCCAGCTCACTTTTCCAGGGAACAGAATGAACACTAAGTTAGCAAACAAGAAATATCCCTTAGCAGGTAAGACCTGCAGATTAGCCAGTTGGTCGTTCTAGTCTCTGTAAATAAAAGTGGTTTTGAAACATGAGAGATTAAAGAGCACAAATGAAATTATCATCTGCTTTGCAGCTTAAAAACTTTGATGCTAAGTGTTTGGGATGGCTTGGAAATCATAATTATAAAGGCATTTGCAAAGCAAAATATCAAAAGTCTTTGAAGACTGCCATGTTAGGCACCGCACCTTCTGTACCAATGACGAACTCTCGCTCTAGCTGGCAAACCATGGATTTTCTACAGAGTGATTCTATGACATCTTAAAAATTTCAGTGTAGGAGATGAATGGATTGATGTACACTCTTCTCTAGACTTCACATGTCAGAGGAAGTGTGGGCAATTGATGTTGAACTTGCTTCCATTTACTGTCTTAAAGGTTAAATGCTGTGGTCTTGGTTACATCAATGTTTAGAAATAAGACCAGAGACACTGTTGTTCAGGAATTGGCAAAAAGAACTAGTATATGCATACAAACCTATTAATACCTACAAAGTTCTCTGAGAACTTCTCCATTTCTGAGGTTTCACGGATCATTTAAGAAATCTTTGTCAGAAAGAAAAAAATAATTGCTATATTTCAGCATGATCCTTACTTTTTATCTACTCTTAAACTAGCAGCTGGATCTGTTAGCAGCTGGGAAAAACAGTCCTGCATCCTTATTCTCTTAATGCTGTCAGCTGACAATAAACATTCCAAGGGTCACAATCCATAGAGATGATGCTTAAAGGAAGAAGGAGAAAAGTTCCAGTAATTCAGGAGAGCTATTAATACAGGATCACCTTCTCTTATAATTATGTATTTGGAAAGAACTGTGGGGCAACTGGGGTTACAATTTTTCTGTCATTGGGATTAGCAAAAAGAAAGATTAATTTTTCAAACAGTTACTGCTTTCTTGAGGGTTCCAGTTTAATACCACAGGTACTTTTCACATCCTGAAATTGGGAACTTATCCTGTTCATTTTAGTGCATAATCAGTAGCACTTTTAATGATTTTGAAGCTCTTTAAAATGTAAGCAGTGTATTTACAGTATGTTGTAGACTTTACTTACTGCAAAGGAAAAAAACCCTCTTGTCTACTTGTTTTGAGGTTTTTTTCAGCAGCACATCAGAAGTCTAGGAGATAGTAGTTAGTGTGGATGTTATCCTGGGAAACAATTTGAAAAGATAAAATTCTGGGAATTGTGGCAGTAGAGCATCTGGCTATTGGGACCTTTGAGTGTGGTTGGCTGTTTTCCCATTGTCTTCTGCTCTGTCAGGTTCCTAACTAAGCGAGAACAGAAGCTGATGCAGCGTCGACAACATGCTGAAGAATTGTTGGAGTGGAAGCGCCGCCTGGATGCAGAGGAGGCAGAAATACGGCGGATAGAAAAGCAGGCTCTCGCTGCCTGGGACAAAGAGCTGCTCAAAACCAAAATAACCAAGAAAGACCTGGGGGATCAGAGAACTGAGCCCAAAGGTAGTAGGAGGTGGGGGGAACTGATGCAAATGACAAGAGTAAAACATAATTTGACAACAGTGTTTGTTCAGGTTTCTACTTCCTTTCTTTTTTTGATGTTTTGGTTGTGGTGGTTCTTCTCTGGACACTCTTAGAATCTCGATTTCTGCAGTCTTTACCATATTCTGTTGCCTTGTTCTTTTAGCCGTATTTTACACCTTAGTTATACGTGCATTACTCCTTTGCTATGTATCTTCTCAAGTGAGCAGTGCAGTGTAGGCCCGTCAGATGTTTCCGCATACAATTTAAACTATATTTCTGTCTTTTCAAAACAAAAATACTGCATGATCTTTTGCTGATCTTCTGAATTCACTCCATTAAAACCATTTTCCCCTGTAGTGCTGTTTGAGTGTCTATCCTGTTAGCCTTATTGGCTAACCCATTGGTGAGGATGGCTCTTAACAATGGCTGCTTTCCCCTTGTCTGTGTTTTCAAAAAACTGAAAACTTCTTTTCTTACCTCTGTTGTTCATGCAGTACAACTGTTTGAAATCTGCAAGTGTGCTGGGATGTAATTAGTATAAACGATGCTATTGTGAGGAAAAATAAGTTCCCAAATGTTGGGAGCTACAGCTTTATTGTTCTATCTTAAGTTGACCGTACCTTAAGCATAAAGCACAGAGAACTGGATTGCAGTGGGAGAAAATAATGAAACCTGAGAGAGTGTTCGAGAAACAATCCATTTTCCTTTTTTTCCCACTTTGCTGAAAGCAGGCAGCACGTCCTTTGAATGTGCAAAGGGAATTCAGAATTGTGCCCTATTACACTTGTTACTGAAAAGTTATGTGGATTTTAGGCATGTAAGACATTTTAAAGATGACATGTGTATGAGTCAGGAAGTTCCAATGAGCAAAAATTCAGCATGAATGCTGAATTCCATCAACAGATGAGAAAATACACTTGCTTTCTATTAATTGTATCTACCAGTAAGCATTGGAGCACAGCCCTATTTCAGAAGTGCCTCTCCCCCAGCCTTTGCTTAAATATTGAATAGTTCTCCATGGCTGCTTCAGTAATGTTGTGACTCCTGCGGAATTTAGTAAACAGGAATACTGAAAACCCAACTTATTATTTTACTTGTTGCCAGTTGAGAGACTCATGATGAAATCATAACATTAAAATGTTTTCTGCAGCTACTGTAAAGGAAGCAATCAATTCTGAATTCGAAATCTGGCTTGCAGATTATATGCTCCTCCATGAACTTCTTCAGACTAATAGTGACTCTTGCTGGGGTACGGTCAACTGGAAGGACAGGTTTCCCTAATAATCTTTTTGGAGTGTGTTGTCTGGAAAATGTTAGAATATCCTGAAAACCTCTTTATTTTAGACATTCAGCAATCACTAAGAACATTTGGCAGTCTTAAATCATAGTTCTTGGGTAAACGTGCTTGTTCTTGCTGAATATTCCACCCTTGGTATCTAGGTCAGTNATGAAAACCACATTCAGCAATCACTAAGAACATTTGGCAGTCTTAAATCATATTTCTTGGGTAAACATGCTTGTTCTTGCTGAATATTCCACCCTTGGTATCTAGGTCAGTGAAATAACACTTACAATTTGACATGTATTGGTAGCAGTTACGACTTTATATGCAGGCAGCAGTATCTCTGAAGGCATATAAGTCAGTGCAAGTTCTTACACACTTTGTTTTTTCTTTCATTATTCAATCTCAGAAACGGCTAGTGAAGAAGAGTCTCCAGTGCCTTCTTGCTCTCATCTAAACAGTGAAAGCTCTATCCCTGAAGATCTTGGCAGTCTAGCTGCTGAGTCTGTCCCATCAGAAACTATGGGCCATGGACAGCCAGAAAGCCCGGGTCAGAGTACAGCTAATGAAGAAATGGTTTATTCTGAAGAGTTCAAGTCCTCTACCTCACCTGGCAAACTTGTGAGTGAGCTTTTTATGCTATATGTATTCTTACACTTGTAAAAGGCTATCAGAAAAGTAATAAGTATAGCTATCCTAGCTGTCAAAGCAGAGATTAAACTATTCTCTGTGTTTGCAATACTATTTTACATTACTGTGAATAAACATTGTGATCAGATATGTTCTTTCAAGTCTTGAGGAAAAATTGCTTCAGCACAGAGTTTGGATATTTTTAAACTTGTGGGCAGTCTTGCAAAATGTTTTGCGTATGTCATGTAGGTATGCAGTATTAAGTGGTGGAACCCTGACCCAGTTTACCAGTGTGAATTAGCTGTAGGCTAGCTTGTTACCATTGTATAAATTCTTTGAGGCCATGGAAACTATGCTCTGTTTTTCCGCTTTGCTTCATTTGCAAGTAATGTATCCCAAAGTATAGCTATAGGATGAAGAAGCAGAGCTGTAACCTCATGCACAGTCCTTTGGGTTTCAGATTATGTCTGCTTGCTAGCTAATTCTGCATTATTGATCTGTTCTAGTATTTCTGCTTGGTTGATAATTTTGTTAAGTTTCATCCTGATAACTTTGCCCTGTGCTCAATGAGACAGAAAATGCAGTGTCTGTGGGGTAAAAAAACTGCTCATCTATACTTATTACAAATACTTTCTTGGAAAGTTTGCTGAGAAGATAGTGAGGTAAAATGTCTAATATGTGCCAGAGGTTACGTTCAAGGTGTGTAAAAGGTTTGTGGTATAATGTTGAAGCAGTAAGCAGCATTTTAGAAGAATATTTGCACTTAGAACTTTTTGCCTGGCCTCAGAGCAATAGTGCTCTGTTGTTTTACAGTTTTAGATTGTCATCTTGCGCCCTTTACATGGAATGGTCCTTTTGATTTCACAGATATATTTAGCAGGAGTTCCTATTGCCGTGGTTGTTACCAAGTAAGATTACATAAACTGTATTGAACACCCGTGAGTCAGACCCATGTCAGTTCACTTAAGTGTTAACAGAGTAGTCTAAGCAGGTTTACTAAAATCTAGGCTCAAAGTAAGCAGTCAGCTATTGCTGCTCTTGGTATTTTTGTTTTATTGTCTAGCAAACTAAGATTAAATTCTTCTTAAGATAGCTGGATAGGTACCACTGCTTATGGGATGTTCTCTAGTCATGCTGTTCTTTCCTTGTAACTAGCTCCTGATGGCAATTATCTACTTTTAAACTGAGCTTTACAAGCAATTGTTTATTTGTCTTTTTCTTCTCCCACAGTCTCCTCCCAAAAGTAGCATATCTGTATCAAAGCAAGATTCCAGCAAAGGTAGCCATAGAACTGGAGCACAGCTACGTTCACCTGTGAAGTCTCATCAGATATCTCACAACTGGTCTGATGAATCTTTATCTATGACCCAGTCAGGTAAGTGTAATAAAGCCTGCTTGGGTTTAAATTGCTTTTTCAAAGCTTTTCCTTTTATTGCGTAAACTCGAAATGAAGACATAGATGTGGGGAGGCAGACAGAAATTCCTGGAAATTGCCAAGGTTTGGGGTTTTGTGAGAGTATTTTCTCATGTAATTTGATCACTTCAGCTTAAGAAGGTCTTAATGTAAGAAGGTCTATATATTATCTCTTCTTTTAGAAAGTAACACAGGTTCCTGCCAACCGGTATGAAGAAGATACAAGTCAATAGTTAAGGTAGTCCTAGAATTTAAACATACCAAGGTTAGCTGTGCTAAGAAAGCAAAATATGGTTCAGCAACATATGAACATGATTGTCCTCCTTCTGAACACAGCCTGGCTCCAGAAGCGATATAGCTCTGTTACCATTGCAGTATGAGTGAGCCTGTTGGACCTGCGCTGGCATATGCAGAACGAATGGATACTTCAGGACATACGTTTTTATTTTTGGAGGAAGGTTTGAACTGTGTGCAGTAAAATAGGGCCTAAGATTGCATTTTGAGCTGTAAAATACGAGATCTACTCTTTCTCACAGGTCTTTTATGCAGTATCCAAGCTGGCTACCAGTAAATGCTGAGGGAGGGAATATTAGAAGTGAACTGGTACAGAGCGGTCCTTTCCCTGGTGTGCTCTCACAGTCTGTTAGTCATGTGGATTGCAGGACTTCCTGAGCCATCGTTCAGTGGGTCACCATCATCAGCTCTGTTAAGCTGTGAAATCTGTTTTGAACCTTCCTGTGCTTTTAGTCTCTGAAACATCTTGTATTCCACAGTGCAGTTGATATAGCATCATAAAATACTTCTTAGCAAATGAGATACCATTTTCCTGCTTGTATTTTTTAATTCCCTAAATGATCAATAAGTCTTTAGCAGAAAAAGAATTAGGTGGTTCTGTTGTATGTACTGGCTGTTGTTTGTGATAGGTGGATAACTTACTGGCACGTGTACATATCCAGTCTTTGTGATGCTTGATGTGGTGAGCTTAATAATCTTTTATGTTGGGGGCTTTTTTGTTAATATGTACATAAGTGCAATAGAAACACAGTAACTTTGAGGCAGCTGTTCTCCTACTGGATAGAGAAATGAATACGTAACTCCTAGATATTTGCACTGAGTAATTTGTATTGGGATTCTGTCTGGAGAGCAGTTTGCAACACAGTGAAGCATTCAGCAACTTGATAAAGTTATTTTCAAGTTCTGACTGAGAAACCACATAAGGAAGCCATTATGAAAAGTAGAGCAGGCAACAGTCATTATGGAAATAAACTTTTTTTCAAAATATTTGATTCCAAATGCTGAAGAATGGTATAAGATGTGGGAAGTCCATCAAGATGGTGCTGGTTGCACAATAAATCATTCCATTGTAAAGAAACAAATCTTCCAAGCTGCTGAGTAGTCATGAAGTCATTGCTATGTCAGTCCGATGCATGCGTACACAAGATCGTCAAAGATGAAAGCATGTGCAGATCTTTCCCTTATGAGTTGATCAAGAAAAGCTATAATTACCTACCGGTCACTTACTATTCGGGAGGAGTTGTTAATTACAGTGGCATCATAAAGTACTCCTGATTAGCAAGTGAGATTCCATTGTTTTTGTGCTGTGTTGTGGGGGGGGGGGTTTAAATTCTCTAAATGGTTAATAACAGTTGTTAATGGAAAAATAATACAGTAGTTTGATTGTATTTACTGGCTGTTGTTGATGATGAAATCCTTCATTACAGGGGTTTGTTGTCTTGAGAAATGAGATTGATTAGCAAAATGTCCAGCTGTTCCTGCTGGCTGACCAAATAATACTGGTGACTTACTTTCTAGAATGTTCAGTAAATCAATTGGTCTTTATGAGCATCCAAGCCTTTTGGTCCAGAGAACGTTATAGGTAATATAATTTTTGCATTAGAAAAGCAAACCAGCCAAGATCCTTCTCTTAAGAGCTGCAGCTGCTGCTATAGAAGAGGAAGGGGAATGTCAGCCGCAGGGAGGAGCTCCAGTAAGACTATGTCAGATAAATACTTTGAAGAGTTTTTGCTATTTAGTTGTGGTAACACCAATCTGGGACAAGGATCTGGTTTTACACTATGTTGGTGTACATTTAAAACAAGAAACAAGTGGATATAATCAGGTGGGTGGAAAAGGATAAGTAACAAGACACTGAGGCAGTCTCTAAAGTCTGAGAGGTCTGAGAGACTAAGAGTTTGTTACAGCAGAAGTAATGAAAGCAGCAGAGTTACTGGTAGAATGGAGTTATGCAGAGAATGGATCTAAGTGTCTGGGCACAGTGTCCCAAGGGAAAAGAGGTATAACATCATCAGAAGGACTGAAAGACCAGATTGCAGAGAGTTCTGGGGATGGAGAGGAAGGAGGAGATCATATTAAAATTACTAAAGATAATGATTAAGAAAAAAATTTGTTCAGGTGGAAGATAACTACAGTCACTAATGGCGTCATAGGAAGGTCTGTAAAATTGAACTTGGAGCAAAGACGTGCCAAGTGACTTTGTATAAGCTATTATTCAGTAGTCTACCATGTGTGTAAGCTCAACACTACCCTCCTTCACCCTGAATAAATTGTCATCCTGAGGCCTGACAACAGTGAAAATCTCAGCATTGTTCAAATTGACTTTTCTTCCAACTGTTTACCAGTCAGCTCTCCGTTTCATAGATGCATTTAGTTTAGGTGGTAGGAAATCTAAATGGGCCAGAAACCTAAACTGCTTTTGGAGTCCACTGCTGCAAGTGAAATTCTCATCAATGCTTGTAGCTTGAAACTGTATATTACAATTGTAAACAAATATTTCAGATATATTATGTATTCATCTTTGAGTTGTCATTTTTTTAACTACGTCAGAAAAAAATTAGTTTCTGTAACAGCTGATGTGATAAGCAGTTAATGAGGTGGCAGCATAAACATGGGTGGTTGATGTGAACACGTTTGGTAACAAGTTACTGTATGTATCGGAGCCTTTCTCTTTTAAATTAAATAAGATGCTACACTTTTTCATATGTTATATAGTTGTGTGGGGAATCTGAGATCCCACTTTAAGAGTCTTATGTTAAGATCAGCATGTTGACATTAAATTGTTTTATATTTTGCTTAGACCATATTTTGTATTACTAAATGACTGTTCATTGCTTTGTATAACACTGTTCTGTGAGGTGCAAGCTTACAAAGACTAAAACTAAACTTTTCCAGAAACCACATCTGATCAAAGCGACATTGAAGGACGGATCAGGGCCCTGAAGGATGAACTACGGAAAAGGAAGTCTGTGGTTTACCAGCTGAAAAAGGAACAGAAAAAGAGACAAAAGGAGAGACTGAAGGCCCAGGAAGCCAGTCTGATCAAACAACTGGAGGTTAGGAAGAGTAGGAAGAAGGGCGAAGTAAAAGATTGTTAGCCTTGGATAAATCATTATAGTATGAATGTTGTTGGCAGAATACTGTATCAACAGCTGTGAAAGACAGATTATTGTGATAGAAGTGTGACTGTGTTCTGTCTATTTAACCATTTTCGATAATGAACTAGAGCCTTGAGGCAAAAATGTCACTCCCTTTTAAAATGTGTATCTTTAATGGGTTACTAGCAGTGTTCAGGGGACTTACGTATGTCTTACNAAGTAAAGTATTAAAATTTCTAGGATTCACAACTGTAGAGCTTTAGGAAGTTAAATAGATTGTTTTACAGAAAAACCGAGTGTATCCTTTATTCATCTAATAGGTTTTGATTGCTGAATTCTAATTATGGTTCAGTAGACTAACAGCCATAACTGTTTTCCATGTGCAGTCGTATGATGAGTTTATCAAGAAGACTGAAGCAGAGCTGAGCCAAGATCTGGAGGCATCACCCACAGCCAAACCTCAGATTAAAACTCCATCCTCAGCTGCTGCTGAAAAACCAAAGATCAAGGCACCACCGCTTCATAGGTAACTGGGATTCTTCTTTTTGAAATTTTTCTGATACTGCTGTAAATGCTGTTTTAACAGAAATCACGAGTGCAAGGAAAGCTGGTAACTGCTCTTCCTCAAAGCACTGGACAGTGGCAGTATCCTGTTGACCTGTTTGTGGGTCTTATCAGACCCGAAACAGATAAGATGCGCTGTCATTGTGATCATATGCATCTCGCTTTTGTCCTGCCCAGCCTTTCCGGTCCTATTTTCAAGTTGTTTCTGAACAACAATTTTCAATTGTGCAAGAATTGTGCCAAATTTTTGCATGGGTTACAGACCTGAAGGAATTTTTTACCCATTTTGGTCGCTCATTATGCCTGCCGCACTGTGTGAGGCAAACCATTCATCTTTACAACTTAAATCTGGTTTAGGTCTTAGGTTTTAAAAGGTAGAAAATTCAACTGATTTCTGCACTTCCTACTGTATTTTTAAGTGTTTCGTTTTCTCCAGCAGATGGTGCAATTTTAGTGCATTCAAATAAAAAAAATAAATTTCTTTTTTTTGGCTGTAAAAAAGGCTGAAGTTTGATTAGTCTTTTTAAAAATGACTTTCCAGGACTTGCCAAACTCTCCTCTCTGTCCCCATTCCTATTTTCTAAGGTCACAGTTTGATGACAAAGCAAACTGTTTATGTTATCATTGGTGTGGTATTATAATTATAGATGCTTGTATTTCCATTTTTATCTGTTAAAAAAAAACAAAACAAAACAAAACAACACACTCTGGTGTAACCATGATTCATGCAATTTGACTTTTCATATTTAGGCCCGAGACAGCTAAAAACTGGAAAACACTGGCTGAATCAGAGCGATCCAGAGCATCTTTGGAATCCATTTCAGAACATGCAGGTATGTAACTGGAAGAATCTGTTCTATAGATGAGGATCTTGAAGACTGACTGTTTTACAAAATTCTCTAATCTTTTCCTTCTTGAATCAAGACGAGGGTTTAAGAGAGGATGCAGACTTCATAAAAACATGATGATCAAGCTATTTTTTTACTATTCTTATTTAGTAGGCTTCTGCTTTTGCTGTTTCCTACATATTCAATATTTAGTTTCACTGTTGCTGGGGTTTGCTTGAAACCATAATTAAGTGACAACCTTTTTCCTTTCGTTTGTTTCTTGTTCCTTTATCACTTGAGGAAATTAAAAAAAAAAAAAAGAAGAATTTAGGAATAGGGGTTTTTTTAGATACTTTTCAATGTGTTGTTGTTGATCATTATCTAATCATTATCTACCATTCTAATCTTGGTTGTATTTGTGGCTTGCAAATGAATAACTGACCCCTTAGCTGGGGCTTGGTATTGTACGGCTTTATGAAATACTGGTACAAGGAACAGAATCCAAAAGAAAGCTTTAAAACACTGGAATGTTGCTCGTGTTCATAGGACAGCTAGAAATACATGTTTCCAAGGAACCAGTTTGTATCTTCTTTTAGCATAGAAACCTTGATGTTAATTTTGTTGCCTGTGGTTGCATTTTTCAGTAAAAAAATGCAGGCTATACAGTCTGCTGTAATTCACTTTTTATTTTCCTTCAAGATCCTGTGTCATCAAGAACTGAGAGATCTGTGTCTGTGCACACCAAAAAGGTGGCTGTGACAGATGTTCATGCAGAAGGACCTTCTGGAACATCATCTTCTGTTTTAACGTCACCAAGGAGTTCCAGAGCAGGATCTGGTGATTCCTTAGATAATATACCCTCATCATCTCTTCTCAAAGACACGAAAGACATTAGCAGGATATTCCATGGATCAATGAACAATGTGGTAAAATCATCCAATGGTGAGGCTGTCTTCAGTCATAAATCTGAGATACAGGAAGAATTGGAATACGTAAAGTCTGAGGAATATGAGACTGAAGGTTCTCACGTTAAGCCTTTGGAGAATTCTGATGTCTTGTTGACATTAGATAAAGAACAGGAGAGCTCATTGGACATCCTTCCAAAGAAAGTTCTCCATTCTGAAAACGAACACTCTCAGAAGGAACTCTTTGGTTTGGCTGTGGCAAGTCTTCATGGTACGGAAGAAATCCTAGAACAGAGACTGGCAGATAAAGATGCTGTAACTGGCCCGAGCGTAGAAGAGTATTCTCTCAAATCAGCAGAGGAAAAAGGTTATCTGCTTTCAGAACAACTCTTTAGTCAAAAGGAGCCATCATACCTTGAAGACTTTGAAGGATCCTCTTCCAGGAAACAAGCATCAGTTGAAGAAACACTTCCTGGGCAATGTTACAAAGATGACTTTGAAGCATCTCTTCTCTCTCCTGACGGGGATGCTCAGTCACTGACAGAGCACTCGCAACACACACAAACCAGCAGAAGTAGATCCACCAGCCTTGGCAGTGATGGCGAAATCAGTGAATACCTCAGTGACAGGTCTTTCTCTCTCTCTGGCAGCATGCATTCAGAGAGGCTGTTAGAACTTAAGTCTCCAACAGAACTTATTAAAAATACTGAACGCAGAGATGTGGAGCAAGAACAGGCCCCTACTGAATCACCGCTGTGGGCCTCTGTTTCGATCACAGAAGAAACAGATAGTTTGCCAAATTTCAACATTGGTGATAGAGTACTTGTGAGTAAAGTCCAACCTGGAACATTGCGATTCAAAGGTCTGACTAAGTTTGCCAAAGGGTTTTGGGCTGGTGTGGAGTTGGATAAACCTGAAGGGAACAATAATGGAACTTATGATGGTATTAAATATTTCGATTGCAAAGAAAAGCATGGTATTTTTGCTCCTCCTCAAAAAATCTCTCACATTACAGAAAGTATTGATAGCCATTTAGACGCAAATAAGGATGAAGATTCATCCTTCGATGATAGACTGGAGAAGCAATACAAAGCTGAGCAGAAAGACAGAGGAAGTTCCAAACCTGGCAAAGAGTATGAAAGCCAGAGCAGAGATGCAACAGAGAACTCTTCCCAGGGTAAAGCTCCTGCAGACAGAGCTGTTTCGGAAGCCTCAGCTGGGGAAAGGGTTGATGAGGAGTCGTCTTCTAAAGTAAACAGCATAAAGGAGATTTCTGTAGCTACTGAATCACTTGCCCAAGAACAGTCAGTGGTGGATTATCTGAAGCATGCTGTAAAAGAGGAGGTCAGCCTTGCTCCTCTCGTTTCTGGTGTTCTGGATGAGATTTCCACTGTTCAGTTGGATGACATCTCAGATTTCCTTTCTGAAAAACTGGAGAGGCAGAAGACATTGGGGGAAGAATGTGCTGAAAAGTTAGATGATCTCTCTCCTGGAGTTGTGGAGAAGCCTGCAACTCCTCTTCTGGATTTGCTGACAAAAGAAAAGAACCAGTTAGAAGCCCAGCTTAGACTACCACTTAGAGAGGAAGAAAAGTCAAAAGACCAACTGGAGAAGGTCAGTTTGCTGACAGACAGTCTACTTAGAGATTTTCTGAAAGACACGGTCAATCAGTTGCAGCAAATAAAGAAGGTCAGGAATGAGAAAATCCAGCTGAGCAACCAGGAACTCTGTGATGTGAAGGAGGAATCCAGTACCCCATCTCAGCAGGTAGAAAACCAGATTCCCGATGGACTGAATAACTTTTTTCTAAGTTCTGATTTGGAAGATGAAAGAGAAGAACTTTCCTCTCCAGACATGTGTCCCAGACCCGTGAGTAACACACATCTTGCACTGATTTTAACAGTTGATTGTTCCTTTGGTGGTGATTGGATCTGAGGAATGCTGAGTGGCACCAGCTTGTTTTCTCCCAAGTTCTGTTTGGTGATTGGCTGTATGTATGTCTTCTACATGTGTGTTCTTGTGTATCCAGTTCACAACTCGTTTTGGTAGCCCTATGGACTATAAGACATATTTTGGCACATGAAAGTGAAAAATACTTCATTTAGGTTGCCTTTTTCCTACATGTTTAATTTGTATTTAATCCTTACCCTCAGTTTTTACTCTAAAAATGGCAAATTACAACAGACTGTAAACTTACCTCTGTCTATTCTTGATATGAAATAATCATTCTCGAACATAATCAGTTACTGTGGAGGTCATTAAGGTGTCAGACTGCTCTATCCATTGAACTAATATATCATGAGTAGTGTAAGTTCAAGGTCCCTCAGAGCAACCATTAATGATACAGATACAGGACTGGGCCTTTTTGCTGAAGATGCCAGCGAACCTGTCTGCTTTGCCATTGATCTCAATATATTAATCATCACAGAAAGCTTCAGCCCATTTCACCAGCGTGAGCACTGCTTAGTCACTAAAACAGCCATAATCTGCTAAAAGTTTTTAGGCTGTTGATTTAGATCTGAGACGTCTGGTAAGCAAAGTGAAAAGTTGTATGTCACATTATCAGTTTTTAAACAGCTCAGCCTTTCGTAAACAGTTGAACATTAGGACAGACAGTGGGCAGGACACAGTCTTTTAAGCTCTTTAGGAACCTTCTGAAAGCATTCATCAGGAGTGGCAGAAACCCCAGGTATTTGAATCAAAACATTTCTAATTTTACTGTGGGCTATGTATTACTTTTCTGAGTATTTGTGCATATATCTCCCGTTACATCAGCAGAGCATTTAAAAATGTAAATTGAGTTAGACAACAGTGTGACACCACTTTTATATTTACTCTGTGGCTCTTAATTCACAGGAGAGTCCAGTGTTTGGTGCCAGTGGTCAGGAAGAGCTTGCCAAGAGACTGGCGGAGCTGGAGCTCAATCGGGAGTTCCTGAGTGTGCTGGGAGATGATCAAGACTGGTTTGATGAGGACTATGGCCTGAGTTCCCATAAGGTCCAGCACAAGCAAGCTGAGGAACCAGCAGTGCTCCCCAAGGTAGAACCGCAGAAAGTGCCAACAAAGCTGTGTGAGGAGCCTTTGGCGGTCCCTCATACTGCAGTGGAGGTGGAAGGTATGGTGCATGCAGCAGCTGAGGAACTCTGGAAACTGAAAGAGCTGGGTCATGATCTGCAAAGTTTCAGCCTTCATACAGATCTTAGTAGTACCCTCAAAGAGCAGGACACTGACACGATAAACAAGCAGGTTTATAAAAAGGTACAGTCTTCAGGCATTTTGTTCTTGCCCTTTGAATGTTTACCATGAACAGCAGCAGCCTTAACTGTTACTTCTTTCTTTGTTAAGGTGGTATTTGATTTAACAAGAGAGATCTTTGGGGAAATCTTTGCCGAGGATCCTAATCTAAATCAGCCTATTTGGATGAAACCGTGTAGGATCGCATCTGCTTACTTTCGCCGAGTAAAAGATCCAAATGATCTGGATGAAATCAAGGTAGGAAGAAATCTTTGTCATGCAGGGAAAGTGAGATGAAAAATATTGTACTGGCAGTTGCCTGAGTGTTAAAAGATCATAACAGGTGTATCCAGCAAGAGATTAGTTGCGAAGAGAAACGAGATTACAAGCCTGAAGGGGTGTTTGTCAAAATGGTCCTTTTTTTACTCAACAAATTTGCCTCCCTGTCCTTTTTGCTGGTGCTGGTTGCATTTAAACCTTAGTCCTCTGTGCAGAACTGCCAGGATGACCTTGATCTTATAAAATTGGTATGCTGACAGACTGCTGCTTTAGCCGATTTCAGTGGAACTCTGTATGGGTATATTGACATGGATCCAACGGTAGGGTCAGGCCAAGTGGGATGAGCTGGATTTTCTACTCAGAGACACCTGTGCCAGCCTCACTGAGGACAGTGGGAGTTGCCCAGAGGGACCCAAAATTTTACTGGTGAAGGCATTGTTGTATTTAGCAAGCCAGAGGAGGTGTCCTGTTATTAGTGGCAGTGCTCAAGAAAGAACAGAACCCCAAGAAGCTGGACCCTGCCTGGACCTCAGTTAAATGTGCAGGGCTGGACATTTGGAAAAAAACTGTCTGCCTGGAAGCAGTCAACAAAGAACCTTCCATACAGCTCATCAGGGTGCAAATGAAGACTTCCACCTGTACTGTTTCTTCTGAAATTGGGAGGCTTTTGACTGTATTTTGATTAATCTGCTGAAAGTACAGCATGTTAACTGTCTGGAAAAGACAGAAATAGTATCTAGATCACTCTGTTAGTTGAGAAGACTTTCAAAAGCGTGTGGCAGGGGAGAGCAGGGGCACAGGACAAGGGCACCAAACTCCCACCCTGCTTTTCTTTAATATTCTCCCATAAAATGAATTGTCGTAATCTCCTGTTTGCTGTACTGTTTAATTGAAAGTTTCTGTTCTCAAGATTGTTACAGCAATCACAATCTTGAGAATTTTTTTCCCCCACTTCTGGGTTTAGTACTTGTTTTGCCTGTGTAATGCTGCCTTAAAGACTTTCACTGTAACTTTCTTGTATACACTGCATGTCTCTTAGCTAAGCAAAAAGCTGTTACGCATTCTATAGTGTGACTTTTGAGGGTAGGTGCTTTGTGCATGTGTTTCATTTCTTAGCACAAATGTGATAAATCTCACCTTTACTGTTCTGTAGAGCTTCATTGCAGCTGAAGTTCTGAAGTTGTTCAGCCTGAGGAAGGAGCCTAATCACAAAACAGACTGGCAGAAGATGATGAAATTTGGGCGGAAGAAACGAGACCGAGTGGATCATATACTGGTCAGTGGATGAAAATAAGCAATCATGCCATATACTGTCCACCAGACTGAAGTGTGACATGTTGTGACACTGTATTTTTCAGTATTCCATCATGCTGTTTAAAAAATACAAAGTGTGCATGACGTCTTGATAGAAGGTGTTTAATTTTAGAGAGCACCCTATTGACAAAAACAGAAGTCCAGTGCCAGTGAAGTAAGGTGACTTGAGTGAATTCTCTGTTCATACCTACTGATTTGACTGGAGTATAAATTTGCCTGCTCCCAGAAGTTTAAAGCATGAATCCACAGAAGGAAGCACTGAAATACTTGACTGAAAGGAGAGTAAACTTTTTCTTTGAGAAGGGAATATATTTTTCTTCTTACTTTAATTTAAAATGTTTTTATTTTGAAGTAATATTGTTTAACTTGGAGATAGTGATACAGAGAACTTAATAGACCAGTTTGCTAATCAGATTCAACTGAAAGGTTGCAAAAGTTGTTAGGTTAGAACAGCAAAGAAGTCAAAGAGACAGTATGGGACATGATGATCCCTAGTACAAGGTAACCAGTCTGCCAGATGGTACCCACAGCTAAGCATTTCCTCAAAGCTAAGCAACAAGCAGAACTTCTGCACCTGTAGTACTTGCCATGAACTACCGAATGCAGCTGCCGCTGGGGCAGAGGCAGTTCAGTGTTAAAACTGTGTAAGATAGAGCACGTCTGGCTGTGTACTAGTTTTTGAAAGTTACTTGTTGGCTTGTATTGCAGGATGATTAACATCTTTATTGGCTATAATGATAGTGAAGGTTCTGCTTGGGAATATGAGTTGTCATTAACACCGTGCTTCACTTAATTATACCTGAAATTGATTCTACGCACGCGCGCATATAAGTAACTTTGAGTCATGGGTTTATGTGGTCTTTTAATTGCCCATCAGTGGAAGGTTTCCAACACAGGCTTTTTCCCAGGGGTTTAATTTTAATTGTATGTAAATAGAATATCCATGTATAGGACTTGCATATCCTGGTACACTTGATTCTGGGATATGGAGGCTGTTAAAGCATGCAGAAAAAGTCTTATGTTTAGATCCCTGAGAGAACTAATAGTACAACTATTATGCTTGTGTACCAATTTCCTAATTTATTTGAACCATACCTGGAAAGAAAGATTCCTGACTGGAAAAATTGTCCTAGTTGAAGGCATCTAAAGTGCTTTAGGTGGAGTAAGTTTGAAGTTCAGATGATCTGGTCTGTGATTTACATGCAGCCCCAGACATCAAAGATTAATGGAGCTCTGACAAGCTTGGCTTAATAAATAATGTGTTTAATTTTATTTTGTTCTCCCAAGAATACAGTAATAAAATTTTAGCTGAAGATTGGGAATAACTGTGTGAAGATTGTAGCATGCCACGCTTTATGAATAAGGCAGTCTCAGTGACATTGCTAACAAATTTGTACTGTAATGTGAGACACTATCAGAGAAACTTCTAACTGAAAACCTAAGAAGATAATGTTCAATTTCTCTTACCTTGTTTTATTAAAATCTGTAGAAAACATGAAGTGTCTGGATAGCTTTCTCTGTCTCCTAGTTAGCCTCCAACTTGTGCTTAAGGTCATGAGTTCAGTGATAATGTAGATCCAAGGTCATAAGTGGATATACAGGTCTGTGCAAGATCTGCTGCCTGTCCGCTAGTAATTCACAGTGTAGCCCTAAACTGAGAGGTCAGTTTGGGAGTTTTCCAAATTGTTTAAAGTATATTCAAGTAGTACAACATAGCAATTTCCTAAAAGAGGAATCAAGACTGATTTGTTAGGCTTAGGTGCTCTAGAAGCTTCTTTAGACATCACAACTGAAAAAGCTTTATTCAAGTTTTTGTGAAGATTTAGCCAATAGACACTTCTTGCAATGTGCAAGGGACGTCATGTGAGTACATATATGAGCTGTTTGATTTTCCACGTTCTTTTGCTGCTTATAAAGACAAAGACTGTTAAAAGAAAACGTGATCTTCTTAAAGCAGAGGTAAACATTCTTAGGCTCCTGTTACTTGCATTTAAACTTTGAGCACAGGTCCTTCTAAGTTTCTTAATTTCCCCTTCAAGTAAAACTAACCTTCAAATTAAAACATCCTTTGATAGTTTCCTATTGAGACTACTATGTATTTTTAGTGACTTCGATGAGAGGATTGAACACACGTGACTGTCCAATACTGTCTGATCAAGGAGCTAGGCATGACTAAGAGTGAGAGGGGGTTTGATACAGAGGAAGGGGATTCTGTTGTATGCCTTCTTCTCCAGCATATTAGTAACAACTGTCAAATAGTGGCATCATCTGCCTGGACGGTTGGGTGGCTCTAAAACCAGGAGCCATGCCTGTTTGCTGAATTTCCTTTTATTTCTTCTCAAGGCACAGAAGCAAGTGCCAAGCTATTCTCCCCACCTTAATCTCTCCCTGATTAGCCCTGGATGTGTCCTTCTGGGTTTATTCTACTGAACCCAATTCCCAGTGGTTCTTGCCTCCACCAAAGGTTCAGTCTTGTGGGGAAGAGGCATGGCAGTAGAAGCAGCCTGTGCTACACTGGTGCTCTCTGATGCTGGGTCCTGTGGGTGACTGCAGTCAGCTATCACACCTGCTGGGAATTAAGGGGAGAACTAGGTGGGTTAGTCCTTCACTCCTTCGCCTTCACCTTTGCCTTGATCTTTGGTACTTCCCCCAGTCACTGCATCTTTAGTTGCATTTTCACTTTCATGGGTGCTTTCACAGCACTGACACCAATATGGTTCACTGTGTTTTTCTGCAAGTGACAAAAACCATCTTCCTCTTCTCCTTTTTTACAGCACTGTTAAGTTTGATCAGGCACCTCTGTCCTCAGAAAGCATTTGTATTGGGATTTCTTAAGAGAGATCTCTGATCTGCTGGATAGTTGCTCCAGTTATTAACATTTACAGCAAATCTTGGCTTTCAGTAAACAAGTACAGGAGGTTCATGTTTATCAAAAGCTACTTTGTTTAAAGTCAAGTTAAAGGAATGTTTAGGTGTTTGCTTTCTTCTTCTCATGTCCCTTCATGTTGCCACCTTTATCACATATATGCTGTCTGTGCTCTGTGGGAGAACCTCAAATGTACACATAGGCTAAAGTGCCGCATTTTGGTTCATCAGGGCTGCCAGCACCTTTCAAAACCTCTTTTTAAACTACAGCAAGAACGCTCAGATCTCCTTATTTAAGTTCAGGTGCTAACAATAGACTGTTTCCACTACTTTTTTTTTTTTTTTCTTGGGTCNCAGTGCTGATCTGTTTGCACAAACTCTGCCATTGCTTTCCCTGCCACCCCCCCTTCCCTTTTATCCGGAGCTTGAGAAAGCAAAGCTCACATGATACTGCCAAACCTGTGTGTTTAGCTTTCACACCTGAGAAGCCTGCCAACAGAGTGCTGAAAAGTACTTGATCTTCTGACCTGTTGACTTAAGGGCTAGAATGTTTCTTTCCATGCAGTTTTGAACTCTGCAACAAAGCAAAGCTGTTCCTATCAAGCTGTCGTAATTGGAAAGCCCGCTTCTGTGGCACCTGAGATCTAAACCCAAAAGGAGTGCAACAGTAAGAAGAGAATCAAAGCCTGCTCGTATGCACAGTCGTGCATCTTAAGATTTCCAGGCACTCTGAAAGTGAAGTGTTGTGAGAATGCACCTGTCTGCCTTCCTCCTACTGGCATTCTTCCAAGGCAGTAGGTTATTTCTGGATTATTGTACTTTTTAGTCTCCAAATGACTTAGTTGCTCCTTAAATGTAGTTTATTTTGCAGGTATTCATGGTCTTGAAAGGGAATGTTCAGATATTGAGACTAATTTACTTTCTCAAGTTTCCTTCAGATTATATTCTTTTAAGTGTTGTTTTTTGGGTATTGTGGCACTTATTAGATGGCCAGCAGGATCATGCTACCCCTCCTGATTTTTTTCTTTTTTTCTAATACCTCCTGATTTTTCTTTTGTGTGCATGCCACCTTCTTTCTTTAAGTGTTAAAAAAAAAACCAAAAAAAACAAACAAAAAACACAACAAAGCACACACGAACTGTACTACACAGCCTTCTGCATTGTGTTACTGTTTATCTTTTCCTGTAGGATGGAATACAGTTATACAGTTTCATTAGAACTTTTTTTCCTGACTTGGCACAAATGCAGTTTCTCTCTGGTATAGAGAGCTTACTTTCTGGTATCAAATATGTAAAGTTTTGCTTTTGTCATGAGAATATGCAAGAACTTAAATGCTGTGCATGTACTGAAGACAATGCAAAGCCCACTTCCAAGAAAGCCATGATAGTCACCAAACATAAGCTAAATATAAGCAAACTGCCTCCATTGCTTAAAAGCAGTTTGTAATACTGCAACAAACGGATCAAACATTTCCCAGACAAAGCAGTCACAAAAGCAATCACAACTGCCTTGGCTCAGATGTCTGCAGCTCGGGCTGCAAAGCAGCATGGCAGTTTCCACACGTGTTCTGAATACACTATAAACAAGACTTGCCTGCAGCTGCAAGTTGTACATTCTCTTAGTTTCCCAAAAGTATGCTCGAGGAAGTCCTCCTAATGCCAAAGGAAATTGTGCACTGTGCCTCTGAGGAAGAGGGGAATGATAGAGGGGAGAGAAAATTAATCATTGATACAGTTCTTCTTTCTTGATCTTTCTGCTGCTATTTAACACTCAGCCTTTCTCTGCCTGGATCAAGTTACCTTGTCCTCTCTCGTTTACTTGTGTTTTTTTATCCTGTGAATCTCTCTCTTTCCCCCTGCCCTGGGTTTTGGTTATTTGGGTTTTTTTGTCCTCCTGGAGCACAGTAAAGGAACTGTCCCATCACATTGTTGCAGGTGAGGCAGAATAAACAACAGCTTAATGTGGATCTGAATATTGGGGTTTGTTTAAGGGCCAGTGAGATCAGAGCTTTTAACCTGCCTGATTATTTTATGCATTTGCTTCCCCCTGACCCCCAGTGTTACATTCACTAGGTCTCGACTTTGCTTCTCAGCAGCGAGGTCGCTGCCGGCCTGGGAGGGTTGGGCAGAAAATCACATTGGTTGGTATTATGCAGCTGCTCCCAGTTACCAGTCTTGGATGTCATCGGTCAAGGTCCCTGAGGGTGCCCCGGCATTTGTTTCCACCCACCTCCTTCATCTGCAGGATCTTCCCCCATTTCCAGGATCTCTCTTCCAGCCGAGATCTTCACCTTCTCCCACTGGGGCTCCTGTTTTCTTTCCCAGACCACTTCTGCTTTTTGGGAACCCTTCTTTTCAGCACCACCTCATCTTTTCGTGATGCCTGTCTCTTGCTTTTCCTTCTCTAAATAATCTGTGATACAGACACACAACCCATGATCAGCCTCCAAATAGGTGCTTGTATCTTATGCCTCTTTATTGATGGGAGGACTTGGGACATGCTGCTATTGTTTAGTCCAGGGTTTATCAAAATTTACAGCCAGCGCATACCGGTTGCAGGCAGCAAGCTTCTGCTTGAGAGGGAGTTCAGAAGTCTGTTTCAGACATTCGACCCCACACAAACTTACACCCAATTATCTGCGGCTTGTTAGGATTCAATTTAAATTATTTTTCACCTACAACATTCGTTCAAAGTTTGATTGCCGGTGGTATTGCTTCTTCCTTATTAGTAAGAAGCATAATGAAACCATTAACACTTTGTCTTTGACAGCCAAGGAGTGCTCCCTGTGCTAGTGCAGAGATTTGTAAGCATGTAATGTGACTCCTCCAAAGCTGATTGCAGGATGAGATCCCTGCCCCTCTCTCCAAGCTCTCTTAAGAGAGGGAGAAAAGAGCTGTCAGACTGAAACCCCATGTATAGCTGAAGCCTCATGAATGGCTACGAACCCTGAAGCAGTGCCGGTTCCCTTGGGTTCCCATAGCAGCCTGTTCTTGGGCTTCACACAGTGTTTGGGTTATTGAATCATCATTATGGTACAGCAGCTGTCACCTTCAAAACAGACAAGATTCTGGGTGGTTTAGCTTCAGGCAAAAGCGTGAGACAGGGTGCTGGGGCTATAGTTCTTGTACTCTCTTTAGATAACGACACTATTACATATTGATAATGGATTAGTGGATTTTCAGTATGTTTTTACCTTGTTTTGGCGGTGTCTGGGTGTCTGGCCCACTTGTCTATGTGGACCGTGTAAATGTATTTTGAGTTCAGAGCATACGATTTATGGTCAGAGGAGCTTTCTGCTGAAGCTGAGCAGAGAAAGAGCTTTCAGTAGGTTTTCATTGTCATTTTAAATATGAGGGATGTTTGCACCCACTCTTTCTCTTCTCAAAAGTTTGAACTTTGTTAGGATGCACCTGTCATACTGAAATGGTTACCAAAACAAATTTTTAATAAGTTTAATTGGAGATGTCCAGTTTGGAGAATCTCTCAGTAAGACTTGATTTGCTGAATGAAATTATATATTTCTGTCTGTTACTAAAACGCTTATTTGCTAATGACCAGTAAAACAGGATTTCACTTGTCAACAATTCAGGAGTAGAAGGAAATAAATACTCTGAGTTACTCTTTTAGCTATAATGGTACAAAATTCCATTTGTAGTAATGCTCTCAAATCCAATGAAGCATGGAATATTCTGTGCATATGACTTGTAATACTATCATACAACACATGCCAGCATTTTGTCTTCCTACACAGAAGAATTGGAAAACCTATTTATTTCCTTTAGGTTTTCTAATTCTTATTCAAATAAATTGAACTGCAGTAAAATCTTTTCTTTTTCTCCTTCCCCTGTTCAAGGCCTTTGCATGATTTCTTACCAGTTTGCTGCATGGAATCAGCTTCTTGCAAATATGCAATTAGGGACTTTTTTAATGGAGTTTCTGCTCTTGGCCAAGAATATTCCATTAGCAGAGTTCTTTCAAGTGAAAAACTTGTGCAGGAATATGAAATCCTTTACTTCACACTGTAGTATCCATTTTAGAAAACGTTCATACAGTAAAACAGCCTGGCTCAAATAGATCTGTGTTCATTTTGCTATTCCAAGCATTTCCTGTAATCTCTTACAAAGACAGATATGTTGTTTACAGATGCGCACTATTCTGGACTCTTTCTGGAACTTTTCAGGGGGTATTATCCTAGAGCAACAGAATTGTAATATTTGTTTTGCCTTTTCCTTTCTAACCTCCAAGGTGCAGGAACTTCACGAGGAAGAAGCACAGTGGGTGAACTATGACGAGGATGAACTGTGCGTAAAGATGCAGTTGGCAGACGGGATCTTTGAGGCCTTAATCAGAGACACTGTTGATGTACTGAACCAGATAAATGAGAAACAGCGGAGATTGCTGCTTGTCTGACAGTGCTGAAAATAAACTTACAGCTGCGTAACCACCGAGTCACGGGCCTTTCTGACTCCTGACGTAGTCTCCACCCTGCAAGTGCTGCTGCTGGACTTCCATGCGTGGAGTTTGAAGGCACTTCAGATGTGATTAAAGGAACCTGAATTTGCATCCGCTGCCACTAGAGACCTCGCACTGGATTTGTTGTTTGAAACAAGCTGATCCCTCACTCGAGGCTGTATTGTGGAGTGCTCAAGACTGTTCATGTGCCAATGCTGTTATGCCACATAACTGTAAGCAGCAGTTTGGGGCCCCGGCCTGGGGCTTTGACATGTTCAGCTTGTGCTCCGAAAGGGTTGGGTAAAGTTGGGATACTGGATGCTTTGCTGGAATGGCTGTCGGCCATCAGTACTCGACTTGTCTTTAGAAATGTGAGTAATTTGGAGAAGAAACGGTTTGGTCAGGTTTTAGTCATAAATGGAGACTTACCTTACTGAAGAGTGTTATAATCTTAACACCTCTTCTCCTGCAGCCCTAACAATGTGCATCAGTTTCTTCTGCTCCAGAGCCCATTTAATTCCCTTCTCTGTGAAGTTGGTTTTCATCTTTCTTCTGTGATGTGGTACCGAGTGTGGTGCCAGACAGTCCAGGGAAATTAGATAATGTTGCTTTCTGCATTCAAGTAAAGAATTCTTGCTGCTTTTCCTATGTAACTTGCTTCGATCCCAAGGTGGAGCAAGATAAAGGCCACCTAATGTCAAGCATGAAAGATGAGCCCGTGGACAACTTTCCTCCTACCGTGTAGCACTTCTTCTCTTCCTGGAGCACCTGCTGCTCCCAGATAACAGATACTCAGGACTTTCTCAGGCACGAGACATGCAGGAGTGGAAAATGTTTCCTCACAAAAATTTGGCCTTCAGTCCCTCAGCTTCCTCCCTTACTGTCACCTAATAAATCGGGGCAGCTGTTACTTGAACAATTTAAGGGAACAGAGTGTATTCACCAAAGAAAGCAGTGCCCAGTGCTTGACTGTCTGCATGTTTTGTGCTTGTGGATTTTTTTATTTATTTTCAGATAATTTATTAAGTGGGTTATAGGAGGGTGTCCTGTGCAGTTGGCTGCACTGTATTCTGTTTTGAGGCAGCCGAACTTGAGAAAGCATCTGTTCTGGAAACTTCCAGAGCCCCGTATTCTTCGCACAAAACCTCCAGCTTCTTGAGACAGACTTCCTTCTGCTGAGAGCTCCTTCCTAACCTGTCCCTCTCATTCTTGTGTTTTTCTTGGAGGAACACAAGACAATCTGGGGTCAAACATTGATGCCTTAATAGTGGATGTCCCTGTTTGCTAACTCGGGACAAGACCTAGAGGAGAGTCAGATTCTCCAGACACACTGGAGTGCAGAAAGACACTTTGAAGCCCTCGGAGGTGCCCCATAGATGCCACAACCCATGATAGATGTGGCAGGGAGATCTCTACCATTTCTTTCATCTGCTTGGTTCTTGGGCTTCCTGCTATGCATACCTCTGCTACTGCTCCATTTTGTTTTCTCTTTTCCATCTTTTTTTTTCTTTTTTTAAAGCTATCATTGGAATATTTGCATTTTGCACAATGACACACAGCTGGTAATTCTTCAGGGACAGCACTGGGAAATGTTGGATTTGTCAGAGGTCCATGCAAATTCTCAGATACAGTATTGCCAGCACCTCAGTTATGAGTTAATGGTGAGCCATAGTCATGGGAGCTTAACGAGTGGAAGAACAAGGAGGAGGTCATGGTGTATAGGAACACCTCCAGCGGGCATATGTATGTATGTTCCGCAGTAGTGGCCCTTCTGGCTGGCTGGAAGTCAGATGGTCTTGGTGGAGCATTGTTCAGCTTTTTTTCCCCGAAGTGATTCACTTGTCCACGTAAAATGTCATGATGCTGAACCAGGAAACTCTCAAATGCTTAAGATAGAAGCAAACTAAAGCTGCTGCATTTAACCAGCATGGTGTCACTGATTGGGTCACCGCCTCAGATTCCCTTTCCTGGGTGTATCATCTTCAATAGCACGGATCGTTATTTTTATAGGTAGCAATTACAGAAAGAAGGCAGAAACCTGCAGCGTAGGTTTGTGGCTGGAGTATCCCAGAAATGAAGTTAGTTTCTGTTCCGTAGATACCGTGGCCAGTGTTGAGAAGGTTGCCCTGCATCCCCAAGGCATTTTGGCTGTTTTGCGGGGCTGGCATGGCTTTTCTGGTCTGTCCACCAGCAAGGAGGAGGTTGTACAGTTGGCCTGCCAAGGTGCTGGGGACCATTGGGGATCGTATGCCTGTTGTCTTGCTGGCTTGGATAGCACTAGTTTAGTACCCTCAACAGAAGTAGTAACTATTTTTACAGCTGTTTGAGCAGAAAGAAGCTGTGTCTAAGTAATGGCTTTATTCCTTTGCAAACATCACCGTTTATTTTTGGTAGCAATCCTTGATAGGAGCAACCCTAAAAAGACTTGAACGTACGTGAATTATCTTCTCAATACCTCAAGTGTGTTGAGTTGCTTTGAGCTGAGTGTATACTCAAAACCTCAAGTGTGTTGCGTACTTGTGGACTGATGATTACTGCGATGAAGCAATGGTCTGTCTGCGTCGTGGCTGGTAATGAGGAGGAAGCCTGGAGTCTCACAAACAGAGGCTGAATTCTCTATTTCTCTCCTCTCCCCGACCTTCTCATTTTAAGAACAAGATGATATTTCTGGTTCCTGGTTATCTTGGTGCAACCACGTTAAAAGATTCAAGGCTGAGACATTTTTCTGAGACCTGTAAGCTGTTTAGGGCAGTGGCTGTCATCACTGGGGAGGTGCGGTTCCCTCTTCGGAAGGATCTTGGTGCCAAGTGGGAAAGCCCAGGCTTGCGAGGAGAAGGAGCACGAGTACCCCTCTCACAGCAGGATGCTCCCTGAGCCGAGCTGTGGAGTATCAGTACTTCTGCCTTTCAGAAAAGGCTTGTTGCTCACAAGGTGGTATGAGAGATTGAAAAATCCCGTCTTGTTCACTTTCCTTTCTTGAAAAAGTGGCCTTAGCTTTTTGCAATACTTGAATAAGTGTGTACCTGCAGAAGATCTTCAGTAGCACAGTGATAGAGACCTTTTAAGTGACTATTCTGCAAGGAACTGCGTGCAGTTCCAACTTTCATATCCCTTTGCTACCTTAAGAATATTAGGAAAATAAAGTACTTTTCAGCAGAGAACAGTTGAATCTTATAAGGTATTTAGTGCATCTGAAGTGTTTACAAATCAACTAAAATGGAGAAAAGCAAACTATTGAACTTATTTGTAATTTAAACATTAAATGCAAAAATATATACAGATGAAAGGAATACTGTAATTAACCTGCATTTACTAGTTTTTTCCTTGACTTTGCAGAGCCTTTTGATACACATTTGCAAAGCCGCCTTTTGGGAGGCTCTGTCTCCCTGTCTACTGTGTTGTGGAGATGCTGAAAAGAAACCCGTTTACTGTGTATGTGTAAATAACCTGGTAACTTGGTTTTTGGGCCAGTTTCAGCTAATGTTCACATCCAGAGCAGCTTTGCACAGTAGACAGACCCAAGGATGTGGAGGGTTTTCTTTTTTGTAATTAAGAATTGTAAAATAACCGGGGTGGTCCCTGTGTACACCAGTGTAAATATCTTTGGTAACTGAAATGTACTTTAAGAGAACAAAATCTGTAAATAAACTGATTTATAAATTAATCTTGTTTTCTGCTTCTTTATAAAATGGAGCTTTATAATTACCCAAATGCTTGCTAATTCTGAAGGTGTCCTGGAGATTTGTCCCTTGTATGTTCCCCTTTCTGTCTGATGCTGTACTTGGGATGCCAATCACAGTCCACAAAATCCCATTAGAGTTGCCTTAATTATAATCATAACATTATTAGAATTGCCTTATTGTTAAAGCTGAGTGTTGATAAAAGCAAAACCAGAAAATAGCATTGCGTAATCATTGCAGGAGTGCACTGCATGATCTGCAGGAGAAGAATTACTCCTTGCACATGTTTATTTAAAATAAGTTATAAAAACTCATGATTTAAAACATTGGGGGGGGAAGGCTATTTTTATGCTCAACAACATTCTTGGAATTAAATTCTTCAGAGCCTCAGCCTTGTTTCAGAGTCCTCAGTTAGGTTCCTAAGTTGTTACAGCTGCTGTTACTAGCACTGATCACTTCTTCACCGAGGGGGCAAACGTTCTCTGGAAATTTTGTATTGGTGAAACTTTCCTAAATCTTTGCTGTTTCCTTTCCAGCAAAAAAAAAACCCACCACCCAACCCTGCTTTAATATGTGAAAGGTCTTGGAGCTCTGTAAAAGGATGGCTGAACAGTCGCGGTGCCAAACCACAGGTGTGCAGGCACGTGGCGAACGAGTGGCAGCGTGAAATGTGTAAGACCAAGAGTGTTTATCGAGCCTCCTCAGTGCCTACAGCAGCTCCTGCTCCTGTACCTCTGCTGTGTTTTGGTGCCGTTTATTGCTGTACATCCCAGCAGAAAAGGCTTTGCTTTCCATTTACTACAGAAGTCTACAAAACTCAGCATTGGTCTTGGAGGATGCTGTGTGGCAGTCTACTCCTCACCACTCTTCTCTGCCTGGGAGAGGCGTATGCATCAAACGGGGGACCTGTGTGAACAAAACCGTTGCAAGGGCTTTGCACTGTGCTGAGCAGTTGTTTGCTCTTTGCTTTTCCTTAGGAGATGTACCTCATCCTGGAGGAAGACTTGCTGCACTCGCACTTTCATTACGGAAGCAGCTTTGCTGCAGTCCCGCGGTGCCAGCGTGCGGTAGGAGTAGCCCTCAGCGGAGCATGCCGGAACACTGTCCGCAGCCTCATACAGACAGGGAAGCATGTCGCAGCCCTCTGAGCTCGGGTGGTTGAACCGGCCAAAGCACAGCGGTAGGTCGTTTGATGTCCAAAGGGCTGAGACAAAGTGGTGCTGCAACCTCTACGCTCTCATTACCGAGCAGCAGGAGATCATCTGCGTAGCTGCTTTCCTCGCCCTGCAGCAATTTTGCTCGGCGAGTCCTGTATTTTCAGACAGTGGTCTACTTGCAGCCATCAGCATCCTTCCCTGGAAGGGCTTAGAGTGCATTTCACATTGGAAAAACAGCTGTTCTCTGTGCTTCTCTGGCAAAAGAACTGTCTTCCCTTTAAAATGGCTTGAGCGATGGGAATGCTGCCACGGCGCTCTGGCGAATGACACAGCAAACTGCTGCATTGCTACTGCTGTCCTTGCCCAGGATGCCCAGTAATCAGCTTGATGAAGGCTCTAATTTCTTCATTTGCAAGTCTACGTTGCTTCACTTTGGGCACTGACTTTCTACGGTAGTGCTTGTGTAACTCTTCCCAGAACCCTCGGAGTGCAGTTGCCTTCAACAGCCGTTTCACCCGTGGACCTGGTGAAACTCCCAGGTTGGGCAATGGCAGGCAGCCACCTTCCCAAAGGCACGCTGGATTGAGTGGGACTGTTTTGGTGCCTCCCTTCCCGGGTGCCTCCCTGGGGAGGTGGTGCCAGCTGCAGCCATCCCTTGTCCTAAAGTGCCTGGCAGAGCGCTGGAGCACTTGAAATGTTGACACTGCTCCAGATGTCCCTGCACCCTGCAGGGCTTCTGCGATGTCTGGGCTCTCATTAACACATCCCTCACAAGAAAAGGAGACGGTGGGGAGCTGCTGAACGCAGGGAATTCTCTCTAGCATGCAGGAAGGAGAGGAGGGGGGCTGCCCGGCCGCTGGCACGCAGCCCGGAGCGCGGAGCACGGGCCGTTGGCGGGCAGGAATGCAGATGAGATGTAATGGAGTTTGAAAGCATGGGGTGCTCTCTGGGATGCGGGTCCTGTGGGGGAGGGAAAGGCACCCTGCGAGGTCTGGAAACTGGAGCAAACAAAACCTGTAGCCCCAGTCCTGCACCTTCCTGCCTCCTCCTGAATAAGATCCTGCAGAAGTTTGGGGAAAAGGAGAGGAATAGAGCTGTCGGGGGGCAGCAGCTCAATTTGGGATGGTGAGGGCTAGGCAGTGTGGGGCATAAGGGGGACATTTGTGGCAAAGATGCCTTCCTTTTGCCTGCCAAGTGTGCTGTGTGAAGATGGGCTGGAGCAGGTCTGGTTGGTTTGAATGTTTCTCTTGGCCCCAGTTTTCCAGCCCTTTGCTCTAGCTGTGCAAGACCTGCTGCGTCCCTTGGGCTGTGTTCCCTCGCCGATGTTGTTTTCAGGTGGCTTCCTCTTGAAGGCTGACTTGTCTGTCACTGCCCCGTGAAATCTAGGCTGACTTGAACTAGGGCTTTGCCTGTGAGTTGCTGGAGGTGGAATTAATGCCAGTTCTGTTGGGTGTCCCAGAGATTTTATTTTCTTTTATTCCAGCAAAATAAAGGAGGCTGCAAGGTATCCTACCCTTCATGTTGCTGGGCTTGAGGAGCTCAGCGAGGAGCCTGGTCTGGTATCCATGTCCTGCTGCATTGCTCCGCGGAGGTGATGGAGCCAGTGGTGCTCAGCGAACCTGTGATTGGGCGCACCAGTCCTTGGTAGGTGAGACCTTGCTTACGTTGCAGGACTACTGCCACAGCAAGAGAGGAGTGCTCCATTGTCATCCGTGTGGTATTCTCAGTTTCATGTTCTGCAATTAAACCAGCTGCCAAGTAATGATGTGGCAAATCTGGGCGGTGTGGCCTACTCCGATCTGCTCCTGGAAGCTGGGCAGATGAGCTGGAGTGGAAAACATCTGCTCTGTCCATCCTGGGTCATGGTGATGATTTATGACTTTTAAGTAGATCTTAAATTTGCAGGTAAAACATTTCCTACCCAGACATACCAAAGACGGTACCAGTTCCTCCCAGTCCCCCCAGGTCCCTCCGAAAAGAGCAAGGTCAGCATTGCTGCTGTCCTTTTGAGCAGGGATGAATCAGCAGAAGGTGAATAGCAGAAAGGGGCTGGTACTGCTGTAGTCTCTCTGCAGGCACAAACTACGTGAATGCATTCATCACATCCTGAGAACGCACCCCGGATTTTCTTTTACGTCTATTGTTATTACAGGCTGGTAGGGCCTGAAAGGTAGAAATCAACTGTATCCGACCAAGCCTGTCTCACGTAGTCGGCAATTCCCAGCTACCAGTGGGGGCTACAAGGGGCTTTCCTGGTCTTCGTAGGTGTGAGCCTGGCAGAGCCGAGGCAGGGTATGAGAAGCAGTCAGGGTTCACATCCACTCTGCACGTTATTCCCTGTCTCGGCAAAGCCGCAGGAGCTGGCAGGTTTATTGCACAGGCATTGCCAAAGCTCTTGTCTGAAACGGTGTCTCAGCGGAGGTATGACTGGTGCCACCAGTGGAAAAGTGCCACCTGGATTGGAGTGTCCCAGCTGACTTCAGCTGGCGGGGAGGTGGCAGGTGGCACAGTTTTCACTCGCTCTCTGAGGCTGTTCGCCGACGCTAATCAGGGAAATAAGGCTTTTTCTTTTATTTAGAGAAGGACCACACTTTAAGTGTTGCTGCGCTCCGGATTGAGGAGGGCTTCACTGAGTTCATCGGTCCCATCTTGTGAAGGCTGGAGAGAGAGGAAAACTGTCAAGCCTCCTCTGCAACTGGTATTTCCGAGGCACTCGCACGGGAGTTGGATGCAAACTTCTCCAAACGGCCTCCGAAATGCCAGGGCCAGGTGACGGGGTTGCCATGATTGTACCATGAGTCTTGCATTGGTTGCGTGTTTTTCTTGGAGTCAGTTCCTGGAATCACACAATTAGGTAGGAACGTGTTCTTTAATTTTCAAGGAAGAAAATCTGTTTCAGGGTTTCCCTGTCCCCAAACCTTCACAAGTAAAGGGAAGTGAGATGGTCCTGGGTCAGCTTACCTGACTGTTTTGAGCTATTGGTGTTTTGCAGCCAGATCCACACTTTTAAAAATGGACAATAAAAGCCTTTCTCCATTTTCTGAAGCATAAGTCCTTTCCAGCACTTCAAGGCTGAATACATAAAAACCCAACTGTTCTTTCCTCGTCTCCTCTCTAACCCAGCACAGAGGCGATCAGAGTAGCTCTTTATGTCTGTGAAAATGATCCATTTTGGGTGTGCGAAACAAGTTCTGCAAGGCTTAAATGATTTTGGTGAGATCTTAGCGGCCTTTGAGGCTCTCAGCCTGTTGGTGTTGCCCACACCTCATTGACTTCAAGGAGACTCCTGCTGGCTATTAGTCTGGGAAAGGAGATTTGAGAGCTGATGAGCTTAATGAACTAAAGCCACCGCTTAGCTTCTGCACGGGGACTTGTGCATTGTGGGAAGCTCTATGGTGGTCCTTAGCCCATGGCCTTTCTACGTAGGAGTGAAGCACATCTCTTCCCAACGTTAAGGATGCCAAGGTGGGCGCTGAATGCTTTGCTGCACAGCGCAGCTGAAAACCAAGTAGGTTCCTAAATGTGCCACGAGAGTCTAAAGCTGGGCTTTGGGGCTGGCTGGGGGACTCAGCAGCCGGCCATCCAGGGTCACCCAGCACCCATCCCCTGCGCTTTGCTGCCCGCAGGCTCTGCTAGCAGTGAGGGGATGCAAAGCAAGAGAGGACAAAAAGGCAGGCAGCGCTGGGGGGGCATTTCTAAAACTTCCCCAGATTTCTACCGCGTCTTTTTTTTTTTTTTTTAATTCATCTTAGTTATTCTCAAGTCTATCTTAAAACAGGTTGTTTCAAAATCTCCGCTTCATCTTTGGCTTTCCATGCCCATGCCCTGTCTCAGGACATTCTGCAATGAAAATCCAGCTGTTCCTAGTTTGAGGTGGAAGAAAAGCCTCATCATCTCTTGCTTTGCAGCAGCGTTAAAAGGAAAAAAAAAAAAAAAAAAAAAAAAAGCTTNAAAAAAAAAAAAAAAAAAAAGCTTTTGGGGCAAGTCTGTGCCTGGAAAGCCCCACACCCTACCGCTGAAGGATGCTGTTCCCTGGGGAGCCATGGGGACGTGCCGTGCCAGTATCGCAGCAGGGTCGTCGACAGCACCCACAGCGCCGGCTGTTCCCTGGGCAGCAGGAAGCAGGAGCATCCCCACCCTGGGGCTTCGGCAGATGAGCAATGGCATGGCTCACCCCAAAAGGAGCCCAAGCCCCAGGGTGCGTGCTCTTGCCCATCTGCCTTCGGGTTAGATGCTGCTTTTGCATCTAAAAAAGGATTCAAGGAATTTGGGCTCCCTGGGAGGGAGGGGTGAGCTGGCTGGGGAGGAAGCTGGCAATTACACTGGTGCTGAGCACCTCTCCTTCACTGTGATAACCTAATCAAGTCCTTAGAAGAAGGACTTTAGCCCAGGGTAAAATAACGGTGATGACATCCCTTAAGCACAGGGATTTTTTTTGTCTTTTAATATGAGTTGTGGCAAGGTCTCTGGCGAAGGACCACCTTTCAGAGCAGCCCTGCATGGGCCGGGCTGCGCCTCTCTCCCTCCTCCTTGAAGAGCAAGGTGCGATAATCCCTTAAGCATTTAATTACAGCTGCCAGGGCTGGAGGAAACCATCCCCTGCCCCGTTTGCATCAGCCTGGACCCACAGCAGGTGCATGGCGGCAATCCTGCGAGGGCCGTGTCCGACGGGCTCTGTCTCCCACAGCCGGGCCGTTTTGGGGATCCCCACAGCTTCCCCCAGCGCCGTGCCCCTGCCCTCCGCTGCCACGGCAAGGCTTGGCTCTGGCAGGCTTGTTTTTCTAGCATGGCAAGTCCGCCTAAAATACCTAGGTGGGGCCCAGCACGGCTAATGGCCTTCCCGGGGATGGCTAATGGCCTTCCCGGGGACAGAGCCAGCAACCAGCCCTCAAGAGCGATAGGCACCCTCAGTGCTGGGGGGGAATCCCCCCCCCCCTCCCCATGGCCTCAGGGGGTGGGAAGGGGAGCGGAGGGCTGGACTTGAGGGCCATGTCCACCCCGGCAGTGCCTGGCTTGTGCCCTGGGGCGTTGGGCAACGGGCACCTTCCGCCCGGGAGATGGTGACGTGGGTGTGTGTGCGTGAGCAATGGCACGGGGAGGCTGTGGCCAGGCGCGGGGGCCGCCGGGGGTGGAGGCCTGCTTTTTCTGGGGTGGAGGGGCTGGATTTTGGGGCCTTTTTGGGTGTCCTTGTTGCGCATCCCTGGCAGGGTTGGGGCAACGGCCGATGGGTCTCCGGGGTCCCCATTGTGTGGGGTGTCCCGGCAGGCGTTGCCTGGTGACGCTGGCTAACGTCAGGGCGTCCCACCTGGGCGCTGCATTCAGCCAAGGGCTCCCCTCGGGGATGACTGTCATGGCAGCACCGCGGGTTTCGGGCCTGAATCAGCCGCCTTTGCCTTCCCTCGCTTTATCAAAATTTGATCATTTTATGCTCTCTGTCCCCTGGCGGGACGGCGGCGCCACCACCTTCCCCCGTGATGCGGGGGTGGGGTGGGGTGCTGGGAGCGGTGTGTACTTGGGGCACCCCCATGATGTGGGGATGTCGGGGGGCGCTGAGGGGGGCGCCGTTGTGCGCCCGACAGGGGGCGCCGTGATGAGGGGCCGCCTTGGCCTCGCCCCTTTCCCCTCCCGCCAGTGGGCGGAGCCGGCGGGCGGCCCTAAAGGCGGCGGGCGGCGGCGGGCGGCCTGGCGGGCGATGTGGCGGCGGCGGCGGGCGCGGAGTGCCGGCGACGGCGGGGGGCGCTGGTGGCCGGCGGCGGTCGTGGTGCTGTCTCTGTTGCTGCCGGCGGCGCGGCCCCGCGGGCTGTACTCGGCCACTGACCCTTTGGAGCTGCTGGGGACGGAGGCGGAGGAGCGGCTGCTGGGCTCCCCCAGCGCCTGGGCCGTCGAGTTCTTCGCCTCCTGGTGCGGGCACTGCATCCACTTCGCGCCCACATGGCGGGCACTGGCCCACGACCTCCGCGGTGAGTCCCCCGGCCCGGCTGTCCGCCCCTGCCCTGCATCCCGCTGCCCTCCTTCCCCCCCCTTCCCCGCGTCCCTGCCCGCCCGCCCCATCTGCACCCCCAAGCCCTCCCTCTCTCGTTGCCCTTGGTTTTCCCCCCTGTATCCCCCTCTCTGTCGTCTCCCATCATCTCCCTTTAAATCCGCTGTGTCTCTGCCCCTGCGTCCTCATCAGCACCCTTAAATTCCTCCTGAATCCCTGTCCGTTCTCCTGTCAGCACCTCTAAATCCTCCCTGTGCTCCTGCCCCCCCCCCCCCATCAGCGCTCCTGAATTCCTCCTGCGTCCTTCTCCCATCATCCTCCTTTCCATCAGCACTCTTAAATCCTTCCTGTATCCCTGCCTCTGCATCCCCGGCCCCATCAGCACCCTTGCATCCCCTCTGCACCCTCCCTGTCAGCACCCCTCAATCCCCTCTGCCCTGCCTTCCATCATAGAATCATAGAATCGTTAAGGTTGGAGGGGACCTTTCAGATCATCTAGTCCAACCATTAACCTAACCTGACAAAACCACATCTAAACCATATCCCCAAGTACCACGTCTACCTTTTTTTTTAAACACCTCCAGGGATGGCGAATCCACCACCTCCCTGGGCAGCCTATTCCAATGTTGAATAACCCTTTCGGTGAAAAAATTTTTCCTAATATCCAATCTAAACCTCGCTTGGCTTAACTTTAACCCATTACCCCTCGTCCTATCACTAGTCACTAGGGAGAAGAGGTCAGTCCCCATCTCCCCATGGAGCCAGTCTCTCCCCATCAGCACCCCTAAATCCCCCTGAGTCCCTCTCTCAGCCCCCCTGGAGCATTGACCTGGTGGGAAGGCCTGGCACCCCCGTGATGGCCAGGCCCAGCTTAGCAGCATCTCTGGAGCCCCTTTGGCTGGGAAAAGCTCAGGCTGAGCCTGCCCCAAGCACAGGGGGGTCCTGCTGCCCCCCCAGACCCTCGCTGAGCCCCGCTCCTCCCTGGTGCCTGCAGGGAGAGGCTGGCAGGGCGCTGGGGCCGGGCGCTGATCCCAGCTGGTCTGTTCCCGGCTTTGACCTTGATGCCTGGCCTGGCTGGTACCCAGCCCCGCCTGGGGACCTGCACACCCTGCTGCTGGGCCCCTCGTCCCGCTGGGGCTCATCCTGCCTCCCCCGGCATCTCGGGGTGCGCACGGCTTCTCCCTGTTATTGCGCTAATTGATATAGCGCGGTTGTTGCCGGGTGAGTCAGGGCGCCGGCTGGGGCGAGCATCCCGTCCCTCCAAGGGGATGCCGTCCCTCCCAGGGGATGCCGTCAGCGCTCCCCAACGGGGCAGGATGTGAGGAATGGGGTGCGTGCCCGGGCCCTGCGGGGAAATGCCGCCTCTCCTGGCCCCTCTCCAAAACGGGGTCCCCCCAGGGCTCCCCGCTCCAGAGGCTGGACCGCGGATGGGGTGCCCACAGAGGCAGGGCAGGGAAGCCGCCCCCGTGCCGCTCAGCATCCTCGCTGCCGTTCCCACGGGTGGATTTTCTCAGGAGTGGGCTGGACGGGGAGGATGCTAATGCTGGGGTGACCCACGTGCCCCACGTGCCGATGAATCCAGGAGCATGCCTGGCTCCCGGCAGCTGGGCTTGGCACCGGCCCTCCTGTGCCACTGGTGCTGGGGCAGCGGGAAGTGGCTAGTCTGCCCTGTCACCTGCCACACAGGACGGTCCCAGCAGGTCCCTACCTCCAGCAGGCTCCCGCCTAGGGTGGCACGGGCTTTGTCTGTGTACCAGCACTGTGTCCCTCCCTGTCCCTCTCGAAGGAGAGGCTGGGTGTTCTCTGCCTTACGTCCTTGACACCAAAAAGAAGCCATTTCAGAGATTTTATCTCTATTTTGCTGCTGGCTTTCAGAGCCCGCTGCTTGAAGTGTCTCTGTGCCCCCTTTTCTTCATCTCTGTTTTACCCCAGGGACCTGCTGGTCTTCCCTGGGGAGGTGGCGGTGGAGAGATGCAGCAGGGGAGCGGATGCTTGGAACCTGGGCGGGCTCTGCTGCAGTGCCTCAGCCACTGGTTTTGAGTAGATCCCTCACGGTTATCGACCGTGCCCTTGGTCTGGGATGAGACGAGCTGGAGCCCGTGTTCCCTGTTCTCCCCCAGCTGTGGTTAGCTATCCCTCCCCTTCTCCCGGCGGCCTCTTCCCGCTGGGGCAGAGGCTGGGCAGGCAGAACCAGACGGGCAGGCAGCCGCGGGCAGAGCTGGCTGCGCTCGGGCGCCGGCGAGGGCAGGGCGTGCAAAGCCTGATCCCGCCTCGCACAGCTTTCACCATGCTCTTGCCGCCCAAAAAGTAGGGCGCCAAACACCAGCGCGGACCGCGGCTTTGGGTATTTGGGGCTGGGAAACCATCAGTTGGCCTCCTGTGAGGGGTGAGCCATGATTTCGGGGCTGGGAGGAGCTGTGCTGCTGGCGCAGCGGGAGATCCCTGCCATCTCTGCAGGGATGTGGAGAGCGGGGTGGTTTTGGGGGCTGCAGAGGGGCTGAGCTGTGCTGACCGCATCCTCTGTCCCCGCAGAGTGGAGGCCCGCGGTGATGCTGGCGGCCATCGACTGTGCCGACGAGGCCAACCAGCAAGTGTGCGCCAATTTTGGGATAACTGGCTTCCCCACGGTGAAGGTAAGGGCCGCGTGCGCCGGGCACTTGCCTGGTTTCACTGTGCTTTGCCTTTTGGCCTGTCCCTCTCTTGCTCAATCAGACCAACAGTGCTGTTGCACCAAAATATTCCCTTTGGGGCTTTGTGGGCTGGACCTGCTTCACCCTTCCCCAAAACATAACTGCGGCCAGGCTGCAGCCGGTGCAACTGCTGGGTGATGTAGCAACAAGGGGAACCAAACTGCTGCTTTGTGGTGAACGGATCCCTCTTGGGACGGGGGAGAGTCCGAAACCTGAATTGGAAACGCCTGGGAAAGGCTGCTGGAGAGCAGAGAGCGGTTGCAGGCACGTGTTTTGGAAGAAGGCGCAGGGATGCTGCGAAAGGCTGCGCGGGGCTCAACTGGGCAACTCCTGCAGTGGCTGGCGAGGTGCCATCCCTCCTCCTGGGCCCATGCCCGGCCCCTTAGCTGTGTCAATATGCCGGGTCGCAGTGTTTCCCACTGCAAACAGAGCCTCGCTCCAACACAAGCAATAAAGCTGAAGCACTCCAGGTGCAGGCAGCAAAAGCCAGGATCATCTTGAGACAGAACAAGGGGGAATAAGGGTTTGATCAGACGTGCCCTTAGCCCTGGCTTACAGGCTCAGCCCAAGGTGGGATCAGATCTGGGGGTTTGCCAGGCAGGTTGGCTCGTGCCCCAGCCCTGCCCTGGGGTCTCACCTGAGCACCCGTTGCCTGAGCGCCCACCACTTGTGGGACGTCGACTGAAACATCTCCTGGGGCAGGGAAGCGTGCTGATGTGGCAGCGCCAAGAAGTCCCTTGCTTTGCATCCCCTGTCCCCGCCAAACACCTTTTGCAAACAGCTCGTGCTCCCAGCCCAGCCTGCAAAGCAAACACTTGTCTGACGCAATCTGGTTTCGCTGTGCCACCGGCGCCGCTGTGTGAGGCCAGGAGCAGGTGCAGTGGGGATGAACCCCCTTCTCCTGCTTTGCGAGAGCTCTGCAGCAGGGAGACAGCGGTTTGCGGGACCGGGAAGGTCCTGGCTGCCTCCCTGGGTCCCCTGGCAATGCCTGCCCCACCTCAGCTGGTTGCAGCTCCTGCCTGAAGCCTGCATCCCTCCCCTCTAGGGACACCGCATGAGACGGGGACAGGGCCGGGAGCTCCCTCTGTGGTGGCTGGTATCAGTCGACATGCTGTAATGTCATGGGGAAACTGAGGGAGAGCCAGTCTGGGAGGAATCTCTGCCTGCTGGGCTGTGCTGCCTCCATGTCCCCCTCCCAAAGCTCTCGTTCCAGCTTCCCCACGTGTGTTTTTTTGTTCCCTTTCAGTTCTTCCAAGCTTTTAGCAAGAAGGCAGAAGATGGGATAAGGATTATCAGTGAGTATTGGAGCCACAAGGGCTTTTTACCCCAGGTGCAAAGGGCCCTGCTGCCGGCACTCCCCATGTGTTGAGACGTTGGAGAGTCTCGGGGGGAAGCTCTGAGCAGCTCCCCTCGGCTCAGCCCATGGGACTGGCTTCCCCAAGGCTGACCTCTTGGCATCCTGTCCCCCTGCAGATCCCAGCGCCACTGTCGAGGACCTGCGCCATGCCATCATCACCAACCTGGAGCAAAGCCAGGGTGCCTGGCCACCCGCTTGTCCTCCACTGGAGCCGGCAAGGTAGGGGCAGCATGATGCAGGGGGTGGCTCCAGCAGCCCTTGTCCTGCTAAGAGCCAGTTTCTGGGAAAATCATGACCCAAAAATGAGCATGGAGCAACTGCTGCATCACCCACGTCCCAGGGAGACACAGATGACCTGGCTGGGCTAAAGCCATTTACATGGTTATCCCGGGGGGAGCGTTTGGCTTTCCTAAAGCGGTGGTCAGGCTAGGGTCGTGCTTCAGGTCTCCAGTGCCTCCATGTCCTAGCCAAAAAACCAACAGCCCTAGTTCAAGTTCATTACTTTTTTTTCCACCCGGGCAAACATGCAGCTCCCTCTTGCCCTGCCCGTGCTTTGTTTTCTGCCTCCTTGGCTGACCCTGGTGAGTTTTCTCAAAGCCTGTGAACTAGAGCAGAAAATTGGGCTGGAAACTTCAGTGGGGAAGAATTGACCACTCAGTGGGGCTGAACCTGCACCGGCCTTCCCTTCCGAATCCCCAGGGATGAAGGCCAAACTCCTTTCGGGCAGGAGGGCAAAGCATCCAGCTGATGTCAAGGCACCTGCTGCCATCCTCTTCTCTCTTGCAGCACGGAGGAGGTTCGCAGCTTCTTCCAGAGGAACAAGGAGCAGTACTTGGCCCTGATCTTCGAGAAGAGTGACTCCTTTGTGGGCAGAGAGGTGGGTACAGCTGCATTTATCCCCCATTTCTCTTGAAGCCCGTGTCCTTGGTACCAGATAATTCCTGGGTGCCTTTGGCAGGAAAGTCTCCTCCTGGCATCCTTCCTGGTTGGCCTGCACACCGCTTTGCAGGCATGAAGTGTTACACAGGGTGCTAAATTGTCCTACTGCATCCCTGGTGGGTCTGGGGGTCCCGCTGCCCCCCCCATCTGACCCCGGGACTGCTGGGCTTGCAGGTGGCACTGGACATGCTGCAGTACGAGAATGTGGCGGTGAGGAGGGTGCTGAGCAGCGAGGAGGAGCTCGTGGAGAAGTTTGGCGTCACCACCTTCCCCTCCGGCTACCTGCTCCTCCGCAACGGCTCCTTCTCCCGCTTGCCTGTGTAAGTGTGGGACATGGAAGGGGGGGGTCTGGGGACCCTGGTGGGGTGCCAGGCTTGTGCCCCATCTCTCTGCTCTTCTCTGTAATTGTGGGAAAGTTCATTAGGAAGGAGACAGTGGCTGGGTCAGGCGGGCTGGCAGGAGGCAGGGGGCTGCTGGTGGGTATTGAACAGGGCTGCTAGCCCTGCCTGGAGCCGGTGGAAGGGAAAATGGCTTGCGACGGAGCTATCCCTCCACCACCTCTGCCTGGAGGTGGCATGGTGCGGCTGCCTGGGGCTCAGCTCTGCTCCGAGTTGCATGCCAGGATACCCACTGTTGGGGCAGGTGGAGAGTACGGACCACCCCGCGCTCATTCCCCAGGTCCGAGTTGCCGGTCTGGCAAAGCCTTTGATCTCCTTTGCTTCTTCCTGCAGGCCAGGAGCTGTTCGGGAGGGAAAAGGGTCTCACTCACAGCTTCTCCTTCCTTGCAGGCACATGGAGGCACGCTCCTTCTACACCTACTACCTGCGCACGCTCTCGGGCGTCACCCGCGGCTCCTACAAGCTGAACACAACCGTTGGTGCTGCCAACGAGACAAGCGTGTCCCAGCCAAAGCATGCCGACCGGTCAGACCTCCCCCTCCATCATTTTGTGGCTGTGGGAGGCTGGGGCTGGTGCGGGGAGGAGGTGCCATGGCCATGGGTGGGCAATGGGCTGGGACTGTGCCTTTCCCCTGGGAAAAACCCCGAATTTGTGGCTGGGTCCCTCTGGGTCCGGATTAATGGGCTGATGGACCATCGTGTTGCACTGCCCTCCCCAGCTCCAAGGTGTACATGGCTGACCTGGAGTCTGCACTGCACTACTCTCTGCGGGTGGAGGCTGCCCGTGCCGCCGTGTTGTCGGGAGCCCAGCTGGCCGCCTTCAAGCGCTACGTCGCCACACTGGTGAAGGTGAGGAGCTTTTGGTGTCAGGAGAGGAACCGCCCACACCTCCATGTAGCTATTTTTAAGGTGAAATGCAAATGCAGGGTGCAGGCCACCACGTCCCAGCGCTCGCAGGTAGCGAAGCGTGGCAGTCTCGGATGTGAGCCCTGTGTCCCGGTGCTCAGTGCGGCTGCCGTGGATCTCCAGACTCAGCCCAGAGTCCCAATGGGAGCTGAGAGCAGGTGCTGGAGAGTTTCAGACGAGATGTGTGGTGCAGGTATTCGTGGGCAGAGCAGGATCAGCACTTGCAGGAGGTGTCAAGAGAGTCCGTCATTTTGGAAGAGACACTGTCACCTGCTGGGGTGGCAGGGATGATCAGAGGGGTTTGTAACTCTGATCGCCTGACTTGGATGCTCAGCTCGGGGAACTGATCTCTGCAGGCTCCTTTGATCGTCCAGGAAAGGGATTCCCACTCTGAGTCAGGCTCTGGAAGAACCTGATTTAAGGCCTCCTTTTTTTCTTCTCTGTAGGGCTTGGTGAAATTGAAGTGTGTAGGATCTTTGAGCCAGCAGAAACAGGGCAGTTTAATTTCCTGGTGCGATGGAGCGCTGCATTTGACTGAGTTTTCCGCCACTGGGGTTGCAGGAGCCCCATCCCTGTCCCAGGCTGCACTCCTTGGCTGACCTTCACCTGGCCATGCCCACCTTCTTTGCTTCCTCCTCTGTTTGCCCCCAGCTATTGCCCTCTCTATTTCTCCATTTAATGAGAACCACAGGGTTAGGGAAATAAATCCCCCATCGCACCAGCTCCATGGCCAAGGGTACGAGCTTGCCAGGATGGTGGGTGACAGCAGCGGTTTTATTTGATCAGCTTTTAAGTCGTCCTGCAAACCTTCCCCTCGCTGGCCAAGGATGAGCCGTAGCACCAGATCTGTCAAGGAGGTGAAGCTGCGTCCCTGCCGTGGGCAGGGGGCGCTGGGGGCGGTGGGTGCTGGGGCTTCCCCGAGGATGCCGAACTGGCGCTGCCATTGCCGCGCTCATCCACGGGACGGAGCAGCATCCCCAAGATTGCTGCCAGCCCAGCAGGGCTCAAGCTGGGGGAGCTCAGCCAGCGGGTCCCAGCCTTAACTGTTGCCTTCTCAAGAGGTACTTAAGGAAAAATCCTAACCTGGAGAGAAGTGGTGCCTGGAAAGCAGGGAATCACACGGCAAAGCCTCCCGCCAAAGGAGCAAGGGGGGAACTGCGTTTTGCGGCAGAAACATCAGGTCACAGATGAATTCCCCTGCGAATTTGGGACTTTCTGTGTGATGCCCCATGGGCCTGGGGAGGAGAACAGCTCAGACTTAGAAAAACGCTCTTTCCTTTTGCTTCCCTGTCGCTTTTCCTGTGTGCTGCTGGTCTCATCCTCCCCATGGGTCGGTCCCCTCTGTCTGTCTGTCCGTCTGTTGTCAGTAGCACGTGCTGGCGGGCTGCCCTGTCTCCCCAGAGCGCCTGTGGTTTTAAAGTGCTGCTGCTAATCGGCTTTGTGCTGACTTATGGTCAGAGTGGCTTTCTGCCTCCCTCAGACGGGGCTGAGGTTCGGAGCCTGAACACACACGCGGGGGCCTTTCCACCATGGGGGGGGACATGCTAGGGTCCCCATCTCCTTGGGGCCAGGCACTGAAACCGTGCTGGGACCGCACTGCCCTCTGGCACATGTTGCTTTAGAGGATGCTGGTGCTGTCCAGTGCCCGTCCCGGTGAGCCGGGGGTGCCGGTGGGCTGCCCCGCTGCTCCCAGGGTGAGGTCTGCATTTCCTTACCCCTCTCCCCCTTCTGCAGTACTTCCCCGGGCGCCCCTGCGTGCAGACCTACCTGCAGTCCCTGGACAGCTGGCTGAAGAACTGGACGGAGCCCGAGCTGCCCCGCAGCACCTTGAAGGAAGCCCTGAAGAATAACAGAGATGTAAGGCACCTGCGGGGACCCCAGTCCCCGCTCTCCTCTCCTCACCCCTACCCCTTCCCCCCCACCCTGCGTTATCTGCCAGCTCCATCACGCTGTGTCCGTCTGTCCTCCAGGGCTCCCACCCCGCTGTGCTCCCCACCAATGTGACCTGGGTGGGCTGCCAGGGCAGCGAACCCCACTTCCGCGGCTACCCCTGTGGGCTCTGGACTGTCTTCCACGTGCTGACCGTCCAGGCTGCCCAGAGCGGCCCCGACAAAGGTACCAGCGTCCCTGGGGGGTTCAGGTCTCGGGGAGGGGGTGTCTGGACAGGTTGCGGCATGGGCAGGGATGCTTCATGCGGACAAAGGCTTGTCTCGCCCCTGAGGCGGGTCTGCGGGAAGGGCAGGAGCCACAGAGTCGGGGTGTGGGGCTGCCACCTCGGCTGTGGGACTGTGGTGGTGGCACTGCAGGGTCCGGACTAGCCCTCCCAGCGCCCCCACTATCCTTTGCCTCCCCTCAGAGCTACCACTGGAGGTGCTGAGCACCATGCGCTGCTACGTCCGCCACTTCTTCGGCTGCCGGGAATGTGCCCAGCACTTTGAGGCCATGGCGGCCGAGTCCATGGACCGGGTGGCAAGCCGGAAAGAGGCCATCCTCTGGCTCTGGTCCCACCACAACAAGGTCAATGCTCGCCTGGCAGGTAAGGGCGGGCCACGGGGAGGGGAGCTGGGGCAGCTTCCCAAGGGAAAAGGTGGAGGAACATCCTTCCTCCTGGATGGAGCTGGCAAATGCCTGCATGAGGGTGCAGCAGTGGGGGGACATCCTATTGTCATTGTCCCCCATCACAGGGGACAGCAGCTGGTCACGCAGCATCAGACTGCCCCGGAGATGCAGTTGGGTCTTACATGCTCCCAGCAGGGAGCTTCCCAAAGCTGTCGCCTGCCCTCGGAGGACCCCTCCTCCCGAGACAGCTCCTCCAAATGTCCCCGTCCCCATCACCATCCCCAGCTGCTGGATGCTCCGGGGTGTTTATACTGGTACAGGGGGAAGTCTGCATCACATGTCCCCTCTAACCCCATTGCTGGCTCTGGTCCTTGCAGGAGGTGACACAGAGGACCCCAACTTCCCCAAGCTGCAGTGGCCTCCGCCGGACATGTGTCCCCAGTGCCACAAGGAGGAGCGGGGGGTGCACGCCTGGGACGAGCCAGCCGTGCTCGCCTTCCTCAGGGTGCACTTCTCCTCTGCCAACATCTACCTGGACTATGCTGAGGCTGACCCCATCCCCATGGCTGGGGAGGGGGCGGGCGCCAGGCTGGGCACTGAGGGCCTGCGGGAGGAGAGGGAGAAGGAGGAGGAAGAGGAGGAGGAAGAGGAGGAAAAGGAGACAGAGAGCGAGACGAGAGCTCTAGGGCGAACAGGCTCCCCCGAGTCACGGCGCCCCAGCATTGTGCGGCTGAACCCCAAGCTGCGGGAGGTGGGTGAGGACATCGTGGACCTGGACTCCTTCAGCGAGCAGCACTTCAAGAGCCAGGCGCTGCGAGCGGCGGCCAGGCGGCGCCGGCGGCTCAGCAAACGGGACACCATCGCCCTGCCCCGGGATGCTGGGGTGGGCTGGGAGCGCCAGCGGGCTCCCAGTGTCCTGGTCCGGGAGGAGGAGGAGGAGACCGGGGAGGGCGTGCGGAGGATCCCCTGGCTGCGGGTGCTTGGCTTGGGCTTCTCCCGCCTGGACATCAGCCTCTGCGTTGCCCTCTACTTCCTCTCCTCCATGTGCCTCCTGGGCATGTACACCTTCTTCCGCCTCCGCACCCGTGCCAGGAAAGGCCGCCCTGCCTTCCCTTTGGTCTGAGAGCGGTTGTGGGGTACCAGGAGCTGCCCCCAGGGTGGGTGGGCTGCTGAGCCGGGACGCCCCTGGGACAGCGTTTTGTCCCCCAGCGGGAAGGGGTTTGGTGCATCCCCCCTGGGAGCTGCCCCACTCTCAGCAGTCACCTCACCTGGGGGGGAGGGGGGGTGGAGGGGGGAGGGCTCTTTTTGGGGGGAAGGAGGTGTCAGAGCATCCCCCTCTCAGGTCGCGGTGCCATATTTTTGGGTGTGCAGGAGCTGGGACGCCAACAGCAGTTTGTGTCTTGGCATCCAGCTGCCCTCGGGAGCTCCCTGGCGCTGGGCTGGTTTCAAACTGGGAAGCCTGGTCCCATGCTGAGGAGCAACCCTTTGGGGTCAAACCACTAGTGGGGCCAGGAGGGTGGGGGTTTAGCCCCCCAAAAAGCAGACACTGCTGAGTGGGGGATGGTAGTCTTGGTTTCAGCTGCATTTTGTGTGGTGTGTCCCCCCCCACCTTGGAGATATGGAGCAGGGGTCCCCCTGCCTTTCCTCGCCTTCTCCCCACACTGTTGCTCACTCTCTGCTTGTCTTAGTGGAATAAATTATTTTTGCGGATGCTGGCCCTGCTGTGTCGGCTGATCCATGCCATGCGGGCACACCAGGGCAGCACCTCCCCTCCCTGCCATCCCCCCACCGCTGGCTGTCCCCACTCCGGTCTCCCCCATCACCCCGGGAATAGCACTGGCTTGGTTTAAATCCTTTAAATATTTTTAAGTGTTATTGTTGTACATTTTCTCCTGCTTTTCACTTCTGTGGCCAGCTGCCCCCCATACAGCCAACATGTCCCCATGTTTGGGGTGGCTCATGGTTTGTCCTCAAGCTGGGTGATGGGGAGGGAGGCGGGGGGGACGGTGGGCAGGAAGCTGCCGGAAAAAAATTGGCACGAGCAATGAACTGCAGTTCGGTGCTGGCCGTGGCTGGGGTCCAGAGCAGGGAGACATCCACAAGCATCGTCACATCCCCCCTGGGGGCCGGGACCTCTGTGGGCGTGGGGCCACTGTGCCTGTCCCCAATTCTTTCTGCCCTTTTATCCTTGTTAGGAATCATTAAGGAAAATGGTTGTTTTCCAGAGACCCGGGACCGCGGCCATCTGCTCTCCCGGCGCTGCCTAAATCCCCCTGTAACAAATTCATTGGGATTACGCTGCCCTCCCCTAATCCCGGCCCTTCCCCCCACACGGGGGATTTAAAAGGATTAGAGCCCGGCCGATAATAAACTTTATTAAGGGGGAGGGGGGGTGTCAATCCGATTTGGAGCCTTTTTCTTGATATCTTCACTTCGCCCAGGTGGGAGGTGAGGGCCGGTGGGATGGGGAAGGAGGACGGCTGTTTCCGCTGCTGTCCAGGCACCGGGAGCTCCGGCTCTTCCTCCCTCATCTGCCTTTGAAATAAATTTTCTTCCTCTGTCTTTCCTTCTTCTTTGATGTCTGTGCAGGGTCACACCTCCATGGGATGTGGGGGTGTCACCCCTCCCCTGGCCCACTTGGCCTTGGCCATGTCCCTTAGCCGGGTCCTCGGTGGCCTCATCCCGGCGTGGAGGGGGGCTGCGTCCCCCCAGCCGAGTGCTGGTCCTGCCCACCACCGGGTGATGGATGGGGAAGGTCTCACGGCTGCAGCCCTGCTGCCTCCTTCTCCTTGATTTCCCTGGGGGGGGTTATCCCCAACATCAATAACCCCCTGTGCACCCCCTCCCCACCAGCTGCTCCCCTGCCCGGCACTGAGGACCTGTGATGAGGGGCTGCCCATGGTTACCCCACGCCCCCTGGCCCCAAAATATCTCGGTGGGGCTGCCGAAGCCGGGGACGGGCTGGGGGATGTATTAGGGGGATGCAGCAGGTGATTTGGGGGGTGGGGGAGGGGTTCAGCAGGAGGGTGCAGGGGATGAGGGCTGGGGAGGTGGGTGCCGGGGAGGGGGGAGCTGCTGGCAGGGGGTCAGCAGGCAGCCGCAGGCAGGGCTGCCCAGATTAGCATCCCCGACAGGCCCGCGGGGGAGATTTACAGGGCCGGGGAGCTAAAGCTGCCGTGCACGCAGGAAAAAGAGAGTCCAGCAAATAGACTTTCCGTAATCCTGTTTGGTGCAGTCCCAATCCTCCCAGCCCCAGCTTTCCTGGGCCGTGGCACCGGGGTGTCCCCCCCATAGCACCTGGGGAGCCCCGGAGCGGGGCACAGATGGGCCGTCGCAGGCAGCAGTGCGGGCAGGAGGATGCTGCGGGGCTCGGTGCTGCCCGAGGGGGGTGTCCCCCACACTGTCCCCCAACCAGGATGGTGACTTCGGGGCAGGCCCCCACCTGAGCCCTGGCACAGAGGGAGCATCAAACTGTGCCATGGCCACACTCACGGGTGGGATGGGCTGTCCCGGGGGGGGGACACAACCTACTCCAAGTCTCCGAGGTGCCCTCCCCGATGGGGGTTACCCCTTCCCAGCACTGCCGCAAGCCGTGGCATCCCCAGGGCTAATTACTCAAATGGCCGCAGGCTGGCGCGAGGCGGCCGCTGTTCCCTAATACAATTTACCCTCAAGTGCAATTTAATTTTCTGCGAGGCCGGTGGCCGGCCCCCAGCGCCCCCCACACCCCCAGCCACCTTCCCACCCCTTCAGCACTCACTCTCTCCTGTCTTGCTCCTCTTCCCTTTCCCTCCTCAGTGCGGGCAAGAGCCTTTCTCCACCGGCATCCCTCCGCCACCCGCTCTCGGGCTGTAAAATCACCAGGGGTTCGCTTAACGTCGATTAATTTTCAATTACAATTAGCAACGCCCCGTTCCGCGGTGCCTACGAGGGGAGAGGCTTTCTCTAGCTGCCGGTGAGTACCCGGGTCTCGCTGTGCTTGTCCTCGCTCCAGGCCACCCCTGGCAATAGGGGTGTATGTGGGATGGGGTGACAGGTAATTATCGGGATAATTAAGAAGTGGGGAGCGGTGGGGGGCTGCTGGCAGGCTGTGGCCAGTGCTGCCCAGCAGGGAAGGTGGCCCCATGCTGAAGGGTGGCTGTGGCAGCTTTGGCCCCGTAAGGATGTCCCTCCCCTCGGGCTGGGGGAACTGGTTTCATCACGTGAGGGGACTCTGGGAGCTGGGCTGAGACCTGGCAAACTCGCTGCATGCGTGGTATGAAGCCCTGCTGTTGGCTGGACTCCCCAGCACCTCCAAGCCCACTCAGGCTTTGCTGATGGGGGACATGGCTGCGCTCACCCATGCCCTACCCCCCCACCCCCAGCCGTGGGCCAGGCATGGGTTTTCCTTGCACCCTCAGTTCCATCTTGAAACGCCCCTATTGCGCCTTGGAACGACGCACCGATGTCCCCATCACTCTCGGTGTCCCAAGTTCCCGTGTGCCTGGGCCTGGGGGCACACGAGGGCAGGCTGAGCCCGGGTCTCGGCAAAGGCTCTGGGCTTTACCTGCTTCTTTAGTATTAATTAATACCAGTAGGAAAGGTGCGGGAGCACCATCCCCACTTGTCTGTGAGTTTTGCGTCATCGCGTCATTCTGCTGGTGTCTTCATCTGTCTGCAGGGCTAGAGGGGGTTCAGGTGATTGTGGAGGTGGGAGTGGGGCATCTGTGCAGGGCCAGAGCCCCCTTAAAACTGCCCTGAAAATACAACCCTCTAAAAATTGTGACATTCACCCCTTTTGCAAGCTGTTCACCTCTGATCCTTTGCCCTGTTTTAGCTCTGGGAGAAGAAAGCCCTGGGGGGGGGGGG
>RSEF01000008.1:5892557-5974171 GCA_003993805.1 Himantopus leucocephalus
GCTGAAAGCACAGGCATCGTGGCTACTGCTTTTCATCCCTGTTTTAAGAGAGGTTTTTTTATTTTATTTTATTTTTATTACCCAGCGTGTCCATCAAGCCAGGCGGTGGCTGTGCATTGTGGCGCTGCGTAAGGGTGGCCTTGTCCCTAACCTTGATGCCACCATGGCCCCATCCTGAAGCCAAGCGGAGCAGCTCTGGTGGTGGTGGTGGTGGCATCTTTGCTTCATCCAGGTGAAAAAGCGACTGGCGTTGCTGTCAGCACCCACAGCACCCATTGCATTTTGATCCCTGCGTGCTGCGGCTGCGATGAGACCATCCTGTGGGTCCCCTTGGCAGGGTGAAGGACAGCAGAAGCCATATCGGGTCCTTGCTCAAGGGTCAGCGGGCTGTTGCATCGCTTCCATCGAATAAGCATCGCCCCCGCAGGGGCTCGCAGGGACCCCAAATATTGAAACCTGGTATTTGCTGCACAGCTTTTAATGTTTATCAGCAGCGTGCTTCATGCCTCTCTGCATCCAAGCGCCCGGCCTGCCTGCTCGTTTCACCAGTCCCATGTCACAACTGGGCAGCAAAATCATCCCCCAACAGAGAGGGGCTGCAGACAGATACACAAGATGTATTTTATTTTTGCCATACGTGCTCTGGCAGTTTCTTTGGGAAGCTCAGAGGGAGCAGTCTTCAGGCTCAAGTTCCCTACCTACTTCAGAAAATAACCCCGAGGGGACCTTTTTTTCCCAAAAACATGGAGACTATCACTGCAGCTCCCCTGCCCATCAAACCCCCTCCCATATTAAGTTAACGGAAAACAAGCTGATGTGACGTGGCCAATACAAGGGCCCGTACAGCCCATTAACTTGCCCAGGCCATTGCTTTCCCACTGCCGAGCCTGCCCCATGCTTCGCACGTGTGAACCATGCCGTGGTGGTGCTTTGGCTGCTGGCGGCGTCCAAGCCAGTGCAGCAAACTTTGTCAGTGTTAGCAAAAGCTGGCAGGAGTCAGAAGCCGCCGTGAGGGGCCAAAATCCACGCGTGCCTCCAGCCCAGCCAGTCCTTAGCGGAGGGAACATTCCCATTTATTTTCCTGGATGTGCTGCAGCAAGGACTCAATGGCAAGTACCTTCCTGTCACAGTGATGGAGATTTCCTACGCTCCCACCAGGCTGTAAATCTCCTTGTCTGGGGAAAAGCAAGTGGCATGACAATGCCCCACAGGGAGCCACGGTCTCCTCTTGCCGTGTACACCCACCCACCGCAGCAGCCTCCCTCCCAGCCAGGAGCGAGCCCGAAGCACAAACCCATCCCCAGCAGCTCCCCTGGACCACGGCCGACCCACCGGCACAGCCCAGTAGGGATCCCAATGAGGATGCAGAAAACCCCACACCCATCCCACCTCACTCCGGCCGCCTGAGGTATCGCCACAAATTTCCCATTTTTCTGGAGATTTGGGCAGCTGAGAGGACCATGAAATGTCCAAGACGGGCCCACAAGGGTGAGAGGCTGAGCGCAGGTTCATGTCCATGCCCGGCTCTTACAAAACCTCAGCCCTGAACGAGCCACCCCGGGGACCGGCACGCGACAGGAGGACCTGGAGCTGCTGATGGAGTTGGGGTTTTCATGCCATTTAATTCAGCAAAACATTTGTGAGACGTGGTAAAAGTCCTGTCAGTTTGGCGAGGTTGGTAAGCCATAAAGCACTTCTCTTACGTATGTTAGGTGAGAACTAGAGGGACAGACAGACAGGTGTACGACCCCGCCGTCTTTTGTAGCCCTCTCTCTCCAGGACGAGAGCTTGAGCAGAGCTTTCCAAGGGCTACGACAGCGCGGAGCTGCCTCCCATCCTCATTGCTTCCAAGGACTGAAGTCACTCCCAGCAAGACAAACGCACAGAGGCTCCATTCCAACACTGTGCTTTTCTTTTATTTATAATATTTTGTTTGGACCCAGGGAAAAAAAAAACCTCCAAAACAAACCAAAACTCAACCCGAACAGGACAGCCGAGCATCTCACCTGGTCCAGCCACCCTCCCCTCCCCACAGAGGAGCTGACCAGTCAGCACAGGCTGCTCCGGTGAGAAATCCCATACAGTATTTGTATTTAATACATTAAAATGATACTTGGGGCTTTCTCCAGGCCCTCGCTCCCCTCCCTCACGCCCTCCCCACCCCCCAAATACTGATAAATGTCGGAGCATGCAAAACCCTGATCCCATCCTGCCCAGGATATGTGCTCGGCCGGCCAGCCCTCGTGCTGGAGAGCCCACCCAGACCCTGTACTCTAAAAGCTCCCCTTCGAACCCCCAAGGCGTTTCGGAGGGCAACGGGGGAAAAGAAGGGGTGTTATTGCAGAGCGTCTCTGTCCTCCCCTCCATGCGTCGCCGCGGGGTTAGGTCTTGCCAGCGGTGTGCTGCTGCAGAGCCGAAGTGATGGCTTTACAGTCTGTCACCTCCTCCGGCAGGCAGCCTTCCTGGTCCCGGAGTGTGGGGTCGGCTCCCGACTGCAGCAACAGCTCCACGATGTCCAAAAACTCACAGGCGGCAGCTGGAGGGAGAAAGGGAAGGGTTAGTCTGGGGATCCTGACCCGAGGAGGTGGTGATGGGTGTTTTCTGGAGCGGTGCTGTAGCTGGCAACTTCCCACGCATGTGCCAGAGGCAAGAAATGCCATCTCAGCACCTGGCCAGGCGGAGCAGATAATTTTTCGGGGCAGTGTTCGGTACTCAATGTATCACTTGCCTTTGGATTTAACAATGCAAAGCAAAGAGAAAAGACAGAGTGAAAGCAATGAAAAGCCAGAAGTCCTGAGAGGGTGTTACTGGTGCAACCATGGCCCCAGAGCCCGGGCGGTTTGAGAGTATCATTTGGGATGATGCACAGGGTGCCTGCGTGCAGTTCGTCTAATGCTCCTTCACATCCAGGACTGGAGACTGACCCTGGGAAGGGCTACTGCAGCACCACAGAGAGCCCCAAAGTGCTGCCTGGGAAAGCCTTCCCTGCCTGCTTTTGTACATTTATACATTTTGTACATTTTTGTACATTTATAATGTACTTATAATTTATAACATTTATAAACCTGCCCCTGAACCTCCCAGGGCTCCACAGGCAGCATGTCCCAGGCAGGACAGTGTCAGTACTGCCTCGTTCCCTGCTTTCATCCATCCTTTCTCCTTGCAGAAAATTTGGATGGTTTTTAGCTGATGGCTGGACTTTCCCTGAGCACCAGCTCCAGGGGCACAAGCCTGTGCCCACGGACAGCCGGTAACGGCACACCACTGTTATTTCTAACCCATATGTCCGCTAGCAACTACTTTTTCAACTCCGATTCACTCTGTCAAGACAGAATCAAGTTTGACCTGAGCTCTTCCCTGTCCCGAGGACAGCCTGGCAGCTTTCAGCTCCCTCTGCAACCTTGCTTAAGGACCTTGCTTAAAAAAAAAAAAAAGAACCAGGAGAACCAGGAAAACTCTTAACACTGAATAGCTGGGCTTGGCTGATAGCAGCAGAAGTCCCAGTGCCTGGATTTTCCCTTAAGCCCATGCAATGCAGATCCTACTGAAGCCAAAAACTGCCTCAGCTCCGACCTGCCTCTCGACCATGAAGCCGTCGGCTTCCTCTCGTATTGGTAGCAATTTGTTTTAATTATATTTCAGGTGCTTTTACAACATAACCGACTAACTCTTTTTTGCCGTTAAAATGTAGTAATTAGTGTCTTTTAGCATTACTCTGCAGCTTTCTACCGACCCAAAGCGACAAGCAGCAATGTTTAACTAAAATAAATTTGACATGTGATTGGAGCTTATACCGAAAGATAAAAAACGGGGGAAAAAAGAAAGGGGGAAGGGTCGGTGAGGAAGCAGGTGGGGATGTGGATGAGGCCGAGCAGAAGGGCTGGGGGGCATATCCCGGGGTGACGGCACAGCACCCTTGCAGACTTCCAGGGGTGCCAAGGAAGCTGTGGTGGCAGCTCCTGGGGATGGGGAGCTGGTGCCTGCACAGGGAAAGGTGGCTTCCTCATCCAGTCACACTGGCAGGAGCAGCCTGTGTCCCCGAGTGGGCCAGGGACATCCCCGGGGACGAGCACAGCTGCTGGATTTATCGTACCCTGGGACCCTCGATTTGTCAAGGGCCGGAGCGGCAGCCCTGACACTGGCACGGGTGAAGATGGATTTCCATTCAGCGCAGTTCGCCTTCCGACTCCATTAATCCTCAGGGTTCAGATGATGAATTTCTTTCTTTTTTTTTTTTTATTATTTATTTTCCCTCCAGCGTTCCCTCCCACTGCCCTGCCACAGTGCAGAAAGAGCCGAACAGATGGTGCTTTGCAGGGAAGCCGGAGCACCCATGAGGATACAGAGCCTGCCCACTCCGCGGCCACGTGGCCACAAGTGCTCGGAGAAGCCTTGATTTCCTCTGGGAGAGGCAGCGGCAATGATTTTAGTATTCCCGGTGGGCGGGTGGATGGATGGATGGAGAGGAGCTGAAGACTAACAGGCCGTTTAGCAGGGAGACCGTGCTCATACCGATCAACACGGCACCGACCGCTGCCTCCAGCCCGGAGGAGAGCAGGTCCCGCAGCAGGTCCCACCGGTGAGCCGGTGCCTTCGGACCACGCTGCCAGCTGGCCTCCACTTAACCTCCGATTAAAGCTGGGGTCGGCGCTGATCGGAAGGAGGCAGGATTTATAACCCGCAGCAGGATGCAGTTTGACACCGGCTGTAATCAGGAGAGCTGTCACCACAAGGACAGCTGTCAGGCCACGCCGGCTCATAAAAAGGGATGGAGACACCCTAAAAGCAGTGGCTGCCTTGCTGGCCTTGCTCATGGGATTTAACCCTTCCCTGAACAGCCTCTAACAAAAGGGAAGGCCTTGTAAAGGCACTGCTCTGCTCAGCACCACCAGAGACAGTTCTCATTTGAGCTCTCATGCCTCCTCACTGCAATTAACAGCTTGGTTAGGAAATGCTTACTGAAGGAGATTTTCAGTGAGTTCCAGTTTCAGGCCAATAGCCACTTGAATCAAAACCATTCACTCATTTAACAAGCTGTTTTCAAGATCGGGGTGATTTATGACCAGATCAGCTAAGTAAGGGAATGAGGACAGCCTGGGTACAGCGATGGGCAGCCAGGGACAGTGGGGCACTCACGGGCACACTGGACCTGTGTGCCAGTGACCCAGAGAGGCTTCCCCAAAGATAACCTACAGACAGGGGAAGTGCGATAATAGTCAAGCAGAAGAAGAAAATCTGAAGACTCAAAAAATCTGGGGAAAAAGCCTGCAAAACTGTCGTCATTGAAACACCTAAGCTGGCAGGGTGGATCGTAGAAACCATTTCTGAAATAATGTTAATTAAATCAGTTACGTTTGTTTGCTTGTGTTACACAACCTGCTTCAGCCACCAGCCACAGGGATCCACCTGCAAATAATTTACATTGAGGGGACGCATCCACCCTCTACTTTCACATATTGAACTTGCTTGAAGCAGGTGCTCTTGGATAACTCACACGCGTACCATGCTTTTGCACAAGCTACTATAATCCACTGTGCACCCCTCGGCAGGCGGATGTCAGTGCCAGAGTGGGGAGCAAGGGGGGAGCATCTCCCCCGGGAGAGAGAAAGCCCAAAATGTGGAATGAGCTGGGCAGAGAAAGAGACAACGTGGCATCGAGTGCTGTTGTTCTGCAGACGCTGCAGCACTAAGCAACAGATTTGCTGCTTCAGTCAGAAGGCTGAGAACTTGAAAAATAAAGTATTCTACAGGAAAGATGACATGGGGAGAAATCATACGTTATTGTAATTACAGTCTCGGTTCAGGGGCCCTGGAATCTGGTAGTTTAGATCCAGATCCAAATGCAGTGCCTTAGACTGATGGTCGGCAAAGCAATTTTGCCATCCTGCTAATGTCCTTGCAGAGAGATCAGAAAGAGAGAAGAAGACACAAACACTTCAGACTGACAAGTATGCTCTTAATTACACAGTGACAAGCATCGAGAGAGAGTATTAAATAAGAACTGGTATGTCTTAATTTTGGAAAAAATTATGATAGAGATTCAATCGATACTTTTTTCCTATTCCCCACACATCAGCACTGCGTGTCACTTTAGTCTCTACTTTTCTCATTTGGAGACAGAACAGTCTTTCAATTAAAAGGATTGCTACAAAATCTCATATCTAATTAGCATGTAATTGTAGGAGGGACACAAACTGTAACATCACTCTGATGGTTTTTGGTAGTAGAGNATAACATCACTCTCCTGGTTTTGGTAGTAGAGAAGCTGCTGCTCTCTCAGCTATGATCAAACGGGTTTGTCACCAGGACATGTGGAGGTGGTGGCCATCTTGCTCGTCCCCTTCCCCTCACCTGCGTAACCAGTTAAAGCCAGTACAGACGCTTCTCTCAACCTTAGCATCCTCTAACAAGAACCGCTCCTGGGTCTGGAGGTGGTACAACCATGTCTTGGAGACACAGAGGCACACAGGACGAACTCTGCAGAAAGTGCATCATTAATTGGGGGAAGAGGAAGGCTTTAAGGGGAAATTTGCAAAGGATAATGAAGGGAGTATAGCAGTCTTCCTCGCTGCTTCTCCCAGGGCTCCTATTCATACCATGCTGGGATTTGCTGGTGGAGGTTGCCGCTGGTTAATCGAATCCAGCTTCCCTGCTCGTATTTCTATCAAAATTTGTTTTCTGTACGTAGACCATTTACTCCAGCTGCAAATCCATCCTGTTAAGAGGGAACAACCAAGCTGAAAGGCAGCTTACCATAATGGAGTGCAGTCTGGCCTTCCCCATCCTGAAAAAGAGAAAGAGAGACTTGATTTTAGAGGTATAGGTAACGTCGTGGGGATACACGTAAATCCCAGTTTCAAATAAATAAGCTGAATCACAGCAATATTTAATTGACTAGATAAACAGTCCAGGACACCCAGCTGCCTGGCCGTTAGGCTTTGAATCATCATGCACCATCAATCCATATTGATGGAAAATCAATATCTATCCACCCATAAGAGCGCGTGGATCACGTCATGACATGAGTATAATTCAGTTCATAGCGTTATCACTTCCAGCCCATAAAAATGAAGGATTTCAGTCCTACGGCTTTACTTTGGGTCCCTCACTAATCCTGATGCTTTACTGCAAGATGCTTCTGTGCAAGCCCAGCTTTGGCCAGCTACTCGAGAGAAGGGTAAAGCCCTGGGACGCTGGCACAGCTTGGTGCGCTGTACTCTTCAGCACAAGGGAGCACACAGCGGAAAACCCCACTTTTCTTCCAACTGAATAAATCTTAGGTCCTTGCTCTTCAGAATTCAGGTCTGGACAAAGGTGGACCCAAAGCCCAAGTAAATCCCCGCAGGATGAGGGCGAGGAAAGGGCTACGCACAGCGCTCGGGAATGAGAACTCATCCTTCTGGAACACCTGCGGCGCAAGGGCAAAGCAAACCGCATGATTTGAAGACATTGGCACACAGCTCCCTCTTCAAGCTAATACACTGCTGCATCAGCTGCAACGGTTTGGGAAGTGTGTGCCATTCCCAGACTCGGCAAGCATTGGCAGGGCTTTGCCGGTGAGTGGTTGGTGCTTGCGTGGCACATCCAGCAGTGCAAACCCAGGCACCTCACCGTTGCCGCAGCCTCGTCCTGCCACAACAACAGGTGAAATAACAGAAGGAAAGAATTATTGGCCCAGTTGCTTTCACTAGCCCACCAGGATTAGTCTCTAATTCAGTTCTTTGCCTCCTTAATTTATTTGCATCTGTTTATGGAGACTTAAGTTTTTAATTACCATTATCTTTGGGATTAAGGTGCAAATTCTACAGTCTGCTGTGGATTCTGGAGCAGGCGAAAGGGAAAAGAAGAACAGGAAAACAGGCAGAAATCCCACCCATAGATGTTCTGAGACTTCTAGTTTCCCAGCTTGTTATTCTGTTTGATATTAATGCTATTCAGCCGAGAAACTAGGAATGACTTGTCTTTCAGGGTGGGAGGTGCCACGCTTTGCTCTGGAACACCGCACCAACATGCACCACAGGAGCAACAGGGACAAAAGAGAAAAGCCAGATGTAACTGGCATCTGCTGACTAAACATCCATTTCACGTCTTTGCTGGGGGGGTGAGATTTTTCCCTCCACGTTTCACTATGCCCCATTTGTGGCACTCATGCCAACGTTTGGAGGCGCCTCATTTCAGGAGCCTATTTATGCCCAAATTGTGGGTAGCGTAATGCAAATGGGTGTCATTAGAAGACACCACAAACCAAACAACTGAAGAAATCAAGGACGGCATCCATTGATTATTCTACACTAATAAGGTAACGGATCTGAGCCAGAGGCCCCGAGCGGTCCTTAAGCACATGTCTGCTTGGAGGAGTGACAGGGCCAGTACTGACTTCAGCAAAATATGGAACGGGGCTGGGGAAGAAGAGGCAGGAGCGCTACGAATGAGTTATTGGAAAGGCAGGCTTTCAAATATGCAGGTTGCGTGTGTGCTGGGGGATGGGAAGCCAGCTCCCCTCCGCATCGCAGCCTTCAAAATTGTAGCCGACAAAACCCACAGGTGAATGGGATTGGAGACGTGCAGCAGAAATCTCTTTCCATGGGAACAGTTTGCCGCACAACTCCTTATAAAATACACAGGACTGCTCCAGGAATACTATAGCCATTTGCTCCTCTTCCAAAGGCCTGTGTAAAGCACTGCTGCTTCAGCAGCAGGCTTTTGCCTAACGAGGCTTTTTATTTCTCTTAGATGTACTTTCTGGCATTTATTGGGCTAAGAAGAGAGTGCAAGTCCCAACAGACGAAATGCGTCTCTTTAATCCCAGTGTGGTTTTTAAAAAGAACTATTAATCCAATGTTATGCAAACATTGTTTACACTTTATTTACACCGTGGATTTTTTTTCCCCCTTTGAGCCTGATGGCTGGCCAAATGCTATTTGTTCTCAGATGCTATGCTATTTGCTTGTATTTTCTCTGTGACAAATTTTAATCCAGGTAAATGGAAAAAGCTCTAGTGTGGTCATTCACTAAGGGCCTTGAAATGCCCTCCGGAGGCTGCTGATCTCAATCCCCCTTTGATTTGGCTTTTCAGAGCACCGTGGCTAATCGGAGCCCGACGTGGCCAGCTGCTCTGCGCACAGCACTTGGCTCCAGGTACGGCACCGCTGAGCCTTCAGCGCAAAATGGCCACACCTGGAAACTAATCAAAGATGGGCCGTGAAAGTGAGGATTACAGCTCTCATTGCAGAAATTATGTGAAACGAATATTGCCTACCAGGCGCTGGAAATGTTTGTTTAACAATGAAACAAGATGTGCAGAAGTGGTCTTAAGATGGATTGTAGCTGGCCTTGATGCAAGGGATATTTCCCGAGGTGTGACAGAAAGCAGTGGCTTCTGGAGCATCCTAGGGAAGGTGCGGTATGTCCTTCTCCCAGGACGTGCCTCTGTTGGGACCCCAAATGATGAGCGGGCAGGGACAGCCTGCCACCGCCTCTGCCCTCACCTCACTGCACCCTGCCCAGGGCACCAGTAAATGTCACCGCCCAGCCCGGGATCACCGGCACCAGCCAGGAGCAGGGCGTCCCATGCACATCCTCTGCAGCTGGGAGGGACACAGAGATGCTGGCGGTGATCAGATGGGCCGCTTTGCTTGTCTGGCTTGCAAGAGAGGGCAGCTAATTTTGCTCCATTGAAAACCATCAGGACTTTTGTTGGTTTATTTTATATAAGCACTGAGTTGGAGGGGGATGTTTGTCATGATTGTTTACTTCTTCTCCCTCCAATTTAGCTTTCAGATTACAGAAATGTAAATCATACAGAGCTGCAAGTACAACAAGACCCAGAGTCTGTAGACACACACTGAAATAAATTTGTAATGTAAAAACCTGAATACTGTAACTAGTTATTTCGAAACTGTGCCTATGGAAAGTTAGGTGATCACAGTGCATTATCATTTCTGTGCTAAGGCATGTTACAAGAAATCAGAGATATTTTTTTTTCCCCCAATAGGAGCTTCTGTAGCACGAGAGGAGCACAAAGTGAAGGTGTTGAGCAGGGGAGCTGGTGTCAGGGAGCGTAAAGAGAAGAGATGGGCAGCTCTAGGGCCAATGCCGAGCTCTGCTCTACGCCAGGATGCCTGTCAGAAATGCCCTTTCAACATCACACATCAGCTGGAATAATGTCAATGCGACAGGTTAAAAAGGAGGCAATCAGTGCTCTGATTCAGTGAACTTCAACACAAAAGGGGGAAAAGGCCAGGCTCAAAGCAGTCAGACCTAGTGTTTCTGTAGAGCTTTGCTTTCGGCTTGCAAGGCACTGGCAGGTACCTCTCCCAGTGCCCTTTTAGCAATACCTTGTTTATAAAAGAGGCACTCATGGAAATGGAAGAACCCATATAGGCAGACAGAAGATGACCAGAAAGGAAGAAAGACCATTCCACACTCAAAATGTAGGCGCTCTTAGTCCCACACACTCAAGTTACCGACCAACAACAGATCAATTCCAAGCTTTGTTCTTGCCCCTAATGCTGCGTGCCATCCCTAGTGCCTTTTACAGCCTCCTGGCACATCTGGCCATGGCAGGATGACTGCTGAATTGCACGGCCTTTAAGGGAGATGAGAGCATTTCCAAAGACTTAAAAAATAAAACCAAATGTCCACGTCTACCAAAACCATCAAAACAAAGATGCTACAAAATCACCAGTACCTCCTACGTCCATGGTCTGCGACAGATGTCACTCAATGAAAATCCAACTACCAGTGGGTAACTTATTGGATAACAGGATTGTGTTCTGCTCTTGAGAAATTTAAGCAAGAGAAATGAGAGAAGATGGACCGAGCGCAGATGGACCAACTGTCTTATCCGTTAAGTGGTACTATGGCTACTGCACATCAATTTTGTCTTATAAGTGATAGGATTATATCGGTGTTGCCATCCCATGTTCATTCCTTGGGAATTTCTGTACCCTGCTTAACCTAACACAAAGTTTCTGGGCTGAGGGGCAGAGACATGGAAATGGCTTGGCTGAGCCCTGCTGTGATGCTGCATACGCTATAAAACAAGATTCCCGCTGCCCTGCCATGGCAAGCAGGCCTTGACGTGAGAGGTTTGACTGTGCTGGTTTCACAGGACAGTTTTTAAAACAGTGTTACATAAACACTGAACTTCCAAACTTGCCTCATTCGCTCTCCAAGCTGTGTGCAGAAATCTCTGCAAGTGGGAGGACAGCCCTAAGGGAGACACCGTCTCTTCATCTCACCTGTTTTATTTAGCACAAGTACAGAAAGAGGAAAACCAAAACCGTGCTGGCTACCTTGGTGATCTTTGGTTCACCTAGACCCCGTATTGGTGATGAAGCTGGGGCTGGACAGCCCTTCACACCAGCTGTGAGGGTCTGCACAGGACCTCCATACTTCCTTGAGTGCTGGTCCACACTGAGACCTCATCTCTCTGCCTTTAATCGCATCTCCAAGAGCAAAACCGTAAGCGTGAAAAGCACAGCAGAAAACATATACACTAACCTCTCCCTTTTGAGGGATAGCACATGCACTCTTTATTTTAAGGTATTCTTTCCCTCACATCACCTCTTCTTTCTGTTCATTTGTGGCCCCTTTTAAGGTGCACACACTCATTGCCATTGACAGACTCCAAATGTTGGCAGGGATCGCAGGAGATAAGACCAATGAGGTGATAAGAGTGTTTAACAGCGCTGGGTCCTGGGCATCATGGATGGGCCAGAGGGAAGATAAATATTTACACTACATCTTTAGAAGGTGAGTGAATAAAAAGGGCTAGAATACAGCCTCCGAACAAGCACTGGTGCTTAGGAGCTGTGAATATAAATCTCTGCAGCCTCACGACACACACTCACTCAAGCCAGGGAGATGAAAAATAGCAAGAAAATACTTCCCTCCACTTTTAAAAAGGGTTTTATTTCTCATTTATTTCCACTTTAGACTTCAACTTCCCAACAATTTACTTTAACCTCATCATCTTCTTTTTCTCTCTCTGAAATTTTATCCCCAAGATGACTGAGGGTGAGACTACAGCTAAAAACATACCAGAATTTACATGCTAATACCCACCAGTATGTAAAACCCGGCAATGCAGACTAATATAACCAGTCTGAACTCCACCAGACAGTTCAGTAGATGGCCCCAACACAGCCTTTATTTTCATTTACATGCTGCTTTTGAACACAGCAGCCTGGGCTTGGACACGTACATTAATACATGTAAAATGAATCCTTGTCCGATCGAAGCAGACAGATGAGTGCAAATCGCTGTGTGTGCAAATGCTGGCATTGAAAAGCGATGGTTTAGCTGGAATTTTGATACTGTCCTTCTAAAAACCCTACCTTAGACCCCTTAGACCAGTGTGCACCCACTGGCACCAAGACTTTTGCTTTTAGTTGCCTCCCGATCCTTAAAGAAATGCCAGCGACAGTGCAATTTGAGAAACAACACTATCTAACAGCTTTGTGCCAGAAAGTCTAGAGTCCCAAATAGCTCCAACACTAGGAAAATGAAGCAGACTTTTATGTTTTCTCTCCATTTTTCAGCTTTTGATTTCGCTAAAGCAAAATATACCTGTGACAGCTCAGCTTCACCTCCTGTTTTAGACTGCGTGTCCCATACAAAGATAACTGGTTAGCTGGTGGTTATGAAGTGCTTGTGAGGTTATGGTTGCAAATGTTAAGTGTAGGCTGTTGTGAGACATCATGACGCGCCAGCTCGAAGTCAGCTCAGGCACTCCCCAAGGACCAGCACCGCAGGGCAAAGGATACAGAGCAACCTCCGGTAGAAGCAAACCCAAAATTCATGCACCAATCATGAGCAGCTCTTATTTGGGGATTGTAAGTAGTCCAAGCTAACAAGCGCAGAGCTTGGATATCCCGTAAGTATTGTTCCCCAATTAAATCTTCCACCTCCCTTGCATGTGGGTAGGCTGGGCAGGGACCCCTCTCTTATGGAGCTGCCTCTCTCTGAGAGCTCTCTCCTCTGCCCCCTTCCTCCCATTCAGACCTTTTCCTGCACTGTGCTGGGCAGATATCCTTAAGGATGGAAGGTGCTAGACAGATCTTTATCATCACCTCTTGGGCCCTTCTCCAGAGCCTACCGCCAGGCTATCATTTGGCCTATCTTCTAAGTGCCTCACAGATAAATTAGATCTGCATAGAGAAGCAATTATTACATTTCTAATGGCATGGACCCTTACAGCACAATCTGCTACTGAAAGGCAAAGAAAATTGCATTAGCTTTTGTTTGATTCAAAATTATGATCAAGGGAAGAGGAATGTTGAAGCCCTTTAAAGCCAAGCCTCTGAGCTGGGGATCTTTCTGTCTGGGGACCTCCCTATTCATATTTGCTGCCTGAGCTCATAGCCCTGGTTCATTTAGGTGCACTAATCTGGACTGCACTTGCAAATTTGCTGTTAAAAACCAGATCTAAGAAAACTCAGAGAGAGTATGATGCCCAGGAACTGCCAGTTGCTCCCTCCCGAAGCCTGTATCTGCTAATGCACCCAAACGCCACCGGCCCGAGGAGTTCAGCATGCCAGGGTTACGCTAATCCCTCATCGCCCTAGTTTCTAACCGGTGGTGTACCTAAATTTCCAAGTGCAATTTCAATGGGATTTATCACATCTACTATCATCAGCATGTAGCGCTGCTGGCACAGATACAGACTGTCAATATCCCACCGCAGACATGGCTGTCTCTAATTGCAGAACAAACTGATTTCTGAATCTACACAGCGGCTCTGAAACTCTCTGGGCTGTTTTCCTATTGAGCATTTTCACCCCAATTTGCAACCGGCACTCTGAGCACAGCTGTGTATTTGTACGTACGTATTTACAGGTTGCTCCAAAGAGTATTTGCTGCTGCTTGTTACTTCCAGCATCAGGTATCTTTCTGGTCATCAAACAAGTGTGTTGGTGCAATATAAAAGCTGCAGGGGAGCTCTGGGCTTCCTCAGCTCAGGGATCAAAAACGTGTTTGGAAAGAGCCAGTGCCTAGAGCTGTAACAAGTGTCACAGGGCTGCAGCTGAGCCAGCCTCCAACAAAACTGTGCAAACGCAATCACAGGCTGCAAACAGGACAATATTCCTAAAGGCAAGATGCTAAAATGTCTCTTCTCAGGGTGCTTCCCTGCCCCCTCCCTGTGTAAAAGTTAGTAGCTCTTGTACTGCTTTATCACTTTAGCGTGGCTGAGGCAGATACCTGGTTATTTAAGGGGCAGGATAAATGGGCTGAGACAGCTTTCCCATCCCCAATTCACTAGGGAATGCTTGGAAATTCCACCTGACACCGGGACCGCGCTGTGCTCTTAAACAATCTCCCGTCTGATCCGATTGTTCCCCAGTGGGGAGGCAGGCTGCAGCTCGCTCAAGAGTCATTGATTGGATTAACAGCCTAATTCCCAACAGATGAATAGAATACTGATGTCTTGTCAGCCCACATCATAGAAGGAAAACACAATCTGCTTCTACAGCCCCGAAATTTAACCCTTTGTTTCCCCACTCCCCCTCCCTGGGGCATGGGGCTGAACGCACAGGTCCGGCACTTCCAGCTGGAGATCGTACCCATTTGAACGAGAAAAGATCTATTAACCTTTGGGATGGTTTGCCTAATCATCAACATGCCACGGGATCATACGTTATTCTCCGTAAGGTTAGTTTTATAAGAAGCCCTCTTTTCATCCTTTCTAGACAGAAGAGATTTATACTGTGGACCTTAATATTTTTCTTTTCTTCTCTATTTTACCACCTGCTGTTAAAGGAAATACTGTATGCTTCACAGTAAGCCGTTGAAAATTCACTACCTTAATGATATTTATTCTGAAATATACAGATATCGAACGTTTTCTGAGTCTATCATTTGACTAGGCGGACAGATCTGCCTGGAGAGGAGCATCTAGCCACGCCGCAGGAGAGGCATCGCTGCAATGCCCTCTCCCTCCAGCAGCTCTTGGCAAGCGGCAGGGCAGGGGAGAGAAGCTGGGCACATCATTTGCTCTCGGAGAGCTCCCATTCTCCACCTCCTAATGGAGACACTAATGTTTTCTTACCTCATAGAAAGACTGTGATAAGAAATTAATTGCCACTGGTCAAATGTTCACTATTACAGAGGCAGGACTGTGTGCATGTTAAAGAGATTCTCCAAGAACAAAATTTATTTATGGACTCCTTGGCACTGTCTGCATTTATTTCCTTGCTCCGCAGACAAGAATAAATAAAAATCATCTGATTTTAAGACATGTATTTAAAATGACCTATTTTTTTCTCCGATCATTGGGGTCCACAATGCTGTGGGTTTTGTTTCCTTCTAACAGCCACCTTTTATTCTTGCAGTTACAAAACAGGCAGATACATATTTAAATACTGTAATTTTTTTCAGCAGCAATCCTAGAATATACAGAAATAGAGCTACAGCACCCATGCCAGGACTGCAACCCATACTGAGAGGTGGCCTACGGAGTAACCCTGATCCAACAGTCTCAGTGGCAATGGCTTACCAACTCTTTAACTGTTTTTCCCACCTCTGCAAGCTGTGTATCACCTGAGAGTAGCCAGGTTGCTCTGGGAAACAGAAATAAGGTATTTCCAGTTTAATCTGGATTTTACAGCTCACATGCAAAGGGGAAAAATTCCCTCCACCACTCCTTAATTTTAAAAAACTAATTAGCCCAGCACATGACAAATAGGAGAGAAAGCATGAAAGGATGGAGGTGCACACCCTTTTTTTTTTTTTTTCCTTTTTAAGAGTACCTGTTAGCTATGAGAGTTTTCCAGACTTCATCATTTCACAGCATTAATATTCATATAAAAATTTGCTAGGAGACTGAATGAAAGAAACAGACCTTCCCTCTCCTGGCTCCCAGTACATCGACTCTACAGAGAGCCTTGTCTTCAGAGAGATGCAGGGTGCTCCGTGTTCGCAACATGGGCAGTGAGGAGGCAACAGTATGCATTAATGACAGAGCTGCCTTAACCAAAACAATTAGCGAGAGATGCCGCATCGACTCAAACAATTCAATTAATGCAGTGTTAGTGCTAGTATTTTAAAGTCATTTGAATTATTAGCTCCTTTTACAATTTGAAACCATAATGTTTCGTTTTCATCCCAGATGTGAATTGTTCCAGAACCGCAATAAATAAATAAGTTAAATGACCCCTGTCCAGTCCAGTCCCTGTCCTGTAATATGGCTGTATTATATATTCACGAATCCAGGTTAAGGATGGGGACTGGGGCAGTTGTGCCCTGGAACTAGCAGACTGCAGGTTTTATAAATACATACAGAAATAATTAAAATCTAAGGGGTTTAGAAGGGTTAATCTCCTTTAAATAATCTCTGCCACAAAGCCTGTAAAGTCACTGCTGGCACCGTGCCCGCATGGGACCGGCTGTCGGATATCAGGACAGCACGTGTGGATGGGAGCAGAGAGATTAAGTGGAAGCGCTGCCGTGGTGGCCCATCAGACACGCTGCTCCCCCGCATATGGCTCCCCTGGTCACTACTGAGGGGCTGGAAACGCTGCGAGCAGGATCGGATCCAGCACCAGCCAGCCAGTCAACATGCCACTTGCTCCACCTGATTAAAGGGAGAGAAGGAAGCTTGATTAGGCTGCTAAATTTAGCAGGTTGGACAGGAGACAGCAGGAGCCGAGAGCATTGCTGCCACTGCTCAGTTCACCCGAGCCCTTTCCGCCTTCAAGGCAAACACTGGCTTATATTTATTTAAAGGGATTCAGGACTTCGGAAATAGCCTGTTTCCTACACAGGCTTGAACCATCAGCCCTGAGTGGCGTAGGAGACGATGCACTTTTAATGGTCGGCTATCATGGACTCAGAGCAGCCACTCTGCATTTCAGGACATCCTCTTCGTATCAAGTGTCATTTTAAAGCCAAACAACCGAGTGGCTATTAGAGATAAAGAAGTCCAAAAGAAAGCAGAGAAAGCACCCCTGTGGGTGCTAATGTAGTGCCCTGTCTGAACCCACAGTTTGATTTCTGCTAATTTGGGCAAAGGCAGGGTCAGCTGAAATGCCCAAGAACCCTGCAGTAGCAGCTGGAGCACTGGCAGGGAGGTTGCAGTATCGTGACGACTGCAGGCACAGTTGCAATAAAAGCACAGCCATGCTGCATGCGGCAATGTGCCGCAGGAAGAGCAGAGGTGCTGCTAACGGCCTAGGGATCTTTTTTGCTTTTAAGTCAGTGAAGATAAAGAGTATGGAGAGTCTGTTTTGGTCTCATACACCTTCCTCGGCTTGGTTGTGCAAAATCAAAACTTTCCATTCAGACCATTCCACGGTCTGAACCATCCTCTGAACTCATTAAATGAGATCTGGATTTTATTAAGCCAAGCTCAGGGAAGCCTGTGCTAGCTGAGTTACATGGCCCTCAGCTTGAAAGGCACTTCTTTTTTTTTTGTCCCTTCTTTAGAAACACCCAATACCAGGGACCTTGCTCAGACATTTTAAAGCATCTCAGAATAGTGCTTGTTGTGCCCTGCAGCCTCCAGACAGCCTTTCCTTCCCAAGCACGCCTGTTTCTTAAGCACGCCGACTCCTCTTTGTGGCTAATCTGGAATTAGAGAGGACGTTCGCACACTCACAGCCGTCTGCCAGAAGGGAAAGGCATCAGAGCCTGGATCCTGCCCCGAAGTGGACCACTGCCAGGGAGAAGCTGACTGCACGTGTTGAGTTAAGAAGCTCCCGTCTCATCACCTCAAAGGGTTGCTGTTTTTGTGACATCCACAGCCTTTTAGCAGCCTCTGTGAATTGTATTAGTAGCTGAATTACCGTTTTTTATTTTATACGGCATGAAGCTGCTCTTTCACGTGATCATCCACCACCAAGTACAACTACACCTTAGAGACCGAAAACTCCCCTCTCAGCCTATGACCGTTGGGACTGTTCCCTGATGGAAGAAAGGAGAAATGAATAGAGAGGGAAAAGGTTTATTGGTACTGTTTATTCACAGACAGTCAGGTTTCCAGACAGCTATTAATAAAGTGTCAATACTAAAGAAAAAAAGGAAAAATGTCTGCAGAAAACGGCCTCAGGACATCAAACTATATCAGTAACCGGGATTTCTTGATGGAGCCACAATGCTATTAAAATTAAGCTGAACTAAGTACTTGCAGTTTGGTCTGTCATTACTTATTTAGTGAGATGCAAAATTGATCTTCACTTTAAATGGCTCTTTCAAAGTCTAGAGGCAGTACTTGCTCCCTCCTTGGGCTGAATAATAGAGGTGTTCCTAATGAAATTCAGCAGGAGCTGGAGGCAACCAAGGAAAACCGCGGCCAACTTTATAACAGACAGATTTATGTTCAGGGATGTCCTGCTTTTTGAATGAGTTATTCTGCACAGGGCAGGAATAACAGGTTTGCCATTCATGGGTCGTACAAGCGCAGCAGAAGGTCAAGTTCCCCGGTGTCACTCAGTCCAAGCCGAAGGCTGGGGCTGCTGTCACATCTGAGGCTGAGCTGCGTGGGTCCGTCCCATTTCCTACTAAAGCAGCCCAGGAAGCCCGCTGGGACCCAGACATCTGTCCTCAGCACCCAGAACTGGGACCAGTCTGTTTCACACTGGGTGGACGGCTGGGGAGGAGCAGATGGCAGGTACTGGTGGTGGCAACCGACGTGGGGCAGAGCTGAACCAGTGACCTCGAGGTGAAAGGCTTCGTATCTCCCATTATCAATCCCCAGAGCCCCCTCCAAAGTAAGTGTTGATACATTAATCTTTCTGACTGACGGAAACAAACTGCAAATATAACATTCCATGGGGGAATTGTTTTTTATTTTGGGCCAAAACAATGCTTAAAAACATAAAGTTAAGGGCATGCTCAGATTTCGTTCTTTCATCAGAAATGTTACTATTTAATGCCATCCTTTTTCTCTTCCAAGTACCAAATTTAAAGAGCATGTCATCACGCATTAGTCTCTGAGCACAGCCCCAGTGTGGATTGCTGCAGTAAATAATAAACTGGTGTTCGTGCTTCCTCCTGTGCATGCTGTCCTCCTAAATAGTTTAATAACAAAGGAGTATATTTAGGAGGGCTGCTGGAGTGCCTCGATGAAGCATGCTGTGTAGGATAAATACCTCCACATCAGGACACTTTTTAAAGCCATCAGGCAGAGGGGTCAGTCTGTTGTGGGTTTTTTTAAAACTGCACAAGCTAATGCTTTAAGAGTGTCTTGATGGAATCAGGGAAATTGGATTGTCCCCCCATTTGCTGGCCTAAAACAAGCCTTTTTTTATTTATCCCATTAGAGGAACACAAGAGAAACCTTTTAAATGTCACTAAAATTTTCCCTGCATTGCAAAACCCAGTCAAAAGGGGTTTAATTTTCCCTGAGACCTCTTAAGTAATGCAGTATGTCAAGGTTTAATACATTGCGTGTAGGGGATTGTCTATATTCTGTGCTGTTTCACCAGGGTGACTCTGTCGGGTCGGTGCTGTTTGCTGGATTCGGTCCCTACCAGCACCAACTCAGCCCACAGCACTTTAGATCAGTTCTGGTGAAACAAACAGGCAAGTGATAATGAGATGAGATGCGCCTTCCTGGATCAGTCCAGGATTCCCAAAAATTCAGCAGTGCTGGTCACTCGCCAGTAATTTCACTCTGTGAGTTGGGGTGCTCTGGTTTTGTGAAAGCCTGTAATTTATAGGCTTTATTTACTTATTTATAGGAGGACTAGAGAGACTTGGCAAGAGGCACTTATGTACACAAGGCTCCAGATTCCCCAGGAGTATTTAATATGACAAACATAAGCTGCATACCAGAGGCGGAGCCCAGGACTGAAAACTGGCAGCACACAAAGCGCTAAAGCACACTGGCTAAAGACAACAACAGGGTCACATACTCTTTAAAGGCTGGGCTAGTGCCCACTCAACCCTTGCTGTCCCAATGGCTTGCGGGTATTAATGCCGAAACAGCTTCTCCCAGCCCCTCCAAGCCCATCCCACTTGTAAGCCAGCCTGTAAACTGGAACCTACGGGTGATCTGTTATCCCAGAGTAATGCCAATTAGTAACATTTGCTACTAAAATATACCATTATTTTGCTCCTACAGGATAAGGGAGATCTCTATCCACGCTGCCCCTGTTTCTTTTTGCAAACCGTGTGCATGTTGTGATACCACAACAGAAGAGGACCTGTGATCCTAAGTCATTTTGGGCTGACAGTATGATCCTCCCCAGCCCTGGTTTTGCAGGGTGAGGAGGAATTGGAGGGTAATGAGCATCCAAGCTGGGGTATGGGAGCCCTCAGCCTCTTGTCTTAAAATCCACACACTGCACCAAAGGCGCAGAGACAGGGAGAGTGAGGAGGAGGGGGCAAATCCCAGCCTCTCATCTAGTCACAGTAAAACACAGTCCGGAGACTAAGACACTGCCTCCTGATCTTCCCTGTAGGGATGCATAATCTATTTTACAAAATGTCAAAATTCAGCACGAAAATTGGAAAAAGGGGGGAAAAAACCTCCCAGACTGGCTGGTTATTGGACCAAGGGCTGTGTTAAAAGGATCAGGAGGTGGTGGGCCGAGTGGTGGGGGAGGGAATGGGATAAAGTAGTGGGTCTAATCAAATCAGTTTAAAAAGCTGCAGCCTCTCCGAGTTAACCTTGCCAATCAGAGAGCGAGCGGGAGCATGTCTGCGCACATTAAAGCAGGAGCGTGTCCTTGAACCCGCAGTGTACTCCATCCTCCCCCCGGCAGCCCACGCAGGCTGTGTACCCAACACCCTCGGCAGACAGCAGGAGAAAAGCCCAGGATTAGGCACCCTCCTTAGCCTTGCTCAAGTGGAAGTCAACACGGCAAAGGCAGCTCAGATGCTTCCCAGCGATTAGAGGTGAGCTCATGGGATTAAGGCGGCAAGAGTTGGAGAAATGTTAAAAAACAAACAAACAAAAAAAGGAAACAAAAAGAGAAACCCTCCCATTGACAAATGTATTGAGTCTGGCAGCTGTGAGATGCATTACTAACCTTCGCTAATGACTAAGGGCACTGAAGTCACTTTAAAATAAATATTCACTAGGAATTACACGGGTAATCTAAAGGGATTATCCTGCTGCCTTAACAGGTCCATAAACTAAATGTTAAATGGTCTACACAAGTGTTTGCATTAATTTTGACCCAAATCAACCCTTCTGCTAAAAGCCGTGGAAAGCCAGACTCAATTTTGGAAACCACTTGTCCGCTTAGAGTTCGTGTACTCACAAATATCCCCAGATCCTCCATTTTCTGAAGGAAAAAAGGGACTGAGGTCTTGGAAGCCAGGAGCCTGCCAGCAGCCAGGGAAAGGCTTTAGCAGAAATGCACATTCAGAACATGAAACAGCAGGCATAAATCCTGTCTGCCACATAATCCAGTCCCTGAGGCCAAAGTATGCATGTTCAGAGTCTTCGCTCCAGCTCTTCTTCCCTACAGAGACAGGGAAAGCGTACAGAGAAGGAGCTCTGCCAGAAACAGCGGCCAAACCCTAACCATTCTGTGCCTCAGTTTCCCCACCTGTAAAACAGGGAACATGCCACATGCCTTCCAGCTGGGGCACTCATCCTCATCCCTCAAAGTACAGGAGGGGAATTAAGCTGAAGCAGGGCTGCGTGTCTGGCTGAGGCTCAGGCAGGTCCGGAGAGCAGGAGTTAAGGCATATGCTTCAACAACGGGGACTGAATCATGAGATGAGGACAGCTCCTGTGTACCACTCTGCAGCTCCTGGCAACAACTTCATTTGTTCATGAAAAAGTATAGTCTAAAAACACACAGATGCCTTAAAGCCACCATATACAATGTCTGAATTGCGTCTAATTCAAAAGCTCGTATCAGACACAAATGGGAAATAAGTACTACACTTATAATAATCAAAAGTACATTGATGCTTCCTTCCTTCCTTCTCAGGCCCAGCCTTAGAAAAAGGACTCCGGGTAATCCTCATTTCCCAGCCTGTGCTGCGGCCAGGGAACACACACCAGCGTGTTCAGGGTCCCTCAGTCCAACAGAAAAAGTGCATCTCCAGCCTGTGATCTGACACACTGGACACGTGCCTGCTTTGCAAACCTATGTAATCTTTTTTAATCTGGACCCCCTTAGCCTGTATACCCGAGTCGGCCAGTGTGCACACTTCTGAAGACAGCTATTTCTCTAAGGCATGCTGAATTCACTTTTAAGAACACAACAGCACTAAGAGAATGGAAGAGACATAAACTCCTTTTAAATCCCATGGCTCCTGCACAATCACTAGCAATAAGCTAGAGGCCTCTTGTAGCAAATTAGGAAAGTGAGGGACACGATCAGGCTGCTTGAAGCACAGAAATATGCCATAGCAATGGGTCTAAACAAACCCAGTCCCTGGAGCCCTTCGAGGTCTGCTGTGCAACTCAGGGAAAAGAAGAATCAAGCACAATGGGAAGCTGGCAGAGAAAAAACAGTCCAGAGAAAGATCAATATTAAAAAAGCTTGCTTTCACTGACAGAAGGAAGAAAAACATTTGCAACCTTTATGTTTTTTAAAGACTTCTTCACAATGTTCAGAATTTCCTGCCCTTTTTTTTTTTTTTGNAAAAGCTAATTTCACAGGAGATCTTCTTTGAAAGCCTTGGCAATAGGAGTGGAAGTGCTGTCTATCACTCACTGAAGGCAGTGCAGGAGGAGTGTTCTAACAAGAGCGTTTTAAACTCAAATGCCAGGCAAACATTAACAGCAAGTAAAACCACAATTTTACACACTCTCAAGTGAAAAATCATTCCACTAAATGACATTTCTTCCCTCTGAAATACACATTTTTATGAATTCCTAAATATATGCTAGAAAAAAACTAACAAATAAAAATCAGGACTTCTGTCTTTAAAGAAAATGAATTCTCCCCCTTCCATTTTAAACAAACAAACAGTTTCGAAGTTTTCTTCATATATTGTAAAAGAATGATAAAGGGGAATAGATCAACAGCCTCCTCACTGATTTCCATCTGCTAACAGTGACCCAAAACAATCTCTTGCAGTTGAAAGAGCGCTGAACAAATCTGAGAATATCACTTCAGTCTTCACTAAGCCAGCTCTAAAACAAAATACTAATTGCTGTAAAAAAGACACAGTTGCTATTTTCACTTCCGATCCCAGCTGTCAAGGGCTTTTAAGGAGAAGCCACAGAGCCTAGTAGGGCAAACCCTTATCCACAGGACTGTCCCTGCAGGTGTAGGACAACTCACCCCACGGACACTAGCCCCACGGCGTGGGACTGGCAACAGCAGCGCTTTCTCAATTGGTGGATAATTCACACCAGCAAATGTATTTGCACTTGCCAATGAGGCCTGAAACCTTAATCAGGGATTCAGAGCACCAGGTTCATTGCAGGATGTAAATTGGCAGAAATCACATTCATGTGTCTATTAACAGGGAACACCTGTGGGACTTGCTAGTATTAGCTGCTTTGCGCTGCAGCTACTGAGGATGTGTGAGTGGAAAGGGAGACCTTTCAGCAAAGCCCTCCTGAAAGTAATATGAAGCCTGCCAGCTGTATTAAATGTGGATATTCAAATATCAGCTGCTTCTACAAAAGGTCCTCCAGAAAACCATCAATCCATCCAGGAAAGCTCACTGTGCTGCACTTCTTGGTCATGCCACAAAGCCTCCCAGCACCTAAGGCAGAATGGAAACGACTGCTCAAGAGCTTCAGTTTTTACTGAATGCAGTAGCCCTGCATACCTAAATGTATCTACCAAAAGCATACTAAGTTTATGTAAGTAAAGCTCTTCTGTGGGCCGCATCAATGTCTGATGCCCAATGAAGACTGAATTTGAATATGAAAGTGCATTGATTACTGTATTTCTCTGGGCTGACACAGGCAGCAAGGTCAGGAAAAGCAGTGCAATATCTGGGGGAAAAGTGTTTTTTGGTTGGTGTTTGGTTTATTTGCATGTGTGGGTTTTTGTTTTTTTTTTCCTTCCCCCCAGAATACCCAGTTATGGGAGATGCTTCCTGAGGAAAACAGGTGAATCACAGAATTGTCTAGGTTAGAAGGGACCTAATATGGACTTTGACCATCCTTCCCCCTCAGGAAACCTTTTCAGCTGTAAGCAGGACTTCTAGTTCTAACAATCCTTTTGCTATTCTACTACTTGTTCTGCAAAACTTACCCCACATGTCTGTGACCCAGTGAAGGGAGAAGTCCCCAAGTCCCTATCATTTTATGCAGTTGTAGCTGTCATCGGAGCAACTGTGCAACAGCATAAAATTCAAAGATAGATAGCTTCACTTGGTGGCTTTTCACACCTTGAGTGCTCAGGAGACAATACCCTTCTCTGAGAAGAGGCACAGTACTACAGAGCGATGGTACATATTAATTTCTAAAAGAGGATTTTAATCATGCAACGTCCTCTGCAGTCGCACAGAATTTAATCTCATTGCTGACAGTGGGTGATGGGGGAGCATGTTAAGTGGAAAAGTTGTATTCAAGACCTTCTTGCAGATATGTGCTACAGGCAGTCCCTTGGGAGGAAGAAAATGACCCAAACCAGTCTCTCTCACTGCTGACCACCCTGGCCTGGGGCCCCGATGTACCCCAGCCACTTGCACAGCAGAAATGCAGGTGCATTCCCAAAGTTCAGTGAAAGGTTCAAGTACGTGTATTAATACAGTTAGCATTTATCAAGGCCTACTTTACAAATATTGATTTATTAATCTACGCAAGACCCAGGGATATCTGCACATAGTATTTTCATGTTAGCTACAGAAACTGAGACACACACAAAACCCCACTGTCTGACTTACTCAAGGTCAAACGAGGAACACAGACCACAGCCAGGATTAGTTTCAGGAACCTAAGCTCCTAGTGCTATGCTGTGACTATCAGGACATGCCGTCCTTTTCCATGCTAGGTCTTGCCTCTTCTCATAAGATCTGTCTTCACCTAAGCCTATGTTTAGTCTTGCCTTCATTTAGTAATCTGGGAAGAAAAAATAATGAAGAGCCAAAAGCTGAAAAGCATAAGTTGTGAACCAAATCTCTCCCAGCTGCTAAAGAGACCCACCACAACTGGGTTGGCATGCTAACACAGGCCTTCTAGATGGTTATCTTCAGTCTTGTTCTGCTTTTACCAAGGACCACTTGCAGGCAGCTTTACAAGCTTTGGTCAATTAAACAATTAAGTGTTAAAGACAAAAATCCCAAAGGAATTAATATAACTTGTTATACCTGTCTTAATGGAACCTTAAAGCTTATATGAAAAGTTGTGCTTGGAATCATGAATAAATTCTTTTTTAGAAGTTCCTATGGAACAAAAGTAATCACTGCCTAGGAGGGATAAAATTCAGTTATTTCCCCCTCCTCCCCCCCAGCTAAAATAAAAAACTACTTCCCTAATATGCCTGAAGTTAGGGCAACCTAAGCGATGGCCCAACAGAACACAATTCCATAAAATCACTGCAGTTAAATGAGAAATGATGCATGTTTTCAAGCAGCATGCGTCTGATGCCTACTCTCTAAAGAAAGTCAAACTACTGAGCAGGTAAGTCACTCTGTAAATGCCTGTAACCATCCTTTTGAGGTCTAAGACCATCTTTGGACTACTAATGGATAAAAATGAAGTCTGAGACAATAGATCTACTAGCTTTAAAATCCTGAGGAATTGGAAAGAATGACCGTATGCTTTGGTACACGATAGTCACGTCTGCAGCATGGAAGCCCTGCAAAAAGGTAAAAGTATCTGAGTGACAACTAATTACACATTATGTCTGAAGGAATAGCTTTTAGAAGACATGAAATTCAAAGAATCCTGCAGGAAAATCATGGCAATGCACTATGCACACCTCTTTATAATTTATGTCATGGTATGTTCTTTCCACTTTCAGTTTGCCTGGAACATGGGAAGTGTGCTTCTTAGGCAGCCAACGTCAAGCCCAAAGACACAGGGTGGACAACAGACAGCATGAGAAAAGAGGATCAAACAATGAATGCTTAATGACAGACTTAAAGCCTGTCTCTGGTCCTTGTCTTTCTCCAGTTGCTCCTTCACTTTGCTGCTAAAATCCTTGATTTCTGTTAACAAAACTTGGGCAGAAAGTTGACTACCAGAATGTGCCAGACAATATCTCCTTTAAGTATGTTATTCATAAATACAAAAAAATTTTATTTATTTGTCCCCTTCCAAAACCAAACTCATCATATTTACGGTGAGATTTTAATTTATTTTTAAGAAGTGTTTGAAAATTTCTTTGTAAGAATTTAATTTAAAAAAAACCCTAATTTCCATTCAGATGTACTTAGACACAAGTGAAAACAAAATGACTAATAGTCTAGAAGAGAAGAAACTACTCATTTGCTGGTTTATCACCTGATTCAAATGTAACAATTAAGAATGTGAATAAACTAGGTTAAACTACATAATTAAGTAAACATGGACAGACATTGTGTATCTGATTAGCAAAAAGAAGAACTAAATTTACTACAAAGGCTATATTTAGCTGCAAATGAACATATTTTAATGGCTACTAACCAATGAAAATCAACCTTTCCTTAGAAAAATAACCAAGAACTAGATTTAAATTGATTATTAAATCAATTAAATCAATCCAACATGTCAGAATCTCTCTCATTAGAGTCAGTGTTAGATGCAAAGCTGCTGCCTGTACGGTATGCCCACACAGGCAAAACACAAAATGATGCAGTGCCAAAGGTTAGCGATAGCACAGCACCTTCACAGCACATCCACACCAAATTACGCCAGACGCTGCTGAGTCCTAATGCATGCACACATCTCTCCCAAACCGAGTGCACCATTAATATGTGGAACCCATTAATAGGTTTTCCTGTATTAATCAACTAAACATAAAAAAATGCGTCCTTGTAACAGTCTGACCCAATTTGGGAGTCCAGTGAAGCCAAACTGACTTTTATTTCTTAGAAAAAAAAATAAAAATTCTGCTTAAATATAAAGCAACCAGTTGCAGCATTGCAGGATTAGTTGGATGAATCCTTCAGCGGATATAATCAGCTTAATGGCAACAAAGATCACAGCGCAGTTAGTGCAGCTGTGACACTCAGAAGCATTTCACCAACGGGAAATGTTTGCATGAGGCTGAAACGGTCCCTTTTATTTCCAGCCTTTTTTCCTCTCTCTCTGTCTGTGCAGTCAACATCCCCATCAGCTCCATTAGCATGAAAGAATTAAGGAGGGAAATGGGTAGGGTGGAGCAATTTACGTCTGTGGGTCAGCATACTTACACAGCGTCATATAATTCAATTAAATGGACAAATAAAGTGATGCTAGTTGTTTTCCAAACTCAGGTTAATTTTAACTTAATTCCCACGCTGCTGTGGGCTAAAGGGTTGCCTGCTGTCTGAGGCTGTCTGATGCACAGCTGAATGACCAGCTGTGTATTACAGAAAGGAATGCTGTAGGAGCCCTCCTGCGTGTACTGTTAGGATACTCCTAAGAGTATCCTCACGCTGAGGATGTTCTTAGTATCCTCATCTTCCTACAAAAAGAGAGACTGAAAGTAAACATTTGGTTCCCCTAATTATAGCTCTATTTGCACTGGCAAATCCATTGCTTTATATTATACCTTTTCTCACTGTTAAATTGCAAAAAAAAAAAAACCCAAACAGTAGAACATAATAGATGTAAGGAGATTTTAGTCTGCCCTGTAAGAAATTAAGAAACACTATTTTCTAGGCTTCTTAAATTATGACTTTCATCATTACATCCAGTGATCTACCCCTCCTATATAGTATTAACACACACAAAAATAAGCAACTAAATCCTAATCTATTTACCACTAACTATTCTGTTTCTGGGTTTTGCTTCCTCCAGGAAAAATCCCCTGAGATGCAGGTGAATGTCCTAATGACTGAAAACAGCTGAGGAAGAATACAGAAGACCCACAAATCTGTTATCTGGAGGAAACTGATGGATAGACATGGCAAAAGCACGAACTCCTTGGAAACAAGCCATTTGCTGGTAGAGCTTGCTAAGGTCTTCTGCTCTCCAAGCTGGTAAAACTCAAGCCTGCGCAGTTGCGCTTTGGAGCAAGAGCTCCAAAGGCAAATTAATTTCTGTTCAGTTTGCAGAATAAAGGCCTTTTTAAGGCAATGTTTCAAAGCCTTTAAAACAAACCTGCGCTTGAAGATCCACAACACTTCCCATAAACAATACAAGTGTGCCTTCTTTTCCTCAGCCAAAACTTCCTTTGCTTTCTCCAAAACGTCAGTTCAACACCCTGCTGTTATTCTGCCCACCAGAAATACTTGCATTTCAGCAGTTCTGCATGGATATAATTTGTAAAGTGCTAGGCAAATAAGCACACTCTGAAATGGGAAATGTTATTGACAGACTGCCTGGCACTAGGCTTTCAAACCCACCAGGAACGTCAAGGAGGCCAGATTTGCACATGTCAAGTCCATCACCTTAGGAGGCTTTCAAAGTTTTGCTTTTTGTGACTCTACAAAACGCATCTCTGGAGCCATTATATGAATTAGTTGGAAAGGGGCGGGGGGGAGGAGGAGCGGTTAAGAACAGCAATACACCCCTATGAGGACATTTAGAAGCATCTGGCTCAGAGATATTAAGAAAGGAAAGAAAAATTAATCATGCCTGCTGGGAAAAAAAACCTGGCATCAGCACAGCCACCTTGTCATAAGGCAGATATTAATAATGTGAACCTCCAGGGAACACTCAGACATCTGAAAGATCCACTTGTTGGCTATCACAGAACCGGCAGGTTTAACTGATGCCTCTTTGAAACCTTCTGAATCTTACACTAAAACGTTGCTTAGGATTTTTTTGCAGCAAAACGAAACCCTCAGTGCTAAAGATCAGACATTTACTATGTTTCTCTCTTTCTCCTAGATGGTATCAAAGAGAGTGCACAAGGGAGGGCAACGCACCTTGCTGCTTATAATCACATGCTATCAGCCACAGCAGAATGGAGCAATGCCCAGTAACTAGGTGCACAAGTATCAGATGCTGAAGCTGTGAATATCAGTTAATTAGGATTTTAGGAAAAAGAAAACAAAAGGATTCATTCCTGGGGATGCCTAGGCACCTCACTCCAACAGACTTTGACAGCAGGAGGCCCGATCAGCTGTTAGCCACTTAATGTTTTGTAGACCTGTAGCTTAGCTGCCCAGTAGCTATGAGGGACACACAAGAGAAATGGAGATGAAAACTGGCTGAGTATTTTAAAAAGTGAAGAAGCAAAAAGGATCTTGCCAGAATGGAAGACAACGGGAAAAACCATGCCTGGCTGAGACACCGTGGCAATGGGGGTATGTCCTGATACCACATCTCAAATACAACTCCTCGGGGTTAGTGTAGGATGTAAAGTTGGTCGCAGCAACAATAACTAGAACTCATATATTCAAGAGAATTTATGTAGCCAACAAAACATGGCAAAAACCTCCTTTTTTTCTACCTTGTTACTTCTCCAGAGCTGCATCGATCTTTCCTGCCTAACACACTGAAAGCAAACACGATAAAGGAACCACTAATCTGCTTGTATTTGGGAAATGAGGAGTGTTGCTAAAAGCACACCAGACACCCCCAACATAATCTTGTACGCATTTGCTGATATCTTGGACCATATGCAACCGGCTACAACTCCAGATTCACAGGACACACAGCTGACTCACTGAAGTGCAGCACCAGCTACAAACTAAGTGTCTCAAAGATAAAATGATGATTGAAAAGCACTGAGTTGGATGTTTATATGCTATTTGATGATGCAGGAGATGCTGCCAGAGGAGCTAACAAGCAGTCACGTCAAACAAGATGGGTTGTGGTTGGCAAATCTAGATGGACAACTCCCAAGTTAGGGAATATTGCTCGGATATTCTCAGTTTAGAAACAGCAAACTCCTACGATTAAATGGAAGATGACATCCTAGACACCAGCACTGTACCAGGTGTTTCCAGTAGCTGGGCACAAGGTTGAAAGCATCATCCGTACAGAAATGCAATGCCACTGTCTGCTTAAATCAGAAACAATTTTGCAGCTGGATGAATGTGTTTTTAAACTACCCTATCCCAGGCGGAAACATTTTCCACACTGGGTACAGCTGTGATACATTCCTATGCAAATGAAGCAATTTTCTCTTTTTCTCTATGAAAAGTCTCCCATTTCTTCCCCATCGCTGAATTTATCTCCCAATGGACTTGATAAAACACAACACTTGCAGGGGTTTTTTTTTAACTGATCACAGAAAGGGACACATTCAGCCTTAAATACATGCCAATAAAATTCCCATTGACTTAAGCAGGGAATTCATGTGTTTATCCTTCATCAGAAGTCCTCAGTAATGACACCTTACCATCCTTTAAATCTTCAGTAAGACTACTTCTGCCATGACCCTCTGTGTCACCGCTGTCTGGCATTGCCTGGGGAAGCAATGTGCCAAGAATACAATTTTTCTGCTGATCTCTGTTTCGTTCTCTTACTTCCATTCACTCAACCTTTCCATTTGCACTACCTGTTGCACTGCATCTGATGCCAAGATGATCTCTTTGGGTTATAGATGGTCTTTGTTCTTGCCTGATGCCTTGACTGACATTTCTACTAGCTACAACAGACAAAATAAGGTAGATGAGCTGAGCGCAAAATTAAACCTGCTATTATCTATGTGCCAGTTTACAGGTCTGTGACTGCAGTCACATTCACTGCTCACATGCATCTGAGAACTAGGCAGAGCAGTGAAAACTTGCTTTTTTAGTAAATGTTTTAAAAGCCCGAAAAGTTTTTCTTTTCTACTCAAGTTGGGCTTTCCTTTCCCCCAGGTGAAACAAAACATAACACACTCTCTGTGATTTTGTAGTTACTCTTGGGTAAATTCAGAGAGCTGTTTCATATTATAATTTACCTGTGTACAAGAGGAACGCTTGAGCTGATAGGCAAAAAAGAAAAAAAAAGATGATTTGAAACAGGTCTAAATGAATAGTTTATAACATCTTCAATTTTAGACTCAATAGACATTAATAATCTGTCTTTACACTGTGGTTTATCCCAAGCAACTGGGCTCCCGCGGCTTAGCAAGTTGCTTCTTACCAGCTGATGAGTGCAAACTGACCACACTCGTGCTTAACTTTTCCATCTGAGAAACTGATGATTTGAAGTCACCACAGCTCTTAAGTTTTTCTGCTGCTGTGAAACATCCAGATTGAAACTGCCTTCATGGTTTAAATTAACCTCTTTTACTTTGCAATTAGGACTGGAGGTGAGGGTGTATATGATCACTTCCCATCATTCAAAAAACAAGCCCTTGGCTGTTAAGCTATGAAAAATTGATCATTTGCAATTGCTGAGCCATAACTTTACAAATCTCTTCTGAGTTTGACCACTAGAATTTAAAGTGCAATGCTCAATTTCATACCTCTTCAGAAGCCAAATTACCATGTAATCTGTGAGCACCGCTTGAAAATATCCTGACAATAGCACCTGGAATAGGGCATCACAGAGAAGGTAACCAGGCAGCTTTTGCAGACCTGGCTTCTGACTCAGATTTCATCTGTACAGTCTGAATGTGATTAAACCTTGAGTTAAAAAAAAAAAAAAGAAAAAAAGAAAAAAAGAGTAAATTGAAATTTCTTGCACCCAGGTAACCCTGCCCCTGGCTGAGTCCAAGCATGTGTCAAGGTTTCTCTGTAGCACGTTCCAGCCTATAGCTTTCTGAAATACTTCTCTTGTCTTCCTTCTGCGTTGGAGAAAGGCAACCAGTCAAAACTCCTTCCTTACTTTTTTGTTCATTAATCACTATCTTGTTTCCAGGGCCATGCTGAAAGGGAGACATTTCTCATCTGATCACCAAGCCAGAGACGGAAAATGCCCACAGAGCTGGTGCTTTCCACCTCTCTCCCAACATCTCTCTCACATACACACAAAGCTCATCGCCAACCATGCCCAACCTCTCTGTCAGCAGCAGGGATGCACGGGGTTTTCTCCAGCGTGCAGCTGCATGGCAGGTTGGACTCAGCAGAGATGCTGCCCGGAGGTACGGCCATCTCCAGCCACTTGGCTCCATTTGGGTGCCAGCCTTCACCATGGCTCAGCTGCCCAGGCACAGCTGCCCGGGGCGGGTGCATGTTATGAACCAGACCTCCAAAATAGTCCTGGATGAGAATAACCTTTACCGTTATTCCCAGTCCTTTCCCTTGCTTCACAAAAATACTGCTGGATGTACAGTAAAGAAAGGAAATACCACAGGGGAAAAAAAAAATCAATTAAAAGAAATTTGCAAACCATTGTGTTAGAGCCTCTCATTTAGAGCAGCCACTTTTTATCTGTAGGGCAAGTAATTGCAGTACTATCGCAGCAGTAACATCATGCATCAAAGAAGGTGACAACATTTTTAGGGGTATTTATTGTAAGCATACTAAATTCAAGACTGCACCCCGCGAATTAATTTTCAAGGGTGACAGAAGTCAGCTGGCTAGAGCTGTTACAGCTAATAGCTAGAAAAGACCCACTTAATCACTTTGCATTTTTATTTGTAGAAGATAAAGAAACATTTCTTTCACTAATAGTTTCATGCTTGTTTCATCTCATTTTATTCGGACTGCAGGATCTGTTTAATTTCATTTGATCAGTTTTCTAAGGGTCTTAGAACTACCATATTTTTATAATCTTGTTATATCCATGAGATAAAAAATGATTATTTGCCCCACCATTTCCCAAATGGGAAACCAAGACAGAAAGAAATCAAGTGACTTGTTCAAGGTCACGCTGGGATTCTGTAGCAAAACTGGAGAATTAGAAAGCTGAACTTGATTCTGAAAATAGCTATAAAGGGAATTTCCTTACTGAATCAACAAAAATTCTACAAATCTGGACATCTACTGCTATGTTTTTTAATAACATGCATAACTGTGGATAACGCAGCTCTGAATGGACAGATCCTGTCATTTCTCTCAGCTGAAAAAAAAGAAAATTCTCTTACTAATAAATAAAACTTGCCTACCACCACTGCCAGATTGGGGGAGCCTGAAGTTTAGCAAAAGCGCTTGAAAGTATATCAATTGCTGGTTCTGAAAATTTCCAATAGCAGGTCTGCATCACAGGTGTGTCTCTATGAATAGGAAAAAAATGGTAATATTCATATTTTAAATTTTTTCTCCTAAATGTTAGCACAGCCATAATGCAAGCTGAAGAGAAATACCCATCTCAAAGTTCTGTACATTCAGAACACATGTCGCTCGTGACATTTTACTGTTAAGTGGTGAATTGTTCAGCACTGTGGTATGCCTGGCTTTTCCTGTTAGTTTTTATATGCACACAAAATAAATTACTCAACCCCCCTCACCCCCTGATAACGGGGAAAACGACAGTTGCCAATGCAGCTTTATTTGCAACTCAGTGTTTAACAGCCTCAGGAACTCTGTTTTGCTCCTGTCCCCGCTGGGCAGGAATGAAGCAGGAACGCACAAACAATGCAACAGAAACGTGGAGAGGGAAGCCACCAACTTAAAAGGAGGGGGTTGAGGTTGTGCTGTGAATGGGACATGAACGAGGAAAGTATAGTAGTATATAGTAACCATAGTATATATTAATAGCAAGTGTATATATGTACTGAACAGCTGCCTTGTTCACTACACTCTGACCATACGAAGCAAATGTCGTGCAGTGGAAAACAAGAGGTGTTTTTCCAAACACAGTTTCAAAAGGGTGTGAGGATACAGCAACAGTTGATACACACAGAAGTATCAACAGTTGCTCATTACGTTAAAACCCAAAAGCTGACCAGGCAAGGCATTTGACCTAGGCCTCTAAACCTGAACAGTGGAGCCGAAGAGATCTGAGTATTTTTGGCAAGTCAGACATTAACAGATGCTTTAGACTTATGCAGTGTTAATGGGAGGAGCAGGTATGTCAAACTAAGTCACTGGCTGCGTCCAAGCTGCGGTTTCCATCCCTCTTCCAAGCTGTGTTGAAGTACATTGGCAGAACAACATCCATCAGGGATGTATCGAATGCTGACCACAGCAGTATTTGTCCTCTGCAAAGAGGATACGAGCAGAACAGTCAAATCTGCATAAACATCACATTAATAACAGACTGGGTGAAGATTGCATTTTAACATTGAACTCAAGTTGGAGTACCTACTTATTTAAAAGTTCAGAGAAGCTTCTTCAGTTGCTAGTATTGACGAATATTTCAGTAGCCACTCCTAAGGAAGGCTGTGTGTACAATGCAATGCCACAGGTCTCAGGCTATGACCTCATGCTTCTTCCCCGGGCTTAGGAGTTAGGGGATCAGTGTTGTAGTCAACACCCAAAGTCATGCTGGGCTTGGGTAAGGGCTTGGGAAACCAGCCACGACTAGGACATACAAACCCCTACAAACAGAACATTTTGGAGGTCAGAGCACAGACACCGACTGCTTTTCTGAAGAACAGGCGAGACCACATCTGCCTCTGCTGGTTTCTCTCGCACTACAAATCTACCTTAATGATTATTTACACTTCTCTCTTCCAACCTTCCTCTCTCCTCTTATGTAAACATACTATAAATACAGACTTGGCATAAAGCCCATCAATCTACTGCCCAGCTTCCCCTGATCCTAAAGGTCTTTCTCTGGACAAGCTGTGATTTAGCTCCAAGTTCCTGTAAGCCTGAGCAACTTCTTCCAACCTCCATCAGCACTAATGTGACACATGCCCTTGTGCTACCGCTGCCCGTACCTCGAGAAACCAAGTGCAAATTTCAGCATGACTCACATGGACTTCTTTACGGGTGTCCTCCTTCTGTGGCTCCCATGAGCCCTTTATGGGTTCTTCCAGGTTTTGGAGGGAACACTGACAAAAGTCACCCTACACTGTACATGCCATAGGACTTTGCCCTGAACAAGACCAAGACCTCTGGCCAGTGTCAGATAATCCGTCACTATAAGCTACTTGTATCCAAGCCAGATATTTATTGCTATTGATCTGCCTGGTCCCAGCGAAAGACTTTTGTTCTCCCAACCCGGGACTTTGACCTCAATTAAGTTATGAATTTCAATCCGATAGACTGCTCCACTTACCCTGCTGCTCTCCCTGACTGGATTAATTAGAATTAGCTAGGCTGGGAGTCACCCCGAGCGCCTCATGGATCATGTTATTTTAATAATAAATAAAGAGACGGCAGCAGCATACAAGGAAGGATTTTGAAAGATTGTTCATCCAAGAGCATCATTCAGAACCTGCCAATACTAATTTCTCTGAGTTTGATTACCTCATTTACTTCTTTTTATTTCTATTCATTAATTGAGTTTTATCCCCCATTACTTCAGCTCCCCAAATGTGCCCTTCCTATAAAGGAACCAGACACACACTTTGCTGTTACAAAGTTTTATTACTGCAGCTCATCAAAAGTACAGTTAGCAGGAATGGAATAGTCATTAAGCATTTAATACTCTAATAGTGCTGAGAAAATATATATATAATAGGGGAGGGGGAAAGGAAGGGAGAGGGACAAGGCAACCCTGTCTATTGACATAAAGCGTGCATCGAGGGCTCTTTATAGTTAATAGTTAATTGGCTGGTGGACAAAACTGAGTGTCCTCAAGAAGGTAACATTTAACACCGGAGAAAATGCATATATCCATCGGGATATTTTCTGACATCACAATAATGCCTGTGGCATGAGCCTAAAACAGGTTGAATACCAAAGAAACTTGATTGGCAAGGGGAAGTTTCTAAACTAGTGAGTTGGGGCCTGATAGCTACATTATCCTTATTACTTCTCTTTCCCTATAAAAGCAATTACATACTTGAAGATGTCAGGTTGCCCAGGACTGTACTGAAATGGATTGTCTCGGCCAGCCATGTCACAGACATACTACGGAGTTATTGACCCATAAACGAACACTTATTTGTTACGCTCATTTTAATGTTTAATTGGCTGGAACAGCAGAAACGGATTTAGATGATGGAAGTTTACCAATTCTTCCAACACTGGCACCCAGCTTGCAGACAGCCAACTCCTAACCCGAGAACAAATGCGGCAGACAACTTCAACGCACCTTTCACCTTCATGTAAGTTCAGGCCTTAATTTTATAAGAAACCCTTCTTAGGACAGGATGATTTATTCCAGCCAAGCTGAGCCCTGTCAGAAGACCCATTTCAACACAGGATGTCTAAGTTGGGACAGCCAATTGGTCTGTTAGAAGGTTACTCCAGGATTTACTTGTTTTGTTGTGAAAGGGAGCAATTGAGCAGTCTCTCTGAGAGGCAGAGAGAGGATGGCACCAGCCTTTGCTTCCCTACGCAGTCAAGCACCGCCGAGACTTCTGCTGTCCCTCATACCAGTGGGCATGCCTGTTCACATGGATTTCCAAAAGCCTTTTGAAACATCCTCTCACCAAAGGCTATTAAATAATTTTGTCATAGAGCAAGAAGGAAGGTCTCTGCACTGCTTGATAACTGACTACAAAAGTGAAGATTGAATAGGAATAAACAACCACTTTGCACAATTGTTGGTAATTGCTGGAGTCTCTGAGGGATCTGTGCAAGGGCTTGCGTCGTTCAACACGCACAAATGAAGAGGGGAAGCAGGCTGAGAGCGAAGCATCAGAGTCTGTTAAACCAAAAGTTGACTGTAAAATGCTACAAAAGGATCTCAGTGTGACAGGTTGAAAAAAATGCAGATGAAATTCAGCGCTAATAAACACCAAGTAATGCACATGTGGAAAAACAATCTTTAGTCTAAATCCACAGTGATGGGCTCTGAACTAGCTATTACCTCTGCGGAAACAGATCATGAGTTATAATAGACAGCTCTATCATAACACCAGTTCAGTATTCAGTGGTAGTTAATATGAAGCAAACAACACGGAGGCATTTGAAAAAAAGAGAGGAAATAAGAAAACATCATTATATTGCTTCATTAAATCTCATATTGCACTTGCAGCCTGGGTACTGAGAGAAGTACTACTGCTACTCCCCTCACCTGAAAGGAAATAAGGAGGAACTAGAAATGATTCAAAGGGTGACAAAGAGAAGCAAAGTTACTGAGCAGCTTCCAAATGAGGTACGATTACATAGATTAAACTTCTCAGTCTGAAACAGAAGTGATCAAGGGGAATCAAGGAGGCCAATAAAGTCAAAAGCAGGACAGAGAAGGTAACTGGGGGAACAATTATTGTTTCTCATTACACAAGAACGATGGGCTCTCACATGAAATGATCATGGCAAGTGCAAAGCAAATGCACAGTTAAACTACATAACTCCCACTGGCATAAAAGGTTGGGAATCCAAAGAGGGATGAGAGAAATTTATCAAAGGAAAATCTGGGAGCACAAAGATAACACCAATGGTTCAGGAAGCCTGCAAGCCACAGACTCTGGGAAAATATATGAAATTATCACTGTATGCTTACCCTACTCTGTCCCCATAGCATTCACTCTTCCTTGCCGCTGCAGGCACAATACTGAGCTAGAAAGACTCCTGCACTGACAGCTATTCTCATGGATGCAGAAGAAAGATGTACAAGGTGAGAGACAGGAATCTCCAAAATTAGCTTTGCTGTTTTGAGTGCTGTTTTGCCACTTGCAATCCACGGAGCCAAGTAACAGCTATGATCATCAAAAAATCTTACTTAAAATCTAAACAAAATAAGCATAAAGAGTTATTCCCCTGATATCTAAAGTGTTAGAATAATCTTATTTAGGAAAACAAACAAAAATACTTTGCACCAAAGACTGCAAATTCAAGATGCCCCAATGATGCACTCAGAACTGTTTTTTTTTGTTGATTTTTGTTGTGTGTGGGTTTCTTTAGTTTTGTTTTTTAGACCACACTGAAAGAGACAACTGCAGAAAACAGATGAATACAAAATTCCATTTGGAAAGTAAACCCAGACACTCTCATATCGAAAAGTCCTCAGGGAGAAGGTGAGCGGCAGAATTTAACTCCTTCAAAACAGGAAAAGCTTTTTGAAGAGGCTGAATGCAAAGGAAAAAAAGATGTTCTAGGAACTGTCTCTCCTGAGCAAAGCGTAGCTGATTGCTTGGCAAATGTGGTTCCTCTGGCAGCAAAAGGTGACGCGACAAGGCTATCGGAAATGAAGCAAGGCTAGAGACCATTCCTATGGTGATTAGAGACCATTCCTATGGTGATGCGTTCACCTGAAAAACCAGCTTGGCTGCCAGTGGTATCCTGTTTGCGCAGTTAACCAAACACCTTAATGAGGGGCTAAAGCATTTCCAACAATGACTTCACAAATTACAGGTGTTTTAACACATGCTTCTTTCAAAGATGACCCCAAGACCAAGAGACAAAGGGGAATGGGACCATCCCATGTCCTCGCAGGGAGGCATTCAAGGTAAGGCTCTTTCCTGCCTCTGCAAAGATAAAGACAGTAGGGAGTAAGGTACCTGTTTCTCCTCTGCACCAGAACACACGACAGCACCACGGTGCCACTTGCACTGACCTCAAAGCTCACTGCCGCTGGCCTCTGTCTACTGTGAGTGTTGGCAGAGATTGCAGCTATTATACCACAAAATAGCTGTGCTGGTCAGGCATGGAAACAGGCACGGGGCTCCCTGATGCAGAGGGTGGTCATGCTCCCTGAGCTAAAACTATGTGCCTACTCCTAGACTGCATTCCTCCTGCACCAACACTGGCCACGGAAAGTGCCTCCCTCTGCACAACACAGCCCTCAATACAAGGTGATGCCCACAAGCCATGCAATCTCACAGCAATCCTCTAAAATGTGCTGCTGCCCTCGGTCCCCGGCTTTAAACCCTGCATTTTGATTATCCTGAAAGCAGCTTCAGATTTTGAGGGCAAAGCAACAGAGACCACTGCTAGTTTCTTCAGGCCCAGCTCTTGGAATTCACTTTTCAAACACTGTTTTTGCATGTAGTGGTTGAAAGGACCGTGTGGATCCTGAAATCACTGCTGGAACAACACAGAAGCCTGCAGTTGCTTTCTCGTCCAGTGAGCCTGCTTTGCAGGCAATGCTGCACGCGTACTGCCTGAGCAAGGGTGCCAACTGCTTTGCTGCACCAGCAATGAAGCAATGATTCATAGGTCTACAGGGAGCATAAGAAACAAAGACTGTACATGCCAAGCTGGAAGATGGGAAGAAACAATGCAAAAAAGCCCAGCCTCCACAAGCAGAAGGAAACATCTCATTAGCTGTACAACCTACAGTTTGTGTTGATGAGGCTTGAGGTGTCTTCAGAAGCTGAAGAGCAAACCAGGGATAAATCTCTGTATCTCCCAGCATATATTTAGAGCTGCAAATATTTTGCAAATGTTTCTGCTGAAAGGGACTTTTCTCCCAGTAGGTAAAATCAGCATCTGCTGAGTGCTGACCATTTAACATTCAACCTGCTGCCAATCGACATTCCACAGAGAGACCCGCAGGAGAGTCATGGAGCTGTGCCACTTCTAATAACTGTGTGACTGGCACCATGTCAATGCTTTAATGTAGAAAGCTACCCTCTGTCACTAAGCAGATCTCTCCTTTCTTTTGGCTAATGGCTTTCACACCCATTGGCAACAATGTCAAGACTGAAGGGGTATGAGCCTGCAGAGTCTTCTGAGATCTGCCTGGCAAAGCTGACTACAGAAATACTGAGACAGGGATTGGGGGGAGAGAGCATAAGGTAAGAAGGAATCTATTGTGGTTAATAATTCTGTTCTCATTGCTTTGCTTTTCATCTTTGTTTAGTGTCTTTGTCCATTTGCCACTGTACCTTCCTAACGCAGCAGTGGTCAATTCAGCAGTACCTGTGACATCCTTTGCTTGCTGTGAGCATAACTCCGCCAAACCCTCTGCAGCAATCATCACATCCAGGACAGGGTCCCTCTTGGCTTTATGAGCCAGGCTTTTAGTATATTTAGGAGGAAATTTATACTAGGGACATTAACTGCAAGGGCACAAGGCTCAGACATTTTCTTTTTTAATCTCAGCCAGGTTTGGAGAATGGCTGTAACAGCAGAGTACTTTGGCAGCTGGCATCCTACCTATAAGTGTGTTTGCACCGATCAGCTTGCAGCAAAGGTGGTGGGCTGCATGGACACGTATACATTTTCACTGTGGAGGGGGAAAGCTGTGTAGATACAGCCTGTGGCCTTTGGTCCTTGGACAGAAGAGTCAAGATGCCCACACTGATTTCCTCAATATCTTCCTACAAATACAGAAAAATGAGGGCATGACCTATATTCAGTGCAGGAGGCAGGGAAGGGATGCATGTTTGCTGAGACCAGCTTCATTTTTAAATGTCTATACAACGCCTCCAACATGAGGCCCATGCAGAGACTGAAGCAGTTCATATTCTTGCTGTGAAATCCAAATGAACAAGACTGAAAAGAAAACAGCAGGCAGCGACAGGCAGGCAAGCAGGCCTGACTTTTCCTTGCTTCTTTTTATCCTATACAGACATAATTCTTTTACTGTCAGGCAGGAAAACAGAAAAAAACATACAAATAAAACAAAACCAACAAACCACCAATCTTAGCAATCTTCGACATCCGTAATTTCTACTTCATTTTTAGCTAATGGTGGAAATTAGTCTTTGGATAGTTGATAAAAATCAACCTGTCTCTGCTGGGTTACTACCGTGATCTGTGGCCCAGCAACTACTTCTAGTACAATTGATTTTCCTTTTTGGCAACCAATAGGCCAGTCAATAATAATGTTGTTTGAGAAGGATTGAGTCATAAGGGAGATGAACCCTCCCTGCCATTTATTATGTTTGTATTGTCTTCATTTGAAAAGATTTTTTTCTTTTTTTTTTCCAATGAGGATGTGAGTGAAGGTATTACAAGGGGACGGCTACTCCACATCTCATCTCCGTCTCCAGAAGCCCTCCGACTCACAAGTGTGTTAGCATGCAAATAGAGAGGAAGGAAGCGCTGTCTGCTAGGGGTGACAGGGGACTGGGAAAAAAAGAGAAGCTTGGGAGGCAACCACACTCCTCCTGCTACTCCAGATGTCTCTTAGAAAAAAAAAGAAAAAGAAAAAAAAAATCCAGCTAACTCAAAATCACATGCTAACAAGCATGACTTCAGACAGCTGTGCAGCCTTGTGTAAATTGGTACAAGACACAGATACAACATTGGCACCAAAGAGCAACAAAATTTCTCTGCAGACAGCACAGACACTAGATGCTTTTCACTTAAATTATTGGTGTATATGAATGAACAAAATAAAATGAACAAAATAAAATAAACAAAATAAAAGCAACAGATTTCTTAACCTGATGATTTTCAGCTTTGGTTCTCAAGTTTCCTTCTCAGGTCCCTGAGGGTCCGCAGGTGACCACTGAGAACTTGCTGACAAGGGGTTTAAAGTCTCAGTACAGTGATCTGCACCTTTACTAGGAAAGTGAAAGGTCAGCAAATAAAAACTGAAGATCAGTTATAGCTTTTTTCATCCTTGAAGTCATAATCATAGTACAATTTTAGCATACACAAATGATTACCCTAACATTGATAAGCCGATTAATAAACTGCACAATGATGTATTTTAAAAATCATAAAATAATATTTGGATACAATTTTAACTCAGCTGTTCTACCACATAGATATGTACATAGCCCTTAATTATCCTGCATGTCAAGTGATACAGTTCCACTCACAACTAACAATATTTATTTTAAGACTTGTTCACGTGGCTAGATAGGCTTGAAAAGCTTTTTCAGAGTAAGCTGATCTGAGGCAACCACCCAGGATAGTTCCCCACACATTCCCAAGGGCACGCCCTGAATACACAGATTATTATTTTGGAGTAAAGAGTACCCACAAATGGAACAAAGCACAGCCACAGCAAGTCCAGGAGGAGAGTCTACTGTTTTGATGTTACAAATGAGAGATGCTATTTGTCCTTCTCTCTTTCATTGGACAATTACTATACCACGATGCCCTTCATCTTAGAATAGCACTAGTAATTTGTATACCTGCAATGCTCCCCGTGTAGGATGAGCAATCACGTGGGGCCTTTGCACCAGAGCACAGAATCCTCCTTTTCAAGCCGCCTTACTTGCCTTGCTCTTGCAGGAGGAGGTGACCAGACTTAGACCCTGCCTCAAGAGCACTCTTCCACCTAATAGCACTGAAGCAGTACACTGGGCCTAAACTTCCCCCTAAATACACTAAAGGAGCTCCTCTGTAAGCTGGTTGAGCAGCACCTCACATCCAAGAGCGGAGCCGAATTCTGCTGTCTCCTCCACACTGGCACTGCACCACCAGATACAACTGAGGACAAATAAAGTCTCCAACCAGGCCAGCTCGTTGCTCCTGGCACAGGGAACACTGAGGATGCCATGGCACAGCCGCAGGGGAGCGGGAAGCTGGGGTGCAATTCTGCACGGCTTGCATTCAGTGCCTCCCCTGGCCCCAGAAAACCCCCTTTTCAAGGCCAGAGAAAACATTGCAAGGAAAAACTCTGCCTGTAGGGGAAAAAGGTCTTTGTTGCTCATCCTCTGCAAGAAAAAATTATTCATGTCTTCATATATTTTAAGCCAGAAATGGATATCATAATCATGTTGCTGAGCTCATTCATAACTGTTACGTTATGAATATACTCCCCTTCCTTTCACTTCATCATTCAATTAAAAGCCTACATGTTAGGCAAACAGTTCCAGTGGAAGGAGGCTGTTTTCAAGACTAAGCCCCAAGCTCTAGTTATTTCCAGCAGAGCTCCAAAATACCATACCACCACCCACTTTGAAATGGCCTCTGGCTCTGAAGATTTAGGTAATTCAATTACACAAATGCCCCTTTTCAACAAAGTAGAGAAGCCTGTTGCCCTTCTGTATCCCCTGGCCCATGGCAATCGCTTACCACCTCTTTTCAAATGTGCTATTAGAACTAATTATGAACAATCAGAGAACTCAATGGCTGCAGCTTTTCAGTGACATTAGTGAACCACCCTTTTGAAACCGCAGTACCACTGTTTAAAACAAAAATTACAGGCGCTGGACCGCTGCAGTCCAGGAGTGTGTGGTTACTCCCAGAATTAAAGCGGTTTTGAGCATGCTACAGGAGTGAGCAGAGCCAGGCGACCTCTCCTCCTGCTCCCAAGCTGTCTGTTTATCATGAGAGCAGTAAGTAGACTCTTGCAGAGCCTCTTGATCCAGAGACTGCAAGTAGTTTGACAATAGATAGTACAAAGATAACTAAAATAAGGCAGCAAAAAATGAATAAGGCACATCTACAGGCAGAGAACTAGTATGACTTCCCCCATGTTACCTAGCAGAGCACCACCGTCACTGTCTGCTTAGGGCAGCTAAATCCTTTAGTACACTCCAAGAAAGCCAAGATGGAAGAGCATTTATTAAAAAGGCAATGGAAAAGAGCATAAATCTGCCACGCTGTCTAACTAACTTTTTAGAAGCGTACTAAAACACAGGCAATTAAAAAAAAAATTGGTCTATAACATTTCTCTCCCTCACTACCTGCTCATAACTCTCATAATCCCTAATTTATTCTTTATCTCTTATGTTGCCTGCATGCAGGTACTGCTACAAAATTGAACAAGACAGAAAAACACCTGAAAAGCTGAGCAGCATGTAGAAATCGCAGAGGCTGCTTGCACACTGGGCTCTAGCAGAGGTGCTACGTGCAGCCTGCGAAGGGAACCTCTACCGACAGCATATCGCTCTGAAATAACAGCGCCACTGATTCAAGTCACCAGAGATTCCCTTACACTTAACCCAACGTTCTTTATAGTCTACACATTAACTGATACTGCATTTGGTAATGTATAAAAGCAGGCGCTGTGGTGTTTATGGCCTGTTAGGAAGCCAGAGTTTTTCCCTCTCCCTTTTTCTTCTGGTTGCTCTTAAAATTCCTTCTGCTCTTGCTTTGGATGTGAATTCTTACAGGGTAAAGGTCAAAATGAAAAAAAAGAGAAATAAACATTAGGTCACAAAGTCTTGAAATGTTACTGCAATTTATATATGGCTGAGAATAAAAATGTATCTGCCTTCTCTGGGAACACACCTACATCTGAACAGAGACCTTTATAAAAAATTCTCCTTTATTACCTTGGGGGGGAAAAAATATTCAAAGATTGATTTTTTTTTTATGGCTATTATTAACCTTTTGTTACTGGCCAAAAATAATCTGGTTAGAAAATGTGCAATACATCAAAAAGAAAAAAAGTGAACAAGAATTTAACAGAAAGTTAATGTTCAGGGAAAAAATAAGATGACTGTCCCCTCAGCCTTTTCTTCTAAGAGTCAGACTTTACCTCCAAAGAAATGAGATAAGCATCAAAGAGAAGTGACTTTTCAGACTGCTGCGGTGGTACAGCATCCCAGACAGTACCATTTCCTCAGCTGCCAGGGCAAAGGGGACAGGCAGGTGTCTGACCTGACTCCTCCCCAGTTTCAAAGCAAAGCTGTTCCCACATTTATCTGACACGTGACTCACCACCTCTGACAGAAAGGTGACGGCCTAGTCTGACAGTGAGGCACGCAAAGCCCCACACTTGTACAGGCTCCACTGCCCCTCTTCTACGTAAGGAAAAACTCCTATAAAATCCATTACAACTGAAATCCCTGAGGTCTAAGCATGAAGATAGGTCTCTCACCAGCTACTGCAGAGCCACGCTTCCTAATACCCATTCCACCTGCAATTCTGCCCAGGCAAAGGCAAGAAAGACTTTTTTACAATGATTTAATGTGTGTGTAAATACCAAGACAGCTATTTGTAGACTGTGAATACTACAAGTCTGCTGACAAGCCTTCAGATTGCAACTGTACTACTTAAGGTCCATCTCTTACAAATTCCTGAAGCATTTATCGCAAGATCTCACTGGTAAGAGCTAGCAAATTTGTCAGCAGAGGTGTATCTACGTCCAAACTGGGCAGGAGAACAAAGCCAGTAAGCGCCACGCTGGTAAAGAGCAGTCAATCATAATTTGACAGAAATATGTTGGACAATTATTTCCGAACACGCTCGCATTTACACAGGTCAGCCCTTAATTACAACAAGCTGACAAAACTAGGAGCATTGACTCATGAGTACAGGCAGACTCAAGCTGGCTGGCTGGAATGAACCACTTGCAAAGCGGTTGCTGAGCAGTTCACAGCCTGATCTATTAAAGTACCCTAAAACTGCTGCTAGTTAAGCTCAAACATGTGGGTTGCAAACTGCGGTGGCTAAAAAGCTGCTTTATGTTAAGTCAAATTGCGCGAGAAAGGGTGACCCCCAAGGGGGTGAGGTGGGGATGGAAATGACATAAACTGTTTGACTCTGCCCTCAGTCAACACTGAAATCCTACTGTACCTGTCACATGCCCACCACGCTATGACCTGCAGCATCATCTAACTCTGGGGGGTGCTCTGCCAAAACCAGGCATTTATTGGGGATCCTTTTCTGCTAGGCAAAGTGGGATTCTCTTTTCATTAGTCCACAAAGTTCTGCTGGGAGTGCTGTGTTACAAAAAATACACTGGAGAATGAACTTTATGTAAGAAGCTACCAAACACCTCGTACACAGGAAATCCCTCTTGCCATCAGTACCACGAGTCACACTGGAAGCCACAGCCAGGTGATCAAAAAACTTTACTGCAGGGAGAAGTTTCAGCAAGAACTGAAATAGGCCCCTTATGATTGTATTTTTCATGCAATCAAATTCTGTTACTTTTCCCAGGTTACCTTTTTGGATGTTCTTCTCTGTGATAAGTGCCCTGAGAGAACTTGCTACGGAGTTTTGGAAGAATTAAATTTCATTTGAAACATTTGGTCAGGAGGCTACAAAACACATCAATCAAATTCAACTTTTTATTCTTTTCTTACCTGGCTGTTAACGTCAGCAGCATGCTGTAACAGTACTGAAACCAGCTCCTTGTGTCCTCTGTCACACGCCCAGTGGAGCAGAGCCCGGCCCTGCAACATCCAGGAGAAAATTAACAAAGCCAGCCAAAAAAAAAGCACAGAGAATCACAGTTTTGCTATTAAGTACTGAGTACTAGTAACAAAGTTAACACAGACTTTAAAAAAAAAAAACTATACTAATATTAGCATGCAATGTATTATTGCTCCTGATTTGGACTTAGAGAATAATGCTAGTTCGAAGTGACACATAGTTCAATTTTTCATTAATTTAGCATCAAACCCACAAGCCAGCAAAAAATTTAGAGGGAAAAAGCAGCAATGCATGAAAAGCAGGAGCCATGACATGATTTGTTTTCCTATGTAGATTTGGGATTTCAACACCTCTGACTTTTCTGGGAGCAACGACTTAACACAGTAAGGGTAAGATTTTCAATGCTGGCTAAGTCACTTGGACACCAAGTCCCCAAAAGCTTATTCCACTGGCAGGTCCGAAACACTCAACCCACAGACCCTGCCGCTGCTGCAACAGAAGACCAAAACTGGGTGTCTGGGCAGGCATCAACCACGACCGCCCCCCTCTCAGCTCTGCAACACAGGCTGCTGCATCCATGCCTCCAGCCCCTCTCAAACCTCCGCAGTTTTCTCCCCATCCCCTTTCTACAAGTCTCTGCACACCTGAAGTCTCTCTGCATGTCTCTGCCACCACAGGAGGGGATGTTCAGATCTTCCTGCCTGTCAAGGACATGGGAAGTGGCATGGGACACCTCTGAGGGCTGACACACACCTCTGAACACCCAGCCGGCCTCAGAAAGGGCTATGGATATATTGAAGTGAAGCCAAGCTTTTGGGGTTGGGGTCACAGGTGCTGCTCTGATTCTGGGCTAGAACAGCCCAGCCTGTGAAAGGTAATGCTTATTTTTGCAACAGGACATCACAGTAGAGCTGCGGTACAGTTTCACACACTTTAGCAGCCCTGCGCTGAGGCTGGAGCTCTTATCCTCTTACAATGCAAAAATGCATTCAAAGCAGTAACACAGCCTTTTGACAAGCAGCTCTAAGACATTTTCTATGAACCATAGAAGATTCTATATATCGGCAACTCCAAAGGTAGCTCAAAGTAGTTTGAGCTAGATGGAAGGTTTTCTTCTTTGTTTACTACGTACACTTAGTAAATTAGACTAACTGTTAGTATCTGTCTCTCCTGATTTAGAACGGCATGTGGCACACTAGCAGGGGATTCCTTGGAAATCCCCCTGCAGATAACCAAAGAATCATCCCCCAGAAGCTGTGACACCGTCAGACTGACCTGTGTTTTCCAGTATGCTACACAAAATAGTCACAGACCTTCACAGATGAAATCAGTTAAATTAGCCCATGCCTGGTTATAAATCTCTTGACAAAGCAGTGGGGAACAAGGTGAGCAACTCATTTTTCTGCTAATGGGAATTGAGAGCCAAATTTCCCGACCACGGTGCCAAAACAGCAGGAAGGGCAGAAGACACCTGCAACCGAAGCTTGTGCTGCTTCTGCTGGATATTCTTGGGCAGGGCAGCAGAGGTAGAACATGATTTTGAGTAAGGAAATGCAATCTCAGATACATGGCATTAAGCTTTTTAACACACTTTTTGACCCAGCAAGTAATTAATTTTTGTAACACATAATTTTAATGTTACACTAATTAACCTTGAATTAGAATGAATTCTCTGACAATGACTTTCTATGGAAGCACTGATGACATCCATGGGCCATTTAATGATTAATATTCTTGCACTCAACATCACTATCAAAGTCTAAAAGGGGGAAAGAGTACAATTTAAAACAATTGGTAAACATGGAAAGATCTTTAATTCACATTTAGCATGCTTAACTCATCTCTGGACTGGTAATTACTTAAGATGTAGAATTTCAGTTGGACAAACACCAACTTTTTTTTGTGCTACAGATGTTTATTTCAAATGAAAGAAGCACTATCTGCAATATGCACAATAGCAATAAATACTTCAACAGATGATTTCAGTTTCTTATATACGTGTAAAGGAATAATACTGTAATTAGATAAGTGTAATTATTGTGCAATTACATGACAAAACAAAGGCATTTCCATCCTTGATATCAAAACTCACGTTACAGATTAGTGGCTATAATATGTTGGTTTGCGTTTGTCTCTGGACAAGCAGAATCTCATTTTATTGGTGCTGAACTTGGCTGAGACCAATAAAGGAAAACCAATTCTGTCAGCTCAGGGGTACTGCAGCACTGTGCGACTCGTCCCTTCCCATGACACTGGAAGGCTGGTCCTGCTGCAAATGTTGACTTTTGAACAAGAAAAGAAAGTGAAGCCTGATCATCTATAGTCATTAAAAATCTCCTTGTGCTATTTGCAGGAGTATGGATTTCAAGTCTTGGGCCAATTCCACTTTGGGTAATTACACTCTGCTTACCTATATATTTTCTCTGCAATTCTAAATGGATACAATATTTTCCAATTAGTGCTTTAAATGGCTCTGCATTGTAATTGTGCACCATTAAAAAGCTGACACGTTCCACCCCAAGAAACGTCTGCATCCTTGGAGCATGCTATGCCCTAAACACAGGGTCTAAAGCATTTTGGAGACCTTCTGTGCAAGAGCACGCCATTTGATATGGAAGTAAAAATCCCTGCAGAAGAATCTCAACCTACTCACTGTATAACAAAAAGCATTATTAAGAAACTTGTATTTAAAACAAGATAATATTCACTACTGTTTGTATAGTATCAGACAAACTGAAACACTCACCAGTTCCAGCTAATATACTTACGCAGCTATACAGCTACAAAGTCCACTTGTTTCCCATGTCTTCCTTAAAACAAACCTCAGCAATAAGACAAATAAACTGAATGTACAACTCTTTGTCTAGCATGGGTATCACCTATGCATGTTGAAAAATTCTTTAGTCTGCACAGCTGCTGCTTTATATCAGCATATAGCATGTGTTTGTGTGTTTAAATAACATGGCAAAAATCTTAAGAGCCACAGATTGAGCTTTTCCAAAACAATTCCCATATGACTATTTCATTAAGCAATGAGAGACTCGAAGCAACACGAATAATTTCATATAGGAAATCACTGCAGTAGTGAGGTCTTGACTAAATGTAATCAAGCATCAAGGTACTCCCTCCATGCAATTCAAACACACAACAGTTGCTGCAGAAGTTACTTGAGAGGATGCATTTTCCCCTGCCTTTGAAGTATTTAATAAAAAAAGCATAAAAATAGCCCCAGTGCACTAACCCTGCCTCTTAAATCTTCTGTGCTTTGCTTGGATAACCGCTGCCAGCTTGGCCAGCTTCTGCAGCAGTTTCTCAAGCCAACAGCACATCAATTTTGCTCAGCTCCAAGTCACAGGGTGTTCACAAACAAAGCACAGGACAGGGATTTGTCTCAGATATACCGAGTCTCAGCAGACAAACGGATGGGAATGATTTTCACATCAATTAGCCAGTGCAGAGAAAGAGGAGAACAAAGCCAAACTGAATGGATGTGCTACAATATTAAGCTATACTTCTAGGCATGTTGTTTGCAGCTGTAATGGCTGTATAGCAACGAGAGCCACTCCAACTTGTTCAAGTGTTTTATTACTGGTAATTAAGAAGAGATATATATAGAATGGCTGCATCCCCCCATGACAGCAAAAACGGTGAATGGAAGGGCCGTTGTTGCAATTATAGAGGTAAACTTCAGATTTGATTTGGAAGTCAATCACTTTCAGAGCTCTGAAACATTCTGGGAAGTTTTTCTAATGGGAGTAAGCCTGTAAATCCAGAAGTATGTGGTCCTTCTTCAAACTCATTTTTTCCCCCTGTCCTTTCCTTGGCAAGCTGGCACCAATTTGGCACTTGCTGTCTCAAAAACAGGAGGATTGGGGACTAAGCAGGCATCATTTCAGATGCCTTTCATTAAAGTTTTGGCAAGGGCTTAAATACTACACACAGGTAACACGTTTGTTTACTGGGATTTCTCCAACAATTAAAAAAAAAAAAATTATCTATCTACAACCTCCACAGCCCTTGGCACGAATTAGAAAAGCAACTCATCTATGCCTTTGAGCAGTTTCTGGTTCGTTAAAAGTTGAAGAAATATTGTTCTCAAAAAGGCAGCAAGCAATCCACACTACCAGGATGTGCCCGTGGCAAATTCACAGCCACAGTCTGTTTCTTATTTCATTAATCCTGCTGACATACATAAGAGAAACGGCTTGTTTCAGTCTGTGCTGCTACTTCTAAGTGAATGCAAGCTATTCTGTTGAACTCTGGGCAATTTAGATACAGTAAATGGAAGCTTGTACATGATTACTGTCATTAGATTCTTTGTTTAATTCTAAATTGAAGTTTATTACATCCAGACTGTTAGCAGGTATGCTGGCTTGAATGCTGTACATGAAGATCTTTATTTCTTGTGGGGAGAAGACCACTTACGCTTTGAAAGTTGCCATGTGCATCTATCTAAAGCCCAGAGACTTCTACTGCCCTTTCTTAAATCTTTTTGCTTTGAGTAAGTTGGCTTGTCCCCATTTCGCGTTTTTTATTTCAGGTTTGCACAAAATGAGGGGATACAATTACATACAGTACCAATGCATCTCATAAAAATAAAATCTAAACACCTTACAACCTCAGTCAAGTCTTTATTGTACAAGGAAAGGCTGAGCCTAGCATCTTTGCAGTTTAGCATGAGACTATTTGGTGCTTCAGTAGATTGTTTCATAAGAAGTTAACTCTTTGTATGTGTCCCTGCTGCCATTTTAAATTTATAGGCATTTAAATCAAAGGATTGACAGTGTGAGTTATGTTCAGAGGGCTAGGAGAGGCATCTTTTGGATATGGCAGGATGTATTTATACAGTAACACTAAAATAGTTAATAAAAGTGACAAGATTATGCTTGCATACACTTCACTCTACCAAAGGCTCGGTCTGGGTTATCTCTAGTCTAAAATCAGTTCTAAAACTTCAATCAACCTGCACGATATTGGAAAATAAGCTACCCTCCAGACTGCGAAGAACCCGTTTGGATACCGAACAACACTGGTAATGGTTTCAGCTCCTTAACATAACACTAAATATTTCTTTCAGATTTTCTTCCCTGTTTGAGCATTTGCTGAGGTAAGCCAAAATCACTGAGACTGTGAAAATTTTATCTATGAGGGAATTTTGCACCAGTGGGAATCTTTCCATGAGTCCTTCACCAGTAGGCAGGGCTTTCAGCTCCTATCTGTGCTGAAGCAATTCTCTATCCTGCAATAGTCATGTGCTAATACCCATTAGTTCAGAAATAGGTCTTCTCTTACATCAGAGACTCATGGATAATTCCCAAAGAGGATGTCACCAGGCAGTTTTCAGATCTGTCTCTAAATATTAATGTTGTTAGACCACAAAAATACTTCAGTCCTCTTTCACCAAATGTTTTGATTTTTTGAAAAACCCAAAATTTATTTGGCTGAAAACATGCACATTTGTTGCTTGAACACAAAGGAAGCTACGAGCTTCTGAACACTACTAACTACAGAAGAGCATCTTGCCAGCGGAAATGAAGCAATGCTAACATGATGTGATTATACACTTATTGCAAGCATGTGATCCCAAAAATGAGCTTTTATTAATGAAAGAACTCCAGCCATGTTCTGTGGGACTGCCCTGGACATTTACTTCTGTAACCTGTGATCGGCAGAAGGAGGGATGGAGCTCGGTAATGGCGCTGTTGCAGGAACTGTGTGGCACATGACAGTTTCAGTTCATTGAATTTATGATGTGAAATTCCAACCCTGATCGTGAACACTCTCCCTCCTCTCCTCTGAAAATTAATTCACATGAATTCCTGATTAATAATAAAAGGCCGTGCCATCAGCATTCAGAGCCCCAGCCGGGGCTGTCATGGCTCAGAGGGCAGAAATCTGCTTAGAGCTACAGGAGAACCCAACTGAATTTGTGGCGTCTCAGTCTATGAATGTGTAAGCACTTCATCTGTTCACCAAAAATACAATGTGCTGGAAAGCAGCGGGCAAAAGTAGCTGTACACACGATGGATCACGAGCAGGGCTAGGTGGCAGTATGCAAGCATCGAAACCAAAGCGATAAAGCTGGTACCTCTACATTTCCTGAAGGATGAACAGGAAACTGTCCACACCAGGTGTTTACTTTTACCAAGAAAAGGATCAAGCCAATTCACAATTCTAGACACTTATCTTTTTCTTGAGGTTTCTGGCAATGCCTGTATTATGTCCCTATGGGGAAAATGGTGTTTTGAGTTTGACGAGCAGAGAAAGACTGGACGATGTCACTGTTTTTGTGAAGCTGGAAAGCCAGTGTCACCCATTTGACCTCTGCTTGGGAACGATGAAAAGCTAATGGCATGGCAGAAATCCTACTTCACCCATGAACAGAGTTCATTGGTCAAAAAAGCCATTTCCCTCACTTCCTACTTCTATTTCACCACATTTTGTCTACCAGTTGGGGAAAGGGGGGGGTATTCAGAAGATCTGATTCTGCAAGTCCCTGCAGGCCTTGCTAAAAATAACATAGAAAGTAAATTTCTGATATGCTACAGCATCACAGTTAGTACACCCACACTACTAGAAATCCAGTGGAAAGCTATTTTCAAATAGATTATCCCTGCCTCAATGACCAAGTGTTTGTCCAACTGTTGTAGTACCTTGTTATAACAATCTTAACGAGGGAATTTTGAAAAGGAGTGGCACTGAACTAATACACAAAACAGTTAAAAGATCGATAGTCTTTATCTTTTTCTCCATACCTCCTCATCTGTGACATTGACATCCACTTTTTTTGATCGAATGGCTTTGGTTACATAGTCAATGTTGTTTTCTCTGCAGTAATCAAAAATGTTCTTGTCCTCTTCCCTATTCAGGAAACAAAAGCAAAAGAAGCACTGTGTTACTGCACAACACAAAGACCACATGCACATCATATGCTCCAACTTTGCTGCAGACATTTCAATAGTTATCACTGGACTGAAACAGATGCCTAGTATTGCACATGTAGAATAGTATGGGTTTTTTTCCAAGGACCTCCTTCCTAGAAAACAAAGGTCGTTTTTAACAATGTTGTGCCAGGACAAAAGTCAGTTTACTCCTGTGAACTGGCAAAAGAAGTCTATAAAGTTAGCCAGCAAAAACCATGTTCAAGTCCTGGTATAAATCACTGGAATCCCACAGAAGATAAAAAGCTAAAGCTGCTCTTCTCCCTGCCATACATACTTACAACAGCCACTCTGGGTCAGACCAAAGCCCCTTCTGATGCCATCCACCTCAGAGAGTGGCCACTAATGGTGGCTTGGAGAAAAAAGCAGAAGAAACAGGACACATGCAAAGTAATCTGTCCCTGGTTAGATCCTCCCAGCTTCAGGATTTCTGTAGTTAGAGGCTGCATCCAGATGAGCATATTTATCAGCCTTTTCCAGGTCCTTTTTCCACTCTATTCCGCTCTTTAGCCCATTCATACTCTTGGCCTCTCTAAAGGACAAGCTCTGCAACTTGGTATTTTGTGCGTGAAGGGGTGAACAGTGGGCAAGTACTTTCTTTTGGTAACTTCAAAACAGCTGCCTCCTATTATTGGGTACTCTTTGGGTAACTGTCCAGGGATTTGTGAAATCTTTGGTGTTGGTCTTGGAATCTGACCACAGGGCTTGTTTTTTATTTTATTTTATTTTTTTTTTAAATTTACCAGCCTGCAAGTGACCTAATTGCACTCCTACTTTTTGTGTTGACACTGGTAAGACAAAGCTTGACCATGATCTCTGCTCAGAGCAGCAGGCCGGCGTATGCAGAGGGACCAGCACGTGTCTGTGCCAGGACGCCAGCATGTGCTTGCTTAGGCTTGCTCGCAGGCAGAAAGATCAAGTTGTGGTGTCACAGGTGCTTGAGTTACACCTATAGCTTCTTCTAGAGCTAAAAGCAATACCCCGGCTTCAGACACAGTAAAACTTCTGTTCTTACCAGCTCACCAAACAGAACCTCTAATGAAGTTAAGACCTTTCACAGATTCTTAAGACGTTACGAAAGAGCTTTGTATGAGTGACTGGAACTGCAATGCTTCACGGCAGTTAAAAAGCAAGTGTTAGGAATCTTTAGCAAAGGGACAGAGCAGACATTTTTACCTTGCTGTGTAAATCTGCACTCACATATCTAATTATGGGAAGTTACTGAAAACAGTATTGCTGAGAAAGTACAACTCTCCATGCTGGTATGCCAGTGGAAAGTTACTTATTCCAACACAGCCGATTTTCCTATGGGAAGGGGCTATGCCATAGGCACTTTTACAATACCTTTAGGTATAGACACACTGATAAAACTGTGTTGCTAGTAAGAAGTAAAGAAAAGATGTCACTGGTTTTCTAGAAGTAAACCAAAAAGCCCACATAGTAGCCTTGCTTTCTCATTTCCAGATGAAAACTGTGGCTCAAATGACCACATCAGTGTTGCTAGGGACGTGGCAGCTTCACAAGAGTTAAACACAAAGTAGTCGCCTCTCATGACATCTCCAGTTTTCAATCACCTTAACTTAAGACAGCCTGGATGTTCAGCAGAACCCAGACCTGACAGCCTCAAAGGAAATTCCTCATAAAAATGGGAGGTTGCTGGAGCAGCTCAGACCCGGTAGGGAGGTCGTTCTGCTGTGGGCCTTTTGGGCAGGAGAGAACAGCCTCTGCAATGCAATGGGGCAGTTTGAGAACTGTTCCCCGGTGCTAAAAGGCAACAGTATTCCTCCTATTCATCTGCATTGCTCTTGAACCTCACAGGCTGAAGAACACCAGAGCAAGGAAAAGCACAATCTAAATGTTATTTTCACTTCCGAGCAATGGGTTACAAAGAAAAAGTGATGCTCTTTGACCTGTAGTCCGAAAAAAATGAAGATAATGAAGATACCAGTGCGACCAAGACTATGTCCCCTGCTCCCACCAGGACAGGCAGAGCTCCATGACGCAACTTTGACTTCCAGTCTTATTATTATTAGTATTACACACCTGGCTAACTAAGTTACACTCTATTCTTCAGACTTCAAGCATCCGTTTCCTTCCTCAGTGCCAGTAAAAGGTGGTAAAAAAGTGCTGATATTTCGCTCCTGCAATAAAGTGCTGCTTTCTCCAAAGAGTCACTTTGTCTGACCTCTCTCTCACATTGCTCCTTTCATGCAGAACAGTGCTACAACACCCCTATTCTTTGTACACAAGCAGTCCTTCCTCATGGTGGACTTGCACCTTTCTAGCAAAGAGCGGGATGCTGCACAAGATTTCACACTCCTAGGGGCATTACAGAAGTCTTCCAGTTTCTTAACCAGTCTCTCATGAACTCATTCGCTGGAGGTCTTGCCTGTACACTACACAGGCTCCTGGGAAATAGATCACTGCATGCTTTAGATGCAATTACTTTGAAATCTGGGGAAAGGAGAATCTCATGGTGGGATTAGAAAAGGCAAAAGCTTATATTGCTCGAAATGGAGCTTGACAGATTCATGACGGAGGTTATGAGACATGCCTGCCCCCACTAACAAGGGCTGATTTGATATGCCGGGAAGTCCCTCTAGTCCTACCTTGTTAGTCCAGCCTCTCAAAGACACCCTTGGCTGCTGAAAGCAGCCTTTTGGGTGAAGTTGCTTTTCAGACAACACTGTACAGCAACTTGGTTCAGCAGCTTTTTCCCCACTGCACAGCCACACACACTTCGTTTATTACAGATCACTTTCTTCCATAACACCAAAGCAGAGGCCAGTCTCTCCTTGCTGGAGAGGTCCACAATCATCCTCAGTTACTTACTCCTGGATGATCTTCCACATCACAACCATGAGCTCAGGCTGTGCCCTCCACCCCTGGCGGTGATGCCACTCAGTCAGCCTGGGTGCCGATATTTCTGCATGCTGCAGAGCCTGGGCAGCTCAGCCATGGCTGCACCTTGCACGGCAGCACCAGAGGTACCAGCAGAGCAGAAAGTACATGGCAGTGACAAAGCTCCATGGGGAGCGTGCTGCACAGTCTGCACCAGCAGAGAGAGGGCATGTTAATACTGACGTAGCAAAACCAGGCGATCTTCCTACCACAGCCTCCAGACAACACTTCTACAGTCTTTTCCTGAGGATATTATCGTCTGTAATGGGGAAATGACCTGACACAGCTATTTGGATATGATTTAGCTTTTCTGGAATAACCACCTCTGCAAATGCTCTATATACCCCCCTTCCAAAAAACCACTTTTCTTTCAGAGGTCTCCACAATGGAATTAATCCAGAATAGCAATTTCCCCACATGAAGATAAGGTTTTGGGAAATTTTGTCTTTCTGCTTGCATTTATTTGTCAAGCTTTAAACCATTTCTCTGCCCCCGATGCCTCCTTTAAAAAGAAAATTAGCATATATTATCTCCAACTTTTCTATAAATATTGCCAAAGAGAAATGAGCCCTTTCCTGAATAAATTCGAGAGAAGTCTATACAGTCCTAAGACATTTTACCTGCGAACTACATAGTCACATGAAGCTGCACTTCAGACATTTAAAACAATTTGATCTAGTCACGTGCCATAACCAGAAAGGGAAATGGAGAAAAGAGCTCAGAGGAGTAAAACCCAGATTCCAGATTTTTAGAGGGACCAATACTGGGGAAAAAGCTCCACTTGAATAGTGACTGGAATAAAGACAAGTTACTGTTATTTGCTGACTTTGCATTCAAAACCACACAGGGCAAGTAAGAAACAGTTTGAAAACCTTGTAACTCAGGGTTCCTCCCCTCCCCCCCCCGCCTTCATTGCACATGTGTGCATGTGTACATACTGAACAATCCCTCCGCTGCGGTAGCTACAGGAAAACAAAAAGGATGCAGTGTTTTCATCAGACTAGTTCCGAGCAGGAACTTGCACTCCACATAAAACTGATAAGAGTCAGCAGCAAGGCCCAGAAACTGGTAGAAACAGTCTAAACAAACACACAGACAGAGGTACATCAGAAATACAATAGTAAGTGACACTGCAAAGGTGTTGCTCAGATAATGTTGGGGGGGGGGGAACCCAGAGGACTTCCATCAGTATTTTCAGAAAAATCTCAATTTAAATAAGAATACAGCATTCAAGACATCTTCAGATGGGAAAGACCATGAAACTCAACCTAAAGGAGATGTGCACATTGAAACTCACAGTTAAAAGGAAGACTGAGATGCAATTTTGTTTCTATGTCTGATACACAAGCACTGGCACTTTCTGTTGAGCTAAAAAAGTCTTCAAATCAGTGACCACTTGACTGTCAGTAAAAGCAGTGAATGTGTTTATATCTATTTCCTGAGGACGGCCAGAAGGGTTTCTCTTCCCCCTTGCTGACATACGTTCAACTCCCAAAGCTATTTTCTTTTGCTCTCCCCTATCCCTTGTAAGAGATGCTATCTCTGATTTAATGTTGAGCTGAAGCATACCTGTTGCCTGTAGGTAACACTTGGGCAGCTTTTTCCATCCTTGAATAAAAGGACATGGAAGGACTTAAACCAAGCCATCTCTTCCCAGGCTTGGAAAGCTTCATAAACCTTCTTCATAAGCTGTCCAAAACAGGTGTTTTGAGCCAACAGTTTTTAAACAGCTCATGGAAAAGATCTGCCACTGTTTATTCAGCCTTCACTTCTTACCTGGAGTGCTATAAACCTATTTGCTTCCTAAACAGCCACCGAGGACGCCATGAAAAAGGGCACAGAAGAGACTCAAAATTCAGATATTCTACTCTTGTGCAGAGAGCATCCTCCAAGTTTGCCGCGTTCCCTTCCTCCCCCCCCTCGCAGGTTACCTCCAGCACAAAGCTCTGGGTAGAGGGCTGTGACCAGGTGCTATTTTGGGTGTCCTCTCCCCTTTTCCCAGGGTTGGTCCAAGCCACGTCCCAGCGGGCCCACTGCGGAGTGGCCCTGGATGCCACTAACAGGTGGCTTCGCCCGTCTGCTTGGCACGGCGCTGCCGAGCGAGCGGGAGCGCGGCGGAGCGGAGCAGGCAGCACACGGGGAGCTGAGAGACACTCGCAACACTTACTGTTTATGTCAAGGCCCTCGGCCCCCAAGGGACCCATTTTCACATAATCTATAATTATCTCTTCGCTTTAATCGCCTCGTCACTTCTGAGGCTCTCCTGGGCACAGGAAGAGGAAAAGCTCATTAACTGAACCTTTTCTCCTCTCTCCAGCCACCCATAGCTTTTAATTGCTTGGTGTTGTTATTATCTATCAGTGCAACTGGGATCATTTTCATAAGAAAGGGTGGTGGGAGGGAGGGAGGCAGGAGTGGGTCCCTGAGGTATGCACCACAGACAAACCTTTGCTTTCTCAATTATTTATGCCAGCTGAGGTTTTACAAGCTGAATAAATCCATAACTCAAGTTTATTTTGAACCGGCAGGCTGTCCCGGGGGAAGTGTTGCCCACTTGCCGGCACACTTGTGTGCCGTCCTCCGAGAGCAGCCGGGACATAGCAAGACATGTGTCATCCAATTCCCCACCCGTTGCTGCGCCACCACACGCACTTTGGTAGATTAGCGGCGGCAATGGAGAGGAGGTGGCCATGCAAACCCCAAATAGAAGCTGCCGCTGAAGGATGCGCTCTCCCAGAGGGAAGGCAGCCGCGAGCCAAGCTTCCCCTTTGCACAACAAAGCAAAGCCCCAAGGGTCACAACTCTGGGGACAATAAAAAGGGGGGGAAGCAATAAACTTGGCAATCATCTTGAAGTCAGGGACCTGCCTGCTAAAGATGACCAGAAGACCATCCATTTCTAAATAACACTGACCTGAAAAGAAACCCAAACCCCAGCTGCCTGGACCCGCAGGTGTTTTGTTTGAGGCACGCCACGGCTGAGCACACCATGGGCTGCTTGGGCTCCGCACAACCAGGAAAGCTCTTCCACAGGGACGGCACAGCCCAGCATTTGTGCAAGCGACAGACATCTGCGGCACAGCCACCCAAATGCATGTACAATACCAGCACAAGCCTGTAATTCCCAACACGGCATGGATGCCGGCTCTCACATCTCCACAGCTTTGGACTCATTTCCAGCACCGGTGTTGCAGAAAGTGGGGCTGGAGGGAGAGAACAAAACCCCAATCGTGCTCCAGAACGCTGGGCTCATCTCAAAAGCTGTCGCCGCTCCAAAGTAGCATCCTTGCAATGGATGCTGGAAGTAGCTCTTTAAAATTCAGCAGCCTTTGTGCCTGACCACACGCAGCGACCTCTGGTATTTTCTGCCAAAACAGTTCATTTGTCTCACACAACAACTAATCAATTCCCGAGGCCATCCATCACGGGGACTCGCGCGAGCCGGCCCGGCAGCGGGGCCAGATGGCGGCTGTGTTAGTGGGATTAATACAATTCTGATAGATTACACGGCATCAGGCGGGCTCCCAAATACGAGGGGTGCCTGCTCCGCACCCAGATCCTAAACGAAGCCCCACTCGCAACCGGTGTCAATCCTAAGCATCATGGGAAAGAGCAGAAGTTTCTACGAGAGAAGGGCTTCTTCAGCATCCCTCAGGATAGAAATTGTAAAGCCAAGCTCAGGGAGGCCCCCATGCCGATCAGTGGACGTCGTTCCCATCCTGGCACACAGCAGAGTGCAGGAGGGCTCCTCCAGTGGAAGGGGAAAGGGACACGGACGCGTTTCGCAACATTATTTTGCATTCTCCATCTGCCAAGTCAACGCTTTTGTTTCCTGGAAACACTTGTAAACTGCCTACCCCTTCATCCCCGCTTTAAAGTTGAATTTCCAATGCTACAGTATTTTTGGCATCTACCTCAGTTTGTGTCTGAGATTAGATTTATATTGGTGACACATCAGTCACCCTCATCTCACTGCTCATTTCCCAGGTTTGTGAAACTGTAATTATAGCTATTTGATCATGAAAGAGCTCAACTACTACTGCTTTTGTTCTGGTAATAAGATCAGAAAAGAGACAGAAAGCTTTATGCAGCAGTAGAAAAAAACGCCACGATACCCAGCCTGAAATCACAGATAATTTCCACATCCTTCCTTCCAGAGGAACCTCCAAGTCCCATCATCAGTCACCAGCACGCATTATTTTTATGTAATGCCCAAAGCGAGATAAGTGATTTGCAGAGAAACACAGAGGCAGAGCACTATGCTAATACATTCTGCAACTGCTCCCCATTAGTCATTGGGGGTACTTGAGCTCTTTATTGCCAGGGTTTATTAATGACTCCTAATTGATGACCAGTGCCCAGCACCCCAAAGTAAATAACTGCTACACCTCATTAGCTCAAGAGACCTTATCCTGATTTGAGGATTGATCTATGAACACACAAATTGCACTGATTTAACTGAATCTCTTTCTAAATTGATTTAATTAGATCGGTATAACCTGTTTCTATGGATGCTCTTGAATCTATTTGGAATCAGTGCAATGTACTTCTGTAAGCCAGACTGACCATTTTTCTATCGTGTTCTCAAAGCAAAAACATTTGAGATAATTAGTGATAAGGCAAAATCAGCCCTGGCACCACCCCAGTTCCTCCTACTTCTGATCCACCGGACTTTAGGGTAGGGTATGTTTACTCTACTTTGTCCAACATTTATAGATTTGCACCCTAAACCCCAAAGCATTTCATTCCATAAAAGGAATGTAAGCACTATTTGTGCATAATTCTAGACCCTCTGTTTGAAAGCAATGGCATTGCTGCTTTGCTTGGTAAATTACTGCTGATCGTAAACTAGTGGTTTACACTATTTAAAATGGGATCTTTCATCTTCCTATATATAATAGTAGCAGCTTCGAGGAGGTTAATCATTTGTTAAACTGTTCAAAAGCTTCTGGTAAGAATAAAATAAGTGAACCTGCTTAGGTGAACCTTCAAAACTCTGCACTTGCATTCTTGTCTATCTCCTGGTGCAAGGTGAGGTGGTGAAGATGCCCAGGCTCCAGATAAATTAGGCAGCCTTTTCCTGCCTTTGCATCAGCGGAATCCTCAAGGGTGTATGGTAGGCTGTGTTTGCAGAGTAGCGCCTGCTGAGAAATTGCTTTCAGCATTCTGTCAAAACCCAGGGCTGATGAGGACTCAAGTTTTAGTTTTTAGTACACAAAAGATTTTTTTTTTTAATGCTTATTCCAGGTTCCTCAATAGGATAAATATTTCCCTGTTACAGGATCATATCAACAGCCCTGGGAAACAGAGACTAAAGTGGTTTGATTTATATTCCAATTTTTGCAAGCTTGTTATTAAGGTTCAGTAAGGCCCACCATACACAACGGAGTCAATAAAATAGTCTGCATCAAAGCTTCTTTTCTCAGATCTTAGGTTTCTAAGTAGTATATGCATACACACTGAACTTTCAGCATGGGACTTACCAGTAACTATCAATGTGTTTAAGTTTATGCTGGCTCACGCTATTAAGTTTTCTTTCCCCTTAAACATTTCATTTTCTTCCTCTACAGAAAATGCCTTTTTTTTTTTAAGACTACATTTTATTTACAAATGCACTGAAGTATTATTGAATGCTAATCTTACGGTCTTATAAGCAACCAGTCACAGCCTCAGAAAAGTCACCCTTCTCAGGTGAGTGGTATTACTATGGAGACAATTCACTCCATGCTTTAAATAAACTTGGATGCCCAATTGAATGCATAGGGCTATCCTTCTTTGGCTCATCTGCTTGCAGATTTTGTACCAGTGCAATTTTGCTGTTTAGGGCTATGCTTTTCCTATTATAATTATCACCATTAGAGATGTGCCTATACTTGCGCATATTTATTCCCTGTTATAGTAAGAGAATGAACAGTAGACAAAAGCCCTAATACATGGAAAACTGCACCGAGAAATCTGAACCTGTACAACCTGCCTGTGGGTGAGATTATGATGACACTTGCCCACTTCCTACCTTGCAATTGAAGAGACAGATGCCTGCGAGCCAAGCTGTACTAATGGACCACATGAATTTCCATTCTGCCAGCAGAGACAGGAAACTTCATTTAACTCACTTTCAGCAGAATTGTCCTATTCCAGCTGTGTCAGAAACTACATCTGCCTACAGCCAGTACAGCTATGCTATACTAGACATACAGCACATACGTTCCTCATGGTACGTTTGGGAAAAATGTATTTGGAGCTGTACTTACCTTCAAGTCCTGCACAAGTCGTTCTCATGGAAATAAAGACAAAAATATGACAAGAAAATTTAGTCAAGCCAATCAGGGCAAACTCTGTTTTTCTGTATATTGTGCTGTATTTCATATGCAAGAAGGGGCATAGGCAGTACTTGGGATAGCCAAGACTCCGTAAACACTGTAAGACTAAGCATAGCTCATGCTTAGCACCCAACACTGGGCAGCACTGATACGTTCCACTCCTAAAAGAACAGCTTGAACAGGATTTAAACCACAAGGTCAAACTATGACACGGAGGATGTTGGCTGAGACCTACATTGACAGAGCAGGGAAGAAAAGGATCTTGTGGCTAGCAGAAGTGCTATTCCTCACACAGTGTGTTAAACCAAGGTCATACCTGACCACCTCTGGTCAAGGTCCAGGTGCAAGTTAAAGATGTGTTGGCTCTCCAGGTGAGGTGGAGAAGGCTACTCCTGGCCAACTGTTCCATCTCACTACAAAGCGGATTGCAACACCCAGGGAAGTGCCTGCACTACTGCTGAGCACAAAATTGCCTCCAAATTTGCTTACTCAGAATGCAGCCATATCATTTTGTACCCAAGTTCCTTGCAAAGGGTTTGGAGCCACCTGCTCAAGATTTATTTTTCATTAGTTTGTGACAACAAGTCAAAGAAACACTGTGATAGAGTTCTAACACTTCAGGCAAGTTCTCAGCAAGCTTGGGAGGCTGTGCGTAGAGAAATCAGTGCTTATCTTTTAATTTCCTGGGACTAAAATGATGCAAGACATTCAATAAAACAAATGGGATTACATACACATAAATGGATGACTGCAACATGACAGCAAACACTGCTCAAAAATTTAGTCTTCCCTGACTGTTCATCTTAACTAAGAATACAATCCTGTATTCTGAAAGATCCTCCAGACAACCGTTTAGGTATTGGAGTTAATATTATACCCATGATTAGTTGTCCGGAACAGTAAAAACCAACCAAACAAGAAAACCCAGCTGTCCTTATTCAGTAGCTAATGGCACTTACTACTTGCACCTTGACAGTTTCTAAATAGCAACCATTCTAGTTCAGTAAATGCGTTTCTGCTACGCGAGCTGCGGAAGCTAGAAAAAATTAAATTTGATATAGGGTACAAACTCTCCCTGAAGGCAAACACTGTCCAACATTAAAACCTTCACTGAACAATCCTTAATGAATGTATTGGTAAAGAAATAACTACTTGAAAGAGGTAGTGTCTGAATAGCTTTCTATTAAAAATACCCAATATTACCTTTTTTAGCCATATAACTGAAAAATGGGAAGCCTTGCCCTTCCCCCACATCTCGCGCTAGGGAAAGGTTACTACCTGGCAATGATACAGGCAGTTATTGATTTAAATGATTATGGACCTGAAAAGTTCTTTCCTGTCATTTATTATCCTGTTGTAGTTGCCACCACACTTGTGCAATATTGAAAAAAAAAAAAAAAAAAGNCAAAATGACATTAGAAAAATACTGTTTTAACTGAAGTCCGGCACAAATAATCACCTGATTGTTTCCTCTTGATATAATGAGCTGACAACAGGGCCTCCAAATGCAGTTTTGCTTTCCTTTCCCCTCTTCTCTGCTGTCTGAAAGAAAAAGAAAGATTGGTCCAGCATCCTGGCTCCCATCCCGTTCCAGCCTGTGCCACCCCTCTGCCATCTCCCCCCCCTTCCCCTGCCTCAGAGATGGCATCAGCCCTCTGGAAGCCTCATCTTCATGGTAGACAGTACCCCATGACCCTGCTCCATCCAGAATAGCTGGATGGATCTCTCAGCAAACCAGATCAATGCTCCTCTGAAGGTGGCCCAGAAGGGTCACCCAAAAGGTAGGCTTGGCATCCTCACCATCCCGCTCGCGACAAGCCAAAGCGTTGCTTCCTCAGCACTCCCAACCATGGCCCCTTAGGACCCAAAAGCTGAGCCTCTGTGAGGTAGCATAATGTTACGTTACTAGATTGCAAAGCTTGCCTTTATAAATCTATTTAATATAGATTTAAAATTAAATTTTATAATGGGCAGCATTTCCAAATGATTTACTCCCAGGAACTCTAGGATTCTGCATGTTTCCCACCATAATAGAAATGAACAATTAGAATAATGATTGATCGATACAGAGCCTCAGGCCTACCTTTTCAAAAATACATCTCGCAGCTTGGGATCTTCAATTGCCTGACTTTACATTGATGCCAGACTTTCAGCAAAGGGCATGTGCCTGCTGTCTGAAAGCCTGACCATATTAGGGGGTACAGGGCACCAGAAACCCTAACTCTTCTTAGGGCATCTATGTTGGCCTTCAGGTAAGCAGTCAAAGCTGGTTTGCAATTCGCAGCAGTAATTCCTTATAAAACCAACCCGTTAACTGCAACATGCTGTTGTCAGTGGACAGTTCTGTGGCTTTCTGTGATGACAGATTATCACACCCAGGGTGAATAAAATCAGAAACGCAGGGAAAGCCGTCTCAACCTCTAGCAGTCTCTCAGTAGCTGCAATATGTTGCTGATTACACCAAAAAGCGTTGCTGCCTCATCAGAATTCTACGTAGAAAGATGTTGATTTTTTTTAAAGTAAAACCTGCTTACGTTTCTTTTTCTTCCTGTTCCCTAGGTTGCTTTTGTTTTAAATCAATTTACTGTTTCCCCACAGTACATTTACTTTTACATTTTGCCCAGTTTGAGCCAACCAGTTCCACCTTTCAGCTCTCCCATACCAGCCCAAAGCTGTAATATTTGGGTTTGCACGTATCAGACATACTTGTGTATAAGAAAAAATGGAAAGGAAATTGGCTTCAAAAACTATCCTATGGTGACTAGGCTTTCTCTAATTTAGAGTAAAAGGCAACATGAAGTTCTTCTTTCCTGAAGGGAAAGGGCTTCAGAGTCTTTACAGTGCAATGCCCTCCTTAAAAAATTATTTAGCAGAGAACCCTACTGTCCATCAATTACTTGCACACCACTTATAAAGAAAATTTATTTCAGATCACCTGATAGTACATGCAAGAGTTCTCTCTATAAAACGAAGCTATACTCACAACTAGTCTACCTTCTTTGATATTGAAGGACAGTGGTCATTCAACCAGTATCAGAAACTACAAAAATTTTTTAATCTATATTCTTTCATCTCTTTCCACTACAGTTTTTGGTTGTTGCTTTTTTTCCCAAGGTCAGAAACAACACTTGAGAAAATACATTTCATCTTTCTAGAGTCAGAAATTGTAAAAAACCGTTTCTTGGATTAAGTTCACCTTCTTTGCACAACCAGTGCATTGCTACCAAAGATTAATCATGTTGATTGAGTGCACAAGGTCATCAGGAAACCTAGCAATAAAGGCTTTCCCAAAAATGCTCAGGCAAAAACTTTTCTGGCTTTTAATCCACATACAGGTTACTTTGTCCAAGTAGCTTTTATCTCATCCCTTCCACACAGAAACAGGTAACTCAATATTCAATTTATGAATGTTGAACCAAGCTTATTTCATCACAGTCCTCAATATGTAGAACAAGTTTATGAAGAATGTACAGAAAAAGTCTCAGCTATCCTCTCAGGATTTAACGTGCGCCTCTAGTCAGCAAAGTCATGAAAGACAGCATCGTGGCTCCCCCATTCATCACCACCAGACTTCCCAAGGGGAATCTGTCCAGGCTACAAGGAACGCTTCTGCCCAAAAATGTTAACTCTGCTTCAACGCAGGTACAAACTGGTTTCTTTCCAGCCATCCTTGACAACTTGCCTACGCCATGAGCTCATCTGCCCATTTCCAATATCTATACTACCCAGCCTGCCAGGGACTCACACACAGTATCCGAGCACAACGTACCAAAATGGGTAATGAAAAAGGTGGGACAAATCAGTTGCTCCTTCCAAACCACATCACAGCTATTGCACTAACAGGAACCAGTGTTTTTATTTGTTGCTCACACTAGCTGATGAGATGAGTAACACGCAGACGCACTTTCCTTCTCAAATCTCTTGACATTTCTACAGCAGAAAGAGGCTTTTAGGGCTGGAAAGACAAAGGAAACACTACATATACACAGGTAACGGCCAGCGAGTTTAAAGTCACATTAGCTTGCAAACCACAATGAAATTAAAAACTGACACTGCAAATTCTCTCTCTCCTCCTTTAAAAACAGGCAGTAATAATTAACTATGTGGCTCTCAATTAAGCTGGCTCAATTTCTTTCACTGCTGGCAGTGCTGTCCAAAAGCACTGCAGATACACATGTAACTAATGACAGTTAAAAAATAACACGATCCCAAGCTCCCATAATTTGCAACCTGAAGCCCAGAGAGATGACAGCAGTATTATCTGCAGTCAGGACCTTGTAAGAAAGATGCTGTATAAAAGGCAAAATTACTGTGCGGTCCATGAGCACGAGGGGCTTGCCCTCGAACAGCCAGTTAAAAACTGTGGGAATAAAGGGGAATTTGTGACAGCATGGGAAGAAACCTTGGAGATTGTATTCTAGTGCCAAAGCACAGGTAGTGGTATGTAAGAGATGCGGGAAGACATAATAAAGAAGTGTAAGAGATGCCTTAAGAGGCACTGGAATTTCTCATGTCTTCCCCTAACTCTTGCCCATTGATTCTTTGTTGCTTGTGTACAATTAAGGCTGATATCAAAGTCACTATTACTCTTGACAGTTAACTTTGGTAGGTGGATCTGGTTGACCAAAGCTAGCATAAATCACGGGCAAATATGTGCTTCAGTATGCAGCATACGTACTCATTAAGAGACATTTTCAACTCCCCTGACTCCCAATGCGCTCTCGGACTGGCGCAGGGAACTCCACTAAGCCCAGAACTATCCTTCTCAAATGTCACCAGGAATGCCAGGAGAAAAGTCACACTCCTCCCGGAACAGACAGCAGAGCATCCTCATCTCTGCCTCAGTGCACTGTATTTGTCAATAAAAGACCAGCTCGATTCAAGGTACAATCGCATCTCGACTGGCTGTCACTGACAATGCTGCTCCAGACGGCCTCAAAGCCTGACAACCACTTTCTGAACTAAATGGAAATACAGGGACTAATATTTGCTAACATCATTAATTCATTTTTTTCTCCACCCCCACTTCTCCTTTATCCACGATGTCAAGATGTATACCTTTAAATTGTTGTCAGCCATAAAACAGAAGTCGTGTCCCAGTTCAGAGGTTAACATATAATGACAGACACATTAAAAAACCCTGTCCAATGCCTCACTGACAATTTCAGCTCCATCTTCTCTTCAACGAGACAGTAGCTCAAACTCACTTATAAGCTTTAACAACATTAAAGTCTAATCGTGATTGAAAAATAAAGGAGAAAAAGAAGATAGTTTTATCATACCAAGCGTTATGGAAACGGAAAACAATTAGAGACAAACATTTTCTTTGTGAGGGTTTTGAGTTCACCTTCTATTTGGGTCTTAAAAGTCTCCCATGATCACAGCACGATCCATTTATCTTCTTGCATTTTAGGAGAGCAGGATGAAAATTATCGTCTAAGAGGAAGAGTGGTAGTTTCCTATTGGGGGTTAGTTTGGTGGGCCAACCTCTTGCTATATCCCTGAAGACAGGACAGGGATTTATTATTTTTCATCTCTGAGCCCAAGCTTTGTTCCAATCTACACAAAACAGGCTACAAAAGATTTAACAAGATGGCACTTCCAAGGGCCCTTCCGATGACTCACTTCAAACTAACATGCCAGAACTCATTATAGAGATGCAAGTGAACTTACCATCAGCGATTAGCTGGGACTGAACTGGACCAAACGGTACACAACTATTTTATATGTAGGGCAAGGGACTCATGAATCTGACAGAGGGAAAGGTATAGAGAAGTCCTACAAAGATACTACAAAACAGCACGTTTCAGTAAAGCTTTTGAAAAAAAAAATATCGTAACTTGGAGTTATCAGAAGAGCTAGATCCTAGGCATGGACTAAGCGTAGGGCATCCCAGTTTTATCCAGAGCGAAAGGAGAACTCTGCCTGGTTAGTTTCGCATGTCTAGACACCCAGCACTTACAGCAATAGCTGTTTGGCAAGGCACATGGCTGTGCTGCACTACACGTCTGTCATCCCCCCAATTCCCTCACATCTCACTCTGGCTTTTCTCCACACCCAAAGCCTTTAAGTAGCTTCACATAAATATATATTTAAGAAAAAGAGAAAGCCATTAGCAAAAAGGTTCATCTCATTGAAATACTTATCTTCGAAGTTACACTGGCTAACGCCTTAAAACGGTCAAGACTTAAATTCTTCATCTTGGAAACAGAACAGTGAGAAAACTTAAATGAGAGCTATGCATCAGGATCTCACACCTGAGCCACCGAAGTGCATGGAAGAAGTTATCTCAGGTTACGTTCAGAGGGTACTATTGTATTACTTTCTCTTCCTCTGAACCTGATACAACTTGACTCAGAGCAGCAGCTGTAGCTGGCTTTAAGGGATGGAGACAAGAAATACTCCCAACAAAATTACTACAAATAAAACTTCTCAAGTGTTTGCACTGCAGCAAATACATAGCGCAGATTCCAACTTGCATTTGTTCTGCATAATTCACCTTCTTACAGCTCACCCGTTCCTCCGGCCGCAGGTGTCTGCATGGCATGCTCCCTGGCTTCCCTGCAGGGCCCTGCGCAGAACCCAGCGCTGGGGCCACGGACATGGCATTACCTTGCTTCGTATCAGTTTGCAGAAAGGGGTAAACACAGCAGCAGAACAGTGAAATGCCCTGCTCGACAGGAACGTGGCAGTCTTCAGCAGCCACCAAAGAAGCAATCAAAATCAGCCTTGGCTTCGCAGTGTGCCTGCAGGGCTCTGGGGTGCAACAAAGGGTCCTGAGCCACCGAGCCTGGAGGAACTGCAAGTGCCAGACGTTCACAGAATTCTGCTTGGCAGGGGCAGGAGAAACCCTGGCACACACCCCAGCTCCCCAAACTACACGTGGGAGGTGATCAGCAGCTCCAGCCTCGGCTGCCATGACAGGACAGGTGACATCCTGTAAGCCTGTCAGGCTCACATGAAGGTATGAGTAAATCCCTGAAGTGTGCTCATGGAATTGTAATTAAGCTGGTATAGTCCCAGGTAACAAATTTTACGGAAGACACTTCACAGAGTTAACCCAACGAGTAGACCTCAAGGCCTGCTTTGCTGGCAACCATGTCCCCTTAATGCTCTGGATTAAAATTTCTGGACATAATTTGAGGAGTGATGATTATTAAGGAGGCAACAGGAAAACACATAAACTCTCCTAAACTTTCAGACGCTTGCCCCCCTCCTCTCCCTCTGTGCCATGGCCTGGCCATCCCCCTGGGAAGGGAACTTGGGCAGACACTAATTGTATTTGACAGCAGCAATTACACGCAAGGCTGGAGATTAGAAGCTCGTTAATTGTGTGTGCCATAATTGCTGCTGTCTTTTCCTTCGCTAGTTAAGGCCAGTGCCAGGAGAGCCAAGGGGAGGAGGGTGCTCTCCACCCCAAATGCAGGTGGTCTGAAGATGAGAGCCCTTGGACACGGAGGAGATGTCCCCTCTTCCCCCAACACTGCGGGAGGCTCCTGACCCTGTAACAATGCAGGAGGGTCCTCCGGCAGAGTGGCTAATGAAGCATGAAATGAGGACAAACAATGTCCTCTTCCAAAGGTATTTTCCACCTGTTTCTTTCTGACTCTACAGCTTGGCTGAACTTCATGCTACCTGCAGCAGGAGGGAAGGTAAATATTAACCCTTCAGAGGTGATGCTACTAAAGGATTTTTTTTTTTTTTACCATCTATAAAATTAGGTGCTGTATTAAACACTTGAACAGGATTCATAAAATCCTCCCTTCCCCACTAAAGTGTATGAGCTCAGCATTTCTTGCCACTCTTTACAGACTAGCAGAGGCCAGTTATATCCAAACAAGATAAAAATACACATCGGCTGAGGGCAGCATCCCTGTTAGACCCTGCTGCAAAGCCACCTTTCATGAAAGGCTGCTGTACCCTCCGCACCAGCCGTATTAATGGCTGTCATAAACGGACTATTTTAATATTCCTCTCTCAACAATCCTTGTTGGCTTCCAGCAGCAGCTCAGCAAGAGTGTGCACATGACTCAGCACCTGGAGCGGTTTCAAGAGACCACTGAGGATCTGTACAATTTGAGCAAACTGTCCTATAAAAAAATGGCAGTATGCTCTGCCAGATAACACCAGGGTTTTTTTTTGTTTGTTTTAAATATTGCAGAGAGTTTAGTTAATATTCCATTAAAGGCTACACAAAAAAAAAATTCTTTTAAATCTCATCGCAGAATTTCCTCTTATAAACATTATCTAAGCCAGGGAAAATATTTTCCAGATTATATTACAAAAATAAAAACAAACATACTATAATTAATGTCATAGTTAAACAGTGCTGCGATCTAAAACAAGGCTTTGCAGATTACTCATTTAACCTATAATGATTTAATTAATAGCTACACCATAATCACAGTTGGAAATTAGTAGTAAAGACAGTCAGGGGAGGGGAAATAAATGTAAAATGATTAACATAATTTTGAGCAAGTTTTATGCTTGCTAGTAGCTGTGATTTCATGACTCACTGTATACACTTTAACATATGCATGGAATGAAATAACGTGCTCAATCAAAAAAACCTGATGCAGTGGCTTCCAACAGTTTTTGATTTGTGGACTTTTTTTTTTTTAATGGAAAAACAGATACGGAGGTGGCAAACAAGACTGACAGCAGAGTCTCCTTTCCTCATCTCCTTTTTGTGGACGCTGCAGTAACTTACAGAGTCCCAACATCTGCAGACCAAAGGGTGAAGCGAGTGGCCTGTTTGCACCCTTCCAGCATGAGACAGCTTGCAGAAATCAGGGGCTTTCATGAGGGGAACACAGAGCACTGCATCGTCAGCCCTGGAAGCAATCAATCACTTCTGTCACATCACCCGTATGAAAATCCACAAATGCCCAGCCAGAGGGGACCAAGCTATAGATACAAACACAGCCTGTACTGTAATTGCTGAATTTTGTCAATCTAATACAAGATATTAATTTACATAGATTTACACAGCCATTTGTATAAGCAAGAAATATATTCCGAGCCAAACTGGAAATACTGAAAGGCTACATAGCTTGGCATGAAACATGTGCTCTGAAGCTTGAAAACTGAAGGCAACACTAACTTTTCAGATATAAAGAAAGGACATCAGCCCCCACCCCTAGCCTGCCTCTTGACATATTCATCCTCTACTTGCTGGAGTGACACTGGACCAAACAGCATCACAGCAGCAGCGGAGGCAAATTTTCCCATTCGCAAAAGGAACAGCTCCAAGGCTGCTTGACCAGCGCTGCTGAAATTTGTTTCCTCCAACAGATCTGGGTCATGCAGGCAGAGGGTGGATTTATGAGCTCTGCAGACAGAGAAATGGCAGAATGAAGAGATCTTCATTGGTCCCTGTCCCCACAGACTCAGGCAAGGGAAGGATCAGAGCATCCCAGCAGGAACAGAAGGTTTCTGAAGTTGCGATGTAACCCTTCACAGGCTCAGCCAGAAGGATGCAGCAGGCTCTGGAGGCAGCTGCCTGCTGAACAGCCTTTAGTGCTGTGCACTGACAATGTGTCTGAGCCTTTATATGCCTTTGTGTTTGTTAGTTCAGCTCAAAGTACTTATAGGATGCTCTAGAAATGTTTATGGAGTACTGCCTTTTCTTACAATAGGAATACTTGGGCACTATTATACCCAGTTACCTAAGTACTAGACAATACTCTTTTAAAGGATAACTCCTTTTCCACTCTAAGAAACAAACAGCATTTACAAGACATTAGCCAATGTCTTAGCTAACATCCAAACAAAATCTTAATCTCCAGTAATTACACTCAATACCTTCTTGATACTTCATGTAAAGAACAAACTAAACATAACCACTTAACATTTTTCTAACCCAAAAAGCTGTATTTTCACTAAAGAAACAGCTTAAAAGCTTATGTTATACACAAAACAATTATGGCTATTTTCTCCTAACTGAAAGCGTATACTATTTTTAATTAACACATTCTCACTTAAACCAGCCTTTACATAGCCATATGAAGCAGCAGGGTACATGGACTCCTCCTGCATCTGAATACCATCATGTAAATATCTACAACTCCACACCTAAAAATCAAGGCATTACATACTCCACTGTAAGATAAACCCATAGTTTCTACCCAAGTTCCTGAATTTTATTTTTTTTTTTAACAGCCTCTGACACAGCAAGTTGAAAGTTCTGCAACAGCTTCAATTACTTTGAAAAATTGGAATTTTTAATTAGAGGTTGCACCCTTCCCCATTCAAAACAGTCGCGCTGCTAGCACAGCCTGGTGGGCTGCTGACCAAATCAGGAGCAAGAGTTTGACAAGAGCTTCTACCATGAACTTCTGAGCAAGTCGTAGAGCAAGCCAAAGCCCACCTCGTGACACAAACAGAAGAGACTGACCCTACTCCTCCCATCCTCACTCACCACCTTGCTTTACTACTCAGACCAATAGGACTTGGGTCTATTAAATCAGCCTATTCTGGGTTTCTAGGCACCCCAGGAAGATACTTGGGGTTCATGGATGTCAGGGAGGCTCCCTGCTGCTTAGAAAGTGACCTGGCCAGCAGGAAGCTGACTGAGCAGAGAAAACGCCTCTTACCCTCCTGGTCCTCCCCATCTCCCCTTCCAGCTTCCTCTTTGGTTTTCCTCCCCTTTCAGACCCCGCTACATCAGGCTGATATTCAGCCTGCTCTGCTTTCTGCCTCTGCCCCAAGATCCTAACTGCATCTCCACTGCCCGCTTACCTCTCCTGCCTCTATAGCCCTTGATGGCATCCTGCTTGGTTCCACACCTCTCCTCTGTCAGCCCATGCAGCAGCCTCCCCAGATCCCAATTCTGTAACGTTGCCCAGCACTACCGAAAGCTTCATTTTCCATCTTGCTTCAGCTGGTGAAGTTCCAGTACAGAAGTAAACCTAACAGGAAAGTTTTGACTGCTGGAGGAGTCACTTCTCATGCCACAACACTGTTTGTTTCTGCTTCCAGCTTCGCACAGCCACTTCACAAAAAGAAGCTTTTCAGTACTTTCGTTATCCACGTTTTTGTTGCTGGGGAGCAGAAGCGTTACTGCTGAAGTCTGCAACACATGAAAACAACTGCACGTGGCAGTTAAAACCCTTCCTTGCCTTGCCAGGAACTGCCACCCCAAGGCAGAAATGGCAGAGGGCAATACCTGGTTGCATCTCAGCCACTTCAGCTTGCAGGCTGACATCTTAACGAATTCAACCTTGCCATCTCAATTTAAGCCAAGATGTATCTCTCCCTGGATGTATCAGCACCTATCCATTTTCTGTCAACTCAGCCATAACAGGAACAGCCTTCAGCAGAGCATCAGCAGTAACTTAAACCTGATCTGATGTTGAGATGCTCTCTCAGCTAGGAGAGCACTTGCTCAAGTGAAGTTTTAAGACCCCAGAGCTCAGCTGTGTCCCATGCCTCCAAACCCACAGCTGCAGGATCACAGAATAATCAGGTGCTGTGGGGCTGCTACCTGTGCATTACAGACACACAGCAAAACCTGTTACTTCTGGACATCTATTAAGAGGGAAAGAAAAAAGCAATTAGGTCCCTACTGCACAGAAAGTTACACAGTAGAGTAACCTGCCTCATGCTGTTACAACTTGTCATCATTGAATGCCAGGAGTTTGACTTTTTTATATATATATAAACATTTATTTCTTTTTTTTCCCCAGTTGCCTCTGGTATGTCTGGCTAGCATGCAGTGTCTTAATCCACCAGTAAGCCAGGAATCATGATGCCAGGATGCTACATGCATCACTATGCTGCAGCAGCACACACAGCATCCGCAAGGCAGAGCTATGTCTCTAATTATTCTTTTTTCTGAATACATTCCAGATAGTAAAAGATATTTCTTTTGAATTAGTGCAAGATGATGAAAATTAATTCACCGATATATTCAAAAGGAAAAATATTTCATCTTTGCTTAAATGTTTAGCCAAAATCACTGCATTGGTAGCCAAAAGTGACAAGCCCCCCATTTCTTGCTTGCAATTCCGGAAAACAACTACTGTTACATGCTCAAGTAGCTGCAAGAGAATACATTATGCTGCCCACAGTACACTAACAACACAGTACATCAGCACTGCTGGATCTGAGCTGGAAAAATAGGGGCTAATATCGTTACAAGCAAAAGTTAGGCTTGCAGGGATAGCAAGATTGTATATTTAACATGCAGAATGTTTTTAGCAAGATCAGGCAGCTTAAAACGAGAGAGAAGAGGTATAAATCCTTGTCACGATAATCCTTTACTTTGAAGAAGTTCAGGAATATAGAAACATGGGTAACCTCTGTACAGGATTCCAGTGCAGCTTTCAGTATGCGACTATTTGCATTGCTGGTTTGCTTTCTAAACTTCAACCTTTCTAAAATACAGGCTTGCAGCTTGGCACTGTTGTATTTCAATCAATCGCTTGAATGAGGATTGCAATGTCATAAATAAAAGAAGCTAAGACTATAAATTTCTGCGGAGATGTAAAATCAAAGAGAACAATCCAATAGACTCCCAGGGGGTGGGAGACTGACACGTATTCCAGCTGTTTATATTTCTACTATGAGACACTTGTTCATTTTAACTTTTCGCTTATGCACAGCTTGCCAGAACTGCAATTCCAAAACCACTGAATATCTCACTCTGGATCTGGCATTTTGGTTTGTGCTTTACAACAAAATGCAGTGGCAGAGGAGAAGCAGCCCTATAATTTATCAAGCTTGTCTACAGGCAAAATCCCAGACCACCACAGCTGACAGTCCCACCGGCACAGCACCCCAACGCCTGGCACACGAGTTACTTGCTAGAACAAAGCATCCTCAGGACATCTCTGATAACTCCATCCTCAGGGCATGGGATAATGCTAAACAACCGCCAAACTCCCATCTACGCTGTCACTGGTACGAACAGAAGTTACGCATACTATTTTATTAATCCGCTCGCTCACTTAAACAACAGCCAAGGGATGGCAGTATTATCTTCACAGTACTGAGTGAGGGAGGACTTGCACTGCCCATGAGCCTGTGCTGCTCTTAAAAACAGTAAGTATAAATAGGAAACAATTTGATTTGCTGCTCAGAGCATAACAGTCTACACAACAAAGCAGGTAGGTGACACACTACCTCCTACTTGGTGCGCCAATATTGAGCTATCTTGCATGGAATAAAATTGATAAATAGTTACGTGTGCAAAGACAGGGACAGAAAGCTAGCAAATAACCTGTGGACAGCTTTGTTTATGGGTAGGACCTATATCAAGTACTTAAAGCATCAGCACACTTTCCTCATGAGAAGGTGCAGAGAAATTTAGTTCATGTGTAAGACAGTAAAATATCAGACTACAAACAACAGGAACAAGAAAACATCCTCTTGCTAGTAAGAAAAATTGGTTCTGAAAGCATGCTCCAACAGCAAAACACTCAAGTCCTAACTTGTGCAGCTAATAAACTGCCATTTTTCCAACCTGGATAAAATAAGGTGGATCACACTGCCTATAGTCTTGCTTGTATGAGTACGGTGTACACAAACTGCGAGCTTTTGTTAGCTATGGATGGCACAGATCCCCTCCCAGAGGAAGGCTGCATCTACCACTAACTCCGCTTGCGTGCTACAGACTGTCCCTCACACAGCTGGCAAAAGGCAGCACGGCAGAAGAATCCATCTGTGTTAAGATCTAACCCCTCTCAGGACGTATATCAAACCCCAAGGTGGTTCACAAAAAAACCCAACTCGGCAGTTTGCAAGGCTGCCTAAACCAGAGGACACTGCAGTCTTACATGCCCCAAAGCCAGAAGCTGGGGTGGATCAGTTTTTTGATTTTGTTCTTAATTTCTAGTGCTTCCTTTTCTGTTAAAGGAATAAAACAATACAGTTTTTGTTTGTTTGTTTTGGTCTTTTTTTTTTTAAAGGGGAAAAGCCCAATTAGAGTTTATGAATTATCTCAGTGATTTGCTTCTTCCAATGCAGTCATCCATTCAAATAAGAACTTCCAAAATATATATAGCAAACAGTGCAGTTTGTTTTCTGCATTTTGTTACAATTTTTATTCTTAAGTGCAATTATTAATGTTTGGGTAAAAACAAGCCAGAAGTCAAACATGAAATTCACTGTGAACTGACACACAAGGATCTATAAAAACCCAGAAAGAAACGGGAGCAGTGAAGAGCAAAGAGCCTGGCAGCATTGCTGTGTAGCTCCCAGGAACACAGGAGGCTCCTCTCCCCAGTGTGCTGCATTAGCACCGCACAGGAAGGCAAGCTTTAAGGAGCACAGCCATAATTCGATTAGTCCCCACTTTACACGACGCAATTAAATTGCTTTTATACTACAAAAGAAATAAAGTCACTGTTTTCAAAGTTTTTGACCTCATGGTATAGCAAGCCATAAATTGAGACATTTACCCAAACTAACTGCACAGCAGGTATGGGAACCCACTGCTGCTCATGACAGGCAGAGACCCAAACAGGTCTTTTCCCTCCTGCTCTTCCCATCCCCCTTGTAATCCTGCCCACACCACTGTGCTGCTTTTTTCCCCAACCACAAATGTTGGCTGCTTGGACAGATTATCAAGGGAGACATCTGTTTGACTGACAGACAAAACAGGAAAACATGATGGGTGCACTCATTTTGCTTACAGACCTTTTTTTTTTTCCTAACGCATTTCTTAATTTCCAGAAGAAATTCCATCGGTCTGCAGTACTAACCAAGAAATCCACAGACTTCATCAGGGACCTACAGTATGATTTACCATTCACTATAGTAACTCTTAGAAGTTGACCAAAACTTGTAAACTGCAGGAGAGCAAAGCCGCTTGCTTCAGACATGAACAGGCCAAATTTGAGCAATGAGGCCAAATTTAAGAAAAATTCAGGTTTGGATTTCCAAATGCCTGTTTTAACATCATCGGACACAAAACTTGTATTTGAGTCACTACAGAAATGTTAAGTTGCCTTGGAGATCCTACTTAAATACAAGAGGCTCATCAATTTAAAATCAATCGTTAAAATATTTCAGCAACACCAGGTGCAACCTACAAGAAGCATACATACCAACTCAGCTCCTCTGCAAATTGGGAAATTGTTTTTCCTGCTTTTTACTGGATCCTTGAATTACAAATTCACTTTTCCACATTCTAGTTTCGGCTTGCTTGTTGCATTTAAAACGTGATAGAGAAAGGTTATTTCAACAGAAAGAAGGGGGGATGGAGCCCAGCTCTGTGCGTAGGGTAACTGGCCACCCACCTTATCAAATATTGCCCCCTGCAGTACTTCCTGCAAAAACACCCACTGGCCACTGGACAAATCGATTTGCTTTATTCCTGCAGGTTTTCCAGCTTACTGGACTGGTCTGAGCTGGCAGCAATAGTGCATTTTCTCTTTTATTCACTCTGAAGTTTCTCTTCTTTTTCATGAGGCTGACTATCTGTTCCCCAGGGGTCCTCTCCCAGCTGCTCCAAATTCAGTGCTCCCACACCAACAGAGCAATAGAGGTATTTCACTCTTATTGACTGCTTGGTCCAGAGCACAGAGAAATAAATCCTGCTCCACTCAAACAAGGTACAGAACAGTAGTTAAAAAACCAGGCAGCTTTGTCCCCTGCAAACATCAGCACTGGAATTTCGAGCTTCTGATAGCTTAAAAAGATGTTTGGTGAACGTCTGTCTATTTTCTTGGAACTCAAGCTCTCTTCCTGCTTTGCCTTAAAGACATGTCTCTGCTCTTCAGATTCCTAATATGCAACTTTCCTCATTACACAGCAGAAATCTTACTAAGTGCAAGGCAAGTCAAACAAGTTAAAAGGCCAATTTATTTTTTTTTTAATATAGAAATAGAAAATCATTAAGTCCTCCTGCAAGTTTCAGCAGTCAAAGCAAATAGAAAGGCGGCCTCTAAATGTTTGGCGAAGGATGCCACTGAAGTTAGTAGCGTGACAAGCTGTTGAGATTGGAACTGGTAAATGTGCAATATAAGAAATAGGAAAAGGAAATATTTAGAATCAAGAGATGCCAAAACTGCAATCAGCAAATGGAAGGCTAAAACTGATGAGCAAATCTGGATGCTTTTTTTATTATTTATTTTTATTGTTTAAGCTGTGCCATATAACCGTCTTGTTACAAGAAACAATCAATAACAGCTCCTAACCACCTCACTGCAGTGTCGTGTACACACCTCCACCCACGTCCCCTGCGACACGAACTCAGTGGAAGAGATGTGTACAATGCTGTTCAGCAAAAGAGGTGCTATCCCGCTCCCGCCTCCGGATGGTCAGTGCCTGTGAACACAAACTCCCATGTCAATCTGAGGTTTGAAAAATCTGGATGCTTAAAGCCAGCCGGGGATTAGTGACAGCAAACACGTGACAGAGAGTAGAATTTTAGAGTGGTGGGGGGAACAGAAATATAGCCACTAAGAATGTCACAAAAACTGCAAATACCAGAAGTGCCCAATTATACAGTAGAGACAGTGATGTACAGGAGAACAAAGTTATTGCATAAAGATGCAAGACAACCAGCTTGTGAAGGGGAACCTCCCTAAATCACCAAACCCACTACCGAGACTGCAGGATGGCACCACAACAGCGGGTACTGCAGAGCCACAGCCTGAGAGAGGGCTCAGAGGCAAGAGCACACGTAGGCAATAAGCTGCAGGTGGCTGGCAGGGAGAGCAGATGAATATCATCGCCAGGCTCACACACACATCAGCAAAAGCCACCAAAAGCAACATGTCATTTGCTGCCAGTAAAGCAGGAGGATGACAGGTGAACGTATAAGAAGCGATGCAGCCAGGACACATATACCTCTCTAAAGGACCCAAAGCAGTCAGATGTGTTGACGGCATGAAACATTTCTGTTTAAGGATAGAGAACCCAAAAGAATTGCTTCATAAATTATTCTCTGTTCTGGAGGAAGAGTGAATAGACTTGAAGGACAGGTGATGTCTCTGAAATATGCAAATAGAGCTGAGCTGGTCCAAGCAATTACCTTTCCACTGCCTGGAACTTCAGACTGAAAGGAATGACTCACAAGAAAGAACAAGCAACAAAAGATACGCTAAAAGGTAGAAGATGACGAAGGAAGACGGCATCAAGAGGAGAATGAAGACAAGCATGGAAAAGTATAGTCCTGACCTCCTACTGAGAGTTGTTCTTGGGAAGAGGAACAAAACAACCTATGACACAAAACACAGTAAGACCATGCCAACACAGGAAGATGTAACTGCAAAGCATCCAGAAAGGCAATTGTGATTATTGGTTCTAGTCTTCTGGGTTTAAGATAAATACAGCAAGGAGATTCCTGTAGCTTCATGAATGTCCAGACAATGGATCTCTCCTCAATACCCTTTAGGTTATCTGCTATTTTAAAGATTTCCTAGAAAAAAAAGAAATTTAAAAAAAATGCTGAAAATAAATGCAGTATGATCATTTCTTTCCAGGTTTTAGACAAAGCTCTGAAATAAAAGATTAGGCATGACTATCAGACAATCTGCTGGCAGCAAGGATGAAGAAGAAACTAAAACACATTGGAAATAGCCACGGAGATGAGCCAACAGATGTGCCTCTACTGTCAAAAGTGGCACACCAGCCCCACAGAACAGACGGCAGCTGTGCCACTGCCCCTCCACACTCAGTTGTCTCCTAATAAGGTGCAGGTACTCCAAACTCCACAGCAGGAGTAGGAAGCAGGTGGTCAGATATTGGCTGCTACTAGTGTTCTCATTGCTTCTGAACACAAATTCAGGGTGCTCCTACTGCATCAGAATGCTTTTACCTTGTGTTTTTTTCCATCCAAAACAAGCAGAGATTACTAAATTATAGCGGTTACAGTCTGATGCTGAAAATGTACTAATACAAAAACTGCAAGGTCAATATGAAAGAATGAGTCAATGAAGAATCAAGAAAAAGGAATGAAGAAGTGGATCTATTTGGATTGCATAAGAAATACTGCATTTAGTTCCATTCTATTTATTAAGAAAAATATTGACAGCCTGAAATCTGCAGAACAGCAGCAAATCTGCTGGGAAAAAATGAACCTATGAAAAAGATAAGGTGTTTCTAAGTTTTAAAGTTTACATATTTAGTACTAAAGGATCAAGATATCAAAAACCCTTTGCAAATATATGAAACAGGAGACTGAGGAGTATTTGAGACAACACACAAGAACAACTTTAAGGGGCGAGATGAACTGTTGAAGAAAAAATATGTAGGCAATATTGAGAAAGCTTTACAACAGCAAATTAATGAAGCTGCACAATGAGAAATTCAACAGCCTTGTACTGTAATTACTATTTATGATTCATAATGATCTGAAAGCCGAACTTTTCCAATTTGTACCAAGCACTTTATACTGTTTTTAACCAAATACTAGGAGTATTTCATTCATGATCTACTGAACGTAAGAAAAATCCAAAGGAACCCAGCAGATGAGCATGTAAAGGAGACACAATGACAGTGATGAAGCACCTTGTAATGCACCCACAGATCTCTTCTATAAATCCAATTTGAAATTTGAAGACTAAAATAGCTATTTCATTTCCATCCCCTGACACATGCATCTTCATCATTTTAAAGAACACAGCTCCCTCTCGTGGCTCCAGACGGTGGATTTGGTGGGGGGAAAAAACCAAGTACAGAGCAGCGTGAGACAGATCAGAGTGAGAGGACTCCTGACAGCATTTTGGTCATATGAAAGGGGAATTAAAAGGAATATGTAGTAGGAAGGACAGGTAACTTCTTTTAAAGAAAGCAATGTCACCTGGTTTTTAATGCTAATTTTTTAATTACATTCTCTGCTAATGTAACTTCTGCTGCTAGGCCTTTCTGCATCTGAGCATATTCGTTCAATGTAAACTCCTGAGATCTCTTAACAAGTTCCTAGCTCAGTCATAGCACAGGAAAAGGAAAGAGTCATGACAAGAAATGTGGCAGCTATGCAGTGGAGCGCAGGGACAGTAAATGAGATAACACCCTACAAATTTTCCTCAGCATTATAGCTTTGTTCACTGACACCACTCAGAGGGGAAAAAAAAAGAAATCACTGGCTTCAAAAAGTCAAGAAATATGTGCATAGTTACATGAGTGAAAAACGTCTACTGCAACAAAAGCATGTGAAGAAAGAAAAATCACATTTCTTTAAACCACTCTGACACCTCAGCCCTGCCATCTTCACAGAAACTTCTGTTCAAGCTCCAGCATTGCTCTCCTCCTGCAAGCTTACACTTCTTGCATCAACTGTTCAAAAAGGGAGGACGGAGCAATGCATGGATGAGCAAACATGTTGGCACAACAGCATTACCCAGCACAGTCTGCCTTCTGCTGAGTCCTGGGGACAGGCTTATGCAAGGACAGCAATGGGAAGAAATACACTTACACACGTTCATTCCTCACCTTAGGGGAAGAGGGGAGGAGCAGTACTGCAAACCATTCTTTGTTTACTATATGGCTTCTTTAACTTTTTTTTTTTTAAAAAAAACCCACCACCTAACAGATTATTCCACTTTCCTAACTGACACCTTCGTAACCTGAAGGTCACACCTGTGACAATAAGTATTTCTCTGAGGCAAGAAAGTGAAGGGAGTACCCAAAGCTAAGCTTGTCACAAGTCTTTTTATGAACAAAAGCTCTACCTGTAAAAATTCAGGAAAGCGTTGGGTGTTTTGGGTTGGTTTTTTTTTTTTTTT
>RSEF01000008.1:5984272-6017994 GCA_003993805.1 Himantopus leucocephalus
TGCCCATGGCAGAGGGGTTGGAACTAGATGATCTTTAAGGTTCTTTCCAACATAAACCATTCTATGATTCTATGATCCCACACATGATGCCGTCCATCCACATGGCTGCTTGTGGTGTCCTGGCCGCGTCCCAGACACTACAGACTCATTCAAGCAGCCTGTGAGCAATGCACGCAACTGCCTTTCCAACCTGGGACTTGCAGGGGGAAATGCAGGAGCTGTGGAAAAAAACCCTTGCATCAGAGCCAGAAATAAGCTGGCTTTTATTCTCTTACTCCCTTCACAGCCCCTTCCGTGCCTCGCTGGGTCTGAGGGGTTTTGCTCAGGGTGAAAAAGCCCCAACACAGCCAGGGCAGCAAGCTGGAGCATCACTGGAGCCCCTGGACATGGCCCTGCAGGGCCACCACTGCTCTCCTACTGGGCCAACAAGCCATGGCAATGTTCCTGTCCCTGGGCTGTATGCACAAGAAGGGGGTCAAGGTCCAACTTGTGGGAGCATAGCCACTCTGGATCAGCCCTGCACAGGGTGGGAGGGGACCCCTGCATCCCAGCCCGTGTGAGAGGGGCAGTGGGGCCCTAGACTCTGTCAGTACCGGAGCGGAGGTGGGCTCGGCTGTGCCGGAGCCGGAAGCCTGCCTGCAAGCACCCATGCTGCCTGGGGCTGCATGCTGAGGAGATGAAGGGTGCCCTGTGAGCGGATCTGCAGCCCCTACAGCCTCCTCTGCTTGTGAAGGGGGGACGAAATCCCGTCTCGAACCAGGAGCAGGAGGAAAGACAGATACAGCTTGGCTCTGCCGCTTGCAAATAAAAAATAATAACTCCTCTCCAGTGTGTGATTAACACCCAGCATCATAAACAGACCGCAATATTTACAGCGAACTCGTCCTCCCCGCTGCTCTCCATCGGAAGACAATCGGCTCCATCCAGCTGGCTGCATCGCCCCGACCAGCCCCGCTCGCCATCGGGAAGCATCGCCTGGTCCCAGCCTGCCGGTGTTCAGCGAGGGACAGGCACAGGGGCAGGCTGGCAGGATGAAACACTCCCTGAACATCTTGGAAAAAGTACTCGCAGCAAATTAACCGAAGCGCACAGCCTCCGCACGCTCTCCGGCTCGTCTCCATGGTGAGAGAGGCCTCGCTACCTTGCTGGGTTTCTTCGCTAGAGCACTTACAGCTCCTACTAGATCTCTCTTACTTTTTCCTTGTCTTTTTTTTTAAAGAGCAACTGCGCCGAGGGCCTGATCCTTCCTTCCACCCCCTCACTTTGGCAGGCGTGGGAGCAGGTTTGATGCAAGGCACCCATGGAGGTTTTAGGAGCCTGGCATGGAAACAGAGAGGAGGAGGATGCTGGGCTCAGAAATGCTGCGCCTGCTCTGTGGGATGACATTTATTTGGTTGCTGGTCCCTGGCAGCCTGGGAGAGGACACGACCAGTGCTTGGGGGACACTGATGTCAATGCCCTTGTGCTGGATGCACCAACTACCCGCTGTGAACATGAAGCGACTCAGGGTTGGAAGAGCCTGATGCCCCAGCATGAGCTGGGTCAAATTTGGCCCATTCTCCCAGCCCCTGGCTGCAGAGTGCACAAAACCACAAGCATTACAGGCACCAGGCAGTGAAGACAGTCATGCAGGTCCCTTGCATGAGCTGCGTGTGTGGGTCAGCCCCGCGTCCCACACTGGGATCACAGAAGCACAGTAACAGGCTGTGACCAGCAGTGCCAGGCAGGGAAAAAATATCCCTGTATAATTATCATATCCATCCTCTGGTCAGCCTGGAGACCTGTCATTGTCCCTCTGCAGAGGGCAGAGGCCACTGCGCACACCAAACCCCGGGCAGTCTGGACGCAACATCTGAAGGGATCCCTGTGAGCTAAGCTATGATTACTTTTTTTTTTCTCCCACAACAAAAGAAGAAAGAGGCAATTAAGAGCTGGTTTGTTTGTGGCCATGCATTTTACTGGAGAGATACCTGTCTATGTAGGAGCAGGCTGTGGGCTGGGGTCACGCGTGCCCTCCTGAAGGCGAGGGGCATGGGGACCAGGGGACCCCAGGGACACTCCCCTCCCATGGCTCAGCCCCCAGCACGCCTTGACCCGGTACACACCACCTCCACTGCAAGCAGAGCTGTGTCTCTGGTTAATAAATGTCCCCTCCTGACTCCTGAGCTCCACCGAGTTACCCGTTGCTTGTGTTCTTGTCCCACCGCTCTCATCTCCTTCATCTCCCTCATTGCTTCTTCTTGGGAGATTTGCCCCCTGCACTCATGCTGCTGGGGGACAATCCTCCTCACCATCATGCCTCCTACCATCCCTGTGTGGGAGCTCCTGTGCCTGGGGCACAGGAGGGACCAAGGGGGAACCCACCCCTCACCAAGCCTTTGCCTTTGACAAACATCCCCATGGGGCACCACGAAGCCCCCCTAAAACTGGGGACCCCCACGCTGGGACAGGCTTTGCCCACTGATGAAGCCTGGAGCTGCACGGGTGGCAGCTGCCTGGCAAAGCCTCCTCTTGGCGGGACACGAGGCTGATGGCCAAAAGCTTTTCTGCTGGCCCTCAAGATCACAAAGTCCTCACTGTGAAAAACCAAGCCATGCCATGAGTTTCTGGCAGGTGGCACGCAAATGCGATGCTTCAGACTCTGTGCTTTATCCTGCCTTCTCTTCTATGGTGCTAGCACCTCTTGCATCTGTTCTGGGTCTTGCACTAAGAAAGTCCTTTCACTGCTCTGGTGGCTCCCCAAACCCCACGTTCCCCATGCAGAAAGCAGATCCTGGAGCACAGCAGCCTCCCTGCATTGAGTAGAGTCATCATCCTTCCCTGCCCGAACCTGCAGGAGGAGGGCTTGCGTGGGGCTCGGTCTGGAGCAGCGCCTGGCTCATCAGGCAGGGACGGAGTGGCATGTGCTTGCCTTGAGCTATGATTTCCATCTGGACTATGGATTTTTGTACATGTATTGCTACACATGATACATGTCACGGCACCCGGCTTGCCTGTGCCCCTGCAGTGGGAGAGGGAGGAGGGGAGACGACCACCTACTGCTACCTCTCTACTCCACAGGCTCACTGCTTTAGTGGAGAGATAAAAAAAAAAAAAACTGCTAATTTTTCACCCTGTTCATGCGTCCTCTGTTAGCAAGACAGAGCAAATACACACCCTGCTCAATATTTTTGGAAGCTGATAGATGCCGTAGCAGCCAGGAGTCCGCAGCGTGGCTGCGAGAGCTGTACCCCCCTGTCCCTGACAAGGGAGGTGATTTCCATGAAATGGAAATGGAGTCACAGGCAATGGGAAACCAAAATTCAGTACTGGCTGGGGAGAAGCTAAACAAAGGGCTGAGGTTTCTGGCCCAGCATAAGCAAATCTCCCTCGCACACATCACCTCTGCGGAGTTCAGCTCCGTTGCACATTTTACCTGCATTCATTACAGCACCAGGGCCATTTGTTTGTGTATAATAAAGGGGATCTGGGAGAAAAGCATGTAATTAGCACATCCATCATATAGGTTTTTTAGATATCAATAAAACATCGATTCCCTCCTTCCATAAATTCCCGCGCTGTGGTGAATACAAATCAGTAGCCATGATGGAAAAGGAATGCATAACCCCCCTCAAAAGTGCATAAATCTCTCCTCTCCCCAGCATATCATTAAACCTCTTAAACACTGATGGAAAAACTCCTCTGCCAGGTGCCAAGCACTGCTCCCCAAGCATGCCCGAAGCCTTGCTGGGCAGCATGGGCAGCGGGCTGGGCTGATATCAGCAATAAAGTGGTTGCAAAACCACGGCTGGCCAGCGGTTCAAAGGTTGCAGCCAGAGCTGTGCAAATAGTGGATCTTTCCATGGAGAGAGATATCTTACCACTAAGTCTTTTCGGTTTGGGGCAGTCAGCTGAAATTTTGTACGGTATTTTCTTTTCTAAATTCAAATGAAAAACATAAGGAGAAATTTCAATTTGGTTTGACCTACAGTGTTTTGCTTGGTGTGAAACAAACACAAAAAGCCTCATTTTTGTTTCACTTTACTCAGCCTCCTGCTCCATCCATCCTCTTTCCCATCTTTTTTCATGCATGTGCAAAAACTGCAGCAGAGCCCTTAGTTTTAAAACAAAACTCTAGGTGTCGTTCATTGAAAACAGCAAAATAAAATGTCAATTCTTATGGTTTGGGTTTTTTGTTTTGGTTTGGGGTTTTTTTTGGTGGGTTTTTTTGGTGTTTTGTTTTGTTTTGTTTTGTTTTTTTTACCTAAGAGAATTATGAAATTTAGCTCACTTTTGGACGTTTCAGTTCCCCTGAAACTGTGTAGAGAAGACAGAGCAGAGGCATTCAGCAGGAAAGCCCGGCTGAATTTTGGCTGCTGGAGGGCTGCTGCCTCCACGCTCCCCTGCCTCTTGCCAGCTCCCCCTCATCTCACTTCTCCGTGCGGCAGCAGACAGCGAATAATGGCTCTGTTTGTCACTGCCCTGTCACTGCAAGGCCACAGACGTCCCTCATTTTGCTCTCCATCTTCCCCAGGCAAGGTCCTCTGTATCCCTCTGGTAGCCCAGCTCCCAAATCCCCCGGCAGCTCCCCAGCTGCTGCGCCTGATGGCATCCTGGTGCCTACCTGCCTGGCATGCTCAGAACATCTCACAGACGGGAGATCCAGACCATGATGTTGGCAAGAAGTGCCTGGCAGTGACCCGCCTGAGATGCTGCCCTCACCTGCAGCCCACCTTGGGGTTATCTGGGGCCACCAGCAGCATTTCTTCCTGGTGACTGCTTGGACCCCCTGTCTGTCCCTGCACACCCCTGGGGCAACCCCCTTGTTCTCTCCAGGGAGGTGAGCACCAGCTGACGTGTTCAATGAGCTCTCCTTACCGGCGAGCATCCTGCATCCCTCCCCAAAACCCTCCTTACTGGGGGCTAACTCCCCATCCTACATCCCTCCCTGAAACCCTCCCTGAGCACTGCCTGTGGGTGACAAGCTCCACCGGAGAGGGGACACAGCTCCAGAAAAGCCTCTCCCAAACCCTTCCCTGCTCTGGTGCTGGCTCCACTCTCCCCCAGTGAGGAGCGATCGAAGGGAGTGCCTGTAATTGCAGCTGTCAGCAGTAACAATCATGGTGCTGCCGTTATAAATGGCTCCAGCCTGACTTTTACTTACAGATTTCCCTCACGTGATGCTACACACAAATTGTGCAAGGAAAAACCTGCACCGCAGAAAAGCAATTGTACCTTCCAGCTCTGTGGAAGGAGATTTATGGCTTGTTTTGGCCATAAAATAGAGCGGGCAGGGTTCGGGTTGCAGGTCAACATGTCCTGACCCGGCATGCTGGGATGGTTCGGAGGAAGGGGGCACCTGGTGTCCCCTCCACATCACCCCACCAGGGATGAGCCCGGGTGTCAGAGCCCCTGCCCATTCGGTGATCCCTGTGTGCGAGGGAAGGGTTTTAGCCTAATTCCTGCCAGATGCATGATAAAATCACGACGACGTCTGGAGCCAGAGAGGAACTGCAGGAGACGGTGGTCTCAGGCTGTAGAGGTGACCCTTGCCAAATCTGCTGGCGTCAGTCAGAGGCACTGAGAAATGCTGGGGGGTTTCCGCATACGTGCGGTTTGCAGCACCAGGACTAATTTCTACATCGAAGACAAAGCCAGGCTGTGTCCAGTCCATGGCTGCTGTTGGAGACCAGAGCCGTTGTTTTCCAAGCAGCTGGCTGGGAACAGATGTGGAGTACCCGGCACGAATGCAGCCCAGCCACTTCCCAGCCCACGGCTGNCCCCTGTGGCATAAGGACTTTTGGGACGTGTTCCCGCTTGCTTTAAATGATTCTTTCCAATCTGACATCTGTCCTGAGGTTGCAGGACCTGGAACTGTGTGTTATGGCACCTGCAGACAGTTCACACTCAGCCCTGATGCATAAGGGAATGACCTGGAGACACACGACTCCTTCCAGGCCAGGCAAGATCATCCATGGAGAAACAGCTTAACCACAGTGCTGTCCCAGGGGATCACCAAATGGACTCACTGTGGATAAGGTCCGTCCCCTGCAATGCACTGAGAGCATCATTAGGAGTCAACCACCCTAAGGATGCTAACGATGCAGGGCTCGGCAGTGATGCTTGGAGCCCAAGCAGCAGGGTCAAGCCAGGTTTGGCAGGAGTGGCTGTTGTTTTCCTAACACGGCCCTTGCAAATAGGAAGCCTGTGGCCTTTTTTGCACTTTGACAAGGTTCAGAGGTTGTTAAAAAACCACAAAGCTATGGCAGGATTTCCAAAAAATTCCCAGAAAATCCTGCCAGCTTTGGAGATTTCTGCCATAGCTATTACCGCACACCTCAACCTCACCTGCACTTAGCTTTTTGTTGCCATCATAGACATGCTGGTTAAGGGACGCAGGTTTGGCACAGAGAATCGCAGTGACACGTCCTCTAGCGTGCGGTTACACCAACGCGTGGTGTCACACAGGGTTATGGTCTACCCTCCTTTCCCAGTGGGGACCACGCGCCAAACATGAAGCATCTTTGTACCAGCACAAAGGCACAACCCCGGCTTTTGTCCATCTGCAGCCCATTGACTGTGGGGGTGGCACAGAAAAGGGTGGTTCCCCCAGCCCTACCCCGCATCCCTGGATCCATCTGGCTTTGGAGCAGAGGGAGGTAGAGAGCGGCTCGGCATGGGCCCCTGCCCGGGCAGTGGGAGGGAGGGAGCTGATCACCCGTGCAAAGGGCACGATGCTGCTGCCAGCGCCACCCCACAGCTTTATTGTGCTTGTGGCAGCTTGGTGCCTGCTGCGTCGATACACTGAGATGTGCTGATATCTCCTGTTTCCTTCGTGACCTGCCACCACTCCGGCGTGACGGTGGCATTGGCTGCCTGAGCCAGCAGCAGCAGCTCTGGGGACAGGACACTGCTTCTTGTCCCAGACCACCTCCCTTCCCGCTGTTTGGAGGGGTGCTGCCTCCCTTCCTTCGCCCCCCTCGCGTGGTATATCCCCGTGGGAAGGGGCCAGCAGCCAGGATGGCGATGGGGAGGTGAGAATGTGTTTAACGAGGCAAGCGAGGTTGAGGTAAACAGGACGGGGACGGTCCCAAGGCCACCTGGCACTTTACCAGCCCCTGGAAAACATCCCAAAGGGATAAGGGTCCATCCTGCCCCAGGGCACCGTGGGGCAATGTCACGGATGGACATGGAGAGGTGCTGGGGGGGACGAATGCTGCCCACTCCCCTGCTGCAAGCGGAGAGGAGGGGGATTTAGCAGTGGGGCAGTCCCAGGGACAGAGCAGGGAGGGCAGAGGCTCTTCCCAGGACTCTACTGGAAGCAGCCCAGGCAGCACCAGGGCTCGGAAGAAGCAGCTCTTATTTCTTCTCTAATTTTAGAACTTTTCGGGGTGTTCAGTTTTCTTAACCACCGGTCAGCTGCTGTCTTCTCGCACAAAGCAGGCATGCATCAATTAAACCTGACACATATATATGTATTGGAAACGATCCAGGAGCAATCACGCACACGCCAGCGAAGGGCGTGAAACCCCCCATCTGCTCCCGGTTCTAAGACAGTGCAGCGAGTCCCCAGCCCAGCCACCACCAGCACAGCTCCCCAGGGTTCGTCCCTCTATGGTGGTGGGAGACACTGCACCCCTCATATCGCAGGAACAGGGCTGGAAACAACCTGGCAGGGGCATCTTGACCTAAACCGTTTGGGCAGATGGGTTTTTTCTTACTCCCTGGCTGAGTTTCTGAGCAGAACGCCCCTGCGATCTCAAGCAAAGCGGAGGGGACGCGTGCGAGCAGCGAGGAGCTGCCTCCTGCTTGCGGCCGTGCATACGTCGGTCATGAGTCAGCCTGGGAAAGGTCAGCCTGTTCGGGGGCGTCAGGCGATGAGCGGAGGCAGCCCCGCTCCCCCCACGGGGCAGGCTCCCAGCAAAGGGGAGCTGCTGTTGCTTTGGCTTTTTTTCTCTGTTTTTCTGCATCGCGTTTCAGCAGCAATCGTGCCTCTACACGCAGGTTTGCAGCCAGGGGTATGTTGTTGTCAGACCTTGGGATTTTTAACATCAGGCACGTTGACACTGGCTAAGCAATGTAAGGGCCAAATCCTGCCCCGGAGAGTGCCGGGGAGGCGATACATAAATCTGGCGGGGCATGGTTACTGCCCACAGACCCAAGTGCCCATGAACTGGCAGCTGGGGACAGGGCTGCCCTATCCCTGGGGTTGGCTGTTGGGGATCCTGAGTCCTAAATCCACCTCTGTGATGGGCTCAAGTCCCGATGGATCAAATTCAGCCAGTGGGTAAAGTGACCCACCTGCAGCCCAGGCAGAGGATGGCACGTCTCATCCTGGCGGGTCTCATCCCAGCTCCTGCTGAAATGGGGATGAAAGCATCATCTTACCCTGCTTGGAAGAGCTGCAGGAGGTTATGGTTGCTGGGACAGAGCTTGGAAGAGCCTGGACCAGTACCGACATCCCTGCCACTGGAATCATGCCCATCCAGTGCATTATTATTGCCTGGAAACCACTGTTCCTCTTGGCTTAAACCTGCTGCAGGCAGCTTGCCTGGGTGTATAAACGTCCTAACAATTCCCAGTGGATTGGGCTGCGCTGCTCCCGGTCTGGCCCTGTGCACTGCCTCTGCCCTGGGGACTGAGACCCCCCCCACACCTCCTGATGCTCATAATTACACCCTCGTCCACCCCCAGTACCCAGTGAGGAGGGAGAATATATGAAAAATCAATAGCTCCAGCTCAGGCTGCCAGAGGATTTGTGCATTTTGCACCACTGTCTCTGGGAAATCCAATATATCGATCATGTTTCTCAAGACCGATATTGATGAAGCAGATAATGCGAGCGTTTGGGGCTGGCCAGTGGATGCTGAGGATGTCCAAAGCCCAGGGCTCCTGCTGTATTGACCCTGGCAGGCAGGGCAGCATCTCCTGGCGTGGTTTACTAAATTCCTTCGTCGTTCCGCACCAAGCTTGACCCTGACCTGCTTTTACTTGCCTATTTATTTATTCCCCCTCTCCTTTCTTTCCAAGCAGCGGCATCGAAGCCCCTGCTCATCCCTCGGGAGCAGGAATCACCACCAGGGCAGGGCAGGGCGGCAGAGGATGCAGAGAGCAGCCATTCCCCTGGCCATGCCTCCGTTGCCTCTGTGGAGCAGCTCTGGCCGGCGGCAGAAAGCAGCTTTGCCGAGCTCGGGGCATGCCGCTGCTGCCGCCCCCCCCGGCCTCAGGCATTATTTGTTCTAGTTTTGATGGAGAGGAGATGAATTTATCTTCCCAGCTCCCCCTGACGTTGACCCACCCAGAGGTCCAGGCTCAGCATCTCCTGCTCTGCTCGTGGGACCAGGGAGGGTCGCGCTGCTAAAGCATCCCCTCCCATGACAAACCGAGCCCCTAAGTATCCAGGCATCTTAAAAGTCAGCTGCCTGGGGAGGAGGTGGGAAGAGAGATGTAGGAATGGTCGTCTGTGGGTGTCCTGCATTGTCTCCTGCTATGGAAAACCCTCCTCTTTGTGATTTTATGAATGCCATTAAAGAAAATTTTCTCTCTGTGAGACTCTTTTTCTAAAGCCTCTTTTGAAGACTCCTTCTCCCCAGCAATGCAGGATCTTTAAAAGAATAATTACATTTCTTTAAAAAACCCACCATGCTATTTATATATTATTCTATATGCTCTCAACAAAGCAAGTGCCAGACTGCACTGGCGGAAAGCCCACTCCCGACTTCTCCTTGCTCAGTTTAAAAATGCAAATAACATTGCTTATTTTATTTTTTCCTAGCTACAACAGCATGGGGGAAAACCACAATGCGAACTCTTTCCTGGAAAAGAGCGAGAGATGAGGGGAATGTCGCAGCCCGGTGCAAGCGAGGCATGGGAACCGGGATCCAGACTCGAGGTGCAGGGACTGGGATCGGCTGGGATCGGCATCCCTCCTCGGCTGGGATGCGTTGCCAGCGTTCCCCCTGCCTGCCCTCCAGCCCGGCCACGGGCAGAAGGTAGCAAAGGCAGTCAGCGGTGGCCCTTCCTCTCTCATTTAAGGCTTCTCCTGCCCTCTCTTCCTTCCTGCCTTCCCCCCCCACCCCCACAAGCCCCTGGATGCGCAGAGCTGAGAGTTTTCAAACCTTCTGAGGAATCGGAAAGCCCCGAGTCCCAGCAGAGGAGTGAAACACTGTCATGATGCCAAGCGTGGTCCCAAGGCGCATCTGATAACGGGAGGCAGGGTTTTGCCAATCAGATATTTAACCGGAGCTGTTGCTAGAGAACATGGCAATGGTGAGTAAGAAGGAGTCCAGCCTCTGCTCTGCCTCCCCTGCTATCATCTGTCTTTGTTTAATACCAATAAATAGCATTTATTGGTATTAAGTAAATAAATAGAATTAATTAATTAAATAAATAGAATAAATAAATTTAAATAAATAAATTTAAATAAATAAATAGAATAGGTGGCTAAAAAACTCTCCGAGGTACAAAGGAAAGGGGGATCACTAGTCATTTTCAGTTGCTGAATTTGCAAGCTGTCGTATCAGAAGATATTCTATGATTATACACCACAGCACATATTTCACGCAATGCATCCAGCAAATAATAGAGGGAATATTTATTTCTTAATCCGTTCTCCTCCCCCACGCTGCACGTTATCTCTGGAAGCCTGACGGTATTCAAAGGATCGAAGTGGCAAAGACCCACCTCACGTCTGCTCCCGCTGAAGTCAGTGCCACTGAGCGCGGTGGGAGCAGGCTCAGACCCTGAGCGATTTTATCTGGTAAAAGCCTGCAAAAGTAATGCATTAAAAAGCTGGTGACCTGCTAAATGTAAGTCAAGCTGTGACATAGCGGTTAGTTCGCGCTGAGGTCAGTGCCGGGCAGGTTGCTGAGTGTGAAGTTTCAGACGAAGGGCAACGAAGCTCTATTCATTAAACGGTTTTCTGCAAACATAATTAAGAGATCGTATCAGCGAGCATCACTGCTGCATGCGCCGCTGTCGCTGCCGGGTAAATCTCCGCGTGGGTAAAAGCGCTCGCAAATCAGAGGTCCCCGGGCCTGCGACAGGACCCCGATAAATCACCGCAGCAAATGAGCTCTGCTCCTGTGGATGTCAGTAGGAGCGATGCTCCGGACAGCTGCCTATGGCGGTGGGGAGGAACGCTGCTGTGCCGAGGGGCTGGCAGCTGGGACGGCATCAGCCCTGGTGTAGGTATGGGAAAAAGCAGACAACTATCATCTGAAGTTGTGCCGGAGGCTGGAAGGCTTGACGGAAAACCAAAATTAATCCCAAACACAGCAAATTCCCCAAATCTGGGAACTGGGGAGGGACAAGAGTAGGGCAACCGGGATACCTGGGGGTAACCAAGGGATGCAGCCCCATTCCGAATGGCTCCAATTTGGTGTCTCATGCTATAACCCAGTGGGTACCGAACTTCCAGCTCCTGGGGCTGTCTGTATTTCGGGGCAGTGGTGCCCCTGGGTGGGCGGGCTTGCTCTTAGAGCTGCCCTGGCTTTCCCTGCGGTGTGCGTGGCACGCTGCCAGTCAGCGTGACAACTGGAAGGGCAAAGGCTTTTGTGATCACACAACCTCTGGAGAATTTTCCCTTCTTTTTTTTTTTTTCCTTTCTCTTTCCCTCCTCCTTTTTCTTTGCACTGTCTTCTCTTTCTTTTCCTTCCCCCTGGCTTTTTGTGGCCTGACAGCCTAATTTCCCTCCTCCCTCAATTCTTACTCGTCTTTCTTGTGTCTTCTCCTACCCTTCCCCACCATCTCCATCCTCACACTCTCTCTTTTCCCTGGCTGGTACCTCCCCATCCCCTCATCTCTTCCCTGCCATGCACACCACTCTTCCTGCCCCATTTCTCCCCATCCCTATCCCATCCCTCCCCATCCCCATCCTCATCCCCATCTTCATCCCATTCCCATCCCATCCCCATCTCCATTCTCTCCTGTTCCCATCCTATCCCCATCCCAACCCCATCCCATCATATCCCCATCCCATCCCCATCCCATCCCTATTCTATTCTATTCTATTCTATNATTCTATTCTATTCCATTCCATTCCCAACCCCATTCCATCCCATCCTATCCCCGTCCCATCCCCATCCCCACCCCTTCCCATGCCCATCCCATCCCATCTTATCCCCATCCTCTTCCCATTCCCACCCCCTTCCCCTCCCATTCCCACGCCATGCCATGCCATCCCATGCCCATTCCATTCCCATCCCCTCCGATCCCCTCCCCATCCCCATTCCATTCCCTTCCATCCCATGCCATTCCCATCCCCATTCCATTCCATTCCCTTCCATGCCATTCCCATCCCCATTCCATTCCATTCCCTTCCATCCCATCCCCATTCCATTCCCTTCCATCCCATCCCCATCCATTCCATTCCATTCCATTCCATTCCATTCCATTCCATTCCATTCCATTCCATTCCCCTCCCCATCCCATCCTATGCCATCTGCATCCCCATCCCCATCATCCCCATCCCCATCATCCCCATCCCCTTTCCCATCCCACCCCAAAGGGTTCAGGATTCAAACTGGAGCTGTCCCAGAGCTGCCATCGCTTATGGCGGGGCTGGGCTGGAGATCCTCCAGCCTCCAGTCACCCGAAGGTGACACGTTCGGCCCCAACCCGACCCCAAAAACGAGCAGAAAGAGTGAAACGAAGGCGGCCGTCCCCCGCTGGGGGCGCACCGGCGCCACCGCCCCCCCCGCTTTCCCGGGCCCGGCGGGCGGGGGCGGGGCCGACCTCCCTCAGCCCCGCCCCTCCGCCGGGCCCCGCCCCGCCCCGCGCGGCAGTGGGCGGCGGCGGCGGTTGCCGTGGCGATGGCGCCTTGCCGGCGGCCGGTTGGCTGTCGGGCCGGCTGACGGCTGGGGGGAGGCGGCGGCGGGGCGGCGGGACGGGGAAGATGGCGGCGGCGGCGGAGGAGGCGGCGGCGGCGGCGGCGGGGCGGCGCTGAGGAGGCCCGAGGCGGGCTGAGGAGTGGCGGGGCGGGCGGGCGGGGGCCCATGTGTGGCGGCGGCCCCCCCCCGCCCCCCACTACCGGCGGCGGCGGCGGCCCCTTGGCAGCCAAGCGCCGCTGAGGCGGCTCCGCGGGCGCAGAGCGAGCGGGGCCCCGGCCCGGCGGCGGCAGGATGAAGTTCGCCGAGCACCTCGCGGCGCACATCACCCCCGAGTGGCGGAAGCAGTACATCCAGTATGAGGTAGGGCCGCGCCGCCGCCGCCTCGGCCCGCTCCCCCCGTGCTGCTGGAGAGGGGCTCGGCGCCGGGGCTCGCCTCGGGGTGGGGTGGGGGGGGCGAGGGTGAAGCCGGCCCCGGTCCCCCGTGTCCCCACCGGTGCAGGGTGGTGGGTGCCCGGGAAGCGCCGCCCGGGTGCCCTCCAGCTGGCCGTGCAGGGAGGGGCGGTGCGAGGCATCTCCCCTGCCCGGCGGCGGTGTCTGCCGGCCGGCAGCTTCCCGCTCGTTTCCGCGGCGGGAGGAGGGCGCGAGAGCAGCGGGGTGGGGGATTGAGGCTCTTTGCCGTCCCCAAAAGCTTGGGACCGCTCGGAGGAAAAGCGCTGGGTGGCCAATTAGTTAATTAATTGTTGCCCGTAACCTTTTGGCGTGCGACAAAGGTCAGAGGCTTGGGGGGGGGGGTAAAAGATATATATGTATATTTATTTTTTTTTTAAATAAAGTCTTCTTGGAGATTTCTGGAGGAAACCGGTGTTTGCGTGTGACATGTGGAAGGCCGGGAGCCCCTTGCCGCTCTCCTGTGTTGGCGGTCCCTTAGCCCGCCATAGCGGCGGTGCACCGGCTGTGGGGGTGCCCGTCTCCCCGGCATCCCCCCCCCCGGAGCCCGGCCGCAGCCCCCGGCGCGGCCCCGCTGTCGGTCGGTAACGGGCATTTTTTCAGCACCACCGCCAGTTCTCCGCACCGGCGGGCGGGAGGAGGGGGGTGACTTTGAGAGGCGGCTCTCAGCGCTCCGGCTGCGGCTCCCAAGGGCGAGAGCCGGGGGCGAGCCGGCCGGCCGGCACCCGCCGCCTTCAAGCCTTCCCTTCCTGCAAGCCGTGCCCTGTGAAGGGCCACAGTCGGGTTTGGTAATGCTAACAGCTCACCCCAGCGACTCAAAACAGGGCAGTAAACCGGCCATCGATTGCTTTTTTTTTTTTTTAAAAAAAAATAAATAAGGCCAGTGAGGCTTTGCATCTCGCTATTCCATACTTGAATTCAGGTGAACCGCTTGAGCCAGGACGTTTGTGAACACTGTTTACACAAAGTTCTGCTGCATTAATCGTGATTTATTTGCAGAATACAGCTTTTCAGTTTTTATTATGCCGGCTTTCTAAAGGTCACACTGATTGCTTTAGTTTCAGGTTTCTCACAGGGGTGCTTGACTTCGGTTTAACAAGATGAAGCTCAAGGTGGTTATTTGTAGTAAAACCATTTCCGATTTCAGTGTTAGCAGTAAAAGTGGCTGTTGCTAGTGATGTCAGTCTTTTCCACAAGTAATAATTAAACCCAGACAATGGAAAGCTGCTTATAGGAGAGCCATGATCAGCAAAACTTCTTGACTGATTGAGTCTGTCAAAACCGTACAACATTTGTTATCATTTGAAGGCCTGTATTTTCTCTCTAGAACTATAACAGCAATTTATTTCTAGTATCCCAATTAATCTGTCTGCATTTGCAAGGAAAATCACATTTATCTTAGCTTGCTTTGCTATAATGTTGAACTTAAAAAGTTTATATCTGTCCTTTTGACTGTTCCTTTGTTTTCCTTTACCTGACTGCAAAGGAATGGATGTTTAAATAAAAACTGCAGTCGGGTTTGACTTTAGAACAAAATTGTGATCTCCTTGAATTATGTAGAGAACTAGATGACCAAATGACGTATCAGTCTTTGAGAAAGTGGAAATCCATTGTCTTGATAAAATAAAGTACCGGCTTAGTTCTGCATCATGTCTCCGATGGGTTATATGTGCAAGAGTTCTCAGAGTTGTTTTCTGTTCCTGGAAACAAAAAAACTTGGATATCTTCCTAAGAGAAGGTTTGGAGGTGGGTTGGAGGGGAAGGCAAGGAGCAAATAGAAGGGCAAAGGACTTGACTGCCTGCTGACCAGACAGGTGTAGAGGGAGGGTAAAGGAGGCCCAGTGAACTATGACACCTTGATTAATATATGAAGAACTCTGCTGCTTATCGGCCACTGTTTTCATTATAGGAGGTTAATTTTCAGATGTTTTAACTAGGGCAGTATTATTATGTCATTCTCCCTTCCCCCATCCCAATTGAAAATAAAGGAAGATTTCACTAAAAACTTCCTTCAAGTTGTTATTCTTTCTACACTTCAATTAATCTCCTCCTTGGATAGATAGCTTAGCGTAGAGTGAATTAAAATAAAAACCCCGCCCTCCTTTTTAGTAATAAGTTTCAAAACTCTTTGTTTCCCGTGTTGTAGTTGGCTGAATGTGAGTCAGCCTCCTGCTCATGCATATTACAGTAATGGAATAGTCTGGCATTTATTATTCAGTAACTGGTGGTCGTGTGGGTGCGGTGCATAAAAGGCCGGCGCTACCTTGGTTTACTTGTTGGTTATACTTGAGGCAAAAAGCATACAGCCCTCCTTTGTCAAGAAAAATTCTGAGGAGTTGATTAGCAGACATAAGGCCAAATGCTGCTTGTGTTACTTGTGTGCAATATTGCTTACAGTATGCATCGTAGTAAAATTTTTAAAAATTATTTATGTATTTAATAGCATGACAATGTTTCTTCATCTGACAGTTTATATCTTTTCCTTCTTAACTAAGACGGTAATCAAGCACTTTTTCAGAGTGAGAGATCTTGTTGTGTAGGTTTTTTGACTCTGAAAAGATTATTCCTGTTTCCAGGGACTTCCCATATCAAGTTTCTTTAAGTCGTACTATATCATAAAGCTTACATGTAGTCATCTTATTTTTCTACTCCAGTATTTGTAGTTCTTTCCATTGGAGAGCAGGTGACTCATGCAGTCAGAGAGCCCCGAAGTGTGGTAAGACTCAGGTAACTTGTGAGATCCTCACCAGATGACGTCGCTCTGATTTGACGGGATGCGCAGCGAGTGCGGCTCTGAGGACCTTCGCCTCACATAAACTGCCAGCCAGACTATGAGGAGGGTGTAATCTGTCTGTTAACGTCAGGGAGAAGAATGTGACTGTTGTGTTTGAATACATGAAAATGTAGTTTCACTTTCAGATGGTCTTCAACAATTTACAGTCCTCAAAGTTCTTACCATTAACGTGATCTTTCCCTCCAACAATAATCTGTTTAAGTATGGTAACTGTGCTTGTAGGAAGTATGGAAGTTGCCTGGACTTAGGGCAGGTACTCAGGCAGTGGAAGAGCTTTTGAGAAAAATCCATTAATTTTCTTTAAACAGGCAAAAAGAATATATACTTTGGTAGTTGTGCCTTAGATTCTTATTTTCTTTCAGCAAAAGCTCTGCAGTGACCATTACTGTACATTTGCTTTTTGAGAAAGAGCACTTGGCTTGTAGAAGAGAGGAAAAATGATGACGTCTGCTATTCTGTTTCATTCAGCTTTTTGCAAAGATACTTGCCGTGACTGTGTCAACGTTAACACGGAGCTTTACACAAACCTTGATTGACTTGATTCGACTTTCCATTCCAAATTTCCATTCTAAAGATTGCATGGAAGCATGCAAACTTTATATGTCACGTTTACTACACGAACTCCATTCCCAGCTGAAGATTCTTGAAACCTAAGTCAGTGCAAATGATCGGGAGGGCTTTATGTGTGGATCAGTGGCAATAACGTAATACATAATCCCAATGTAAAGGGGCATTTTTACTGTTGAAGTACTGAGTGTCATTATCAGGCTACCCCCTGGATGTGTTCAAGTTTAAAACAATATATTGACAAATGCTTGATTTGTGGAAATGCTTGTTAATTATGTTAAATGCTAAATATACCAAAGTTTTAAACAACTTTGGTCCTGATTTCAACGTCTGTCGTGTGAAAACTTCCTAAAACCTAGGCTTCAGTTTTCATACCCGCTGCCTTCTCTGTGCAAAGACCGCAGCAGAGGGGACCAGTGGTTTTAGGGGTGTGTGTGCCAAGTCTATGGGGTGCTGGCTGCCTCGCACGCGTACCTGGGCACTCGGCTCCTGCAGCTGCTGCGTCGGCAGTGGATCTTGCCATGCAACCGGGCAGTGACCTGTAGATGTGCCCTGACCTGGCAGTGGGAGTGAAAATGTTTGCTCGCCTTGTTTAGGGGATCTAGCAGCGTATCTTCGTATCTTCTTCTGTAAAGTTAAAGTATCGCTGCAGAATGCACTGCTTCAGCACACTTCTTGTCTTAAAACCTTAAGTTTTGGTCCATTCATTTACTCTTCAGTTCCTTTGGTGTAAAGGAAACAAACAAAATCCCATCTTTTTGTGTCAGGCAACAGAATTTTCTTTTTCACATAGTCAGTACCGAACAAATTAAGGTAACTCTTAGATGAATTTCAGCTGATGCTTTTTTGCTAAGAGTGTGCTTCACTGCATTTAATGCGCATATTTTGGTACAGTGAAATTGTTGGATTGCTAGTCCTCTGTTTATCCACAAATCATGCTGCAGATTTCATTTACTCTTCTATCCATCTCTGGAGCACTTGTAGGAGAAAGAGGAGAGCGGTGCTCTGTCTGCTCAGGCTCTAAATGTAAGTGTACGTCTGCACGTCCAGCTGATGGAAACTCAGTGGACTTTTACAGTTGCCAGATGGCAGTTTTGTTTCAGTTAATGAGGCCTGAATTTGTTTATCTGGATGCAGAAGTCTGATGGTATTTTTAAAGAAAAAGTGCTTAGTACCTGTGACGTTGCAGCATCTGGGGGAGGAAGAGAATCAGAACTTCATAGGAGAGATGGGTAAAAGGTACGAGCAGGTGACTTCCCTTCCCTTTTAAGGAGACTCCAGGTTTTAAGTACTTTTGCCTTTGGAGAAAAGAAACAGGTCGCTAAGTTTTAGAAATAATTTCTCCGAGACACAACCTCCATCAGGAAGTAGGTGGGGAAAACGAAACTGATAGCTGAGGTAGCCCGCTTGCCTTCGGAGTCTCTCTCCGAGAAACAGGCTTTCAGTCTTTGGGAGGTGGCCAATTCTGCTCTTCATACCCTGCTTCATGATAGGCAGTTCACACCCAGGCTTGCCACCTCCTGACACAAATCTGTTGTGCTATTTCACTATTTGTCCTTCTGGGTGTTAGTGGACGAGCTTAGCATAAGCAGTTTGATAGCTACTCCTTTAAAACAACGGTGTTGTTCAAGCATTTTAAGGTTTTTGTATTTGCCTTTTTTCACTGTTAAGGACTGATGGGTGCATTTTCAAGTGTGTTTTCTTTCTGCCTTTTTTTTGTTTGTTCTCTGATATACATTTATACAAGTTTACTGCAGGTGCAAGGTATACCACCAGTACAACTTGAAGTAAGGAAATAACCCTTTTTGTCTTGTTTGAGGGCAGAAAGAGTAATTCTTAAACATTTGAAGTTGACAGTGATGGATAATTCCTGGAAACAATCATTTCTAAAATTCTGTAATCCAGAGAACTAAATACTTTAGGTGTGAAGGAGCACTAAGCCTTTCACTTTCAGGTTATTGGTTTACTTATATAGGTCCAGTAAGCAGTAACAAAACCTGCTGCCCTGCAGCGGCCAGATTGTACTATGTCAGTCTGCATGGGGAGAGGTCTGCGGGACGACTGACACCTTCAGCTTTCAAGATTATTTAGTGCAGGACTGTCAGTGTTGTGGTCCTTTTTAATTTGTTTGGTTTTTTTTTTAAAATGACTGATAAAACCAGAGATAGAAGTACACTCAAGGTTTACCTCTGGGTGGGTTAAGGGATGGAATTCTTAGTGCAGTGACTCTAAATTTGCTGTCTCTTCAGGTTTGTTTATCCTATGCCGTGTGGTTGTGGTTCATGGAAAAAGTTACAGGTAGGCAAGGATAACAAGCGGGATGAAAAAGGCTTTTTGACCACTTGATGCATGGAGGCAGATCATGCACTGCTGACCAGTGAGTCATGGGGGGAAAGGACTGAAGTGGCCAGTTGTTTGGGAGGAATTTAAAAAAAAGCACCAAGGGTAGAGGAGAGCTGTGCCACTGGAATGAGGATCATTCAGCAGTGGCTTGGTTGGGAAAACAATTACGCAAGTGACCTTTGTTGAGACCTCTGTGGACTCAGGAATCAGAACTTTGAGAGATGTCTGAGCTGCCTCTGTAGCCTGCCACCTAGGATATCTTGTGGTAAACAGACGTGTCCTTTAGACCCTGTATTTACTTAACAGGATCGTACCCACCATGTTACAACAGTGCTGAGTTTCCAACTGCTGAGCTTGTGGTTTTTGCCTTGAGGGTGTTAGGGTATTCGTGATTTAGGCTGTGATGTTTTGACCTGGGGGATGACGAGACACAAGATGGTAAATGCAGAGGTGTAGGATTATAGAAGTATCGGATTTGTTGGGAAATGGGCAGAAGAGACAGGAACTCGAAAGGCCTGAATGACTTTTATGTGTTAGATTTCTGTGGGTTCAAAAGTGAGGGAATAAAATCTAGTTTTTGCAGCAGCTGTGCACGAAGCACGCTCACATGCAGTATGTGCATTACGGTGCCTGTCTTTACCAAGTGATGGGGGGTGTGTGCAAACAAATCACACAGCAGTAGGAATGGGCCCTTCCTGGTGGCTTCTATTTCCAAAATTATGGTTCAACCTATTCCTTCAGTCATTGATCTGAATTCAATTTATTTGATTCTTGCTTGAACTTGTGATGTGAGAGAGAGAGCAAATCTTTTGTCTATGGCTGGAATAATACCAGCATCTTAATAACTGTCTGAAAAGGAGCTGCAAGTGGTGAGGTTTCTGATGTGGTGCCTCCCTCCTGGCCCTGGTAACAGAAGGGGTTACTGCCAGGGGTGCTTGGTATTTAGCTGTAGGACCACCTTGCCTCCTGGTCCTGCTGCCTGCACTGCTCATCTGTTGCACCAGCAATTTGGGAGTGGGTGAGCGGCTTGTTCCTTTGGTCTCTGGGAGGCAGCTCATGGTGCTTCTAGGACCTGAAGACCTGGTTAATAATTCTGGCTGGTGTTAATGTTGTCCTTTAGTTTCCACCTCAAGAGAAAGCCGTCATCTCTGGTTCTCTAATCTCCTTTGTCATGTTGTCTTCAGCTTTTAGAATGTATATGTAGTTCTGTACTCCTATATAACAGTGATAAGAAATCCCTGAGGCTGCTTTTCCTCCACTTGCCTTGACAAACTCCTTTCTGTGTCACGCAACAGTTTTTGGGGTTTTTGTTTGTTTGTTTTAATGTAAAACCTTTAACATCCTTCCAACCAGAAAACATTTTTCCAAAGGAATATGTTGAAAGATACAGTTGGAATAAATTTTATAGATTAGTAAGGTAACAGGCTTTAGACAAAGCAGTCAGTAAACGTGAACGTGTGTTCTTTTGTTAACAGAAATTCATGTGATAGTGTTGACATCGTGTACCATAGCTTTCTGTGTCAGTCTGGAGGATAAAAGGGCTTTAATTGCTTTTGTTTTCAAACAGGCATATCAAAACAATGTAATTTTGGGGTTTTTTAATACTAACTGTATTCCTTTTTCTCTTTCTCTCCCTTGCAGGCTTTGAAAGAGATGCTATATGCAGCTGTGGACCAGGCTCCTTCTATAGAAGGTAAGCAAATTGTAACCGAGAATCATGTTTTTCTTGGCAGTGGGTGCTGGACACAGTCCTGCTACGTTTCTGTCCTCAGTCCTCCTAAATTGGTAAACTTAATATACTGATGGGCAAATGCCTGGCCTTTCACAGCTTGCATGCTATTTTTGATTGTTAGAACTCTTTGTCCTCTGTCATTAGGACAATAAATGTCTTTGTATAGTTAGGGACTTCAGCAGCTGGATTCCTCTTGCTTATAAGGGCATTCACTGGTGGAAGTACTTTCTTCATCGCTTGAGAATAGACCTTTGTTTTCCTGTGACAGTTAGCCACTTCAGGAGATAATTGTGCTAGAGAGATACTGGTTCCTGGTTTGTTCCTGGTGATTTGAACTGGAAGAGTCTCGTCCTTTCATTCTGTGTCCTCCCTGAATGCTGTGCTACCTTTCGTATGTGAACATGAGTATATTTTCTTGTTTGCATGTGTTTATTGCCACTGGGTTCTCTAGATTATTTTAGTACAGCATTTAGTTTTAAGCTCCCTGCATTTTGAATTGTTTGTTTAATTAAACGATGATCTGTGCAAAATTTCTCAATAGAGAAATTATAAAATAATATGACTTTATCTTTCTTCTTCCTTTTGTTGTCTTTGAAGTACTGAATAGTTTTTGCCTTTCTGTTACTTCACTCCCTACTTTCTTGCCCTTTGTGTGGATTTCAAACTGGTTTTTAACCTCTTTACCGTTATTATTTTCACTTTGATTGCAGTGCAATGTTAATTTCGCTGACCTCTTTGAATATGGCTCTGCGCTTCTTTCTTGCATATTTATAGAACAGAAAAACAACTGCTGCTTCTAGTGTAGTTAGTTGGCTAACATGAATAATGCTAGTCACTATTAGTGTTAGCTTATTAACTACTTCATTTGTGTTGATTGAAATTGGGAAATGAGGTATGACATACTTAAAATAATGTGGAATATTAATTTTTTGGATTTAACGCTACCTGCTCTTTGATTAGGATTTTAAAACAAAAACTGCGATAGTTAATGGATTAAGCGTGTGTGTGAGATGGGGCAATCTTTCCTCATACAGTTCAAGGGGCAATCTAAGCTGAAAACTTCATTGAAGCAAGGCTCAGACATGTATAGTCTTTAGGTTTAACCTGATGCTTAGTTGCGCACTCGACTCAGCCTGCTAATTTTGTTAAATCAGTCACCCTTTTCTGTAAAGAGCAGGTCCTAGAACTAGATTTCTAAAGGTTGTGGTCTAGCATCATCTAAAATGTGTGGGTTATCTTTGGAAAACTGGGGAAAACTTGCCAGGATTACGCTGGCAAAAGGGGAAAGTCTTGCTTTTTTTTTTTGAGTGGCAAAATTGCTTAAAAACCACCCAGAAACCTTTCTCCCCAACAGCACAACTTAATAATTTTGTTGAAAATCCAGCATTAGTTTTATGGAAAACTGGAGCATTTACAAGACTGTTTTTTCTTTCTTCTATCCGTCAGTTTATTATTGACAATGGGAGCAAATGGTGTCTGTGCCAATAAAATTTTGTAGTCTAATGTTTGAATGTAACTTACTGGGTTTTGCTTGTCATACCTAGAATTTCAAGGTGGGCTTGGAGTTGCTAGCCATAAAACTCCAAAGTGTTATAATTCAGCATTTTGCTTTCCTTTTTTGAATGCTTGTGGTATACTGATGTTCTGTAATGTGCTGTGATGTTTGTGTGTAAATGTATTTGGCAAAGGAAGAGAAGGTGAAGAATAAAATGTTACTATGCTATATTTATGCTCTTTTAAATGTTAAAAGAATTTTAACTTGTGCTTCTGCCTCCTTTGATGCTTTCAAAACCTCAACAAAAGGGAAGTAATGACTTAAGACATTATTTGGGGACCGGGTCTCTACCTCTGTAACTGTAGAGAATGAAGTAATCCAGACTGTTTTGAACCACTCATATTTAACTCTGTCTTGCCTGACCTGCCTTTAAGTAGAGAGCAGCTATGCTAATTCCTTCAACTTTTGTTCGTTAAGTCAATGTGAGTATGTGTATGGTGGTTGGATTTTTTTAGAGTTTGTTTTCATTGTGTTCTTTCCCTTTGTTTTTCTCTTTACTTAAGAGACTGTTTTACTTTTTAGTCTCTGGGTTCCTCTCTGAAAATGGTGTGGCTTGTGATGGGGCCAGGCTATTTGGGTTGGAGTGACTGAGCTGTCTGTACGGGCCTGTCTGAGCCACTGAATTCTTCTGCCATTGCCCATAGCAGTGCAGAGGTGACAGAGGGAAGGCAGATGTCTTTCCATGAGCTGCAGTTTTAGGAAAGGCTTGTACTGGAAATGGATTAAGACCAGGTATTTCTCCATCCCCGTTGCTTACTTCCTTCTCCTTTAAGCCCTTCTGCCTTTGTTTATAGAAGCTTTAGGCCAGGGTTAGTGTGTGAGTGCATGCAAACTGCCCAAAACGCTGCTCTAGTCCCTATCAGAGAGGATGGAGCAAGTTCCTTGAACTTTGCCGGGGGGATGTAGCAGCTATTTTCAGGGGCTGGCTGTTGGCCTGTGTGTTTTCAGTTTAATATGGATTTTGTGATGGATACTTCCGTGTTATTTTTAGCTTAGCACAGAAACTACAGGAGTGTGCTACTGAAACCCAGCTTCCCAGTATGAGCCTAATGTAATCTCATTTTAGACTGCTCTAACTAAGATCCATTTTCTGATTGATCTAGTTGATCACAGACACAATGTAGACATGCACAGTTGGTTCTGATTTACCTTATATGTATTGTAAAGCTAATCTTCAGTTAATACATTGGACTGTGAAGAAAAGGGAGTTCTGTATACCAAAGCTGAGGCTATTCCTAGTTCTTATTCTGCTTGGCTGGATGTGTAATTCAGGACTTGAGAATGAGTTTCTTAGTAAGCATCCTGCAGCAGAAATCGATGTCAGTTGGTAAAATTTGTATACATGCAGAAATGCTTTGTACTACTTAGTAGTATGCTGGAAGCATTTTGGAAACTGCTTAAAACAAACAAAAAAAGTGCTACCCAACCAAGGCATGTTGTAAGTAATAGGCAAGGCAGGTAATACATGAACCATCCATCATTAATAGCTTTCATTGGGTTTGTATTTAGGAATCTCCTGTTTGTGGTTGGGACGTGGGTAAACAAAGCTAACTCAGAATGACTCTTAAGCTCTGCAACTGATGGTCCTAGTGCTACTTTAGTGGACAGTGTTGCTGGTAAGAGGATCTTGGCTCTAAATTGTGCAATTTTTACTATGCTCACAATCTAGTTATATGGTGACCCTTCTTATTGTGCTACATTGAATCATACCTATGTCTAGCTGCTCTTTCCTATTTTCAGGTAATAAACACAGACTCTGATGTTAACCAAAAACCCTGTAGATGTGAATTAGCAAAACCTGTCAAGGCTGTATGATAGGAGGAGATTGTTTATAGCTGTCCCCTGACACTACTGCAAAGTGCTGTGGCTCCCTGTTTTTCATAAGAGTTATATGAGACTGTATGCATGTCTATTTTGGCAGTTGCTAGCTGTACACATAGATTTCTTTAATCTGTTCAAGGATACACTTTTTCCCCTGTCTGTCTACTTTGTAACGACACTTTTCTCTATGAGAGTGTTATTCCTCCGGGTGCTTATGGTCTTTTCACAGGGCTTTCCCCAGTGAAACTTGCACCGTCCTTCCACCTGAGCAACATCTGTACAAAATTAGTGTTTAGTCTGTTAATTCAATCTCGTACAGATCACTGGAAAAAGTATCAAACGATGTTTGATTCCCAGCTGTATGATGGGACTTGCTTGACTTTTGGGAGAATTCTTTGATGCGTGTTTGCTTTGTTAGCCATTTGTTATGTGCTGCTTCCTGTCACTGGAGCAATCTGGATGAAATGATGCTGCCATGATGTTGTTCTCAGCTTCAGAGTCTTTGTGGCACGGCAGGAAGGCCTGCATGTAAGCGTACCAGGTCTGTGTGAGCAGGTACCATTTCTCTACCCTGAGCTACCTTTAGGAAGAAGCTGTGACAATTTAGAGGTGAAAATCTAGTGTAGCGCTTGTTATCTCTGAGGCAGAATGCGCAGTATTGTAAAAGCATGAAATACTGACCTCACCGTGAGCATGTTTGGGTTTTTTTTGTGTGTGTTCCTTGTTCCTCCCACTGTTTCCTGATCCACTTGTCACCTAAGTAAAACAGGTTACTGGACCACTGTTGCTTGGAGTCCTCCCGATTATTCCACTTGGTGAGCAGATGTGTCGGCATCTCCCCAAGCTCCTTACGATGCAGCTTTTCTCAGCTGCAGTGGAGATGAAAGTGTGGCTGTAAATTATTCATTCTGATTATCTGCTTGAATGGACAGGGTCCACTCTAAATATTATTTCCTAGAATATTTGTCTTTCAGATATTGAAATTTAACCTCCCTTTAATACTTGTGTAAACAAACGTTGTTGTAATATTAAATGGTACAAGAGCGTTCTGTTGTATCCTCTTATTACTGAGATTACTTACTCTGCTTAACCCCAATCCTGAATTCCAGCGGCACCTTTTGAACAAGGATCACTGCTGGTTGAAGGGCTGTATGGGGCTGGAATGGTGTAACAGCGTAGGAGTGGGGAGTACGGGTGCTTTAAGATAGAACTCAAACCCCAAAATTAATAGGTGATGTTAAAATAACACTTGATTTGTAGGGGGAAAGCTTTACTGGTAATGGAGATCCTCTGCTGGTACTTGTAAATCTGTATGGACACCTGTTTACTTGCACTAGATTAGAAAAGCACAAGGTACAAGTTTGGGACATCCTGAGAGTGCCAGTACTGGCAGCGTGTCCTGTGTGGTTACACTCTTGTTTCTGCTTTCATTTGTAATGCACTTACCATGTTAACTGACAGCTACAAATCTTTAGTTTGGATTTATTACTGTTACTGAATAAATAAAATAGTGTTCTTTAGGGTGATAAGTAATCTTAGTGTATAAGCAGGGTGTGGGAAATCACATTCTCTTTTTCCAAAGGAAGTTATGAGGCTGACAATTTTTGTTTGTTATATGCAGACATGCTTTGTAGGATTGATCAAAGGCTTATGATTTGTCTGTATATATACAGATGTCTTCCTTTTATTTAAAAATAAACATTTATTTCCAATTGCATAAGCTTACTTTGTAGCGGGTTAGGGTTTTGTTTACATGTGAATGCTTAGGCTTAAGGGAGTCTTCAACAGAACTGCTTCACGTCAACTACCGTGAAGCAGCCACAAGCAGATTAATGCTTTGTCTTTATTTCTCTGTGTTGTTGCACATCCATAAAGAACATTGGGATCAGTGTCCTTCTGGAGGATGCACGTGACTGAAGGTTGGTGTCCTACACCCCAGATGCTGGTCCTCGATCCTGTACAGAGTGTAATTCAGTCTGGAGGCCTCTGTATTTATAACTAGTGTGTAAACTTAAAAAAAAAAAAATAAAAAATCCCATGACAGTCCTCTTCTCAGTTGGAGACCTGATGCCAGGTACTGGACTAACTCTAGTAAAATAGGTTATTTTGCTTGTTGAAAACATTAGCTTCCAGAGTATGCAAACGGTGGACAGGAGGAGAAGCTGGCTGCATACCAGCATTTACAGAAGGAGGTGATGTCCGGTTTCTCTTACCCTAGGGCAATAAAATTTGAAAGGTAAACAGCGCATATGGTTAGAGCAGGGTGCAGAGTAGTGTGAGAGAACAGCTGGATGGCCAACAAAATGTTTGGAGCACAGATGCCCATATGAAAATTACTGCAGTGTACCTTGTCCTCATGTAAAAGTAATTTTTGCTCTCGAAAGCAGTATAGTGTTCACAGCAAGTCAGCACTGAGACCAACCATGGTGCTTGCTTTGTACCAACACTTGCCACTTTCTGTTCGTTCAGAGAAATGCAGACCCACCTACTCTGTTGATATAGTGACTTCCTGAGAGGTATTGAGGACCAAATGATTGAATTTTGCTTAACCATTAACTAGTGTACGTGGGTGTGGAAAAAAGGTCGAGTAAGGTACAGAGCTAGAATGATTGAGAGTAAGTTGTTGACAGTGCAGACAACTGGCCAGTATAAGTTTTGATTTTATTACTGTCTCATAGACCACAAGTTCTTGAGTTGTGGCATTGGAGTATGTTCAGAGCTGTCTTGGCAGTAGGGAGCAGCACTCACTGCTGCCCCTAGGGACTGGTGTGCTCAGGGTCCTGGCCTGCGTGCAGGTGCTGGTTCCGGTGGGCTACAAGTTCATTTGTATTTTTGCACCAGGGTGTGAACCCTTTCAGTTGTTAGAAACCACTTGCTCCAGAAAGTCCATGGGATAGTACCCCTGGTCCTCTCTGGGCTGGTGTGGCACCGTGCAGGGTAACAAAGAAGGTTGTGGTGGGACGTGGGTTAGCAGGATTGTGCAGATTACTGCTTCTTTCTGCAGGAAGCTTGTGGCTGCAGTTGGTGGAAACACTAGACTTCTTCACACTTTCCATTTGCCCCGTGGCCAGCTCCTGGGCGGATAGTGCTGCTTCATCTGTGTGCAGAAGCTGGGAAGCTCGTGTTGTTGCTGAGCAAGCCTTTTTCCTTTTCCTCTGTCTTTCTGATGTGTTCTGGGTAGCTTCCTCAGCAGCTCAAAGAGGTTTGAGGCATTCACATTGGATGAAGAACTTGAGTCCTAAGCGTACCGAACAGTATAGGTTCAAGGCTGCTTCTGGGGTTAGGTCAAGCAGTTAATTGGTTTGTAATTTTGTTCGATACACTTCTTTTCTTTACTTAAGCATCCTTTGGTATTGAGTACCAAGAACCATTACACCTGGGATAATCAAAGAGCTGTACGTAGCTCAGGAGGTAATAGTGAAAGCTGGACCTGGTAGTGAAGGCCAGCCCATATGAAAGGGCTGCACCTACAGGCAGGTTTCTTTTGTGAGTCTGCAAACTGCTTATCAGTCCAGCTGCAGAAGGGCTATAGATGATTCCTTGATGATGAATGTAGGGTAACAGTACATCAGAAATGCTCAACTGTGCCCTTTTTTTTTCTGTTCCTACATTTGCTTTCCAGTAATTTAAAAATGCCAATCTGTTACCTTTTCAGTGGTTAGACGAATTAACAGTGCTCGTAATTTAACTGGTATGTGCCAGGTTTCACGTTAGTGGTCAAAACTTGAGGGTTGGANTTTTTTTTCTGTTCCTACATTTGCTTTCCAGTAATTTAAAAATGACAATCTGTTACCTTTTCAGTGGTTAGACGAATTAACAGTGCTTGTAATTTAACTGATATGTGCCAGGTTTCTCGTTAGTGGTCAAAACTTGAGGGTTGGAAAGTAGAAAAAGATTCTTAAAGCTGGAAGACTGACAGCCGTACCTTCAATGAAGCACTCCTGAGACAACAGCAAAACATCAAACAGCATTTTGGCTGTAGACATAAAGAAGCACTGCACATGTATATACAAGAGGACAGTATTTATTGCTCTGTTTCAAAAAAAGACTGCACTAGACATCTTAACAGCAAGATTTACTGTGCGTGTAGGAGGCAGCCTCTGGGTTTCTAGTCATTCCTTTGGCGTTGTATTTGCAATAGGTGACTTGAATTATTAGACAATTAAGATTTTGGATGAGACTACAGCTACTTGGTGAATAATGCAATATGAATTAAATGTGATTGGTTTCTCTCTCTTTAAAAATGCATGCTGTGGGCAAGGGAATGAGCAGAATGTCCCTGGAAGGAAACCTCATTCTTCTACATCGGAGCTCCTTGTAAGATGCCTTAGAAAAATGGCCAACCTGCCGATACCCCATGGAGTCCTGATGTCTCTGTGTGATGCAGTGGAGGAGCAAAGGCTGTCCCTGGGCACCCTCCTGCTAGAGTGGTCCTTTCAGTTGTGTTGCCTTAATCTGCTGTAAGGCCACACCATGCAGTCAGTGGCTATCGCAGTAATGTTCTCTGAACATGAGAACGTCTGTCTCTTTGATTAAGTAATTTTAAAATTAGCAAGGATGTGGTGAAAAGTCAACCCACTCCTGGTCATGTTTCTTTTTCCTAATTCCTGAAGTAAAAATAAGCTAGTTGCTTATTTCACCTGTTTTGTTTACGATGTATCTGTAGCCTTGCAGCTTGACCCCTTTTTAGTAAAAGTAGATAGTGAATTCACTTTAAAAAGTAATTGTGCTTTTTATAAATACATAATCTTTAACTTTAGTTACAGTGTAAAACTGCAAAATTACACCGTCTTAGTTTTGCAAAGCTCCAGTTCAAAAAAAATTGAATTAAAAATTATTTTATTCCATTTATTATATGGCCATTTAGTTAACAAATATATTTTAGATTGTTTTATGCTACTTTTTGACTGCTAACCCTTTTCCCCTGATGTGCTACAGCCTAGATGTAAAAGTCTGATCCTATGGTTCTGTTCCCCTGTGAAGTGAGAAGGGGTGTAGCTTCGAGAAAACGGCAAAGAATTATAAAGAATCTTTTACTAACATGTGGTATGACGAGAATACGTAAAGCTCCTTAGTTGTAAGGCAGCAGCACTATGAGTGAGTTGTGTATATTCAGCTAAAAATCACAGAGAAAACAACACGAAAATACATGAATCGACTTTTTAAAGTAGTTATTGCTCTATCCAGGAGGGTGACTGGCATTGCGGCGGGCACAGAGTGCCACCGGGGTGGCGCAAAGCCCGCGGGTGAGCACACCCCAGCCTGCCCCTTCGCGGGCACTGGCTCTTGCGTTGTGCGCTCAGCAGCTCAACTTCCCCTCTGCGGAGGGGGAAGCTTTGTGTATCTCCTAGGAGATGGAAAACCAATTTCTACTTCCTGATGAGAAGCTGACAGGCTATTTGACTTAACAAGAGAGGCAGGCAATGTGATTGGGAAGAGGGAAATTGCATGCTGTAACATACCAATATAAATGCAATTTATTTTGCATGTGCTATATAGCTCCAGGCACACATTTTGGGGGGTGTGAGAATTCTTTGCATGCTGAAATGTAAGCACTAAATAGCAAAAAGAGGCAAATTTGGCATCCAGGCTGTGTTTATAATCTTGGTTTTATTTTTACTGTAATTGCTTAGCATGCCCTTATAAATGCTCCTAATGTATTTGGGGGGCAAAGTACAGAGAAGCTGAAAAGATCAGCACGAGCGAGCTGTTAACTCAGGATCTATCTTGTCCCACAGCTGCAGACTTGTTCTGACATGTGGTCAAGGCTGCTATTCTGGTACCACCTTTGCTGGTGTCCTGTCCCCCCTCAGCTCTCCAAGAGGACAGCTCTGCTGAGCTCCTTGCTTCTCCGGAGATGGAGCAGTTCAGTCCCAGCTAGCCTGTCTAGTTGTCGGTCCTGTAATGCATCAGCTGTAGGGAAAAATGGGCATTGTTGGTCTAACCCCCCATTCTTTGTTCTCATTGTTTCCTATTCTAGCTGATTGATCACTTATATGAGTTCCTTGTGAGTATCTGTTTATTTTTAATGCTGTGTGTCAGGGGACCAGCAGCAGTGGAAGCGTGGTTGCTGATCTGTGAACCCAGGTATGCTTTTTAAAGGCAGCTCCCTTACGAGCACAGCTGTAGGAATGAGTCACAGTCAATGCAGTAAAATGGGGTAATAATGAGCAGGATTGGCTGATGTACCTGTAAGGTAAATTCTATAAATAGGTTAATGGAATTTGGCTTGTATTTCAGTGTTTTGGTATGACTGTGTCTTCCTTAATCAGAAGTAGCAATTAGAAAGCAAAGAAATAAATAATCTGAGAGCGTGATATGACATTCCGTGTTACTTCATAGTCTTTCGTATATGCCAGATGGTCCTTGAGCTCTGCAGCAGTCCAAGGCAAAGATTCACTTTCTCCCATGCTCAGCCACAGGAGGACACACTTCGCTAGAAACCTGGGTCAAGGGTTAGTTCTGCTTGGACCTCGGTGAACATGGGTGCAGGAAAACATTTCTGGGAAGTTTCGTGTCCTTTTGAAGCCTTTAAGAGATTGCAGTTCACTGTAATCTCGAGTCAAGAAGGCTTCCCAAAGAGCACAAAGGAAAGAGAAAAATCAAAATACCTTTTACTCATCTGTGATTGAACTGGACTAACATCAGTGCTCACAAGTGATAATTGTGTATATAGAGGCTGCATTTGTGGGTTTCAGGTGCTGTAGGTGATGCTCTTAACACACGACGTTCATTTGTGGTGTAGATTTAATTAGTAGGATGTCGATAAGACTTGTTTATTAAAACTTCACGTTTCACAGGGTAAGTCAGTAAGATATGGGTTGTGAATGAAATTTTGAGCAGTTGGAGGCAGAGAGGTTAGAGACAGGATGCTGAGCTTGTAGAGTTTGCCACACTTCTTCAGCCCCATCTGCTGTAGTGATCCTGGCTGTAAGGTGACTGCTGTTTTTGATGAGCACTTCAGATCCTGCAAAAACACCCCATATCAGGTGTGAGTTTTAGCAATACATCACCAATGGGGAGCCCACCACAGCTTTAATACTGTTCGCTTCAGCAGATGTCTTCTTTGTGGTGAAGCCTCAGAAAGTGAAGGACCAAGAAGGTGAACAGGTTCATCTGTCCGCGTGCAGACTGCCAGGAGCTGGGTCGGGGGTCGGCCCCCGGCTCTCGGAGGGGCTGCAGTGCTGAGCGGAGCTTGCCAGGCTGCTTTTGGTTCCTGGCTCATGTTTCTGTGTGCATGTGGACACTGTTCTTCCCCAGCTGGTGTCTTTGGCTCTGGTGTTGGCTGCACCCATGTCTTCTTACAGTGGAAGATTAGTTTGCTACTGTCGGTGTTAAATAGGACTTTGAGCTTGAGTCTCAAAGGCTCCAAAGGTACTGACAAAAGAGCTTTCAAATCTGCCCCTCCAGTTTTAGAAATCCAAATGCAGCTCAGCTAGAATTGATCTGTACCAATTTCCCTTTCAGTTTCTTCTGCTTTCAGCCAGCTCCTACAGATTCAATTCCGGCTTTTGTTCTCAGCTGACTGAGCTGGGTAGATGTGGCTGCATGCTAATGCAGCGTTCTAGATGGAGCAGATGTGCACCCGCTTGCTTTCCGGCTGAGGAGGAATTCAGCGTTGGAAGGTGCGTGATCTGGGCTTGGACTTGCCTAAGCACAAATCAGAGTAATGAATTAGTCATCAGACACGGAATTCTTTTCCCTGGGGACATGGAGAGGGAGGCTGGTACAGCCTAGCTGTCAGTCAGGAATTGCTGATGCAGAAGCTCTTGCCAGCTGAGAAGGTTCCCCCCACCCCTTCTAATACAGTAAGGCTAGGTTGCCAAATCCTTTAGTTTGGTATTTCAGTTGTAACATGAGTGCTTTATAGCATGTGCTTAAAGGCTTTGGTCTCTTTACCTAACTTACATAAAAATGTTAACTGGCCATTTTGAAACCAAAGGCAGCAGGCCTTAATTGTGGCAACTCTGCAGTCTCCTGCCTGCGAGCCTATCTTACTGAATCCTATTTATGTGGTAAGCAGAGTATGCTGGAGGGGTTTGCCGTCCTCCATCCATTTCAGGAGTGATTTCAGGGATATTGAGGTATATGGGTGATAATGGGGTGAGTTTGGGAAGAGATGTTTCTGCTCCATCACATTCTTATCACCTTGGCCGCAATTCTCATTTTATTTTGGTTTTTTCCTCTCTTGTTAGTGTTCAACTGTAGCACGAGGCTCATTGTGGCTGATTTCATGTATGATAATTATTTACTGAGATGTTTGGAAGCTTTACTGATCAAATAAGGAAGAGAAATTATGGCATTGTGTACACTTTTGTACATAACTAGATCAACGTCTGTTTGAGAGTTTCACTTACGTGCACCATTTTACTCTCTAGAGTGAGTAAAAAAGGCTAGTGTCATTATTCTTTTCCTGCCTTAAGAATTTCCCCATCATAACTTCCACCTATGCTGATCGTTTGGAGAGTTGCTGTTATGGCTCCCAGCCAGCTTGTCAATTTTTCTGTTACCTTTGCTGGACAAACATCATGTGCAGTAGCAGATAAACGAGCGATTCCTTGCTGTAGCGAGGGCAAGTGGCACAAGAACCTCAAGATTATGGTCGATACTNGTGGGATTTTAGCTCAAGGGGTTTTTGGTGTTTTTTTTTTTTTTTTTTTTTTTTTTTTAAATACTGAATAACAATGTCAAAGCCTTCCAAATATTAGCTTCCAGTTTGCCTTAACTTTCTGGTACCCAAAGGGCTTGATTTTTATTAACTGCTACACTGAATTGTANTTTTTTTTTTTTTTTTTTTTAAAATACTGAATAACAATGTTAAAGCCTTCCAAATATTAGCTTCCAGTTTACCTTAACTTTCTGGTACCCGAAGGGCTTGATTTTTATTAACTGCTACACTGAATTGTGCTGGAAGTGCAAAATTAAAATATTGCAGGGGAATTTATTCTGAATATTGCAAGAAGCTGGGATTTATTTGAAACTGCACTTTATACTTGCACTCTGCTCTGAATATTTTGCAGTTACTTCAGCAAGATCACATTGGAGTTTGAAAATGGTCTTTTTGTCAAAGCGCAGTCTGGAGAATGGAAGTGTTCAGTTCCTGGTGCTGTAATGTTACTGTATAGTCCCTTCATACCAATTACAGGAGATCCCACTTGAAATATTCTAAATAAAAAAAAAAAAAAAGAGAGGGGGAAGAAGCTTAGACGTAGTGTTAAATACCACAACTTCCTTGAGTTCCCTTGCAAATACACATCAGACCTTACACTCTTCACGTGGTTCTGCTGTTGTGAGGTTTTTAAACAGAAGAAATAACCCACAAACCTCTCGGCGTATTAACTGATGTCAGAACAGGTTTTCATCTTTTTGGAGTAGCTTGTAACTGTAACCCAAAGAGGTGGTATTATTTAAATTAATTTTTTTCCAGATGACAATATTTGGTTCTAACGGAATGGAGAAAACTGCCACTGTGAGTTCTCTTCCCATTCTTAGGTTTACTTTTTCCAGTCCTTTGGCTAGATTAAGCCAATATGTCTTGGACTGCTTGAGAGCTGGTGTTTTGTCATTCTCTATGTTTTTCAATTTTAAGTTTATTTACAGAAATTAGCAAAAATAAGGAAGTGCTTGAAGTACTCTGCTTCATTGCTTGAGTGT
>RSEF01000008.1:6018094-6054057 GCA_003993805.1 Himantopus leucocephalus
GGCTTTTTTCTTTACGACATAGATAAACATTCTTAATCATTAGGCTGATTATGACTTAAAACGTTCAGCTTAGATTTCTGGGCTGCAAGTTTTGATCCTAAATGAACCACTTTTCTTCTCCTGTGGTATTCCCACATTTGGGNTTCTTCTCCTGTGGTATTCCCACATTTGGATAAGACACTTTGAAGTCAAGCAAATGCAATTTAACTTTGAAAACAAGATTGACGTACTGTTCATGACTACAGTGGTACTCCACATTCCTTTTTTTAAACAGAATGACATTTATAAAGGTGGTTTACTGCTTTTTTTTTTTCTGCAGGTACTATAATATGTAGAGAAGCTACCATGAAGGGGAGATTGGGGGAAAAAGCAAAGTTTGAAGTTTGCCTTTCTGCTTTAAGTATCTTTGAGACCTCCCAAAATTGTACCTTTTTCCTTTTTTTCTTCTGTTTCGTCACATTGAGAGAAGTCATAGCACATGAGGCATATACCCTTCATTATTTTTTTTTTAAACCTTGACATAAAGACAGTTTCTTCTCAGCAGAACAAAACTAGACTACCAAGCCTATATTCACAGACCATTGCACCTATTAGGTTTCTTTGACATAACTAAAAAGCCAATCTGTCCAACCTCCAGGAATGGTTGTGGGTTATTTTAGTTTCATTTTGAAATTTTGCATGTGACATTTCCCGTGATGAAAGATACTCCTGGCGGCTTCATAGAATAATGTAGGTGAAGAACCCTCAGGATGTCTTTGGTCCAAGGTCAGGCTCAAAGCAAGTCCAACTAGATCAAGTTGGCGAAGGCCTCTTCTAATAGGGTTTTGAATATCTCCAAGGGTGGAGATGCCACCACCTCCCTGGACTCACACTCAGTGCCTGACCATTGTTGTGGTGAACACATTTTCTACGGTTGTGTTTTCCCGTGTTGCAGCTGTCTGTTACCTCTTGTCATTGTACTGTGCACCTCCAAGAAGAGTCTGGCTTGGTCTTCTCTGTACCCTCGGATTTCATAGCTGCAAACAGCAGTTAAGACTTTGCCGTTCATCTTCTTGATACTGAACAAATCCAGTCGTCTTAGTCTCTCTCAGCTTGGTTATCCTGGTTGTTTTTTTAAGAGATGCAGATGATCTAGAGGACTTCTGGCCTTTCAGCTGCTTTCTTGCTTTTTGAGGTGAAAGGAAATATTCACTGGAATAGTACCAATTGATGAAAGACTGCAAGACTTGCTTGCTTGTTCCAGATTACAGGTCTCAACAGCTTTCCTTTGCAGACATTGTATACCTTGTGTCAGACTTGCTTCATTTGTAAACAAGTCCAACTCAAGGGGAACTCACTGACCTGCCAGATAGGTGGTTTGTATCCAAAATGATTGAGCCACTTGATTCAGGCTGTACAGATGGAAACAGAGTTCTGCTCCAAGAAAAGGGTGTTCCTTGTAAGTTCAGACAGATTTTAAAGACTTTTTTTAGACTCGTATGGTTTCAACTGTACTAATCTGGCTTTCAGAAGTAAAAGGGGAGACATTGAACAGCGACAAGTCTTCCCTCTTTGTCTTCTCTGCTGAAGGTGACTCCCATTACCAGTGTGTGGGTCACTGTTCATGTGAGCTTAAGAAAATCCAAAGTAATTAAGGGTGCGTCATCCAGTGTGGTATGCTGGCTATCAGAGAGCCCATTTTTACTGTAAGCACTGTAAGCTGGAGCCACAGTTTCACAGGACAAAGCAACAGCAACACTAACTTCAGGAAAGCTTTTCACCCTCTACTTTGCCTGCGTCCGGTTATTCCCACTACTGTGTTTTGGCACAGCAGTCTGTACAGTGCGCCGAAGCAAAGGATTGGATNTTAAAAAAAAAAAAAAAAAACAACAAAAAACAAAACCCAACCCCAAAAAAGACAGTAGTTCTGGTTTTGCATTTTTCTCTGCAGGAGCAGGGGAAGAGAGGAGGACAAGGGTGGTATCTGCTTGCTTTCTTAAAGTTGGGTCAGTTCCCTGCAAGTGGTTGGGCTGAAATAACAAGGGCAGATGCTGGACTGCAAGGGGGAGGGACTGCGGCAAAGACCTGGGGTGTAGAGGCTGGAAGGTCAAACGGGTGGGTTTACCAGCTTCTTTGTAATGGTTGTATTTTCAGAAATAACCAGTTCAGACATCTGCCTGCCTAGATCTCCTTACCAGTTGTGTTGTTAATTATATTTGCTTAAAGCTTTATAATACAAGTTTATTTGCAAACAAGGTGTGGGAGTTCTAGTATTTGCTCATGGTATGTTTTCCAGCTCAGAGCACTGTGCCCTCTTTGCCCTCTTCTTCTTTTTTATTTTTTTTAACACCTACATCTTATTTTTTCAGTACCTGACCTTAAATAATACTGCTTTAAGAAAATAAAAACAAAACCCCAAGGCAAATCTTGTGAAATTTCGTAATTGAATCAATCGGATGCCAGTTTTTCATAATTCTTACACTGTGATACAACACTGCCACAGAAAAGACCTGCTGTAGCATCAATTCTTTGCTAAATAAGAATTTCTCTCCCTGTGTCCATTTTCTTCCATTGCTTAATATTCAAGAAACTGGTGTTGCTTCCTGGGGGGTCCTGGTTTTGCTTCTTGCAGCATGCTTCATTCTTATTGTTGCAAAAGCACAGTAATTGGCTAATCTTACCATTATACTCCTATATTCAAATGTCCTGGTTTTCTACTGTTTAATGTGCTTAGTAACATGTGCTTAGCTTAGCTTTGAACCTATTGCAACATTATGTTGCCTTTTTTAAACCTTTTTTTCCCTCACTGTGATGCATATGGTGCAGTATATGCTCAGTATCCACAATAGTTTCTCATAGTTCTAGTATCTCTCACCTATTCCTTTCCTTTGAGAATTGGTCTAAACTATTCTCCGAGTTTTTAGTTTAAAAAAAGAAAAAGTGTTATATGACTGTATGTGTATGTATCTATCTTGGAATTTATTACAAGTGGTCGTTTATTCCTCATACATTTTCTTGATTGGGATACCGAAAGACTATAGAATGGTATTGAAAAGACTATTTGGTTTATTTGGAAATAAAACCTATTTAATTGAAGAAATGCCTGTTTCCCATGGGACACTTGCTGTTGCATCTATAATTCAAGAGTACAGGTGTCAAATGTAGAGATGACTGGCTTAAGCACTTACCTTGAAACACGGATAAAAAGACTGTTGTGAGTTTTTCCCCCTTAGCTGGCTGGAAGAAAAAAATCTGCACGTAGTTATTGTAGATAAACTAGACCTTTTAGTCCTATCTATAGATCTGGTTAGTCAATTTGGACGGCCGAACTAAATTGCAGTATCATCAGTCTGCTTCCTTCCCAGGTTTGAGAATGCATTGGATAAATGCTTCTGATAGCAGAGGAGGCTGTTGCTTCCATTTTTGAGGTGGTCTGGTATCCTGTGATATGCGGCAAAATATGATTAGGATGTCACAGGGGATTTTCACCTTTCCAGCCCTTTCCCGATCCCCGTTTTCCTTTTCTCCTCTGTCGGTGCTATGTTTCCAGCTCATGGTGAAAGCTAACAGCTTCTCTTTCAGCTTTCTGCAGGCGGCTTGAAATGTGAAATTCAAAATCGGATGAGGTCTCTAGTTACTACTGAATGTTGTTTCTTTTCTCATCCCTGTAGGTTTAAATTTCTGCCATAAAGTATTTTACAGAATAAAGAAATGGTACCAGCCTCATCTGACGTCTCTGGTTTTGTAAAGCTTTGTAGAAATGACTCTTTGAAGAAAGAACAATTCTGCAATTAGTAGGATTTTGCTCAGTGTTAGAGGTTGAAAATCTTGCTGGCAAGGAAACTGGGTCTGTGCCAGAACATGCTTTTAAATATCCGTATTCTGATCCCGTTTCCAAAGGCAATACTAAGAAATCCCAACCCCTTTACTTGGCTGCTGGGAAGAAAGCATGTGCTGGAAGGAATCCATCTTATCAGCTTGTGCCATTTTCCTTTGAAGAGAAGCTCTTTGTCCTTTGCCTTTCTGAGAGCCTCCTGCCTCTCTTACGAGTGATTTTTCTTGCCTATTGTGTCCCTCTTTGAGCTGCCTTGTTAGCGCACGGCTGAGGCGGCCTTTATGCAGGGATGAGCTGCTGTCAATAGCTCCCTCCTCCCTCTGGTACATGGGAACGCTTCCGACTCCTGCCCGCTCCCCATCCTCGCTGTTCAGCTTTCAGAGCCGCTGCTTGGTCTTCGCATGCACAGGGATGGATCATCTTTGCCTCATCATGCACCAGCTGTCATCACAGGCTTGGAAACTATGTCCCTGTTTTTTGTCAACCCTTATTCTCACCAATGATCTTATGCGTGATCACCAGATAAAGAGCTGTGTGCATTCATAGCTTCCCCCTATAGGTGTTTATGGTACATGTAAGTACGTCCAGCCATTGATAGTTTCTCAGAAACAGATGGACATAAAATGGCATCATGGGACTGGAATTTTATTAATTATCGTTGCTCTTGTTGTGCTTTGGAAAATGCATTTAATTTGAGATAAATAATGAGAAAGTGGTAGGGGAGCCTTTCCAGTGGCGGCTTTGCTGCCCGACTCCTGGCTGTGGCTGTGCCTCTGCAATTTGCTGGGCATGTTGGCCTTAATATATCCATTAACATGATCTCCTCTTGGACGGAGCAAGCTACTGGCTGCCAGTTTGCTCTGTGCGCTGCTGTCACTTTCTGATTTTGAGGAGCACGAACTTGCGAGCGATTATGTCAGTAATAACCGTAGTTCTCTTTCTGAATGCTTTTTCCTGGTGAGCAGCAAGTTTTTCTGCAGATTTGGAGGAGAGAAACAACATGGAGGGATTAGCTAGGTTGCTTGCACTTGCAGGAGGTATTTTTTTCCTGCTCTGTAGGACAAATGCAAGAATGTGTAGTCTGTACATGTTTATTTTCAGCCATACAGTAGCAATCCTTGCCATGTTTTAAAAGCAGAGTCTGAGTTGCTATATATTACAATGTTGATGTCTTTCAAAGAAAGCTGCCAACTTTATCAAAGTAGAGCAACGAGAAAAAACAAGCTTGGAGCATTTGAGTTTACTGACCTCATTACCTTGACTCCAGCAGTTAAAATTAAGCTGTGCAGGCGACAAACTTCCATCTTACTGAGACTGAGAACCAGTTTCGATAGCACACTAAGTTTGTAATGTCTGCTACGTTCGGCCCTTACTGCAGAAAGCATAATGGCATCTTTACCTAAGCCTTAATTAAACCTCCAGACAAGTTGGGTTTTAGTGATATTTACACATTCTGAACAGAAGAGCCTTACTTTCATGCCAGTGTCACCATTTCTCACAGACTTCTGAGCAGGGAGCAAACGGATCAGCTCGTGTCCTTTCGTGTCTCTATTTGCTGTATGATTTTTTCATTGTTACCAAGGCAACCCCTCCTACCCACTCCCCGACAGGCAAGGTCTCAATACAATGTAAGTTATTGTCTGGAGCAATTATTAGGCTATTATTAAAGCACCATTGAAATATGTCAGTATCCCGTAGGAATTTTAAACAAGTGGGAGCAAAGACAATAGTGAGCATTAGAGGACTGCGAAAGCATTGTGCTGCTGGTAGCTTGGGTAGCTTGTAGTCCTCCCAAAAAGATCTCACAAAAAGTATGAGCAGTGTTCCCAAACTGGCAGAAGTCAGGACTTGCCAATGTGGAATAACATTGAAAGGTAAAAGAGGGGAAATTGCTGTATCAGTGCTGTGTGCCGCTCCTCACATGGCTGCCGTGCACACAGAACATCTTTGCCTGAGTTAAGTACAGCCCATTGGGACATACTGTAGCACCGAGAATATTGTTTTGATGGAAATGGCAGTAAAATATTCCCATCCCACATGGATGGGAGAGTGTTCTTTGTTGGAAAGTCTGCATTCCCAATCCCTGCTTGCGTGTCCTGAGTTTAGAAGTGAATTATCCATCATCAGTGAAAGGATGTGCAAGAACTGTGCAGCGAGCACGTAAAATAAGAGAAGAAAGTGAACCTTAAAATTATATTTACTTATAAGATTATAGTGTAATTTTTCTTTTCCAAAAGCAAGCTCTTTTCCCATTTCTCAACTGTGGGAATTCAGGAGATCAAGGAGCAGGGCTTGCCTTGCAGTCTCCTCTTCCAGTACCTGTTTCCTGAGGGTGCCACTCGGGATGTGAGGCCACTCGTGCAGCCGTAACAGTCCAGCCTTTTCCATACCATCCCCTATCCCGGGACTGAATTTTCTGTTGCTTTTGTCTTGCTGATGCAGTCCTTCTGTTGAGCGATAGCAAAACTGACAGGGTTTTATAGCACCATATCGATTTCATCCAGGAATTTCCTTCCAAGAACCTGCCTTGTTGTCATGGGTCAAAGATGTCACCAGATTGATTTGGCATTTCATTTCTGAAAGTTGCCAGGAGAGGACTGCAGCTCACTGAGAACATCTTTGTTTCAGGCTGTGCAAGTGTTAAGAGCAATTGTGAGTGCAGATGGAGAATCCATTAATGATTCTGCATGGCGGGGGGGAGGGGGGAAGCAGGAGAGTGCAAGAACCTTATTTCTTGCAGTTGGGAAGTGAGAGCGTTCCTGGTTCTTTAGAAACTAATTTCTCTGGCAAGATTACTTTAAACTTATGTAAAGATCCACCTCCATGATTTCCCCTTCCAACCTCTTGGGAAGGGTCTTTGCCTCCATCCCATACTTGACGCAGAAGAAGAGAGGTTTGCCTCATTCCTCAGCACTGTAACGTGTCACGATAGATATTTGGGTATGTGTTTGTATGTCTATTATTTGTTGGTTGTCTTAGACTAGAGCACAATATCATAAGGCTGTAAATGCTTAGCCTGATGTGTAACGTATTTCTCGGTTCGCGTTTATGGCTTTTCTGCTGTTTACTTCTCATGTAGATTTTGTGTCCATGGATAGCAGCAGTGAAGGATTCCCAGCTAGTAGAGACCCAAGTGCATCCAAATTCGTCTGCTGCCAGCATCTGGTAGCTGACTGTCAGGTAAAGCCTGCGGTGGGGTTCACTTTTACAGTTCCTGAGTCGTTTCAGTGCTCGCCTCAGCTCTGCTTGCTGTTTTCCTGACCTCTAGTGAAATAAGCGATGTGAATTTTGTGAGCTCTGTGGTTATCAGTAGGTTTGCGGATAGCAGCAAAGAAAACGGACACAAACACTTCCACTAGAGCAGCTCAGAGCTCTTCTGTATTTTATCTCTCCTGTGTTGGAGGCAGCTCATGGCTGTCTCCGTAATGAACGCTGCGGTGATGTAGAAGTTGTTTCATTGAGACTTTGTTAAAGACTTGTTAAAGGAAGTTAGATTTCGTAGTTGGTGGCACTGGATTATCTATCAGCATATGTCTTTTGACAGTGTTACAATTTCAGGCTCTGAAAATGATGTAACTATTTTACTGTAATAAAATAATTACCATTTTCAGAGAGGAATCTAGGGCAGTAGGCTATGTTCATAAGAAACACTTGTTTTGGCAAACATTTTACCACTCAAAATAAAAAGTAATTATTTGAAATTATAAAATCTCTTTTTTACAATGTTACAAGCCTTTTTTCAGTACTGGCAGCATTCCTGAAAGTATAAAGCTCGCCTGAATACACCATCACCTCTATGGAACATCGTTTAATTCTTGTTAAACTTGCCTACTTGAAACCTTATGTTGTGAATATTTGAAATACATGCACATGGGCTGTTGCTGTTAAATCTTTTGTCACTAGTGGTTGTAGAGGTGATGTATTTATACTACATTTGCAGGGAAAGAGTTTATTTTCCATCTTTCAGTGCTGATGGAGCTGCTCGTGAGGAGAGATACAGTCTGTGGCTATCCCAATTCACCATTATTTCTTAAGTAGCATTAAACAACATGCTAATAAGGCATGCTAGATCATGAGTTAGTGAATACTTGTGTTTGCTTTTGCATTTTGAAATTAATATGATAAAATTCTTTAAAGTTAGCTGCAAAGATTGTTTCTCATAAAATGCCACTTGCTATAAACTTCCTAGATTTGCTCTTGTACAATAAACACAAAAGCAAATGTATCCATTAGTGCAGCAGCGGCCACTCAGATTGGTCTTTTCAAGCTTGTTCTTAAAAAGCAAGATTGATTTAATGATCAGTGACTTTTTGTATAGAGGCTGCCTGTGTGTAGTTGTACTTTGTGCCTTGTGGGTGTTCTCCTGTCCCTCAAAACAATCCAGTGTAATTGATACTGTCAGCTGAGCTGCGTGCTCGATGGCTGCAGCGCCAGGGCTGCTCAAACGCTGCCAACAGAGGACTCGCCTCATCTTGATTTAAGGACAGGTACCCATGCAGCCCTTAGAAAGGGAAGGCTATTTTTTTTTTCCTATAAATTATTACAGTTCCCTTTAAACGTTAATTTACATTTTATTGTGTACCTTTTGTCTTCGCTGCCTTTGATACCTTGTGTTCGTGAGTTTTCTTGTAGTCATGCAATACAAACCCTGTAGGTCTCACTAATATCTTTCGCTTTGTGGCTGTTGAGTATATTAGCGCCAAATGGACCTTTCAGATGGTAGGGTGATTGTAGCAAATGCTCAGCTTGGTCCTGGCTACAAATTTGAAATGTTATTTAAATCCCTGGTCTGCATGAAGACTTGGATTTCATCCCAGAGGGTTTTTTCAGACTTGCTTCTGCTGTGTCCAGTCTTAGGTATATACGACAGCCTGTAAGTGCTTGTCAGGTAAGCTCCGAAGTTGGACTCTTTCCTCAAAATGAACTGCGTGCTGTCTGAGTCTGTCCGTTACAGAAAACACGCTATCTTTGCCTCTGGTGCAGACTATTTCCTTTGTGTCAGCAATTTCTCTTGCAATAGTCTCAAAATTCATGGTGACATCTTTCTGCATCTGAGAGGTTAAGACAGACACATCAGCAGATACTCGGGTAAGTTTGCATCAAAAACCCAGGACGCGCCTTTGGTCTTAAATGCATTTCTCCTTTACTCAACTGAATTCAAGATTACAACAATTGTGGAAGTTATCAGCTCTGGAGAGCAAAGATACGCCAAAGCTTTTGTTGCAGCAGGTTATCAGTATTCTTTTTTTTTTGAGAAAGAGTTGTTGGCATCCTTCTGGCAACCCCATCTTGTATTTCTGCTGAATTCTGACTGTTTTGTCATCTGCATGCTACCTGCCATGTGGCACATTTCATATACTTGTTTGGCAAAAGAGAGGAAAATACATCCATGTTCCACTTTAAAAATAGTGCAACCGTCTGTAAGACCAGTTGTGTTGTGTTATGGGATTGCCATGATAACACTGTCTCTTAAGGCAGATTGATAGCTACAGAATTGCAGTTTCAGGGTGTGCCTGTGAATTGAGTGATAAAACAGCAAAGAAACCTGAAAATTAATTCATATGTTATATGTGAGTTTGCAGGGGGCTTTGATCTTTTGGATTACTTTTTCGTTAAGTTACCGTTATTTCAGGGGTGCTGCAAGAAGCTTTATGAAAAGCTGAGTTAACTCCAGAGGGTCAAAAGCGGTGGCTGAGACCTGGCAGTCCTCAGGCAGGTTTAGCAGAAATAGAGGCTGTATTTCTAATTCCGAGTGATGGAAACCAAACCAGAAGCAAATAGCTCTTGTCAGGGGTAGGAACAAGTGCAGCATCAGCAGCTTCCCTTTGTATTGCTGCAGAGTGTGGGCATACAAGTGGTATTACTATCATGTGTACATTTTTCTGTATATTCAAAACCATGGTGTTTTAGTGTTGGCAAACTTTACGGTTTTCCAGTTTGAGAAATTTCTTTGAGGTTAATCATGTCTCTCCCTCCTTCAGGAAGCTCTTCGTGCGTGAATATGGACATTTTGCTTGTGTCTCTGGCTTAAATTTTTGCTTCATTCATTCCATCATGTCCCTCCTAACCCATCCCTCTTTTCTTTCATGACTGTAATGAATTAATGATTTTATGTAAATCTGGTGTTTGATGGACTTAGGTGTGCCTTGGGACTTGTTTAAGCTATCACATAGGAAATTCATCATCTGCTTCATGTTTTCAGTAACTGCAGTCAGTTATATTTTTCCTTTATTCCTTCTCTCTATTTTCTCATCTTTTTTTTTTTTCTTAAAGCAGTTCTTTAAGCATTTTTAGACCACTTGCCAGGATTTAAGGATTTAATTCTTTTTTCCATCCTATCTCCCTGCCCCACCCCCTTTATTTTCCACCTTACATAGGAAGGAAAAAAAGCAACCACCCCTGCATTACATACCTGATTGCTATTCAGTTCCCAAGGGAGACACACTGAGAGCTAAATGCAAGGGCTGGAGGTCTAGGCTCTCTGGTTAGATTCACTGAATGTCACTAATTAGAGTAGAGTAGCCACTTACATATTTATTCATGTTTCAGAACAGTTGGTGAATCAATTGAGTGAATGAACTGGGGCAGCTTCAATGCTTCTCGTGTGTGAATATGCTTGAAAGAAACTCCCAAATGTATTGAAGTTGGTTCCTTGTGGCTTGCTGGTATAGACCAGCATGGCTGTAGCAAAACTTCATTTCCATGTGACTTTTGGGTGATGCTTTTTCCACTCCCTCTGTCTTCTGCTATTGAAGAGGAGCTGATTCCATCCTCCAAAATATTTGCCAAAAAAAATGCTTCTCTTCTGGTGAGAAGCAAATAGTTACCTTTACGGTCATCCTCACTGTATTTGTAGTTAATTGATAAATTTGCCTAAAGCTTAAATTAAAATCCTTGCAGGAAATAAGATCAGGACAACAACAACTCGTGCTGATGCATTGCTGGCAGATAGAGCAGCGCAGAATAACCTTGCAATACATGGTGGGTTTTTTTAAATGTAGCAGATTGATTTCCCCGTAAACACCTTGAAGTGTTGCCTTTCACCAAAATTCTGTCTGAATTTAGCTCCTAATTGATAATAGCTCATTTACGTTTTCAGAGCAGGATGGTGACGGTCTCCCCTCGCTGAGAGATTTGCATTCCATCTGCTCTGGCTGTTGATTAGCAGCATGCCGGCTACATGAGCAGTGTTTCTGGACGCTACGGTCATCTGTTGCGTTAAAATTTTTCTGTGAGGACACGACCACAAAGCTGAAAGCACGGTTAGGTGAGCGAGAATAGTGGTTTTGGGTTTTGCTGTTGTTAGAAGAAGAGTGTCTCATGGGCAGCGTGGCTTGAACATGCATCGTTGGGTCCAAATTTCCTGGAGCACAGCAAAAGCTTTCAAACACTCGGACAAAGCTCTTGAGTTCCTCCCTGCTTGTTGCTACTGCCGTTTTGAGTGCTTGCATCTCTAGTCCATTGGTATCACCCATACTTTAAAGAAGGAGCAGTCTTTATTTAACAAATTTTGCAAGGAACAAGGTTTCAAGTCAGCCATAGCTTCAAAGCCGGCAGAATCTTATGAACTGCTGCTTGGCAAAGTTGCTGTGTACAGCAGGGGCAGGCAAGGGACTGGTAGGTTTTTTTTTTTACACCAAAGCATGCTTAAGTTCATTTACCCTTAACAGAGAAAGCGCTGGTGTGTAAGGTGATGCAAATATGTTTAGAGGTTGGCAAATGGAAAGGTAGGATGGAGAGAGAAATGGGTCCCCGATACCTGAAATGTATTGTGTAACTCTTCTCCCCAGTGTCTTTAGAAGCAAGTCCAGCTTTTAATCTAGAACAGTGACACACTAAACTGTTCTAATCTAATTGTTTTGTGTTGTGTGGGATACTACAGAGTAAAGCTGTCATTGGTCATCCTAATCCTGAACTTCTGTGCTCTAACTTGGCTGTTTTAGCTGGTTTATAACCTCTGTTGCAGAATGTTTTAGGGTGCGTCTGCCTTGTATCACTGGTGAGCGTGCCAACTTGAAGGTAAAGCAGGTTTCTTTGGGAAGATACCCATAGATGATTTATCCAAGTTTATCAAAAATATTGTTGTTCTCTCCATTTGCACAGCTGATACTGCAACTGAGACTTATAATTCAGGCTTTTTGCCACTGTCACGAATAGGGGTAAAGTAGAAGTAGTTGTGGTGGCTCTGTAATGCGTTCTTTGAAATGTAAGTAAGAGGTGACTTAGGAAGTTGGGCCATTCAGGTTTTTTACCCTCAGCATACTTAGAATTTGTGTTTGGATGCAAAACCTTTCTATTGGCAGTCACTTCTGCAGTTTGTCTATTCCCTTCCCACCAGGTTTTGTTCTGTAAGCAATAGAAATTACTGAATGGTTCCTTTTGCCTTTTTATTTACCAAGTGCCAGCAGTGCTGTGCATTGAGCCTGGGGGAAAGGTAGGGGGGAATCACATGCCTCTCAATCTTTCTTCTCATTTGGGGTGTTAAAATTCTTTTCAAAAGGATTCCAGTTCCAGGCTGGCAGGGATGCTCCAAGAGGAGATACCCAGCCCTTGTGGTTTCTGGCTGGGGACTTGTGCTGTGCAAAAAGAAAGAGATTAGCTTGGAAGACAGACAAACAAACAAGTGCAGTCCTGGTCTCTGTTGCATTTTAATCTTAAACTAAAATTACCCCTTGAACACAGGAGCTCTGTTGAAGAGTTGAAGTGAGCATAGATTTTCAAATCAAGCCCTTTGAAAGACCACCTTCTCTCCCCTTGAAGGAAGCGCATTTGAACTATAGCTTATTCCTTCCATGTACTTAAATCATAGCAAAGCTTCCGATTGCAAAGTGGCCTCTGAGGAATGCTACTTTTACTTGAATTGGATTTAAACAAGCCCTTTAAGCGCAGGATTGAGAATAAGGGAAGGCAAAGGATGCTACCTGAAAGTGTTTTTAAAAGAAAACAACTCCAAACTTGTGGAGACCTGCACTGGAGAACTTCTGCTTATCTTGAATTTACCGCAGTGTCTCCGGGCGTGCTTCAATACATATTTTTTAATGAGCAGCAGGGTGGGGCTCAGCTGGGTGGCTGTGCTCATGTGTGAGCGAGGAGGAATAGAACCTCAGGCAGGCTTTGTAATGCTGTGAGGATCTTACAACATCTGTCGCTATAATAATGTAAGAATTAAAACAGAAGAATTACTGCCTTGAGTAGATAAGCAGCTACCTTAATGCTCATTTACTGGTGTTTGAACTAGACGCGTATCATTTAAAAAGAAAAATGTTGTTTTAAATTGTGCAAAACGTTGAGGAAGACACTGATGTAAACGCTGATGAGAATTAAAAAGCTGTTATGTTCCTCCTTCCTGGGAAGTCAGAAAGAGCTGAACATGGTCTGACTGCAAAGGTCCTCTGGTAAAACCTTGCACGGAGCCACTCTCAAGCCCCGTGTCATTTCTCTGAGATACCTTGGAAATGTGTTTTTCTTCATCTGATAATTGCTTGCCTATTATCTTCTTGCTAACTGTTTGCTCTTAATAGCTGGTAAAATAAAAAAGGAAAAATGAATTTGAGCAGTGTTCGCTCCCTGGGGCGAAATTAAGCCATCGATAGCGTGTTTAAAGTAGACTTGTCTTTGTGCTGTGCATTCGCTGCCCTCCATATGGGGAGCCTGTAGTTGGTTCTGCATCATTTGTTTTGTCTTTCTGGTTGCGCTTAATATTAATTGAAGTCTTTCCCAAGACACAGTTTTGTTAATCTTCCTTTTGTCATTTCCCTCCCCTCCCCCCGATATACCCAATAAAAATGCTCTCATGTGTCTGAAAAGTGGTTTAAAAGTAGCATTGGTTTATTTTTTTAATGTTGGTGGTCCATTTATTCACCTGTTTTTTACCACCAGTATTAGTGTTTCTATTTCTTTGCCTAACTTTCGAATTTCATATGTGCTGTAATTGTTACAAGGATGCAAATAGTTTCCTGGAGTGATGTGTATAGGTCTCTTATCAGCTCCAATTATGCAAAATGTTTTCAATTAGCTGTAATTCCTTTTTCTGCCTCCCCCCAGACAAACACAACCACGCAGGGCCCTCCTGGGAAGCACCGGTGCGCGGCGCAGGGGCAGGCTTTCCCCATCTAAATTGTGTCCTGTCCCAGGAGCGTTAGGATCAGAAAGCACGCTCTGCTACTCCCTGTATTCTTAAAAAGTTATCATGCTTGTAATTACACCATTTCCCTAAAGATTTTCAGTATCACTGCTGGCAACCTACGGGAGGAGGCAATACCTCCATCTCAAGATTCTCACAAGCAGCAATGGGAAACAAATGACTGTCCTGGACTGCAAAACTTTTTCTGGAGCTTACTCCTCTGCTGTCCAAAGTCATAGCAGGTAGTTAAGTGCTGTGTCCAATACTGGTAACTACCAAAGTGGGACGCTTTGTTAGGTGGACTGGTGGCTAAATGTGAAATGGTGCTGCATAAGGCAGAGAACAGATGCCGGTAACTGAGCAAAATGTTCCTGTAAGCTTTGAGGTGGTTCTGGCTCTGAGGTTACCACCTCCATGTACAGCAGCAGAGGAGAACAAGAAGAAAGCGGAGGAGTTTCCCGACAGAAATACTTGTGGTATGGAGGCTTTACTGAAACAGTTGGAAGCGCTGTGGATGTGGATGATGTTTGCTTAAATAACGGAGAGAAAGAGGTCCATGCCTTCTGCCTAGTATGGAGAAGAATCGCCCTGTTCAAAACAGTGCTGACTCTGGTTTGCCAATGAACATACTGAATTATCTGCAGCAGGATGAAATAACTCTGGGTTTAAATAGCTTGGTTCTTCAACAGAAATCTTTTGAGGCCCTCCTAATACTACCTCTTTAGTCGGAGCCTACCTTTCTCCCTGTTCTGCCTTAAACTGACCTTGCTGCTTGTTTCAGCCCTTACCTTGGCCCCTAATTCATACTCCCACTGCTGTTTTCACAGCTGCCTGACAGAGTTCGAGTGAGGAGGGTTGAGAATAACCTTTTCCAGCACATCGTTGTTTGATTGCACAGAGATTGTACCAGAGCAGCTGGTATATATTTAAGCCCTCCCGTGGGCTGGCCTCGGGGAGCGGGCTGTTGGACTGCTGGGCTTTCTCTTAGAGCACACACACAAGGAGCCTGGACAGGGCATGGTCTTAATGCTGAAAGATGGCATTTCTGAAAGCTCCTGGAGTATGTATCCTGCTGGTGACCACCTTCAAATCCCGATGAAAAGCAGAACTGCTTAAGTTACAGGAGTCTCAATTTGAGCGAGTGTGGTGAGGGTGGACTGGTCAGCGGTGCAGCACAGGTGATCTGCTTGTCAGGCTGCACTTGCAGTGATGGCTTTATCATTGTGAAAATGTTAATAGTTTCTGGGCCTCTTATTTCAGCATAAATTAGCACTTGTAGGACTTGCTTATGCACAACCTGATTTTTGCCAGCAATTTAAAAAGAAAAATAATATACATACACACACACACATACTGTAGAAACTAATATTTGGTGGAGGGAGGGAGAAATAAAGTAAGTGTGGGAGAAAGTACTGAGAGAACGAGATTTAAATTACATTTTGAGATGATTCTGCCCTGCATTTATCTTGTTCTTCAGATTGAGTGGGTGACAGGTTAAGTCTGTCGCAGCATGAACCTTGTTCAACCTTTTCAGTTCTTTTCTGGGGAGAAGATTTTCTTCCTAGTTTGTATATCACTGTCGTACTGAATGTCACTTGCGCTGTGGGGGCTGGGGACAAAGGAAAATGTCCACAAGGGAACATATGGAAACTTGGACCTGTTGCATAGCCAGTCATGTGCAGAGCATCTTTGGTACAGATAAGACCTGTGAGCGTAGATGTCTTGGGAAGGCTCATCGGACTCCGCAGAAGACATCCCTGGAAGGACACGCATGGAGGGGACAGTAACCAGCCACTGTGTTCAAGAGTACTTTGATCAAGGTATTGCTTGTTTCCAAGGTGCCAGCACAGCTTGGATAGCAAAATATTGCTGCAGCTGCTTGTGTAACACCACGTCACAGTGAATTCTTGTGTTGTTTTCCAACTTATTCCTTCTTTTAAGCATTTTGCCTTTTTACACTGAAATAACTATTTTTATTCCCATTCAAAATAGTTAAAAGTATACTAAAGTATCTCAAAAATGTTTTAACATCGGTTGCGCTGGAGTATGTTGACCTAGCCAGTTTGTATCCAAGGTGGGGAAGGCTTTTCCCCATAAATGCATCATTACAGAGTTTGAGAAGAAGGGAAGACTAGAGGCACATGTGCTGCTGGAGCATTGGCAGGAGGTTAGGTGCTGTTGAGAAAAAGACCAAAGCTTGAACATGTTCAATCTGTTTAACTAATAATCAAGACGTTTGCTGTGTTCCTATCAAGGGTATGGGCATGTGATTTCAACTCAAGTGAGTTGTGCTGGCTTTAGCAACGTCTCCTTGTCAGCTGAGCTCTGGGGTAACGCTTTTAGTCATCTCTCATCACAAGATAAACGTGAGTTGAAGAGGGGTGATTTGATATTCCAGTTAAATCAGCCTAATGGGTAGCTGCTGCCAGAGGGGTAACCTCCTTCTCACTGCCTCCTCCCTACCTGCGATGAGCTGTTTCAGAGGACTAAACCACAAGAAACTAGTTTTATTGATCAATTAGGTTTTTAATGCCTTTTTAGTTCTAACACTGAGTAGTTCTCTAAATACCAGATTAACTTCCTGAACTGGTTCACTGTGGGCTTGGATGAGCAGCGGTACCAGAGCAAAGGAAGGGGCATTGGATGTGTGGCTGAGCTAGGACATAAAGGGCAGCCTGAACAGCAGCCAAAATTCCCCATCACTCCAACTCTATCTACATGTGATTTTCATGGAAAGAAAAAGCTTTATCTAATAATACAAGACTCCAGAAGTGCACTTTATCACCATTCCTTCAACTGGCTGTAACTGCTGAGTTTTGTTTTAATTCCTATCCTGTGTTTTCGGTTATGTCAGATGTTCTGAAGGTTTTTGTGCAGTTTTAATGAGAGGGTAATTGTTACTGCTTAGTAAAATTCTGGAAATAAGACTGTTAAAACTGGAGGCTCAGTAAAAAGAGCATAAACAGTCATTTTATTATGAAGCTTCCTGGTAGAAACTTTTTTTGCTTGATTAAAATGTTCACAAGATTGAACTTATGTCTTTCTTGATAAATATGAATGCACATTAAAAAAAAGATTGGAAAGTTTCCTTTTCTTTCTCTTTCCATGCCATGAAGTATGACCTTCCTTCAGGAGGTGGGCCAGGGAAAGAGTATTTGTGGGTTTTTAGGGTGAGCGATCTCTACTGTATGCAGCACTGGAGTATTTGAGTTTCCTTTAATTGCTCCTTGCTGCTGTGTTTCCGGTCCCCATGGTAATTTCTCCATCACTGATCTGGGGGCTGGCCTAAAGGCCAAAATCTATACAACTGGGATGATCTTCCCCTTCGTCTCCTGGAGCCTACACATATATTTGTTTAAATGTCACTTAGCTAAAAGGTCAGGAGCTCTAGCACTTGTATTGATACCAGCAGAGGATTTGCTGAATTCATTGAGTTTTGCCAGGCTGAAGGGAAACGTGGGGTAGGTGAATATAACAAAAAACATCAATTTGAACTGTGGGCATCTGATTTTTAAATCAACAGTTCTGGTTTTGGTTTTCCATGCTGCTGTGTGCTTTTGTAACTTCTTTTCTTTTGCATTTGTCTATTTGAGTTAAGGATCAAGTTGGGCAACTTAGGGAAGTATCCTTATTTCCATCCACGTGAATTAGCAGAAGGAAGGTTTTTCAGATTGTTATGTAGCTGTATAAAACACAGCTGTATATCGTGGTTTGGGACAGACTGGCAACTGAGGTGAGTAACAGATGCTCTCCCTTACCTCTCTCTCCAAGGAGAGGAGGGAGGGGGAGAGAGAGAGAGACTTACGAATTCAGAAGGCACTAAACTACTGTAATGAAATATTAACAACAAAATAAAAAGAAAATAATGAAATATGTCATCCTGGCAGCTTGATACAGTTTTGTATAATCACGTCACCGGCAGGCACTGGGGAAGTCCCAGACTGGACTCAGTGACGGACGGGAACTGGATTCCAGATCTGGATTCAGGATCAGGATCAAAGGCAGGCAGACAGACAGACTCATCCTCGGACACCGGCCATTGAAAAAAGAGCATGAGGCAGATGGGATGGAATACCCCGTTGGTCGATTTTGAGTCACCTGTCCTGTCCACTCCTCCCTGCAGGTGCAACCCCTTTACGCTTTTCTGCTTTCGACTCTCCAATGGGGCAAATAACAAAGTTAGCTGGCCTTGGGTGTTACAGCAATAAGTATAAGCAAGAGCCTCTCTGCATGCCATTCCTTGGCACCAACTATAAACATAGGTCTTATCACTCTGAGAGCGAACAGTTTTTTTGCAAAATATGCTGTTAATGTCAGTAGTGAGAAGAGTTTTAGCTAAAAAGTAAAATTACTGAACAGAAAATTGGTTCTGTTTTACCTCAAACCAGAACGCTGTACCTATTTACTTGAGGTCTGTTCAGTGGATCTTAAAAGCATGAACAGATACTGTTAACTTTTTAGTTTGGTGGCCCCGTAATTGAGGAGGGGGAAAAACTATAATCTTGGATGCAACATTGCTCGTATTAAAGACTAATGAACATCTCTCTTCACAGAAGGAATGGATGGCAGTGCTGAACCTCTTATCTCATGTAGCATCTGTCAGAGGTGTATGGGCTAGTTGAGACCTCTTGTCCGTAAGAGGCTAGAATATCTGGATTACTTAACCTCAAATGTGTAAACCGTGATAGGTTTTTTTGTGCAACCATAATTGCTGCTGTCTCGTCTTGTTTAGATGAAAGCCAGAACTCGAGGCAGCAGATCAGCAGCTTGAGGAACATGCAGGTGTATTGTGTAACCCGGGAATCTTCCTGGTGCGCTCCTGGTAGTTCCACAAAACTGCAGTATCTCCCCTTGCATCGCTAGTTACTTGTCTAAACTGAGCATGCATGACCATTATGTCTGGACAGGTTCTAGTATGCACCGACTGAATAACTCTCCATTCTTTGTCTTGGAGTCTGAATGTCTAATGTTCAATGTGAAATTTCATCTGGAGTCTTAGCTCTTGTTGACTGTCTTTTCTTGACCCTTAAGTGTATGGCAGTATTTCTGGTCTAGCTTATTGGTACACTTTTGCAAAAACATAAACATCTTTACTTTCCTTCTTGAAAAGAGTAAGAATTTAAAGGTTGTTCTTAACCCAGGGAAGGCAGGTATTGAGAGTCTCCTGTCATCCAGCTCTGTCATACTGTATTAATAATATTTTTATGGTAGGTTTTGAAATATTATTAGGCATTTGTGCTGCTTCTCATAATTTAGTTTTTTCTGTCAGAAGTTTCTGCCTAGCTGTCCTTCAAATCTGAGGTTCCACATAGCCATAGGTTCTGTTATTCTACTGGGAGTATTGATTTTCCTAACAGTACAGAAGTGAAGCATCTTGAAAGTGTTGAAGCATCATGATCACGTATAAAGAGAGGACAGAATGGAGGTAAAATCCGAAAGCTGAGATGGTGCTGGCAGTTGGCAAATTCGGACAACAATCTAATAATGGTCAATTATAACAGCAAAACTGAGGACAGCTGGGATGCAAGCTTATAGAGCCTTGGGGTCGTCTCTGCTCCAAAGCTTTGCCAATCTAGTTGGGGTTTTTTGCATCCTTCTTGCTTCCCACCACCCCCCTCAGCTACTTGGAAAGTAGTCCTTTAGATCCTCTTCCAGGCGCACAGGAAGCACTAGCCATGCTTTCTACTTACCTGCTGAAGGATTAGAATCTTTTTCTTCTGAAATAAGAGAATTTGAAAAAGGTCAGCTTTGAAGCATCATTGCACAGATGGCTTTGCAGAGCTGTTGTCACAGTAATGTGCTGGTAGATTCCACTGATGGCACCACCATGCTCTCGCCTTACTGGCTTCCTTGTAGTAGCTGACAAGGACTATTGCTGCCTTCTTTGTTTGCAAAATTACTTCTTATGAGTGCTAGATAGTTGTTTAAAGAAGTGAACCTGTAGAACAGCTGTACAGCTACCCTGTAGACTGCAAAACCTGACACTCTTTGAGCTACAAAGCTCGTAGCCAGCCAGCTGGGCAACAGCTGTCTTCTCACATCTGGCTACTGCATTGCCCGTTTTTTCTGCACCTGAAGTTCATACCAGTACTCTGTCATTGCTTTAGAATCTATGTTTACAACGTCAAAAATATAAATAATTTATAGTAGACACTTGGTTGGATATCGAGCTTGTAGGCATGTTGCGGAGGTTGTTCCTTCTTTGCAGCTAAATAAACTATCTACAAGAATCTGGCTGCTTTCCTTGTAAGATTTCAGTGATACAACCTAAAAATAAGGAAGCAGAATTTTTACCAACCTGAAAATCATAATTTCTAAAGGTATTTTGAAATAGGTTACATTCATTCGGGGTTAATTGTTAAAAACAACAAAATGGTGAACAAAAACTTGAGAGAGCTTGTGTTGGTTGACTGCAGCCAGCAGTTCTTCCCTCCTCCTTCCCCTACTCGCACATAAATGCTGCGTGTGCAGGCAATACCAACCTCATTTGCTCCCTGAGTGGTCATTTTTTATTACTAGATTTAGGGAAATAATTTAAGAACCAAATCTAATTTAGGCTAAAGCATTCATTAAGTGAAGAGCTGACCAGCTCATCCATGATGGTTTAGAAAAGTAGGTCTTTTTCTTCAGGTTTGGTGTTTGTTTTTTTTTTAATATTAACTAGTGCATGAACCTTCTTTCTTGCTGATTTTATAGTATTTTAATTCAAGGTCCACTTTTTGGTTGATGAAATAAATTCCAAGAGAGATGCGCACCATTACATGTGTATGTACAATTTGCAACTTGGAAGTTAAGGTGGAATAACATGAATGCAAATGTTCCTTATTTGCAAGTAGCGTTGGCTTCCTTCGTCTTCCTATAGCAAGAATATGTCCTAGGAAGAAATTTCTATATCTATCCTTTAAGTACTTAAAAGTTTTCTCATACAGAATTTTATTTGCCACAAGATTGGACATGAAAATGCATGGTGAGTAATTAATTTATTGGAAGCTTTCAGTGAGTGATCCAATTTGTAGCTGACCCAGGCGCAGCTTTCTGTTGTGAGGAAGGGAGTTGCCTCGTGGAAGAACCTTTCCTTTGGAAGAGTACCCCAATAAACACGAGGATGACGCATTAGAGGTGTAAAGGTAATCTTCATCCTTGCATTTATGAACTAAACAGTTTGATTTTTAGGTGTAAAATTTTGCCCTCTACTGTGTCAAAGGTTGGGAGACTGTACAATCCTGGTGCTGGAGAACTGTCAAGGAAAATTGGAAAATTGTGATGGTTGAGTGGATGGACAAATCTGATTAGGGGTGTGGAGGCAGATACACGTTTTCATTCTAGTGAATGAACTAGTAAACTTTTTTAGAATTTTGAGAGTGGTAATAAAAGTGGCCTTATTTTGTTTTTGGTTTTGTTTTTTTTTTCCTTAATGTGCCATTGAGCCTGAAAGTATAAGCAACTATTGTCTTTGTAGACCTGGGAACAAGAAAACTGTCTTTTAAATCTTGTTAATTTTTCAGAGCACAGTTCTGTTGTTGCAGACCTACTTGAGCCCCGTGTACAGGGCTTTTAGTTAGCAAGAGGCCAAGGACAGGGTATAGAAAATGTTAAAGGTTCAGTGTATTCAAAATGGTGCTGATGTTAAACTTGTGATCACCAGTTCAGTATGATTTGATGTGTTTAATGCCAATGTTGAGTTTGACTTTTTTTTAACTGAATAGATGGCAGTCCTCATAATAAACAAAATTGCCTTCTCTCTAGCTGAAGTGTTGAAATAACGTTACTCAGATAAAACTGTTTTGTGGCAAACAGAAGGTGATTCAGAGAACGACACCGGTGCTGATCTCATAACAAAGCTAATTAATCTTTTTTTAATTAAATGCCCCTTAAAATTCAGCATGATAAAGACTGAAGGAATTTTTTTTTAATGATTACATTTAGAGGGCACTGCTCTAACAAAGAAAACTTTTATTGGGTGTTTTCTTGCATGGAAGAGAGTAAGCAGAGCTGCCCTGGATGCTGATCATTTGTTTATATACTACAGCTGCAGAAAATGAGAAATTAAATGAACAGTTGACAGATGCACTGAGAAATGAGTGCTTGGGACAGCACAGGAATGTAATATGCATGTTAATTTTTCAACTTCAGGTTCTATTTTAGGTGTGCCAGCGTCTGAACTCTGCAAACTAGAAAGCGTGGCGAGAGGGGAGTACATCCAGATTGCTGCTGGTTTACCACTTGGCTTTGCAAGTGAAAGCAAGAGCCTTTCAGGCTTACTGTGTTTTTTACTCACAGCAGGCAATTGTATAGGAAGATGAGGTCAGGAAGCTGCAATATTGATCAGGCTATCTTCTTGGCAGCCTTTTTCATGGCAACTTCGTAGAGCTTAGGGTAAATGGAGTATTAGGGCTATAGAAAAAGAACAAAAGGAAGGTTACCGCTGGCCCTTCTTGGCAGCAGTAGCTGGATGCCTTTTAAAAACAGCTTCTGTTGTCATGGAGCTTCTGAATCCAAGGCCGGTTTCTGGCACCGTGATTTTCTCATGGCAAAAACGTTGTCCTGTCCTAGCCTTGGGGGGAAAATAAATAAATAAAGGCAATAGCCTTGGCAGCACTTGTCTATTATTGGAGCTAAATGACTGAATTGCAGTGGGAATGGGACCAAAGGGAAACCTTTTCTTCACAGAGAATCCTGATTTTTAAAGCTGGCATCCACTATGGTCTGCAAAATATCTTTTGTAAGAAGGCGTTTGACATTTGGAGAAGGGTTTTGAATAGTTTATATAGAACTTGCTTTCCTCTGAGTCAGCAATGTTTTCAGGTTGAAATAGAGACCTGAATTCCTAATCTCAAGGTTTTTGGAAGGTCTTCCAGTAATGGTTTGTTTGTGTTTTAAAGCCGGTTTTCTTCTTCTAAACCTCAGATGTAGTCAAACAGTTTAACACACTTATTTATCATTTCCTGAAGTGGTCAGTAATGTACAAGACAAGATATTTATAAATTTATTTGGCATTGATTATGTTAGTTTAACAGTACATTGCTTTGCTGAGCTTTTTGTTATCCTAAAAGGTGATATTTTGATTGCGTAGAAATATTCATGCTTGACTTCATGGACAAAAAAGTATACTCCACTTCCTGATGAGATTTTTTTTTTGTTTGTTTGTTTTTTGGATAGTTCTGGTGACTGATGTTTAAGAACTTGCTTGGTTTTACTTTTGCTTTTTGAACTTACTAAAACCTAGAAACAAGTGATGACAGAAGTGGTTCGGTGTTCCTGAAGCAGGAAAGCAGTAAGCCTCTGTGCTTTTATTTCTACACGACTTATTTTTAAAGGCAGGAAAGGATGATGACCCCACGTCAGAAAGCATCTATAGGTAAACTGTTCTGCTAGAGATGTGCCCTTCAGGTCCATCCTTAAGAGTCAGCTCTGTTTTGATACTGCCTGATCACTGTTATTTGAAAAGTTTCAGGCAGCTGGTGAATAAAATCTCTGCATATTAAGTATTGCATAGTAATTCCTGTTGCTTCACCCGCCTGTTTGTGTTTTGTCCTCCTGCGCTAGTGGCTGTTGGGTCAAGGATTAGGGCTCTCGAAGGCAAGTTCAGATTGGCCTTGCTGGTAGGGCCCCAGGGTAGGGTGTTGCAACTGCTGTGACTCCGCTGTTAGAAATTATCATCCCCAAAACAGAGTTATTTTCTGTCCTTCTGGTGTTTTAGGCCACCTGCAAAGAGGGATCTGTGTTGAGGCACTAAGCTGAGCAGGAGGTGTGTGTGGTTCTGCAAAGTCTGCGTCAGGCCGGCGACCTCGAGGAGCGGTGTAATGACACCTCGGGGCTGCTGCGGCTTTTCTTCAGCAAAGAAGAGTTGGAGCCCTGTCATTTCGGGGTTTGTTTGCACAAGGGAGGGAGCCCTCATCCTTGGGAGTCGCCGCTGATCTGCAAGTATAATCGTCGGATAATAAAGGGACCCTGGGAGCCAAAACTTGTGAGCTTTTGGAGCCCTTGCAAATTCTTTTCTTCAAGCCCTTGGATGGTAGAGTTGTAAACACCAGTCAGCTGTGCAGGATTGAGGTTTTTTTTCTCTGTTTTACTCTTTAAAGCATCGTCAAACTCCGAAAGAAGACAGACTTCTTCCAATGTTGCCCCTGCAGGCTTGCTTTATGTTACTTGCTCTTTCTATNAGAGTTGTAAACACCAGTCAGCTGTGCAGGATTGAGGTTTTTTTCTCTGTTTTACTCTTTAAAGCATCGTCAAACTCCAAAAGAAGACAGACTTCTTCCAACGTTGCCCCTGCAGGCTTGCTTTATGTTACTTGCTCTTTCTATACAACCCCCCTAAAACATTAATATAGCGTCTGTAGGGTTATGGTGTTTAATATCTGCGCCATAAACATAAAAACCAGGAACTTCTAGATTATAAAAGTTTACATTTAATATGTAAATACTACTTTGAGGTTGGTTTTAGCTAGAAATTAATGCTACAAGAAAAAGAGTGTTTTGTTCTGACAGTCCAGAGTGTTTATCTGCTAGTGAGTGAAACTTTTCTGTAGGCACTCGTCGTCTCAATTTAATAACATATATTTCAAGATCTTATTTCTTGACCTTGTCAAAACGGTAATAAAATTTTAATTTTTCCTCTTTGTAGTAATACTGACCTTTTCTAGTATGTAAGACTGCATGAGAGTTCAGAAACTGTAACTGTGGGGGATATGAAGAGTCTGCTTTATTCCAGCATTAGGAGCATTTGGGACAGATGATTGACAGTGCTAGAATTTGTAATTATAGTGTGGATTCTTTAATTTTTACTCATTAAACTCAATTCTTAATTATTAGAAAATTCATTCTGTCTTTGAAATTCTGCACTTCTGGAGATGGTGCACTATATTCCTTATGATAAAAAAGTAAGGTAGTTTCCCTGCAGTTTCCCATTTACTCGCTGTGCAGATTTTAGTTTGCTGTGGGGCTATGTTTATATTTGAAGGATAAGAAGGGATGAGAAGGTGGGAATGATGGCTGAAGGCACTGAGTCCTCCTGGAAGGTCATATGAAGCCTTCAGTTGAAAGCTTGATACTTTCCTTCTAAATACAGTTGTTTGCTAATCTGAGATGGATACTTTTCATGCCCAGCTTTGTTCTTCAAGAGCAAGACCAGTACCTGTGGTAGGTGGAACCTGTATACCAATCCCAGCCAAGCACGCTGCAATGGTGGGGAGTGCTGGAGAAGCTCTGCGGGAAATGACTGACAAGCTGGAAAGGGCACAGCATGAACATGCAGCACTTGGCTTTGTGCTTCAGTAAACCCAGGGAAGGAAAAAAAAAAACAAAAACCCACCCCATGATAAACCCTAATCTTTGTTAAAGAGTTTTGGTCTCGCTAAAGTTTGTATTGGGGAACTTGCCAGTGCCCAAGACTGGAGAGCAGAACAACTTCTGGGTGGATAAATGTTTGAATTTAACCCTGACATAGAGCAATGGTAGCTGGGTGGTTATGCTGCTACTTAATGTACTTTTGTTTTGGTTGGAACATCTTTGCCTGAGCTGGCTCACCGCATGGTTGCAGAAGTGATGTGGGAGGGAGGAGGGGGACCACCCCTGCAGTGGACACATGGTTGTGTGCTGGGTTGACATGGCAGCAGAGAGGTGGCTTCAGGGTGCTGGAGGCAGCAAAGTGGGCAGGTGAGAATGTGGCGTGGTGGTCCCTTTACAGTGGTCTGCAGCTTTAGGGTGGGTGACTTTGTAAGGGTAGGCAAAGATGCCTTTTAAAAAAAATCTTATAGGTACAAAGAGCAGTCTTGATCCACGATGGCCCTACNTGGCCCTATAGGTGTGGTCACACAAGCTGGGTTAGGAGGTGGAAAGGAAGCGTGTGAGATCTACAATAGCACTGGAAGGGTCAAAAAAGGTGATGGGAATGTTGGTCAAGGGGCAGTTCTGCTTATGCAGGTTTTTCCCTCTCTATCTTGGTGCAATTCCTTTTACAGCCAAATATGTGTTCCTTCGGAGCCCTTTGGACTTGATTGTTCTTTCTCTGCATGACAAAGGAGGTGGATTTACTCTGAAGAAATATTTCCATGGCAGCCACTTAGAAAATTGTTCCTATGTTCTTCTGTTACAACTTCCATTTTTTTTCTATTTTGTTTTATAGACACAGATGAGGACACAGTGAAAAGGTGTTTTGCCACGTTTGAAGAGAAGTTCTTCCAGACCTGTGAGAAAGAACTTGCCAAAATCAACATTTTCTATTCAGGTAAGGTGCTTATTTGTGTGTATTTGTGGAAAATACAGCAACACAAAAAGAGTCTGAAGCTCCCAAACTTTCAGAATAACCACAGTGGTCACGCAGGTCTACCATCAGGTAATGATAGGGCAGGTTTATATGGGAAACTGCTCTGGTTTAATCACAGATGTGGAGCTAAACCATGGTATTTGAATGGAGGGAGAATGAAGGGCAGGTGATTTCATTGCTTTGGAATAGCATCCTTTTGAACTTTATGAAGATGCTCTTAAACTTAAGTGGCAGCTTACATATAGGCTGCAGTTTCTCAGTTTATCCATGGTGACAATCTCCTGTGTGTGTTTTAGATGTGCTAAGCTCCCTAGCTGGTGTTTCCTGAGCTTGTGCAGGAATAGCTATCATGGACTTACCTGTGTATGGTAACTTGACCATCCTGATGTCTCCAACAAATTTTTAAACGCTTAGCTCTTACTTGAACTCTTGCAACTTTCTGGACTAGATCAGCCAGTAGCAATTTGTCATTGGCTGTGTATAAAATCCTGTTTAGTAAATTGAGTAAAAATGTAATGGTGGTAAGAGTAGAGATTCCTAGGGGTCATATTTCAAAGTGCTATTGTTTGTTGTTTTCCCTGAGACAGTTTGCTTTCCCACCCTGTGTTTTGAAAATAAACTTTAGAATGGGATAATCAGAAATTCGCCCTGTAATATTGCTACAAAATGCTTGGTAATAGTGTGTTCCAGTTCCACCCACCATTACACTCAGCTGGTTTTCAGCCTCTTTTGGTAAGGTTTAAAATGGATTTTCAACTGGAAAAGCATTTAAATATGGATATAATGATGCATTGACTTCTGCTATACTTTCTCTTAACATGTTGATTTATTAACTTGGTTCTATAAACAGGCTTTTGCAGCACACTATGGTAGTCTTCTCTATTTCTCATTTTTATCTGGTAACAAAGACAAAGTTGAATTGTGCAAAATGTTTTAATAACCATCAGGCAATGACTTTATTGCTCGCTGTTTTATTGCTGGCAGAATCTGGGTTGTGAACATGAGAATACCTAAAAGCATAACAGATGCAATAACTGTGCACTGCAGCTTGCCTCTGTTCAGCCTCCATCTAGGGAAGAAAACCTCTCGGGCTGGCTGTGCCAGCTCTTCTGGCTCCCTGGAGCAGTGGTGTTTTGCTGTAGCCAGAGTGGGTGTCAGGACAAGGGCAAGGGGCAGTCTGTAGGTAGAAGCACTATGTTTTACTAGGCTAGCTGGGTTTACACTTCAAAGCCATTTTTCTATACGCAATTCATATGTACCTAACTCAGAACAGCTGTTCTCAGTTTTCTTTCCCTGTGAGATCTTCTGTTTCTGTCCCAGATCTGAGGTAAGGCTTTTATGCTCAGAAACTTGTCTTACTTTTCTAGTTATATCAGCTAATCTAATAAGAGGTCCTGTGTACTACAAGCTAGACTCTGTGGAGGAAGTTCTGTCAATTCAGATGTACAATACAGATTATAATTTTCCTTAATGAGGACCTGCTAGCACACGTGCACCCACATATACACACCCATTCCAGCATTGTTTAAAATGGCATTAATAATACAGGACAGGGTTTTTTTTCAACTTGCTGTCATTTCAAAAAGTTATAGGAGAGAATACATGTAATTTGAAAATCTCTTGTGATAAGATTAAAATAAGTCTTTTATTTGCAGAAGAGCGACGTGACTTTAATAGTATGGAAACCCTTTATTAGAGTTATTCACGTTAAGCTACATCAAGAAATGTTCCATCAGTGGTTCCTCTTCTTCATCATGTCAGAAATATGTCACGTCGGACCCTATTGTAACTCCAGGCTTGTGTTGGCTTGGACCATGGCTCATCCTATTTATTATAGGCTTATTATATGGCTTATTACATGCTTGTCTTTACGACAATAAGTATTGTTCATTGTCAAGAAAGCTAAGCTTTCTGTTGATCTCTAATTCGTTTCCTCCTCGTCTTTCCCTGTGCTGAGGGATCCTCAGTGAGCATTCCCAGGGACTGCCAGAGCATGGACAACGCTGTCCTCTGGGGATGGGCTGCTCCCGCACCCCAGCTCCTCCCCAGCTCCCCCGAGCACTCGGGGTTGGAGTGCCTGCTGCAAAATGCCTTTGCCTTTCGCTGCCTGCTCAGATTGTCGGCTCTCATCAAACATCGCCTTAATTCCCCAGACCATTATCCCAGCTCAGTAGGAAGGAAAACTGCCATTAACTAAATCTGATTTGATAAACAGTTTGTGATTATTTGGACTATGCTCAAGAAAATCTGTACTCCTTTGAAAGAAAAAAGAATGGCAGTAAAATTTTCAGATAGTTCCAGTAGACAAATGCCTGTTCAAGTGCCAAAATTTTACTTGTGGCCAGTTTTGGTTTGTGTTTGGGATCTTCTAGAGGCGAGGTTTGTTTTATTTTAAATCAGCATCATCAGGACCTGCTTGAGCTACTGTTTAGCTAGTAACATTTTTGTGGTTAATTGAGGAGCTGGTTTTATCCTTTGTAGGAAGTCGCGGCTTTAACTTGGTAAGCAAACTATTGAACATGATATGTACAAGTAGGAATAGGAAGGAGTGCTCAAAGAGCCTGCCTAAAATGCCCTGAGCTGGGTAGCTGTGAGCGGGCATGGGCTGTTTGATTACCTCCTGCCTGGTTAAACAGGTTTTGATCATAACCGTGACCATGTAAACTGGAACTTGGGGGGAAATTTTACTAACTGCTGGTGTTACAGCTTTTTAATGATCCTTATGTGTGAATTTTTCTTTAAACTTGGAAAACAGAGTCAAAACCAACTGGGAATTGCATAGTTGAGGTGATAACTTTAGAGGGTTTTTTTATTCAGGATCTACAATGAAGCGAAGCTGCTTCTTTATTGCAAACATTTTTGTTGAAGTCTGCCGCTATTGGCAAAGACTAAGGAGAAATCTAAAACCGTAAGTTTACACTTGAGCCGAGTACTCAGTGGGCATCAGGTCATGGAAAATACTGCAACACAAGAGTGGTTCCAGTTTCTAAGTGTGTGCTGCTTTTTTCTAACTTTTTTTTGAGTGGCCTGTTTTTTAAAAAGTGACTTTTCAGGGTGCTGAATTAGTGATAGTGGTGAATGTCTTTTCAAATATTTTGGAGTATGTTGTAAATTGAGAAATTAATTTCCGTTCTGCTTTGCCATTTCCCCAGGCAATTCCCCAGGAGATTTTAAGAATAGCAGCACACATTTTGTCTTATTTTGCTTCCGCAATGAACCTTGATGATAAAATCATACCTTAACAAGATGAAATGACTTGTGGAATGGAAAACAGGAGTCAGTGGAATAGAGTGGGCAGGAGGGAGAAGAAGGTGGCAGGGCTGCCATTTCTCAGGAGTGTCGGGTTTGGCTGGTATTGGACTGGTTTGGCTGTCTTTAAAGCCTCATCCTCAGAGGACTGCAGCCTTCCCCTACGGATGGAGAGGGCTATGTGGGAGACAGTACGTGGCTCTCTTCAGCAGTGCATGATTAAGAAGAATGTTTGTATTTGGGGATGATGCTTTTTTTATGGATGGTGGTTTGCAAGCATAAAAAACCTGCAGCAGCGGTTTTGTAACTATTTCAAAATGTTATATTTTCTTTAAATACTGTGTTATTAGGCTGATGGATTTTAAGATTTTTCTGGACATAGGGACAATGGAACAGTTCTTTCAATGGAAAGATGTAAATTTAAACTCTTCCATATTTAATAATTTGATCTAAAAGAAATCTCAGTGTATCACCAGATGGTTTAATGTAACGTTTTGAATATAGAGTGTGAACTTGTAAGTTTTATTTATATGAAGGCTTTTGATTCTAACAGCTACTCTGAAAGATAACTGTTACTTCTTCCCAAGAGAGTTCCCAAAATGGGAAGAGATTATTGTTTGTGCAGTCTGACCTTGTGTGTGTTAAATATTATGTGGTTGTAGGCTGTGGGCAGACACTTTTCACTGTGGGCTGCGTTGCCTCTGTTCGGTCCTTGCAGCTGTAGCAGTTGTCAGAGTTGTCCTTTCCTGTCTTTTAAAAACCTCTTTCTTTAATAAAGTTTATAATTAATAAAGTTGTTGAGAGTTTCAGGCTCTTCTGTACTTGATTTTTCTATATTGATCTTCATTTTCTGTTGGGATAGGCATTTTCCTGGAAAATATGATGCAGAGCACTGTAAAATTATTTATAGAGGAGTTTTGCTCTTAGAATTAACCAGAATTTAATAAGTCTGAGGAAAAGGTCAGAGTTGCTACCATAAGAGTAAATCTTACTTGGGGGATAACATTTGAGAATTACCATTAAGTTGTTATATAAGATACTAATGAAAAGAATTAAATTGACAGCCAGGAGACTGTTGGGCAGAGCTTTGCGTTGTGGCTTCTGGTGCAGTGGTGTGTGTCCTGCTGGGTGGAGGTGGCTCCCTCTCCCAGCCATCTGCTCCAACACCATGAACCTGCTCAGCATCTTCCTGGCCAGCGCCTGTGCCCAGGGTCTGCGATGGAGTTTATCAACAGAGATGCCAAAGCTGTGACTGAGGCCATAGAGGGGGGGAAAAAAGCCTGGAAGGAACTAGTTGTACAGGACAAAGAGAAAGATATTGGTGTCAGTTATTCTGGTTTTAGCATAAAAAGTTAGTTATTTAGCCAAAAAGATTGTTTTCTGAAAGTACATGAAGCAGCATGTTTAAAGGAACACCTTTTTCACACTTGAGATGTGAGGACTGACTTGTTCTGAAAGCACATCAAAATGATATTTAAATTCAGGTTGACTGTCCCTTTAATCAGTAAATAATGAGGCAATGCTTCTAACCTGTGTGCGTCTAAACTGAGGAAAAGAGGCATAAAATTATTACAGCGGATCACGTACAGCAGCTAGTAGTGTTGTAACTCCTGATCAAAGCAGAAGCTGTGTTTGTCTGTCACCGGGAGCTTGGCAGAAGGGTTGCGTTGCTCTCTGAGCTCCAAAATTCAGCGTCACATTTGATGTGTGGTTTTCTTTCCTTTGATTTCCTTGGTGTCATATAAAAAGATTGTAAACATGTAGTCAGTAGTGGGTGCGCAGATACGAAAAGCGCTTTGCTTACTAACTGTCAAGTTTCATAATACCGTCTAACAGATTTTTATTCTAATACTTTTTGTGCGTTTGCTCTATTTGAGAAAGGCAAGCGGCTTTCCTTTGGGCATAGAGCAGACATGTGGTCACTGCTTTGGTATTTGGATGAGACCCTATCTGCCTGGCTGCCTCCAGCTACGGCTCTGCCAGTGTGGGGCGGCCTGACCCTGCGTCCCCGCGCTGGTTTATAGCCCCCAGGTACGGGCGGCAGCTGCGCAGGTTGGGCTTCTTCTGTCCGTAACGGGTATTCATACAGTCCTGGTACGAGCATCCTCTAGAAATCAGTCCTGGAGTGGAAGTTGAGAGGTCTGGGTTCGTTTCTAATGCTGCTTTAGTCTATGCTGGAGGGACAGCCCTTTGATTTTGAATATATTAATTAACACCTGTCTGACATGACAGCTTTTTTTTGGAGAGAGTGTATGTTATACATAGGATTCCATTTAAACCTTTAACGAGAAGCAGCTTCATAAAAGAGAAATACGCAGACATGTTGAATTTAATGCTTCGTGGGGGAAGGCCATGCCGTAGGTTACTCAATGCAGTGCTTTTAACCTACAGGCACGTTACCTGAGGAAAAGTAACTTTGACTTTTTTAACTTGTGCTTTTTACGGGATCGGTCAGCAAGTTGCTACTCACTCATCTGACTTTCTCCATTCCTTGCTAACAGAAAAGCTTGCAGAAGCTCAGCGCAGGTTTACTACTCTTCGGACTGAGTTACAGTCAACGTTGGATGCACAGAAAGAAGCCAGTGGGGCTTCCACGCTGCAGCGGCGCAGAAAGCCGGTCTTCCACCTGTCCCATGAAGAGCGTGTCCAGCACAGGAATATCAAAGATCTGAAATTGGCCTTCAGTGAGCTCTACCTCAGCCTCATCTTACTGCAGAACTATCAGGTACGTGCAAAAAGAGGTGGTTTTGCAAAGCCCTGTGTGTAAATGTCTCTGTGCTTTGTGTATCCTTGAGTTGCCTCATTCAAACCAGTTTTTCATTTCTTTTTTTATTTTGGGCTCCCTAAACATTTTTAAAGAAAAGACAGATGCCTAGCAGGTAGTAGCCTACGCCTTGTTGCGTTTTGTTGAGCTAGAAATGCTAAGCTGACCTGCAGAAGGATCATCTTCTTCCTTTTCTGGGCTGGCTGACCTCAGCACCCTTGGCCCAGGCATGGCCAGAACATGAAGTCACATCGAGACCTCCTTCTTCTGTAGTGTGTTGTTCTGTGCAGGGCTGGAGCTGGCAAGTTGGGGAAGAAGCTCTTTTATCTAGTATTTTTAATGAAACTTGAAATGCTAACATACTGTTTCCTCTTGGCGTTACCATGGTAGTGACTGTGACCTTGCTATATCAGAATTTCTTATTAAAACATCCATTTAAAAAAAAATGTTTTTAATTCTGTAGGATACAGGCGCATTTGCCTTGAAATCTTTAGTTGTACTTGGATTTCTGGCCTGAAAGGCCATGGTAAATATTGCAGACGCTGATTCTGTTCCAAAAATCTTGAAACAAAAATCCAAAACTGTTAAGATCTTCTTTGTGGGGCTGGCTTCTTAGTGTTTAATACTCTGAAATGCTTTTAAATGTCTTACTGTGAGGGGTTTTAGCTTGTTAAATAAGAATGTTTGAACTTAAATTCACTACATCTGTATTTAGATGTATTGGCGTTGTACTGGAGAATTTTACTAATCAAAATTCACCATAAGAATTACTTGAATAACACTCTGCAGTATGAACAAAACTTAATTCTTCCAAAATTCTGAGTGTTTGTACCTCTCCTCAGCTGATGTTATGTCTTTGAGCACGTGTCAGGAAACTATTTATGACTTTCTCAATAAAGCCTTTTAACTGTTAGAGGTAGTTTCTAATTCAAAATCCTGGGAAAGGTAGAATATCTGTTGTTCTTCATGAATGGAGTGAAGCAGTATTACCTGCTATGATTTTTTCACTTTTTTTTTTTTAAAGAAAGCTTTTAGTTACAAAAAAATCACTTCTGAGACTTGATGAAGAATTTAAATAGGGGATGACATAGGTCATACCTTTGGAAAATCTTTTCCTACTGTTCATCAGTGAAGAAAGACATCTTGCACACTCATATTTTTGCTTTTTGCTACCATGCGTCCAGGTCCATTGTATGTATACTAAATATTGATGTAAAACCCATCTGGATTTGATAGCTTTCACAGTTTCCAAAAGGAGCAGAGCTTCTTTCTACAACATATCCTCAAAGAGAGAATGAGAAAAATTAGTTCAAATTGGTCTTGAAGTTGAGGACAAGGAATACGAGTACTAAAACAGACATAAAGCCAAATCCCAGAATAATATTCTTAATCACTTTTGAACTTAGAATATAAGAACAAGGAATATTCAAGCTCTTGCAGTTTTGTAGAGGAAAACAGTAACCTGGTGGGAAAATGACGTAGCTGAGGCTTTCATGTAGGAGGTAAAGTGAAGTCAACAGAGGCATTATAAGTGTCAAGCTATGGCTTTGATGAAATGCTGAAGTCTTGAGTTGGCAAGTCCTTTCCTAAGCAATGAAAATCCATGTGAAGCAAATTCCTCAGCCTGTTAGGACGGAAGCAAGAGCAAAAGTTGTATGCGTTCATTCCTCAGGTACACAAACCAAACATCAAGTGAAACTATAAATTGTCTCCATGGCAGCTGTTACTTAACTTACCAAAGTTTAAACTTCTGATAAAATTAACTTATTGTTAACAGTAATATATCATTTTAGAGTGGGTACATATATAAATAAATCTATTTATTTGAAATACTGTATTTTAGAACAAGCAAATCTTGAGAAATTAAGTATATAGTATTTACTTACGTATATATTGTATACAATATAGGACATTCATGGGGCAAATAACAGAGGCTGAATTAATCTTATTAAACTGCTGTGCATTTGCCTTGCTGGTGCATTTTCCTAATACACTTGTGTATGAGCAAAGATTTTTTGAGTCCACTGTTTGATTCCACTTGATCTTGCGTTATTATTGTGTAAGTTGCACTGTTCATTTTTTTTCACCTTTAATGACAAAACACACCATTAGTTGCTTCACTTCAGTGGATTCGATTAGTATCCAGCAGAAATAAAAGTCAGGCTTGGAGAAAGCCGCTTGCCAAATAAAAGCATGACGAACAGCAAGGATAGCAAAATATCTGACTAGGTAAATGATGTTTGACTGTTCTGTTTCACGGTTCCATCACTGCGTGTTCCTGCGTGGTCAGAAGTACCACCGTAACCAACAGTGGTTTTATCATGCACTTTGGGGTTGCAGAATTTTTGCAGCCAGGGGATGAAATGCTGCTGGAGAGGTTCTAGGGTGTCTGACGTAAACATGCCCCAACTGGGCAAGGCGCACCAGAGTTAGGCTGTGATTGCATACACAGCAGATAATGTGATCTTTAGTGCAGGANGGTTCTAGGGTGTCTGACGTAAACATGCCCCAACTGGGCAAGGCACACCAGAGTTAGGCTGTGATTGCATACACGGCAGATAATGTGATTTTTAGTGCAGGCNCTGTGATTGCATACACAGCAGATAATGTGATCTTTAGTGCAGGATACAGAAAAATCTCTGACCAAAATCATCGTTTTGTTACTATTTTTCATTGCAAATTTCTGAAATAGTGATCTGCTCTCCCTGGGGTGGAATGCTGGCTTTTCCAATACAAAGTAATTAAAGTCTCTTGTCTGCAATAATGCAGATGTTAATGCATTGGCTTCCTGCTCCTGTCTCCCTAGCCTCATTTCCCCACCTATATGGTAGGGGTCTGGTATTAAATCAGTCTAAGCATAATTAGATTGAAAATAATTTCAATGGGTAGTTGGTGCCTTTCCCCAGGGCATTGGATTTTGCTGTTTTCTCCATTTTTCTTTCCAAGCTACTTTCTAAGCTTTTTTAGAAGTGAATCTTGCCATTGTCTGTCTGCATTTCTGCTGTTGCTTGAACGAAATGTTGAGTCTTTCGAGTGGTGTTTTCTGTATAATGAAATGCAGGATTTAAAATGCATCTTTTCACAGCAATTGCCTACAGTGTGATGAGCTTTGCTTGTCTTAGTTACTGTGCATTAGAAGAGGGTTGGGCCAGGGCTCATACGTAACTTGAAAATCAACCGTTAATTCTTCTTTTAATGCAGCATCACGTGCTTATCTCAACAGACTAGGGAGTTCCATCTCCTACGCCTGCAAGCCTAAACTAGTTTTGCAGTCATCGTGCAATGTACTCTGTGGAAAAAAATGCTGTTATGGAGATGCACTTGTCTGGATTTAATCTGCAGCATTTAAAACTTGTGAAAGTTTTATGTTATACAGGGATTTCCCTTCTATAATGCGCTTATCTGGAGAACTTGATTTGAAACCAATGTAAAGTTCAAAGAAACTAGAAGTCAGTAACCTAGCCTGTTCAGAAAGGAAAACCCCTTGAAGGATTGGTAATGACTCTGGGAGTTGGGACAAAACATAGCCTTTCTGCAGCTTTATGTTTTTGTTAAGAGCTCGTTACAAATACTGCTAATCCAGAGACCAGTTGCCAAGTTGTAGTACATGGGACCTATTTGGTAAGGTGTACCCAGACAGAGGGAGTGTGTCTCGAAATAACCTAAAGCATACAAGTTTTGAGTATGTCCACAGGTTCTTTATCTTCAGTGAGATATCATCAGGAACATTGTCGCTTCCTGCATTA
>RSEF01000008.1:6054157-6088640 GCA_003993805.1 Himantopus leucocephalus
ATTCTTCTTATTAACCATTCCTTTTTTTGCTAGCACTGGAAATATAACCATTTAACTTTCTCGGGAGCTGACTGAGGTTAAAAACCAGTAACTGTTTTCCCTTGTCTGCAGAACCTGAACTTCACCGGCTTCCGCAAGATTTTAAAGAAACATGACAAGAACCTGGAGACGGCGCGGGGGGCAGAATGGCGGGTGGCCGAGGTGGAGGTGGCACCCTTCTACACCTGCAAGAAGATCAACCAGCTTATCTCCGAAACAGAGGTAAAGATGCTAGTCTGGGCACTGCTCCTCTTCTAACTATGTTTTCTTGTTCACTACTGATTCCTACAAGGTTTTGCCCTCTCTATAGCTTGTATTCACCACCAAGACAACTATTAATTGATTTTTTTGAAACGCTACTCATTTCTGGCACTGCTCGTGTAAATTTGGGTATGTTCTTTTCAGCTGGTAACTTTTCACTCTGAAAAGCTCACGCTGGGTTAGCTCGTATTGTGTTTTAACTTGATGCAGCACGGTAAGCTGTTCGTATCTTTGTTACTGTGTATTAGAAGAGTATTGGGCCAGAGCTCAAATGTAACTTGGAAATCAACCGCTTTTTTTGTTTTCTTTTAATGCAGTACCATGTGCTTATCATTAGAATGAACTTCTGTGATGTATATCTTTATCTCCATAGGAAGTGGTGACCAATGAGTTAGAAGATGGAGACAGACAGAAGGCTATGAAACGTTTGCGTGTTCCACCCTTAGGAGCAGCTCAGGTGAGGGATTGAGTTATATAGTGAATCTGCTTCTCCAGCTTGTCAAGGTGCCAAATTAGATTCAACGTTTGAACAAAGTAGTGAAAATAATTGATGTGAGCGTGCTCTGCAAATTGTGAGGGGGGCATGGTCACATAATCTGCTTTAGTTCCGGAAGATTTGGAAATAGCTTACTTACTATTCCTAATGCATGCAGACAAGGTAATGAAGGGATGAGATAAATAGTAAAAGGAAATTTGTGCTAATAATAACATATGCTTAGTGTTTGTGTGGTCTGGAATATTTTTCAAAGGGCGTTGAGATGCCCAAACGCTGTTTCAACACAACAACATAGGCAAGAATGTTATGTAGCATTTTCAGTTTAAAAAATACTCACTTCAAGAGGAAGAGTGTGATCCGATATCAGAACATTGTATCTGTTCTGATACAGATCTTAAATTTAAGATGCAAATTAATCTGACTTTGCTGATAACCTATTTACCCCGCCTTAATTCCACCGTTGCTTTTTTCACAGCCTGTACCAGCCTGGACTACATTCAGGGTTGGCTTGTTCTGTGGGTTGTTCATTGCACTGAACGTCACTGTCATACTTTCAGGTGGGTATCCTTGGCTGGACCCATTTGGCTCTCAAGCCGTGGTATGGATATGTTCTCATCACTTAGTGAGGGCCTGGAGCTGAACTGGGTTTGTCGGGATGTGCTGGGTTAAATTGGTCTTAGTCAGATCCCACTGTTGTGAATTATTATTCTGCTCAGAAGCAAGTCGTGAGCTGTTAGATACACGGATTTTTGGACTCTGAACGTATTATGGTTTGTTCTCCTGGTTTCCTCCTTACTCTTCAAGGAATATTCCGGAGGTGCAACATCCATATATAAAGCCAGATTTCAGTTTTCTGTCAACGCACAGCCCTCTCCTGCCTTGAGAGAGCTTCTCGTAGAACTTAAGTTTTGCATGGTGCTGACTCCATACAGAGAATGAGACCAGACATAGAGCCGTGTGAGCACCATGCCACTCAGGACGTTTTCATGTAGAAATTTCTAGGATTTCAATGTCTGGTGCCTATTAATGGAATTAATTGATTTTTTTCTTGTTGGCAGATTTTGGCAAGATTGTTTAAAGGCTACAATAAATTATTGCATATCTCAGGCCTTGGTTTTATGCTGCTTTGTGCCTTCTAAGTTTGGACTCTGATTAGAGTAAAAGCCATGTTAGTGCCGTAGATCCAGATACAGTGCTTAATTACAAGTGGCTTTACTAATTGTGTCTGTGATTTCAGACAGATTTTAAGCAGTACAAAGGAAAAGGCTTAACAAATCAACGTATGAGCTCTTGCATTAGGGAAAGCCCATGTCTGTGTTTTTGACTTAAAAGAATTTTTAATCAGATGTTTCTGTAATTGGATCCAGTCATCTCTTGGGATAAAATTCCTCTGTTTGAGAAGCTGTTTGCAGTGCTTCCCTTTTGGTTTTGCTGTGGTAGAGGCAGAAAGTTCACCCGTCTGTGTGAAGGGTCCATTTAATGTGTGTAAGCTGTTCTTTATTCATCATATCTTTTTTTTTTTCTGTAGCTTACATGCTTGATCTCTGTGTGAGATGCAAATACGCTTGAAGGCAGTTGTGTTTGCTTTATCTCTCAGTATTAAGAATGAAAAAGTGAAACAGTTGTGAGAATGAATTCATAAAAATGATTGTATCTCTGAAGCAGGTGTTACTAAACTAGTGTGAATAATAGGTATGTTTGTATCAGCAGGCATGATCTGATATCTGTACGTTACTCCAGATATTGGGCAAAAACTGTGTTCTAACTGCAAAGTGGTTGTTTTTAATTGGATATTAGTTTGCTAACCTCTATGCTACTTTTGCCAAATTTTTTTTATTATTTGATTGACTAAGGTGGGATTTTAGTGTTGTATGTGTAGAATCTGTGAAACAGCATTAGAACATGACTTATAATAGTAAACCACTTCTGTATTGCCTGACTTTAAAACTGGAACAGCACCATTTTACAGACATGAGTTCATAATAACTTGCGGTCTGTTAAAGGCTACAGATGCTACAGGTGGATCCCAGGAGGATGTCGCTTTAAAGAGTACAAATTTTAAGGCCTCGCTGTTTCTGTATCAGCTTTCCTAGGTGCCAAGGTAGTGTGTAATTGAGGTTGAAAGTTCATGGAAATGGGCATGTGCTTTATTAACCAGCAACCTGTAAGATTTTGTGCTAAATCTCGAGACGCTTGCTGCAGCAGTGCCCTGTCTCTTGTTTGAGAATTAGGCTGTGATGCCATTGGGCTTGTCACCAGGGTCCTCTCTGAGCACCTTGTTCAGAGCCTGCGCTTGCTGAAGGGATGAGTTGATGGAGTGTCACGTACCTGCTGACTCTAGGAGGTGACTTTGCTTGAATTGGATTTAAGTGGAAACAGTGTATGAATAGAAAATCTCTTTGCGTCGGTGCTGTAGTACAGAGCCCTGGACTGGGTCGTGCCGGTTTGAGACCTCGTACACCTTTGCTGGGCACTTCCGTGCAAGAGACGTCCGTAAGGGTCTTCAGTCAAACTGCTCAGCTGTAGTGAAGAAAATGGTTCATTTAGGAAACGTGAAAAGGGAATCAAATCTAGCCTTTGCACTGCAGAAGCTAAACTAGATAGGGTCCTCATATCAGAGGAGAGAATTTAAAGAAATACTTTTAGCTTCTCTGTGTTAGTCTCTCACCTCCTTGTACTGTTCAGCATCTGCTTTTTCTCCAGAACCAGCTGCTGTTCCACGCTGCAATTATGGTCCTCCTCTACCCTGAGAGTCCAGAAATAAGATTAGCAGGCATTAGCTGTGGAAGTCATATCAACTGTGTTCACCTCAGGATAAATCTTTGTCTGGGTTTTCTGTCTCGAGCAGCACATCTGTTCTATTCTGTCTGGTCATTTCTTATTCAATATTTTTGGGGCTATTCTGTCCCATTTGGAAGCATCTCCCTTGGTTTTGTCTGCAGGTCATTTCAGATTAAAATTTGAAACGTTGCTTTTGCAATTCCATATATTAATACTCATTTCTTTCAGCTTCTTCAGGGTGTCTGTCGTTTCTGTCCAAAATTTGATTCTATTTTGCCTGAAGCCAATAGTCTCTTTAGGTTTTAAATTTAAAGCAACAGTTCTGGAGTCATTGTTCCTTGCCCTGTTTTCCTCCATAATTTTCTGTAGTATAAAGTACAGATGCTGAACACATGAAACTTCTTATGGATATGCTTTCTCTGAAGAAAAGTTTGAAAAACTTGGGGCTGTAATTTAGCCAAGAAGGTTTGTGGAAATAAATTCTCAGCATCAATTCTGTAAAACCACATAGGTTTTTTTTCCCTTCTTAAAAAGCATGTGGGTGAGAAACACTCAATGAAACTGAAGTTGAGCATTCAAGTAACTGTATTTTATTTGTGCTTTTATCATAAAACCCATATTGGGCAACCGCTGGACAGTATTTTGCAAAGGGGCTTGTGGTAGAGAAAGCTGCTGCTGTATAAGGCTGCTTGTTGTTTGAAATTAATCAAATTTGTTTCCAAAACCCTGAAGACTGAACAAAGGAAGCAACAGGCTTTCCAGTATTCCTGCCTTATGTTGGGTTTTCTGTTTGGGTGCGGCTGGATATTATATTGCTAGTTATGAATATGTATTACATTACAGTTGTATTGAGTTCAGTGATTAGGCACAGTTTAGCGTTGTTTTAAATGCTGTAAATGGTGCTTCTTGGTTTTGTGGGGAGCTGAAGTATTTGTGTACTGTCCGTTGGGATTTAATCTCCATTAAACCAGAACATTTCAGTGCTTATAGTCACGATTTATGCTAGTGCTGTCCCTCGTGCCTGTAGTGTACGACAGGGGACTTGACATGCTGCTAATGATCCAACCACACCAGCCGGAGAGTGAATTTTCCCCAGAATACTCCTAAATCCTCTGACAGCCTAGGCAAAAAGTCCTCCGCTTGCTGGAATATGCAGGTGTGTATGAGCGTACCCTGTTTTCACAGGGTACAGCCGAGCATCTGAGCAGCAGCATGAAGCAGTGGAGCGCAGCTTTGCTTTGTGGCATGACTTGTGCTATCGCTAAGGTCGTTTTATTTTTGTCTTTGCCAGGTGTGGCTTTTATAGATGGACCAAATGTGTGGCCACTGGTGAGAATCTATCGAGGTGGCTTTCTGCTGATAGAATTCCTCTTTCTCCTGGGTATCAACACATATGGCTGGAGACAGGCTGGAGTGAATCACGTCCTCATCTTCGAACTCAATCCCCGCAGCAACTTGTCCCATCAACATCTCTTTGAGGTAAACAGAATAGATTGTAGGAGTGGTTGAGCTGTGCGGCGTATCAGGAGGATAAATCCTGTACCATTTCCTGGCAAGGAGTTCTAATACAATTAGAAGAGGAAGTTGCTGAAGTCTGATTAGATTACAGGATTGAGCACTGCTCTCCCTTTTCTTATAATGAGAATTCATTACAGGTTTCCGAGCTATATTTTCATAAGGTACCTATGTGTTTTTTCTATTTTTCTGTAGATTGCTGGTTTCCTGGGGGTTTTGTGGTGCCTGAGCCTGCTGGCATGTATATATGGTAAATTCACCTACATCCCTATGCAGGTGAATCCACTCATCTTGTACGGCTTCATGTTGCTTTTTCTCATCAACCCTACCAAAACCTTATATTACAAGTCCCGTTTTTGGCTGCTCAAACTATTGGTAAGTCTCAAACCTGATTTAAATAAATATTTTTAAAAAATGCTGATCAGTAGCAGTCAAATATATACAAGCATTGCTAATCTTCAGGAAAGAGAAATGCTTATACCACAGTGTATTCATAGAGCAGACCTGATAAGGTATTGACTGCAAATGGTTCTTGAGCATGGGTTTACAGAAGCAACTTCTTGCCTGTACCAGCCTATCATTATTTTCGTATTGCAGGTAGCTACTTGTTAATCTTCCTATAGACAGCTGTGTACATAGTTTTGCACGTATAGAAACACTCTGATATCTTTGCTTGGTTTTCCCTAATGTAGCGAAACTGTTTGATTAGGGTTAGAGTGCTCTAAGGCAAGGCTGCATGGATGCTCCTAAGCCCAAACTGGTTGAGTGCCAAAATTGAGAGGGTTCACTGATGGAGAGGGAAGCTATGCAAAGGTTACTGCTTTTAAAATTACGATCATGGGTGGGGTTTTTTTTTCAGCAAATCTCTTTGTGGTCTTAAACAAACTATTTATTTTAGACCCAGCTCCTGTTTTCTAGGTAAGATAAATCTGGTAAATTGAATGTAAATATCCGTGGTACTTCAGTGTTCCAGTTATAGGTGGGAGCTCCAAAAGAACAGTTTTCAAACTTGTTGGATGGCTTATCAGTTTCTTCCCAAATGGCTGTTTCACGCATTCGTCCCCACCCTGTATGCCCTTTTAAATTGACTTTAATCAAGTTGATTCCCTCAACACCTTATTCTTGCTGGAACTGCTCAGAGAGCATCAAGCGGAAGATGGTTTGGCTGACTGAAGTTATTCGTAGAATCATTTTAATGCCAATTAAAACAATTAACTTTATCTGGAACATGACAAAGATGAAACGTATAATCATGCTTCAAGTGTGTGCGTGCAGGTATGCACACAGCTAGTTAACCTCTGTGCACTTACCTCTGTTATTTGATTTGCTAGCTTACTACTATTTCAGTTTCTTCCTTTTTTGCCTTCCAGCATTCCACCATCTCTCCTAGGTGTACCTTTAGTCCCAAGCCTCATTAGTCTTACTGCTGTCCCTTGGTGCTAGGGGAAGCACTGGAAGTGCTCTAACTGTGTGAGCAGTATCTGTGCTAATTTACCTAAATATCTTAACAGGGTAAGATTCTCAGTCTTCGCAGAGCTCTTGGGCAGTTTCCAGTACCTGCTGTATCCCAGCTATCTTTAGGCTATGCTGCAGCCTGTGATACAGGCATACTTTTGAGTGTGCAGAGGCCAATTCATCCTGCGGTCTCCTGGGGGGAAAAAAGCTTCATCAAAATGCAAGATCACCTTAATGGTGGAAAATGACACAGTAGTTCTGCCTGTGTGTTATGCGGAACGGGGAAGGGGAAAAAAAGAGGCCAGACAAACCACATAAAGAGTAGCTGTTAGGCTTTTCTAATTTTTATTGTATGTAATTGGCCAGCTGGGTGTACTTTATTTCCCTGTGCAGTCGCCAGCAGCTATCTGGGTGAAAGGAGTTTTAAATAGCGCAATTCTTAGAACTGTGCTTTTCGCACAAATTTTGGTTTGGTGAGCGTTTTTTTTCACATGCTTGATATGTTTCCTTTCCAGTCAAAATGAAGTCTGACGTATCAGGTGTAGCAGAGCATTACTGGCACCTTCAATTTTTCTAGAACCAAATCAGGAGGATAATTTAGTGTGTTGTAGCATTTCCGGATGGATCTTGGAGGCTTATTGCATCCACCCGTGATCATCAACAACTGATTGTTGGTACTGATGAGTGGGATCTCTTTTGATAACACCTGAGGGACTGCAGGTTACTCTTGAATTGATCTTCCTCTGAATGAAAAAAGTTATTTAGCCTGTAGTAAGTTTAATTCCCATGCCAGGCTCTTCTTTCTCGCCTGCGTGCTTAGGTGAGCGTTCTTTGCCCCTTCGCTGCCAGATGAGAAGCCCATGGGTGCATTTGTGTAGGCTGAGGAGAGCGGCTCGCCGGGAGGAATTGGATCCGAGCACAGGGGGACGGCACAGCGTCTGCATGCCCACGCTCTCTGCAGGGCGCCGAAATGGCGAAACAACTGCAGGGAGCCTGTCTGTGAGAGGTGAAAATCTAGGAAGTGTTTAGCTCAAATATCTACTGCCTCAGCACTTACTAAAACTGCAGCAATCAGCACCAGGAAGTCTGTGTTTGGGTTGTGGAACTGTTGATATATAATTGCAACAGATTACTTGAAACTGAGGTTCAACTCCAGCTTTCGGTGTTTTATGACTTTATTCTTGCAGTCCATCTTCACTGGATGACGTTGCAGACGCTTCTTAGCTGGGAAGTGAGGAGTTGCCTGTGTTACCTGCCAGCAGGCAGTGCCCTCCGCTGCCAGCACCCTCTGGTAGCTGGGCTGCAACTCCGGCTGTGCCCAGGCAGCGTGCGGCACCACTCGGAAACCACAGTGCCTGACGTTTTGGGCTAGGAGGGTTGAAATGGCAGCTCAGGTTCTTGAGGATAATTGAGATACCAGCACCTTAGCGAGGCTGCGTACATATCTGCTGACTCCTTGTCTGCTCTAACCTTTAGGTGGAAAGCTTCTACTCTCTTAAAAGTTTTATGCTGTCATCTGGCAGTGTCTCTCCCTAAATTAAATAACAATGTGGATTTTATTAATTTCCTTTTTTTTTTTTCCAGGAAAATCTATCTGTAAAGCTGTTTTCCTGTTTCATTTGCTTTCATTGGTCTTTGTTTCAGAAAAAAATGGTCTGTCATGAAACAGATAAAGAGTATCAGGGAGAGTTGATAAAAAGGACTGTGGGCCTTTTGAAAAGGAAGGCTGGAGTGCCTTCTCTGACCTCTGCGGAAGGTGTTCTGCAGCTGGACTGCTTTAAGGACAGACCTCCTTAACGGCTGACCCTGTTTGAGCCTTTGTAATAGGTGCTGTCCTATGTGAGCGCAGTGCTTTCTGGGTCAAGATCCATATCTGCTTTATGCCACTAAATCTTAATCCCCTATTTGGCTTTGAAATTTAGGACCAGAGCCTTAAATTGGCATTACAAGCTGATGGGAATGTGTCAGTCCTTTCCTGGGTTTCTGTAGCTGTGTACCCTTTAGGTTAATAAGGAGAGCAATATAAAAGATCAGTCTTAGCCTGTGCTTTCATTAATTTAAAGGTTCATAAATCTCCGAACTACAGGATGGTGCTTGCTCTTTGAGAAATTGGCTGTTAGTAACTATAACTAACTGGGTAGAGAGAGTTGTAATCAAAGGTAATGGACCATGAAAACTGTCTGGTTTGAAAGTAGCAAAACTGCTCTTAAGGCTAGAGGGAAAGTGGACTGGGATTGAGGGGGAGTCTAATTGACAGTCAATAGGATTTCCTCTGCCCTTTCTTTAACTCTTTCCCTGCTAGAGGCTTTGGGAGATCCAGCAGTAACAATCATTGTTCTTACAACTTCTAACAGCAAAGAACAACTAATGTGTTAAGTAAACCGAGCAATCATCAGACTAATGGCCATGCTGAGGGTCTATAATCTAGCTGACATTAAGTGTGAGGGAGAAGGTAAGTGTGGAAGATGTCAATAGACACCAAAATGAGGAGCACCGGAGAAATGGAGCTGTGTAGAGCTCTCTCACAGAGACTGAGAGTTTCTGGGAAAGAGCTTGATTGGAGGAGACTGGGCTCTTCTGCCAGTAAAAACACAAAAAGTGGGGGGGAGGACGACACATGAATAATATACAGGAGGAGGAAAGCAGGAATGTTACTTGTACTAAAAGTGAGGAGACAGTTACCTTTTTTGTCAGCAGGAGCAAAAGGTCAGCAATAAATCTTCAAGCTTTTCTGTTATTTCCATATTTGTTCAATTCTGTGATGTCCTGCCACTGCATTTAGATGTCTTTGACACTGTGTCATGAATTATTCCTTTTATTTTCCTGACAGTTTCGAGTGTTCACTGCTCCCTTCCACAAGGTAGGCTTCGCAGATTTCTGGCTGGCTGATCAGCTCAACAGCCTGGTCGTGATACTCATGGATCTGGAATACATGATCTGCTTCTACAGCTTTGAGGTTCAGTGGGAGGACAATGCTGGACTTCTGGCAAATACAGGTAGACTAATGCTGAGGACCCATGCGAACGCAGTCAAAATGACCTGAAAAACACTGAGCAAGGCAACTTCATAATCATCGATCTGTTTTGAAGAGGGCTACCAGTGACATAGGAAACTAAAATAATTGGCATTTCTTGTAAACAGAGCATTAGAGAGATTCTCCCCTTTCTTACTTCCATCCAGAGAAGTGGAATTTCACATCAGTGTTCATTTCCTAATCTAGTCTTTTGGCCTGACTTGTATATTCATCAAAGACTTTAGACACAGCACTACTTGATTGGAAAGAGAAATCCATTTTCCAGGCATTGTTGTTTTATTTCAGAGTGGTTTAACCATGTATTTGCTTTTAGCCTGTTCCTGTTGCTCAGCATGAAAATGAGTTGCTTGAGCTTGTTGACCACAATTTTCTGTGCTGTAGCCTGCATCTTACAGGCTCCATCACAGTACCCAAAAGCAAGAGAGATTGGAGGAATTTCCTCAGAGCTTGTTAGTGCCGCCCCCTATTCAATTAGAGTTGATGCTGTGATGCCGGGTTGTGCCTGCGCTGTCTCTTCTCTCCTTTCTAGCCAGAAGAGTTGCAGAGCTGGCATATGAATTTTGACTTTGGCCTTCCCAGTGGCAAAATCGTACCTGTCTCCTCCTGGACTGGGCTGTTGTCTTTCCATTTTAAGCAGTGACTGCTGGCAAATCATGTTGTCTGATGGTTTTGACAGTTGCTGAAAGAATTTGCAGTATGCTTCAATAAGCATCAGTGTTCACTTTGTTCTTCCAATCTGTCTGATTTTTCTCTTCCCTTTAAGACAGTGTTGCAAGTAATTAAATATTTATTTATTAAAAAGAAAATAAATAAAGCAACTGAATGGATAACAACTTGTCCTCTTCCAATCCAAACAGTGGAATGATAATGCAGTGCTGTAGGATAAATACCAGCTAATAACTTGTCTCCATTAGTCTGAATAAGAAACAAGTGGTTTTTAGTCAGTGAGGTGCTTGGTTTATATGTGCTGAGTGAGACAGCATAAGACGACGGCATCCTTGGGGGTTCCAGGTAAAGCTGTGGTTTTCCTGGTCATTTCCTCAACAAAAAGGCAGCTTTCAAACATCAGGGGTGTGACATGATGTCATGTTGGTGTAGTTGCCTTTCACCCCAGTTGTTGAAGCCAGGGCTATGGCCTGGCTTTGCTTTTTTTAAAACAAAACAAAAGCAAACAAACAAAACAAAACCCAAGACAAACAAACAAAAAACCCCAAACACATACTGAAATACGTTTTTTCTTATTACAGCGTACAAGAAAAATGGTTCAAGGACATCTTAGGCATACTGGCCTTTTTGAGCTGTCCTGCAGAGTTTGGAAATACTCTCCCATTTATGCACAAAAATTCAGCGTCGAAGGCCTTTTGTAATTCCATCCTTAATTTGATTATTCACAGTACTGCCAAGAGCACAAAATAAATTTAAAAATAGATTATTTATAATCTTCTTGCATGTTAATTATACTGGCAGCAGTGAAAGAGTTAGTTAGATGATGATCTGACTGGATGTGCTATTGATGTCATGTCACCTGAATACCTCTGAGATTAAGTAACAGGCTTCAGGATACTTTCTGGTGATGAGCTTCTCGCTGTTCTGGATGTGTTTGTGTGCCTAAGTACGAGACATTGATGGGGAATTGCTCTCATGTCAAGTGATATTACTCTTACAGAAAGGAAGACGATAGGAGTTCTTAAATCGCTGATTCTTTGTCCCTGAAACTTTTTTCTTGCAGATAATCAGATTTGTTACAGCTACTCCTACGGAGTGAGAGCAGTTGTCCAGTGCATCCCTGCTTGGTTGCGATTCATCCAGTGCCTGCGCCGTTACCGTGATAACAAACGGGCCTTTCATCTGGTTAACGCTGGAAAATATTCCACCACCTTCTTCGTGGTGACATTTGCAGCCCTTTACAGCACTCACAAAGGTATTGGTTATTTTTGAAACCCCTTTGCAAGTCATGGGACTTGCTTTTTACATGGGAGAAGCTCAGAAACATTGAAACATTCCATTGAAACATGAACTTTTGTCTTTTTGGCACCTGTGAAACATCTCAGTGGAAAGGCAAAGGCCTGCCTAGCTGTATTTTTCACATACCTGGTCTGCCTATAACAGCACTTCTGGAGTGTGAGAGAGAATTTTCAAGTTTCTGTCTTGAAAGGGGAAAACTGAAATACCTGTCAGTTTTTGTTGCGAAGGGAGGTTGAATGGGAGATGTTTAAGGAGAGGGTAACATGGGAAATACTTCTTCCTTGGCATTCATGAATAGTTAACCTGGATCATCTAAATAAAGTCAGTCCATCATTCCTGAATGGGGGGAGATGTGCACAGTGCTGAGAAAATGCCCTCTCTGGATTTTCCTGTGTGCTCTTATCCATGTTTTTTCTACAGCTGGTAGGGAGTTGTTTCCAATCCATTTAACTGCAGATTGAGCTCTGATCCCTCAAGTTCCCCATCTCCCTGGAAACGACAATTACTCGATTCTGCTCTTGTTCTGAAGGAAAAAGCTTTTAGTTTCTGCACTTCAGGCAGTCGCCCTGCCTTTCATTGTTCTGAAGTCCTAAAAGCTGTATTCTTTTATTTGAAAATATATGCCTTCTGTATCTCCAGAAATTAGCAACCGCACACACTCATGAGCAATTACTTATCCTGAAATATGATTGTGGCAGGGTAGGGAGAAGTGTTCAAGGCATGCTTCTAGTTAACATGCTGTTTTTTTGGAGGGGTGGCAGGGTCATTAGAAACCATCCTGTGGTCAAGAAATGGCCGTTTTGATGTAGCTGGGCCTGAAGTCACACCGATGATGTTTGTCAAACCTTGCGTTTTAACGGCAGAGAAGTGCACTGGTGCAAGCTGGCGGAAGGCTGGAAGTCAGGCGCTCTGTTTCTGGAGGTGCATGCAAACCTGGTGTGGGAGCATCAGTGGTGGATGCAGCACCCGGCCCCTCCGTGCCTCTTCTCCCCTCTGCCGTGTCCCCGGAGCTTGTTCCCGTTTGAACTTGTTTGCTCAGTGACATTCTGCAGCTCTTCAGTTCCAGCCCTGCAGTCCAGTTAGTCACTACTGCCAAACCCCGGGATGAGACACATACAGATTGCTTGGCTATAGTCACTGCTTATATGCTTTTATATATACAGTGCCTGCTTTGGGGACGCTGACTAATGCTTCTCCTGCCCGGGGGGGACACTCTGGCAGAGCCTTCTGCAGGAAGGCTGAGGTAGATTTGGAACCAAGAGGAAAACCAGCATCTGTCAAAATGTCCTGTTGAAGAATTTGACCTCTTCCTACTCCCCTTGAAGTCTGCATCCGCGCCAGCGCTGTTGACCCTTGTTCTCATTGCTGCCATACATAACTGTTGTCTGCTCTTCAAGTCTGGCAGGGAGTGGGTTGTAATGAGGTGTTTACGAGCCAGGCACGGGGCTTGTTCCAATTGCTGAGAGATGTTCGTGACTCCCAGCTTTTGTCTGTCCAGTTTTGTTAGTGGGATTCAATAGCATGTAGTTGTTGGTATCGTACAGAAAAATTTGGAAACTTCATGGGCTTTGGAAATTACACGTTAGCACAGATTTTGTAAATGTCACTGTGCCTCCTGGGCTTGTAGTGATTTTTTTCGGAGGGTGCCTGAAGACCTTGTGTCTTCTCAGCCCTGTCGGCCTATTCCCATCCTGTCATAAATGCCCTTTCTATTATGCTGTACCTGTTAAGAATCCAATTTTATCTATGTTCTTTACATAGATTCCCAGTTCTTTTTGAACTTGGAATCAGATGGTCTATCATCAAGTTGTTATGATGTTACTGTTGAAAATAGATGCACTGCTCGCCCACACCTTCTCTGTGTCTGCCTCTAAGGACAGCAGAGACAAACACTGATGTCTTACCTACAAAACATCTGTTGGGGGCTAAAAAAGACCCAAAAGAAGTGTCAAATTGGTAAAGAACCTTGCTCCTTAGACCTGCTCTAAATTGCAGTAAGTAACAAACCTGTTAATGGCTGTGGTAACAAGAGTTTTATTTAAACAGTCTTTCTTGCCTGTATTTGCAAGCCTATGACTTATACCTCTGGAATGACAGCTTTCGGCTGCCAGGACATGAGAGTAATTGGTGGCCTTTTCTTGGGAGGTCAGGTAATGTACACCAGCGCCTGTTCTCTACTTGGGAGTCCTGGGGACGTCACAGCCCTCTGAAAAGGCTTGTCTTCCTCCCTTCGTTGAGTTGAATAATTTGTAGCTGGTCTGTAGGTTTTTCGCTTGCATCTGCCAGCTGCGTGAAGATGGACTGTGTGGCTAGGAGGGTTTGTTGGCATTGAAAGCCAGCTAATTCATACAGAGTGCACTTACAGCGTTCTTGTGTTGTGGTTTTGTACGCTTGCTGGAAAACAACTCGAACTAAATAAACATAATAAGGTGGCATTTGTACATTTAAGTGATGTATGCTGCTTCTAGTCATATAGTGGAAAGTGTCCCTGCCTGTGGCAGGGGCGTTGGAACTAGATGATCTTCAAGGTCCCTTCCAACCTAAACCATTCAGTGATTCTGTATGTGGTACTCCCTTCTCCAACCCTGCTGTAGCAAAGGATCCCCCCCCAGTAATGCAGTGTACTGTGGGCTCTTGATGAGTATCTCAGTTTCCCCAAAATATCACTGTTTAATAATTCATAATGCTCAGGCAGTGCATAATTCTGATTCTTTCTTCCCTCAGAGAAGCCAGTTCTTTACTTTTGTTCCTTTTGATTTAGATGCAGAATGCAGTTTTCTCTGCTCATTGCAGTTGGGATGTTGGACCGGTAAGATATCGAAGTAAATTCTGTTAGGTTTTCTCTCCCAAACTTCCAATCTTGTTGTCCTGGGACAAGACTAGTTTTACAGCGTTAACTCCAAGCTATCATCTTGATATTCAGATGTCATCTGAATTAGTGAAGCTGAAGAGAGAGTAGCTACCCCGTAACATAAGACTGGAGCAGGCAGCGGTTGCATGGACGAGTGCCGACTCAAGCTGCCTGCTTCACCACGGCTCAGAAACACAACCATGTTTCAGGGACGACAGCAGCAACCCAAGGGCAACTGTTGCTGAGCTCCCAAAGGAAGAATTCTCAGTATTTTTATATCGCTCAAAGGAATGGGAAGCAAAGGCCGCGTTCTGTAAATATAGTCCTACGGGGTATGTTTGCACAGGCAAATGAGGCATATCTGTAACTCTAAGCTACCTAGCAACTGGAGTGCGTGCCGCCGGTCCCTGCCCGCTCGCAGCGCGGCCGAGCAGAAGCCTCTGCCCCTGGCTCTTTCCTACCCTTGCTTTAACGTCCCTGGCAGCGCTGAGCAGCCTTCCCCAGACCTAGCCAGCTGAATATTGTATTGCCTTACTTAATCCCTACGGAAACCTACGTGGTGCTGGGGAAACAAATGATTAAGCCCAAGTCTGCAGCAGAGTATTTACCCCCACTGCAGTGTTACTTTGACACACAGCTACTTTTTGCAGTGTTTTCACTCTGCCAAAAGCAGATTTCCTTGATGAATGCACTAGCGTAGCTGCTTTCACTTCAGTCCAGGTTATCGTAGCATTCCACAGGGATCCCCTCTTGTACAAAATGTATGTGCATTTAAGAAGGAACACTGACATACCTGGAATAGCCAGCCTTGGGTTTGTTCCTCACTCAGACCTGGTTCAGGCTTTGTAAGATAGGATTTAGGTGTTCAGCTCTTATGAGAAACACTGCAACTGGAGTTGTGTTGTACTATGCTAAGAGCGCTGGTCGCTGCTTAAGCTTTATGCATGATTTATGCTCCAACTTTATTCTTTGTAAACTGAGATGCATCTTGGTTTTGCTACTGTCTGTCAATTTTCTCTTACCTTGATGCCTTTTGCTCACATGGTGTCATAGGAAATATCTGGCTCACATGGAATATATATTTGGCTTCTGTGCTTGAAGAACTGAGCTTCTCAAGTGCTTTGTACTCTTCCATCATTTCCTTGTTTTGTGGGATTTGCTGTTTCAGTGTGAACACTTGTGTTTTTACCTTGTTTTTTTCAGGAACGTGTTACTGAGCTTAAGCACAAGTACTAGGTTAAAATTGGCTATGCAGGATTTTATCCTTTAACTGAAAGAAAAGATTGTTTATACAAGTTCTCATTGTCAGTTTGATTTACACACCTTATTCAATGAAATCCTTGTGGTCTGGGTAGTGTCCAGCTATTTATTAACCTCTGAATTATTCCAAAGTTAATCCATGTGGCATGGAAACTTGAGTAAGCGCCTCTTCTTCCATACTGCTCCCGCGCCCTTTCCAGGTACTCCAAATAAGACTGCTGAACACTAGCTGTCATCAGCTTGGAAGTGCCGTGGAGAGCCTTAGGTCGGTCTAAGATAACGTAACTGCCACACACTTTCTCATTAAACAGCCCAGGAAATTGACAGTAATTAAAAATACAGAAGTTAACTAAATAGGGCTGTCTCTAAAGAGTAGTGCTTCTGTCTGTGTTCTCATCATTGCTTCAGAAACAGGCTTCTCTGATGAACTGATGTGTAATTTGTTTTGGTTTTTTTTAAAGCTAGCGTAAGTGAAAACTGTGAAACCCCTTGCTTTGCCAGGGAATAGAGACGTAAACTGTCAAGGCAGCAGTCATCCTTCGATTAATGGACTTTTGCAGGAAGGTGTTGGACCATCCCTTACTAATAGAGAGGTTTGACCAGCTCTGACCAGATGAAGATTAATGGGAAATTTACTGCTTTTTGAAAATACAGTGGAAGATTCCCAGGTCTTGTAGCTGCTGCCCACTTCTCATTAATCACGATGGCTTCAGCTGTTACCAGTGGTGATACCAGCTGGCGTAGCCAACTTCATGCTGGAACAAATAGCTGGTTCTTCCACGGTCTGTCCCACCCTGGGGAGGGGTATGACTTCCAGGTGAAGGATGGTGCTGCACAGCAGGAAGGGGGAGAGGATGGTGGTAACATCAAGCTGTTGCATTGGGAGCTGTGGGAGGATACCTGATTGCATCTTAGCTCTGCTCTTCTCTGCTGGCTGAACTACTGGATAGTGGGTTCTGTTGCTTAGTCCTTGTTGCTACCATCTTAGAAACTGCAGGGTGCAACCCCTGTGGAGTCAACTTGCTGGTAGGTGGAACAATAATTAACTGTGATCCTAAATGGTTACAGCAGGAGAGGAGAACAAGTTGATGTGAGAACTGGAACTAAAATGACTTTTACAGAAATCAGCCATCAGTGCAACAGCTTATAGTACCTCAACTGAGAAATGTAATTTCATTTCTGGGAAGTGGGGCAAGGCAAAGTGGACATATTGAATTCAAGTACAAATATTTTCTTTAAAAAAAGTACAAAACTGTAAAAAAAAAAAAATCACGAAAGAATGAAGCAAGTAGCATTTGTGAGATCCTGTTTCCTAGCTTATCCCTTGCGTGACGGTACAAGATCTCCCATCTCTCCACCTCTTTCTCAGTGCTGGAAGAGCTGTCAGCACTGTGGCAGGCCAGATCAGTTGATTTAGCTGTCACAAGAGCCTTATAGGGTGCTTGCATTGAGCTTGTGAAGTAAAACAAACTTTGTAATGGGATTAACAGGCTTCGTTCTTAATACTTACAGTTTTCGCACGGCTTGCCTTAGCACAGCATACTGCCAGCTCCATCAGGATGATTATTTGGAGCCAAAACGTGCAGTGTCTGTCACATCGCTGCGAGCTAGGATGAATTTTTGTCTGAAACCCTGTCATCCCGTGCCCAGGAGGCCTTCAGTAATGAGTTGTGTTCATTAGCCAGTCTTTCTGATCCTTTCCATCAGGGCAGCGGCAGTGTCATTAGTGAAGAATTGGAGGCATTGCCATAGGCAAACATTTCCATCCTGGCCTCTGACCTCCTCCCAGCTTTGACGTGGGTCTCTGCGGCACCCTGAGCAAGCCCGGCTTCTCCATGCTGGCTTGTTAGCTCCTCTAATTGCTTAGACACCCGTCCTGGTGATGGTGCTTCGGGGTCAAACTGCTGGGAAGGGTGAGGAGCACCCTGGCAGGGCTGCGGCAGGACCATCCTGGCCAGGGTGGAGGTGCTGGCAGGAGCGAGCTCGCCGGTAAGTGAGTGGGGAATGTGACAGAGCGGAGATGAGACGGCAGCCTGTGCTCAGCAGGGAGCCTGGGAGGGGGATTTCGGGAACTGCCACTGCACCCCGAATGTCAGCACAAATGAGGCATAAAATCCCACAGGGAAATCTACCCATGCTTTGTAGGTCTACAAATATCAAGCGGGACATTCCCAGTGCCAGCAGCTGTGCCGTGGACGAGGGGCAACCTCGGCACCCTGCTGCTGAGTGATTCATGCGTTCGCTTCTCAAGATTGCAGCTGAGAGAGACATGGATTTTAATAGCTGGGATTTGGGAAGTGGACTAATAGTACCGTTTATATCACTTAATATATTTCAGTGTTAAAGTTGGCTGGAGAAGCAGCAACACTAATGAATAAGGTGTAAGTAAGAAGGATGGCCTACTGATATCTCATTTCATGGGCACTTGAGAGGGGCAAGCCTGACCTTTTTTTAGTGGAACATTTTAAGAAAAGCAACTGACTACATCACAAGCGATTTTCCTTTCCAATGTATGCAGGTCTCGAACTCTTTGGTAGTGCAGAATTGTAGGAGATGCGATCACTCAACAGTATTTTTTTTTTTTTAATTCTTACCTCTTTTGGTTGCTATTATATTTTGAAGGACTCTGCTTTGGGATCTAAAAACACTGTAGCGGTACCATTGTGTCCTAATCCCTAAATTGTCTAGCGAAGGCTCTGATTACTCTGTTATTTATTTCTGGTTGTGAATCTAGATATTCTCATTAGTGAGACTGCTGGCTAACAGTTAGATTGGAAACCTCATCCTCATCAAGGTATCAGTGAAACATCCCCCAAGAACACTGCTCAAATGCCAAAGAAGCCACCAGAAGAAGAATCCGATCAAGTCTCAGCTGTGACTGATATGCTTCCTCCTGTTTGCAATTAAATCACATTCTTCTGTTTGTGAGATAAAAGCAACAAGATTGCTGCGATGTCTTGAAATTAGACACAGCCGCTGCAAACCCAATGCAAACCTGCAGAGTATTTTTTTAGTCAAAACACGGTTTGGGGATTTCCCTGCTCTACAAATGCAAAATCTAACTAGAAGAAGAAACGAGATGTTGCTCCTGACAGTTCTTCGCTACACCAATTCTTGCTGCTTTGCTTTAAATTGTGCCCAGAGGCTATAGCAGAGGTTTGCAGAATCTAACGGGAAGGTTGTTCGTATGAAATGGTTGGGATTTGACGAAGCCCATCAGCGCGCGATGGCGAGTCCTCCGTGTGTTCCTCCGGGTTATTTGCCTTTTTACTGCATTAAGTCCACTGTCATGTCATGGCTCTGCCATTGATCAGCATTAAATAGCGGTACGTGCGGGCTGGGCAGAAAGGCAACGCTGCTGCTATTCCCTCATTAAGATATATAATTACTGAGGGATTGGTAATACAGCACTGCAAGCAGTAAAGTGTTAGACAAATGCTTTGGGATGTCATTCTGATGGTAGTTCTTATGTAGATAAGTCACTTCTGGCTGTCACCTCCCTCCCGTCGTGTGCTGGGATGGAGTTAACGGGCACATGTCATCCCCGGGCTAAGCCAGTGGCAGAAAGTGTATGCTCAGTACTCTAGTGTCTGTGCTTGGCTAGCACACTGTAAATATATGCATTTTTGTTTTGGTTTTGCTAAAATCTGTGATTGAAAGGCTGGTCATCAAAGGAGACTGAATTTGGCATGCCTTGACGAAGAGGTTTTTAATTGACACTGGAGGCAGAACTGCTCTGGCTGGGTCAGTTTTGTCTCGTAGCCGGGATTACCTGACTGTGTTTCTTGATAACCTCATGCTTCTTAGAGCTTTTATCACAGCTTTTACCATCAGCAGAAACCACAGCCAGCTGCAGTGGCTGACACACCAGGAGTGCTTATCGAGGGCCATTGTGCTCTTATCCAGATCTTCAATAATACATGGCATTGATTTTTGCTGTGTTGAATAGTATATAGTGTTTACATTCCCCAGAATAATTCAGCAGGGTAAACAGATAGTATTCTTTGGAAGTAAAGTCAATATTAACAGCGTTCAGGATAGTATTTGCTGTCTATCTTTGATGGAAAGCAACCTTTCTCTTGCCTGCGTTTTGAAGGGGCTATAATTTCTGCAGAGTATTATTCTCTCAGAACGCTAGTCCCCTAGGGCTGGCTTTGGGTTCCAAGACATTGTCTATCAGCAATTTTTGCAGGCAGTAAATTCTGCTGCTGCAAGTGCCTTTGGCTGTTTTCTGGGACTGTGGCCATTCACAGCTTCAGTTCAAAGGTGGAAGCCTTCCATTATTCATCTAGTTGACCTTCTGGAGCAATCTGTAGGTGTATTTGTGCAGAGTGTCTACTGGAATTGCCTTTTATAGGGTAAACTGAGGATGCTAATGGAAATTTTGTGGTGAAGGTTGCAAACAGCCCCTGTGGTACGCTGCTTCCCTTCAACTTTGCAGCAAGTGGAGGTGGCAGGGTACTGCAAACTCAAATAGCCTCTGACGTAGCTGAACACCTCCACATTTCAGACATGCTATTGTGAACATGTATTGAAATCTTCCCACCAGCAGGGAGGGTAAAGATGCACCTGCGAGTTTTGTGTCGACAGTGTTTTGTCCTGCACGTGCTATTTTGAATAACCGTGGCTTAGGAAGTTGCTACGTGGTGGTGCCCTTTGGAGCATGAAGTAGAAAGGTCCTTCATCCACCTCTTGCTGGGTGGCTGGCAGTTGTGCTGCCAAAGGGTTGCTGCTGCAGTCCATGGGATGTTGAAGACTTGGTCTTTTTTTCCCTATTGGAGAGGTTGAGATCCACCAGGTATCCCGAGTGCTTCTCTCATCCTGAGACTATCGCTCTCTAATGGTTTTTGGTGGTTTCTAGCACATCATTAAACAAAGAAAAAACACAGGATGAAACAGTTCCTGCTTAAATAGACCCTGACATCATCATACATATGCACAGCTATGTATGGCTACTGACAAACTGGCAGGCCAGGAGTAGATGGAGCCTCTGGGCAGAATGTGAATGCCTTGATTTTCTAGCCCCCTGAGCAGCAGTGAAGAGGGCCACTAGGACCAGCCAGTGGAGATTGAGATATAATTGCTTGCCTAGAGCAGTAACATATTTCTGTACATCAGCTGAATACCAATGAGGACAGAAGGAAGGAAGGTATCAAACAGAATTGCAGGCAGGAGGAGAAGGAGGATAAGTGATTAAAGGAAGGGACTCAAAAGCCAAGGCTGAAGACAATAGACTAGTTCTGATTAGAGCATTTTACCAGGAGTGATTTGTTTTTTTAATGAATTTTTTCAGGAGCTGAATGCGTTACAGAACCGGTCAGTGAGAAAGCGAGCAGGAGCGAGGGGCGAGCAGAGTGACCCCAGGTGCTGCTGGAAAGACTGCTGCAAAGATAGGGCCAGGAAAAGGGAGCTGAGGCCAGGGTAACCTAACTAGAAGCAAGTGCATCATTTTGAGGTTGATGAGGTTAATGCCACAAGATTTCTTACTTGGGCCTTTTTCTTGCTGGTACTCTTCCTTGGACACAATAACCTTTAAGGCAATTCAGGTTTAAGCAGCAAGAACCTTTGAAATTGCCTTCCTAGGTAATTGCCAACTTAGGATACAGTTTTGTTAGCCTCTTAAGTAGTTTGAGATGATAGTCTGGGGCCAGACTATCCCCTCCATGATCGGGGAATGCCAAAGGAGCGCCCAGCAATGCTGCTTTGCTGCTCTTGAGCCCTGCATCTGCAGGGCATGACTCATGCCAGGGATATGGCCAAAGGCATAGCAAATGGATGGTACTGCCTGCGCTGCCTTCTCCATGTCTGCTCCATGAAGATGTGGAGTAAGATTCAGTTTATTTGTATTCTGTCCTTAGGGCAAAAGAAAAGCAGCATGACCTAACCTTCAAGGCTAAGTTACCGATAGGAAGCATGCAGCCTCACAGGGTAGTTTGGAGCATTTTAGATGCTTTGGAAGCACTTAACTCCTTAACTACCTCTCTGAATTATTATTTAGAATCTGGTAATGGGAACTAAACATGGAGATCTAATGAGCTAAAAATAATACTGGAGAGAACAGGCTTAGTGTCTCTGAGTCACTGAATGTCAGCATCTGCCTTTTCTTCCTGAAATAATGTAGTGGAGGCTTTGGAGGAGCTGATGGGGGGAGAGTGAAATCTCACAGTGGAGCCTTAATTGCTAAGCTCCAAAAACCTCACCTGTACCCTGTTTTGTGAGCAGCTGCACTTCAAAAGTGGATGGGAGAGGTGGTTTCAGCAGCAGCATTAACATACCTGGGCATTGGAGCCCATATTCTGCAGGACTTTGCTGCCTGCTCCCGGGTGACGTCATGGCTCTCTGCAGCGGCAGTGGCAGATGATGCGATGCTAGACCTGTCCCTGCGTAAAGCCGAGCCTCGGGAGGATGCGGGTTACTGCTCAAAGGCTTCCAACCTTGCACAAAAGCGGGGAAGCTAGTCAGACCTGAGAGCTGCAGCAGATCTCGTGTCCTTTTCCGCAGCCGATGTGAAGCTTCACTGCAGATAGGCTTTGCTGCATAAGTGGCTTTAATAGGTTTGCTTTAGGGGGTGTGTTTTGAAAGCAGAATGAGTGTGTGTATTTGACCTATATCCTGCACATCATGTCCAGGAAGCCTGAAAGGCATAATGGGAGGAACGTACTCTTACACGATGCCTCTCATTTTCACCTCCATTAATTTTATTGGAGTGCTGCATTACATTTATATTGTAATTGTTAGAAACAAAAAGGGAAGGAGAGAGCAAATTGCCCTGTTGCTCAGCTCTGATCAGCTTTGGGGATTCTGTTGTTTTATAGCCATGTATATGGAAAACAGTGCTGTCACGTACAGTGGCATCAGGTTTGGACTGAAAACATTATGACTTTTTTGTACTAGAAGTGTTACTGGCTTTGTTAGAAAGAGTCGGATAATAAGCAATTGCAGTGGCTGCACAGAAAGGAGGAAAGACTCCTGATAGCAGCGAGAAGCAGTGTCTCAGCCTTGGAAAGCATTATAATGTATTTTATTTTTATGACCCACATTTGCTAATTAAAAGCAAACAGAATTATCAGATCTGTTTGTTTTTACCCAGCTGACTGATACAGGGAAATTTAGCTGAATTGAGAGAGCAGTGTAACCTTTTCAGACGGGAATGGGAAACCATTTAGTTGCAGAAACATATGCACAAGTAAGCAGACTTAGGTCCTGAAGTCGTGTGTTTCACAAAGAGGAGCTCTGTATGGGCATTTAAAACTCTGTACATAGCCGCCTTCAGGATTTATTCATACGTGTTAATATATTGCCTTCTTTTTGCTTATTTTCCTGTGCCACCACAACGTCTGAAACGGCTAGTGGAAATTCCTGTTTTTCCCGTCCTCTTTCAGGCTTTTAGTGCACTAATTCGCAGTTGTTTATATTTAGACAAACTAAAATACTCTCTTACAAAACCCTCAGAACTGAGCACTGCCTCATTGCTTTTTCCTTTGTACAAGCCTGTCCCCCTTTGTGAAATATGGCCCTCAGCTCCCACCTGCTGGTCAGAGTTAGAATGACAAGTCTACCACACGTTTCAAGAAAATAAAAAAATTAGTGCAAACTTCAATCCCAAGTGCAAAGCGTTGAATGAGATGAAAGTGGAATTTAAATGACAATATAAGGCTGGTCCTGGTAAGGCTTTTGGTTTGTTTCAGATTAGCTAGCCTGATTTTCCCAGAACTTGAATAAAAGGGATGTTAATTCCACTGATCAAGTCGGCCAATTTGTAGCTGTTTTAAGAAGCAATCTGCTTTAAGTTGTACAGAAGTATGCTGTTCTTCTCTTTTCCAGCTAAAAACCACAGTGACACCCAAGTGTTCTTCTACCTGTGGATTATCTTCTATTTCATCAGCTCTTGCTATACCCTTATTTGGGACCTGAAGATGGACTGGGGTCTCTTTGACAAAAACGCTGGTGAAAATACCTTTCTTCGAGAAGGAATTGTCTACCCACAGAAAGTGCGTATACAGCCTCCTCTTATATTAGAGAGGGCTTTTAATATTTCAACAAAACTTTTTGAATTTAGATTATATTGCAGTTGGTGCTTCCTGAATGCTGTGGGCTGGGATTTTCTAGCAGTAGATAGTTAATTTGTTTCAAAGAGATCATTTCATACTGTTGACTTCTCTAGTGGTTGAGCAGCAAATTCTGTATCTTCCTGAAGGCCTGAAGAGGTCTGTCTTCTGTGTGGAGCACATATGATAAGCCGTCCTGTTTCTGTCTTCTTCAGGCATACTACTATTGTGCCATTGTAGAAGACGTGATCCTGCGTTTTGCGTGGACCATCCAGATCTCCCTCACTTCCATGCAAATCTTTCCATACGCTGGGGACATAATTTCTACTGTATTTGCCCCACTTGAGGTATTCCGGTAAGGCTCCATAACTGAACAGTTCATTTCTCTTTTCCATTTTTATTACTTGTATAACATCAGCACGGTGGGAAGTGCCTTGCTCCTCAGAGATGGAAGGTACTGGTCCTTGAAATGAAAGACTAGGTCTAACATTTAATCCAAACAGGGTGCTGAGTGAACAAAGCTGTAGAGGGCTCTGCAGCAATGCGGGGCTGGGTCCTTCATGCTGCATTTGCAGTTTCTTCTGAACCTGCACCTAATCTTGAGGGGTTTGTTTCTACCAAATTTCTCCTTAAAATTGCAATTTCCAGATGAAATTTCACTTGATTCTCAGGTTTACAATTGTTCTCAAATCTCTGCTGCTTTTCCAAACACTAATTTGGATTCTGCATCATCGATTTGGATCCTGCAAGGTTTCAGAGCTCTTTACACACTTGTACGCTAGCTGAAGACCTACCCCCTCAACTTCTCAAGATGAGTAACAGCGCTTGAAGCTGAACTTCACTCATGTTACATGCTGGAGGTTGCGTTTTGCTTGTGACACCTGGTGCCTCCATGCTGGGGCTGGGGCTGTCATCGTTAGGACAATGAGTGAGCCTGGCAGATCTGTTGTTCTCCAGAGAGTAGGGAAGATGTTGTAGCAGGTGCTGCTGTTAGTCATTGTTGTTTCTCCGTACTCCCAGCATGTTTCCAGAGGCACTTTGATCAGTAAGAACAGTCAGTGGTATCTAGATGCATGTACCAGTGCTTTGCCAAACACGGGCAAAGCCTGTAAAAGTGGAACCAAATCGGTAGTTTTCACTTTTTCTCCATCTAGGCGGTTTGTGTGGAACTTCTTCCGTCTGGAGAACGAGCACCTGAACAACTGTGGTGAGTTCCGTGCTGTGAGGGACATCTCCGTGGCACCGCTCAACGCCGATGACCTGACGCTCTTGGATCAGATGATGGACCAGGAAGATGGTGTACGAAACCGCCGCAAGAACAAACAGTGGAAGCGCAGCCAGAGCGTGTCCTTGCGCAGACCTCGTCTTGCTTCACAGTATGTTTTGCCTCTCCTCTAGTGCAACAAACTAAACCACGTATTAGAGCTGTTAATACTCAGTGGCCACTTCTGGACTGTGTAATCATGCGAAGATCTCAGCCAAAATAGCTATTCAAAGGGAGGACAGGCCCAATGTGAATATTTCTTTTCTGGAGGGTTGATCCATTCTTTACATCATCTTGGGGTTCTGGTAAACCACTGGAAAAGTTACAGAACTCCCCTCCTGTAAAACATAGCCTGTAGCAGTTGCCAGAGGTTGTAAATCCAAACCTGGAAGAGAGGTTCCCATCAACCAGCCGTTTCCAAGCTTCAGACCACTCCAAGATTTCAGTTATCATTTGGTTAAGATTTCCTACGTGAGATCTAAGACCCCTTCCTCTCCCAAAGCTAAACCCATGCATTTTTTTCTTTCTACCTCTCCTCCTTACAGCCTAGACATTTCCCCACCTTGCACCCCAGCCCTGAATCTCTTGACTGTGTATCTTCACTGCAGTGCCTGTGCTCCGAGCATCACAGGGTGCTCCAGTGTCCGGGCCTCACTTCTACCCCAGCAGCACAGCTGCGGAGCCCTGCCCTTTGGCCAGGAGGCAAGCTTGGGCTCCCCTGGGAACATGGAAACACAGCATGTCAGGAGTGTTGTGCAATCCCTGCAGCACATCCCCCTGTTGCATCACTGCATGGGAGGGGTGGATGGGGGGAAAAAGAGTCTGGCTGTCACGCAAAGGGTGTGTTCTGGCTGGAGCTGCAGCCCTTGGGCCATGCTTGTCTCATATCTGTGTTGCCTTAGAGTACACGGATATGACCAATACCAACAGTCTTCCTGTGGCCGCTAGAGACTGAAAAACTTGATGCAGAGGGGATGTGAGCCAAAGCCTGGTTGAATTCCCTACAATCATGTCTGTTTACCCCTCGGATGTGCAGCGAAGTGAGACATGTCAAACATATTCCAAAATAAGCTGCTCTACCTTTGCGCAGCCCAGTGACAGGTAGAGGGCTGTCCTGTGTCAAACCCGTACTCCTTTAAATTTGCAGTAACTGCTGCAAAGGTTTCATGGAGTGTTGTGCGGAGGGGTGGATGGATGCACCGCATCCAGCAGTGCCACAGCCGTCCCCAGCCCGGCAGAGGGCATTGTCTGTGCACGCAAGGTGGCCGTGGTGGTGTGGCGTGGGCAGAGCCATGGGAGGAGGATGCTGAGGGACAGCTGGGGCATATTTATAAGGCTCTGCTATTCCCAGTGAGAGTGGGAGAGTGTGAAACAGTTCCAGTGGAGGAAAACAATTCCTCTCTGTGGAAGACAGATTTCCAAGTGTACTGCGGGTTTTTTGTCTGCATGTAGTAATGGGAATTTTTTCTCCCCAGTGAGCGTTTTCTGTTTGCTTTTTTCCAGGTCCAAGGCTTGTGACACTAAGGTATTGATAGAGGACCTAGCGAATGAAGTGAACACATGAGATGGCCACGGTCTCTTATTCCGCATCCTTTGTTTTCTCGTTCTGTTCCCCTCTTCCCCAAGTAACCCGATCTCTGGTACAGTTCCAGCTGAAAACAGGAGAAAACACTGAACATGTTTTCCGAGCTCTTCCAGACCAGATCCTATGGACTCCAACAAGCTCACTGTGTTTCATTTCTTTTCTTCTGGGTTAATTTTAATGTTCTATTTTAAAAAAAAAAATAAAATATTTTACTTTGCCAATAAAGAGGACAGTTCAGGAAAGAAGGATTGTTTACAGTCTCAACAAGGACATACAAACCTATCTGGATAACGAAGCATCATAGGGACTCCCTCATGGGACAGTGCCGAGAGCACCCTCGGTTTCTGCTTGGCCCGGTTTTGACTGGTTGAAACCGGACTTAAGTTTTTAAATCTGATTTTTTTTGTTTTGTTTTTTTTCTTCATATCCAGCGCTGAGGCACTGGCTGCACTTGCAGGGAAAGTGCACTTAGAGCAGTATCTTCATTCATGAAGCTACTTTTTAATTTGATGTAACTTTTCTTATAATTTTTTGGAAATATGATGTATCTGTTGCATATAGTTTTCACATTATTTATGAAACTTAACAACCATATGAGAGTGATTTTGAGTCCTGTGCAATGAAGGTTTAAATGGTAAAACAAAGCCGGGAATGTAGATCCAGATCTCCAGAGTTGTGGGGTTATGCCCTGCAAATACCCCTCTCGTGAGACAACTTGCACCTGTGTTTACCTTTTCTCTCTTTCTTTCTTTTCAGTTTTATTTTATTTTAAACCAAAGTTTCTCTTTCTGATTTTTTTAGTTGCTGCTACTGCTTCTGGGCATGTCTCTTGTACCAGTTCAACGCCAACTTTCCATGCAGCTGTGTGAAAGTAGTACAGATGGTCCTAAGGCCCTTTTGAAAGGAGAGTTGGGTCCTACAAACAGCGCAAAAGCTAGGCGAACAAAGGCTTCAGAACTACATTTTCCTGATCAAAAAGTATTATTCAAAGCCTTAATAATCCTTAGATGGTGTGAGGGCACCCCATACTGAGCAGGGAGCTTTCCTGGTGGTGTCCTGCAGCCCAGCGCAGCAGAAGTGAAGTGGGACAAGGCGAGGAGGTGATGGCTCCCATGGGCAGAGGTGGGGAGTTTAGCAGGCTGGGGTTCAGGAGCGGTTGTGTGTTGGGAGAGCTGTCGGGGAGCGTGGAAAGGACAGTGTTGTGCCCACCTGATGGGGAAGGTGAAATTGAAAACAGGTCTCCTCGTGGCTTGTGGTTTGGCAAAAAGCCTCTGTCGGGCGCTATCCCAGTACGCTGCCCTGTGGGTTGGCTGTTACTTCTGCTCCTTGCCTCGTCTCACTAACCCAGTTTGGGAAGCGTGATACTGTTAAGCAGACTTGGGTGAAGGGCAGCCGTATTGCTGAGCAAATTATGTCGGAAGAGCGATGCCAACTTGATGGTCTCGTTGGTCTCTCCTCCCATAGGAAAGGAAACATGAGGGCCTGCGGAGTCCCTCTGTCCTTCCCCTGGCATGACATGTGCTCCCTGCTCTCTCGCAGCAGTGCCGGTTGGCGAGGGGAGCTGGAGCTGAACCTCGCAGCCAGCACTGCTGCCGCTGGGTCAGGGTGGCATGGCCGAGGTCCATGGGATCGTCGTCTTCCCCTCTGCCCAGCTCTTGGGCAGCCATGGTGCAGAGCTAGGACTGCAAGAGAAGGATGAAACTCTTGAATTAGGATCCTCGCACTGATGTATGTCTGGTGACTTGCCTCTAGTATGGGCGATGGAACTGCAGGAATCCCTGCTCAGCTGTTGTTTGGTGGTTATTGTTTTTTAGTTAGCTAATAGCATGGTTTCTCACACGACCGGTACGTTGCATTTTCTCAGTTTGCTTGCTGTGCCTCTTGCCCAGAGGAACTGAAGAAGGAAACTTGGTTCTCTTCGTTTAATTTGAAATAGATTAAAATTCAGTGGCGGTGAACCCATACCAGGCTAAGGGCAACACTGCAAACCTGTAACTACCTGCGCTCCTGTGATGTGCTCTCAGCTTACAAAGAAACTCTGATGGACCTGCTGGGAGATGCCTCTGCTCTGTCAGTGGGTGATGGAGTAGCTGGTGTGTCGTGGTGCTCCTCCTCGCATCTCCTACTGCGTCGGTGTGCTCCAGTGGGAGGGCAGCTGGACTAGCAGGGGTTGTGGTGGTCATCCCTTTGGTGCCCAGGAGCCTGTTTTCCTGTATTTAACTCCCTTAGGTCTGTTGTTCATACTTAAATGAAGAGTTCCTGTTCGTATGGAAGTGGAGTCTGAGATATAAAGCCCCTTCAAATATTTCAGTTTTCTAATTTGCATTGCAGCGGTTGTTGATGTGTCCAAACCTTGCATAGATGTTTCCAGCGAGAGCGGTGGGAGACAAGTGAAGCCATACCCAACTCGAGGTGTTCAGAGGAGGGCAGACGCTCCAGGGGGGACAATCCAACATAAACCAGTGCTGTTACTTAAGCGAGTGGTTCTTCACAAAAAGAAATGGAGTTTACTGGTAATTCATCCTTTCAGAAGGAAGGAGAAATACAGAGGGACATCCTGAAGTGATGCCAGTCCCCTGGGAGCGCTCTGCCTTCCTCAGCTGGGCTGGGGAGAGCGGGGCACAGCCGGGTGGCCTGTGTCCTGCCAGTCCACCTGCTGCTGCACCGTCCGACCGCCCACTTCCCAACCCAGTGGGGAGGGTCAACTTGCGAGTAATTAAATTCTTATTCTGTAAGTTTACCCCCATCCTTAGGGACAGCAAGAATTCAGTCTGTTCATCTGCTCTGCTCCCTGCTCTGCTCTTTCCCTTCCCTTTTTCCTCTGTCTTTGCTGGCAGGAGAAATAAGAAAAAGGGGAGGTGGCATGCTACAGCTAGCAAACGTTATCTCCTAAAATAAAACATCGTCCCGTTTGGCAGTGAAGGTGCTCTCGCAGGAGGAAAAGGAGCCTGAATTCCTGGAGGCATGTCTTATAAAGGCTCCTGGCTCCCCAGTGCTGCATCTGCCTGTTCCCTCCCTCCCAGAGATTTCTGAGAACTCAGGCGTGCAGATTCCTCCTGAGAGTAAATGCTAAAGCCGAGATGGCTCCACGTCTACAAGAACATCTGGCCAATAAAGGGAGACCTAACGAAGCTGAGCAGATGGTGAGAGAAAATAGCCCCGTCGCTCTTTGTGAGCAGCCTGCGCAACGGGAGCGAGGGGAGCAGGGACAGTCCCGGGGTGGCTTCGTTTCATGAGTGGGCTTTGTTAACGGGTGCTTGGAAACACTCCTGGAGGGAGAACATCCAGAAGTATGGAGGGCAGACTTAAAAGGAGCTGGTTGGGTTTTTTTTTATCCAGTGCTTTGGTTGTTGGGATGTAGCTGGTTGGAAAGTGGAAGCTGAGACAGGTCTGGACTCTGACTGCCTCAAAGCAGCGCTGGGTTTTGGATGTTGAGCTCTCCCTCCCCTTGCGGTTCAGTGCATCGGAGGCTTGTCAGAGGTCGTTGTGGTGTGAGGCTCCGAGATTGGTGTGGAAGCCACTTTTGTCTGGCTGAAACCCTTGCAGATGGTCCCGTCTAAGGGGAGGAGATGCCACAGTGAGGCCGATAAATTTTGGAAATTCCCTTTGAACTCGCTGCTCTGTGCTGATTTCCATCCTTCCTGCTCTTTTAGGGATTTTCGGGGTGCAGGGCGTTAGGATTTGCAGCATCCCGAGTTTATTTGCCAGCTGGAGTTCCCTGCATGGCTCTGGGACTGTGTCACCAGAAACGCCAGGTCCCCTTGCTTGGGGAAGGCAATGCCGTGTGCTGTGGGTGAGCACTCCTGAAGGGGCAGCAGGGCACGTTTGGGCTTTACAGGCTTGGGGAGCAGGAGCGGGAGCTGCTCCGTCACCGGGAACCGATGCTGTCCCACCACGTTTTAAAAGAAATGCATATGCAGCTCTCATGGCTGTGGCCTGTACGTATCGAATAAGCTCCTACCTCTCAAATCCAGGCGTGTTCCCAAAGTCAGCTGTTGCTTCTCCTGCACCTTTCCCTGCCTCACTCCCGGCCCTCCTTGTCCTGTCGGTGTCTTTCCCATTTGTCCGAAGGCAATGAATACGCAGGGCGCGGGGGGACAACCGGCAGCAGCCTTCAGCATGAAAATCTTGGAGGGAAAAACTCTCTTGCGGAGCAGAGTTGGATCCTGCTGCTCTTACTTCCCTAATAACTTCTTGTGCTGCTTGTTCTGCTTCCTCGCCGGTGCTCGGTCACCGCAGCCGGGTGGGAGGCAGGGAGGGAAAGCACGGTCCTGGTTCAGGAGATAACAATCCCTGGGGATTTTACTGCGGATCTTCCAAGGAGCAAGGCAGACAGCGCAAAGCCTTCAAGCTTTGCCTGCGTTTTGAACAGCTGAGCAAATTTTTCCTTATCCTGCCACGATGCTGCTGCCTACTGCTTGCTGTGACTTCGTGTGTGCCCCAGGTTTTTTGGGGGGGCTTGTGGCCCCGACATTGGGCCATCGTGCTGGGACGTGTGCTGGGACTGGGGCATGCCTTGGCTCCTGTTGGGAACACAAAAGCCATCCCTGGCTCCGTGTCCTCCCTCCTCTCCTCCACTGTTCTGCTTTGCACTTGCAGGGGGAAGATGATCTTCTGCCTTAAGCATATATTTTTTTTTTTAATTTGCATTTTTATTCCAGAAGGCGATCGGATTGTTTTATCTCCTTGGAAAAGAGGGGCTGGGGCTCCTGGGGGAAGAGTGGAAAATCCCTACGGTAACTGCAGCAGTCACAGTTGGGCTCAGTGGCTGTCACCTCATCAAACCTTGCCTCCCTTACATGATGCCGTCCCAAGTACCGCACCGTGGGACAAGCCGTCAATCCGCCACCGCCATGGGGTTAAACTGGTGTGTCAGCATCCCCTGGGGGTTTCACTCTGCTGCAGCATCCTGGCTGCAAGAGAAATGCAGGTTTTGCAGGGGGAAGAGAGGAAAGGGCTGGTAATACTGGGTGTACCTGGGTGCTGATGCCCCATCCCTGTTCCCGGTGGGAGTTGGCGGCTGCTCTGGCCCTGGTGGAGCCGTGCCGTGGTCAGCGAGAGAGGCACTGACCCTACCTGGGAAGACACCCCATGGCCTCATGGTCCCTCAAACTTTAGAAACCAAATTGCAAACTCTTTGCTCCGGAGGAGAAATTGGGCAACCTGGTAGAACTTGTGATGACCTCTCCGTCCCATAGGTCCTGGTGAAGGATTGGCACTTGGAAGGGGCCTGGGTGGAAATGCTAAAGTTTTTCCTCGGGTTCCGCTGCCGCCTTCCTCTCCCCTCCCCGCTGTGTTGGTCTAAATGATCTTTCTATGAAGCCCTGTAGATGTCAAAAGTAATTATGGAGTGTGATTAGTCCTCTGTGGGTGCTTTCTTTCTTTCCTCCTCCTTTCTCTTTTGCTATCCCCTTCTCCACTCTTCTTTTTTGGCTAAGTGGAAAAGGTGAGGACAAAGAATTGCCGCTTGCTTGGACTCATGATGTATCTGTGACTGCGCTATTAGCTGTCTCCTCTTTCCTCCCCAAATGGATATAATTTTTGAAGTGTGGAATACCCTTCTTGATAAGTAGGTTTTAAAAAAAAAAAATGCACAATGTGATACTGTTTCATAGTTTCTAGGTGGTTGTATAAAGCAAAGTTACTGTGATTGTGTTTTTCAAAGGAAAAAGTGATTGGTTACAAAATCTGTCCTTTTTTCATTATTACAAGCTCTTTGTTTTCCAATGTTTTGATGGCTCTTTTGTCCCCAGTGTGTGTGTGTTTCTTCCCACGTCCCACCCCTGATGCTGCATCCACCCACAAAGCCTTTGCTTCTACCGGTGTGTAGACGCTGCTCTTGCATCCTTGGGAGCTGTGGGCCATCGCTGGTGGCCAGAGGTGGGGCAGAGCTGTGTCCCAGGAGGAGGTGGAGGTGCTTGGAGGTGGGAGATGTTTGAGAAGGGGTTGGAGGTGGGCAGGAGGGGTTCATGGGAAGGTGCCCAGCGCTCAAACCCAACACGCAGGCGGTGATGCTGGAGGAAATCTGCACAGACTGTGCCGTACTGGCTAAAGGCTCTGGGAGCCTTTGGTTGCCTCTCTCCAGCTTGTCTCTGGTCCAAGGTGTCCTGCCTGCACAGTGGGTGACCAGAGGCTGAGCAGCCCAGCCCTGGGTTGTCTGGGGTCTGGGCTTTCATTTTGCTTTCTTAAATCCTTTCATCGTCTCTTGCAATCAATCTTCCTCCAGAAGAGAGCCCAGTGCCTTGAAATCACTCTAAGCCTGTTGCTGCTCACGCCAGCCGCTTCCCGGAGGTTTAATCCCCGTGCCCTGGGCGCTGCTGGCCACGGCTCCCTGCCTGCGGCTCCCTGCCTGGCTGGTGGCGGGAGCCCGGCTGCCCTTGCTTTGGCACCTCACCGGGTGGTTTGTCCCCAGTTTGATGGGGACATCTCCCAGGCATGTTGTCCTGGGCAGAGGAATCAGGACTTCTCCTGAGGATGGCGTGGAGGTAAGGATGGGTCCTGTCATCGCAGGAGAGGTGGGACCCTGGGGCTGGGGTACGGGGCAAGGAGGATTTCTCTGCCCTGGGATCTTCGACCCAAAGGTCCCCAGCGGTCCCCTCCTGCCTGGGACCAGCTGGGGGAAGATGCGCGGTCTGTCCCCCACAGAGCAAGGAGTCATCCCTGCTGCTGGTCAGCCCTGATGCCCGCTGCGAGTGCAGCCAGTGGGGGAGGAAGCCCTCGGGCTCAGTTTTGGCCATGATGGGGGTCCCGGGGCCACTGGAGTGTTGGGGGACAATTTAAGAAGATAAAAGTGATTTCTTGCTGCTCATGCTGGCGGGGGCCGGTGCGGCTGGAGCCGGGAGGATTAAAACAATTTCATAATCCTGGTGATTTCCTTTTGATCGGGATTATGAAACCAATCACGAATATCAAAAGCCACGGCTTAAAGCGGCAGCCGGAGTAGGGCCGCGGGACACCCATGGCCCCCACAGCACCCATCCTGCCCCCCGGGGACAGCGGCCCCCACACCTCCAGGTAAGCGGTGCCCACCCGGGGCCCTGCTCCGGCGTGAGGAGTTTTGTGGGGTCTCTGGGGAGGAGGGCAGGGGATGGGGTTTCCATATGGGTGGCTCTGCGGGGCGTATGGTGCATACTGTTTTTAGGGATGATGATGCATGGATGTACCAAGCTCAGCTCCCCCTGGCTCCCACCATCCTCCCGCCTGAGGATACTCGGTCTGGAGCCATTGGCCTTGGGTTGCTCTGGGGTCCAGGCAGGATTTGGCCCCCGGGAAAGCAGGAGAATTTAGCACATCTGCGAACGCGTGTGATGCTCACAGGAGGTTGCCTGCAGCCAGAAAGCTTTGCTGCCCGTCTGAAGGCTGTTAGAGAAAACACCCCCCACCCCCGGCAGGACCACCCTCTCCATATATTTGCCCTCCTGGAGCCCCCCAGCCCCTGGTGCAGGGCAAACCCCTCCAGCACCCCGGGATGAGGTCCCCCCCCCGGCCGGGGGAGGTGGGCTGCCTGCGCTCCCAGCTTGCCTCCCAAACCCACAGCCCAGACAAAGGACATTCCTGAGAGCCGGCCAAGGCAGCCGGGCTTCCCTCTGTCCTGGCACGGGGTGTTGGGGTCCTCTCCATGTCTCGTCCTCCCCCCCCACCACCACCATCGCATGTGGCCACGTTGGCGTCGCCCTTGGAGGCCACCCGCCAGCCATCGCGGGGGCAGGCGGTTGGGCTGCGGGGCTGGGGCAGGGTTTGGCCGGGTGCCCCGGCGTGGGGNAGGAGGAGGAGGAGGTGGAGGAGGCCCAGGCCCGGGGGGGGGAGGCAGGCAGGGCTGGCCACGGCCCCACAGCCCAGCCAAGCGGCTGAGCTCGGGCTCTGCTGGAGGGGCTGGGATTTGCTGGTTTGTCCTTTTTTTTTTTTTTTTTTTTTTTTTTTTTTTTTTTT
>RSEF01000008.1:6088740-6115965 GCA_003993805.1 Himantopus leucocephalus
TTTTTTTTCCCCTCCCCTGCTTCCTTCCCTTCTTCCGCCTTCTTCTCCCTCTTCCCAGCCCTCTCCCGATGCTGCTCCGGGGGTAAGGACAGCCCTCGCCTCCCACCCACAGCCCCGTCCTGCCGCTGCTCTGCCCCCGGGGGGGTGCTGGGGCCCGGGGGGGTGCCCCGGGGATGCTCCTGCAGCCCTGGACACGGGGGAGGCTCTTCCAGGGGTACCAGCAGGGACAGGATGCTCCCGGTGGGGTGCAGGGGGGCAGCGGCACCCGGGTGCCGGCGGGACCACGAGGCCGGTGCAGGACGAGTGACACGTGTGTCACCCTGGGGGCTGGGGTGGAGCAGGGGGCCCGCGTCTGTCTGGTGGCACCTTTGGCGAGTTGCAGCCGTGTGGGGATTTCTGGGGAGTTTCGGGGCCCTGACTTGGCTCAGAGAGTGCCCCCGGGCACCCAAAACGGCATGCGCAGGCACCCACGCTCCTGCTTAGCCCCGGCTGCCCGCTTCGGGAACCACCGCTGCCGCATTCCCCCTGCCCCAGAGCGATGCTGGTACGGTGTCAGCACTTTGGGTGGCCTCGTGCTGTGCCACATCCCCGTCCCCTTCCCCGCCGGGCTGTTCGCCACCGTGGTGTCGCATGCCTTTGCCACACGGGCATCACCGTGGCTGCTGCCTGCGGAGCCTCGGGCAGGCAGGAGCGATGCTGTTTTTGCAGGAGGGTGCCGGGGAGGACAAGGGTGAGGGCAGCGCGGGGGCTCGCTCACCCTCCCCTGGGTTCTCTTCCCGCAGGGCACATGGAGGGGGGCTCTCCCGCTGAGACGCGGCGGGTGCCGCGGCCCCCCAAGCAGCACAGCCAACCCTCCCCCCTGCCGGAGTGCCCCGAGGCCACCCGTGGCCCCCACGCCGTCCTGGAGAGCAAGGTGAAGGCTCTGAAGGAGAAGCGGGGGGCTGGCCGGCCAGGGACCCCTGTGGCCGCCCCTGAGCGCCCCTCGCCCAAGAAGCCCCGGCCGCGGCGGGGGAAGTCGGGGGCAGATGCGGCAGCACTGGAGCCCCGGGCTCAGCTCCGCACCTACCTGACGGATGGGCTGCTGGATGGCGGGGAGCCTGCGGCTGGCGGCACCCCGGCACCCCGCACCGGCACCCCGGGGCTCTGGCGGGTGCCGGCACCCAGGGCAGACGTGCCAGGAGGCACCAAGCTCCTCCGGGACGAGAGCAGCGAGTCCCGGGGCTCTGCCTCTGCCCATGAGACACCCCCTCTGGAAGAAGAGGAGCGAACTCCGTCGTGGGACCGAGAGGGTCCCTCTGTGTCCCCCACCACAGCACAAGGCTGGGAGAGGCTCCCGCTGGCCGAGCGGGTGGAGAGGAACCGACGGCTGCTGCAGGAGGTGCTGAGCCTCGCTGCCCCCGGTGCGTATTTCGGGCAGGCGGAGGCTGTTTTGGTAGAGCCAGGGGGAGCAGGAAGGAAAAGGTTTGGGGTGAAGAAGAAGAGGGGGGTCCTCAGTGCCATCCTCCATCCTCCCACACTGCAGGCGCAGCTCTGTGCTGGTTCACACCCCAGGGCTGCCCCATGTCCCGCGGGTGCTGCACCCCCTTCACTGGCAGCGGTAGGAGATGCCCACAGACAAAACAGGGTGCTTCTTCACCGGGATGCTCTAGGTGCTGCCGGTCCCCTCCGGTGTCCTGGTGAGGAATTTCACTGCTAAAAGCAAGAGCAAGAAAGCCACTTTCTGGGGCACTCGAGGTCTGCGGGCATCATCTTCCCATTGCAAGCCGCCACCAGAAAAGGGAATTAATTTCTCCTTTGAAAGCATCTCCACTGACGACCCCATGGTCTGCATCCCTGCGGGCGCACCCCACACTGGGTGGTGTTACCCCTCATCCCTCTCCTTTGGGGTGTCTCCAGAGCTGAGCAGCTGGGATAGCCCTGAAAAGGGTGTTTTTTAGGATGAGCTGAGCTGTGCGGCTGGGGGTGCAGGGAGTGCTAGTGAGGGGGGACCAGGGTGAGGGCCACGGTCTGGCCAGGCTGACACCTTCTCCCCCGTCCTGCGTTTCAGAGGTGCCAGCGAGCGACGGGGACTGGGACTCGGGGGTCTCGCTGCAGGATGCCGAGGGCTGCAGGTAGGTCTGTCCCAGCGTGGTGGTGGAGGGGGGAACATTTCCCTCTTTCCCCCTCCCTGGTCTTGTATTTTAAATGCACCCCGCAAATTAGTGCCGGGACTCGGCGGGGCTGTGGGGCAGCCCCCCAGTGGGGCAGCCAGTGGGGGGAGCATGGAAGGGCTCCGGCGATGCTTCAGTGTGAGCAGGGCAGGAGGGTCAGGTCGAGTCGGGTGTCCATGTGGTGCTTGGGCACCGGGGGAGTCCCTGCTGGGACCCTGGGTGGGAAGGGAGCTGGGGAAGAGGATGGGACAGAAATTTGCTCCAGGTGCTTAAGAGGATCGAGGCGACGGGCGTGTGTAATCTTGTTGGTCTAATGATAAACCTTGGAGGTACGGACTAAAAATACGGAGGCGGGATGGGCAGGAGAGCTGGGCAGCAGCGCGTGGGCTGGGGAGCAGGGTTGGGGGCTCGGGGGGGCTCCATGGGGGAAGCAAGCGAGCGGGGAAGTCCCCCCCCTGTATTGCAACTACTGGTTCTGCTTTGCTTCGGCAGCCGGGGTTGATTGGTGACGGCCGGGTGCGAGGCTGAGCCGGGGATGCTGCACTCCCCGTGAGCAGGGGCAGCCGAAACTTAGGGGGGAAGCCTGGACACCCCCCCCATGGTGTGGCACAGGGGGCTTTCCCCGGGGTCCGGCCGGCGCCCACCCTCCTGCCGCAAAGAGGTTAAGGCCAGGCTCCCCGAAGTGACTGCCTGAGCTGATTATTTTAATCAGGGGGATTAGGGCCATGGCCAATGGGGAAGGCAGTGCCGGAGCAGGGCTGTGCCCTCCCGTAGCCCGTGGATCCCCCCCAGCCTGCAGCTGGGGCAGGGGGGCCGGGGGGTACGCGGGGAGACACCTGCAAGGAAGGGAAGGCAACGGGTGCAGGGGGTCATCCCGAACCTACCTGCGTTTACATGGCAGCGGGGTTTACACCAAGCGGGGGTCGGAGGCAGCGCACGCCTCCATCTCCCCATCCGCCTCCGGGGATGCCCGTGGTGCGAAGCGCTGCCTCGGCCGAGCCGGTACCCGGGCTGTGCGGGGGCTGAGCCTCCCCCCAGAGCATCACCGCTGCGGGGTGCGACACCCACCTCATCCCCCTGCCTGGTGGCACCGGGGGGGCACGGGGGGTCCCGCCTGGCTGTCCCCCAACGCGGTGGCCAGCTCACCCATGAATGGAGGCTGGGCCCCGTTTTCTCTGGGCAGAGCAGCCTCGTCGTCACTGTTAAACCACGTCTAATCCCTGTTATTTTTTCCTAATCCCCCTCCCCGCTGCGGGGGCCGCAGGGCCTTTGTCCCCGGGCAGGAGCTGGAGCTGAGCCCGCGGCACGAGCAGGCCAAGCAGCTGTTGCAGCGCGCCCGCATGAAGGCTCGGACGAACCCCCTGCGTGCCAGCCACGACATCCTCCTCCTCCCCACCGCCACCGCCACCGCTGCCCCGCGCCCCAGGTCAGTGCCGGCACCCCGGGACACGTCCTGCCCCCCATCTCCCCATCCGCCACGGTGCTCTCAGGGGGTGCATGTGGGACCCCGGGGGGAGGCTCGGCGCTGGAAGGCTGTACCAAAGCCGCAGCCGGCCGTGTGTGCTGGGTCATGTGCAAGTCGGTGTTCCCGGACTGATTAACCACACACCTTGGTGCGGGGGAAAGGTGATGGAGGTCGGGCCGTGGCAGCGGGGCATTGCCGCAGCCTCTCGTGGTTTCAGCTTCAGACAGCCCCGGGCGGAGGGCTGGGAGGGGAGTGGGGCTCTACACCGCGGAGGAGCGTCGGGCGGACTTTCCTCCTGCTCCATCTTCTGCACTGGGTTTTCCCCCTCCTGCCCTGCTTTCCCGAGGGAGCCGGGCAGCCCTTGTAGCTCGTCCATGTCTGTCTGTCTGTCCCCACGTCAGGGAGCCCAGCGGGAGGCTGAGCTTCACCCCGCGGGACGGTGGGAGCCTGAGCGACTCGTCGAGCGGGGAGTCGAGCTGTGGGCGGCCGCGGCGGCCCCGGGGACCCTCCCCATCCCGTGTCCGCTTCGAGGACGAGTCAGCACGCGACGCCGAGGTGCGGTACCTGGAGCGGCTGCAGCTGCGGCACCGGCGGGCGCTGGGTTCGGTGCTTTCCTCGCCAGAACCGGCCAGCAGCGGGCAACCGGGGGACGGGGCCGGCCAGCCCAAAGCCCAAAGTATTGACCTCGGGGCCGGGGGCAAGTGCAGCGCCTGCGGCTCCTTCCTTGGTGCCACTGCTGGCCGGGGTGCGGATACGCCAGCAGCCACCGATGTGGCCGAAAGCAGCCCTGCAGCACAAGGAAGTATCCCAGGGGATAGCAGGGGGCCCAGCACTGCCCGGCCGGAGCCCAAAACCAGGGCTCTGGGCCCCCGGGGGTCCCCGCTGTGGATCCTCCCCTCACGGCAGCGCATCCACACCGAGAAGATCAAGGAGACGTACATTGGGGACGTCACCTACATCGACGAAGTGGACTCAGCCCTGGAGAGCACAGACACCTCTGACGGCTGCCGGACAGACAGCGAGGAGGCAGGACCCCGCAGCCCCCACGTGAGGGGGCACCGGGACCCCCGGGCTCGTGGGCACAGGGCCCCCCGTGCTGCCCCACAGCTGGAGATGAGGGCCGGGAAGGGGATGTGTGTGGCTGGTGGTGGCCCCTGCGCAGGGGACGGGGGCTCGGATGGCACCACAAGCCGGACGGGGGCTGTTTGCCCCCCGCCACCGGGGAGAGATGGCAGCCGGGAGGAGGGGGACGCCCACCAGCATCTGGGGGGCAGCGAGGGCGTGGGAAACACTTCTTGTCCCCTGCAGCAGCCCAGTGAGCCCCCGGACCCCTCCTCACAGCCGGGGGCCATCACCCCAATGGTGGTCACCCACGTCCCCGCTCCCCCCACCACCAAAAAAGCCTGCTCCCAGGTGCCTTGCAGGAAAGCCCTCTTCTCCGGTGGCAGCCGCCGGGCGTCCAGCCAAGGAGCCCGGGGCTCAGAGCCTGATGGTGGGAGCACTGGGCCCCCCCAGCCCGGCGGCACGGTGGGGCCGGGGGAGCGGCGGGGTCCCTGCGGCCCCAAGTGGCTCCCGGGGAGCCCCCTCCGTGCCTTGTCCACCAACAACTGCAATAACACCCACGGGCAGGACCCCCCGGGGATGGGCAGAGGTAAGAGACCCACACATGGGGGTCCCCGGGGTGGGGGGGGCGATTCCCAAGAAGGTGAGGACATGACTGTCTCGCTGTGGTTACAGGGACACCATCGCAGCCCGCCGCCGGCCCCGTCACCCCTGTGTCCCAGGAGGCTGCTCGTCCTCCCAGGGAAGCTGCCGGGCTGCCTGGAGCGCAGCAGCAGCGGCACCCGGCCGGGAGCGCGGCACACGGGTGAGTGAGAGCGAGGGGCTGCCGGCATCCTGCACTGCACCGCAGGTGCGGCATCCCTGAGCATCCCTCCTCGGCGCAGCAGGATGCTGCTGGGCTGAGCCCCCCCCCCGACACTTCTTGGTGATACTCCGCCTTTTGGCACCAAAAACCTCCCGGAAACCATAATATGGAGGTGACAATTTTGCGCGTGTGTTCAAGCGGGTTTCGCCGGGCTGCGTTTCACCCTGCATCTGGTTCCGCCGGGGCTGTTGCAGCAAATATGCTGGTGGGCGCCCTTGGAGGGGTTTAGCTCAGTGTCAGCTTCTTCCCTGTGGGGGAAAATCAGCTGCTAAACGCTGTCAGCCCCAGGGCTGCCTTGGGGCTCACCAAACACGATGCTGCTGGACCTGCACCCCGGTGCAGCCTGCCTCAGCCTGGCAGGAAGGTTTGGATGCGGTTCTGGGTCTTTCAAGCCCCTTGGTAGGATGCAACCCCTTCAGGCAGAGAGCGGCACAGGTCTGAAAGGTGTTAAACCCCTGAAATTATGGGGAAAATGGGTAGGGAGCTCCTCAGGTCGCGTTGGCTCGTGAAGACATCCCTTGTGCGTGCTGGGTTACTGCNGGCTGCACCCAATCACACCATGCTGTGGGTCTCAAACTGAGAAGGTGGGTGCAGGACGCAGCCCCAGCCCCGAGGCAGCTGCCGGCCGTGCTCCCCCAGGGCGCACGGTGGACGGCCATCATTCCTTCTCCATCCAGGGAGCAGGGACGGCCGGCGAGCCGCAAGGGCAGCAGCGCTTCAGCGTCGGGGCTGAAGAAGCTCCTGTGCAGCCTGAGCCAGAGCACCAAGCAGCGCCTGGGCCGCTTCCGCTGCTACAGCATGGAGCAACTCCCGGCCCCCGGCACCACCCTCCCGGATGGCCCCGGCATGAAGAAGTCGCCCTCCCTGCAGTCCCTGCGGCTGGTGAGCTTGAAACATCACCCCATGCAGGGGATGTCCGCGGGGAGCCGGGGGGGGTCCAACAGGAGGAGGGTTGCTGGGCCAGGGTGGAGCATTTCTGAGCATCGCTTTATGGCCCCGGTGGTCCCAGGGGGGTATGGGAGCATGTGCCATCTCAAATCTGCTGGGTTTGAAAAACCCAGAGTGGAAGGGGGAAGGAGGGAGCGAGGTGGGTTGGACTAGCAGATTTTGGGAGAGGAGATGGAGTAATTTGGTTTGAGGTCATGGCTTGTGTGTCCCAGCCAGCTGAGCAGCAAGGTGCCTCCTTGAGAAACCCCACTCCCCGGCCAGGCATCCTGGCCCGGAGTGAGCAACACCAGCTTATCCCTCCTCAGCGGTGGTTTGGGGAGGGCTCCGATGGGTGGACAGGGGATGTGGGATGCCCCCGGCTCCCTGGGCATGTCAGTGGGCGAAGGGCTGCGGTGCTGCATGGTGTTCACGGTCATTCCCATCTCAGCCGGGCTCTTTTCCCCAGGTGTCACCCTTCTGCCAGCCCCGAAAAGCCGCCTCCGTCCAGAGCCTGCACCCCCTCCTGGGCAAGGCACCCCGTGCCAGCGCCTACCTCCTGCCCCAGACTGCGGCTGACAGGTAGGATGGGGCCCAGCACGTCCCTGCTGTGCCCCGGAAGGATGTTTTGGGGTGCTTGGCCATGGCCAGGGGCCCCATCACCTGGTCCCCAGCACCTTCCCAGGGTCCCTGCTCACTCCATCTCCCCTCTCCCCCCCCGCAGGAAGGGGGGCTCGGGGCCACGGCGCTCGCTGAGCGTGGAGGACATCGGGGCGCCCGGCCGGCTGCGTGCGGTGGGGCGCGTGGTGGAGGTCTTCCCTGATGGCACCAGCCAGCTGGAGCTGCAGCGACCCCCCCACGGCGCCTTTGGGTTCTGTGTCACCTCTGGGCACGGCCGGCCTGACACAGGTACAGCGGGGTTGTCCCAAAGCGTCACACGAGCCTTAGGGGAGGCACGGCATGGCCCCTCCATGGTGGCTCTTGTCCCTCCCCAGGAGCAAGCTCGGGGACGGGTGGAGGGGGCTGCTCCATCCCTGCTGAGCCCCAAAGGGGTGACGGCGGATGGGGGGGATGCTGACACGTGTGGCTTTGGCCGCGCACAGTCCTGTGTGTCCAGCACCTCTTGGCTTGGGACACATAGCCTGTCCCAAAGGCCACTTACAGTGAATTTGTTGCTGTGCACGGGCCCAGCATGCAGCCCCTGGGTGTCCCTGGGGGGCACAGCCCCATGGGGTGCAGGGTGTGGGGGGGCTCACCTACCCCCGTCCCTCTCCACAGGTGTCTACGTGCAGGAGATGGCAGACGCCGGCACGGCCAAGCTGTACGCGGGGCTCCTGGGTGTGGGAGACGAGATCCTGCAGGTCAACGGGGCGGCCGTCTCGGGGCTGGGGCTGGCCCGCATCCGTGAGCTGTTGCTCCGGGCGGACACCCTGTCCCTCCGCGTGCTCAGGCATCGCCCGGCACCCCGGTAGCCCCAGCACGGCTCCTGGGAAGCTCAGCGGGAAGAGGACGATGTCCCGCCGCCATTGCCGGATGCTGCAGGATGGCGCAGCGTGGACCAAGCTGCCCTGCGGTGCCAGAACCTGCTCTGGTGCAATACTTGGCTCCCCGCTGCAGTGGGCGCAGGTGGGCAAGCGGGACCAAGGACACCCCCCCCAGACAGTGTCCAGAGTCTCCAGGAGCTGCCCCAAGTGGGGGGACAGGGGACAGCCCAGCCCTGCCATTAAGCCAGGGTGGGCTGGCCCGCTGGGCACTGGGGTGGCCATCACGGGGACGCCCCGTCCCTGCATCCCCAGATGTGGGGTTCCCTGTCACCGCTGGAAACCTGCGCCTGCAGCCTGGTGGGTTTCTTTTAAATTATTTCAAACTGGAAAAAAATATATATATGTATTCATGAAACATGGTTCCCTTGGCTTGCGGGCGGAATGGATGGGCGGGGGGGGTGACACTTGGCCAGAGGGATGGGACGTGCCCCAGCCCTGGGGCTGTGGGGCAGCTGGTGCGTGCGGGAGCTGTGGATGGGGCTGGGGAGCATGTGGGTGCCTTCATGTGGGGCTAAGTGTCCCCACCGGGGGCCACTGTAACCGTGGTGGGCAGCTTGACTGGGGTGCTGAACGCGTGTCCCAGCTGTGGGGTGGCACGGCGCACAGCCCTGCAACAGGCAGAGCTGGGATGCTGTCGGCTGAGGAGCTCTTTGGGGCCTGAGGCCCCATTTGGTCTGTGGGGTGGGGAAATGGGGACAGGGTGGGGGACCTCCTGGGGGAACAATGCTACGCAGAGACCTGGGAGGTCTCTGGATGGGCTCAGGGTCTCTGCTGCCTGGTTTCCCACGGCCCAGTAGCTCTTACGGCCGCCTCCTGATGGTGTCGGAGTACTGGGGGTGGCCCTGGGCAGGCAGCTGCCCACAGCGCTCCTCAAGGAGAAGAACAACTCCCTCTCCCCTGCTCTGGCGAGCGGCACGGTGGGCTGCGGGGGGAGCACGGGGTGACGGGGGTGCTCTCCTCTTCCTGCGAGGACTGCTGGGATGGCAGTGGAGATGCGCCTGCAAGTATCCATCACTAATTAGAGAGGGGTCTGTGCTCCTGCTGCTAGTTTGGGGGTTTTGTGTTGGTTTTTTTTCCAGCCACGGAAGGGGAAACTCATGCCGTGGTGCCGGGGCAGCTACACAGGGAGAAGCCGCTCCAGCAGGCGCCTTCACCATGGGGGGGACATGGCTCCCTCCCGCCAGGCCACCCTTCCTGCCTGTGCCATCCGGCATGGCGGCAACAGCTGCCCTCTCCACGGAGATGCCCCCACATGTGGGCAGCAGCTGCCTGCAGCATCCCCTACATCTGGGTAGCAGCTGCCTGCGGTGCAGAGGGGACCCCAGAAACCGCAGCTGCCGCTTATGCCTTAAAATCCAGGAGGCTGATGCCAGGCAGACGCTGGTGGGTGCTTTTCCTGCCACCCGGTGCCATGAGTCCCCTACCTTGTCCCCAAGCAAGGGTCACTGCGACAATAACCAGTAATCTCTGCTGTGCCACGCTGGGCAGCAGCAATGCATTTATTTAGTGTTAAAGGGAGGGGCACCACCAACAACAGAAAAAAAGCAAACGTACACAGGAAAAGGGACCGAAGACAGTTTGGTGGCTTGCGGTGATGCCAGCAGCTGGGCCACCCTCTGGCAGTACACCGGACTAATGAAGGAGTGCCGGGAGTCGTTCCCGGAGGATGCACAACCATGCCGAAAATAACACAGGGATCGGAGGTGTGCAAATACCAGCCAACGGCAAGCCCCGCTCCCCGGTCGGACTTGCGCTCCCGGGAACCTGCTCTTGGAGAGGTATTAAGCCCAAGGAGCTGTGCAGACACTGCGGTAGCCAGCCTCAGAAAGGGGACACTGCCTATTTCTTGCAGCGTAACCAAAAAACCCCGAAGTTCTCTGCAAGGATAAAGAGCAACTGCTGAAATAATTAGTGCAGCTTGGTGCTAAGGGCACATGTGCGTTAACGATGAGAGCACCCACCCAGGTGTGGCAGGGCAGCTCAGTCTCACCCCCCCCGTCCGGAGCCCGGCTGCGGAAGGCACAGTGCTGCCGGCTGTCAGCACCCGGCGCCTGCGGGGGGACAAGGCGGGGGGGGTCACACAGCTGCTTGAAGGGAGCCACAAACCCAGTGGGGAGGAGTGTTCGGTCTGGGCTAAGCATCCCGGAGGTAAAGCCGTCTGGCGGTGAGCTTCCCGCTTGGGGAGGATGATATTGGGGGGCGATTTGCAATTTCAGCAGAAGTCTTAGCATCAGCACCAATTAACTTCCTCCCCCAGCCCCATCTGAGACCCAGATGGGAGGCGTAAGCCAGCCTGTCACGAGTCCTTTGGTGTTTGCAACTTAAATATGGGAGCCGCCTTTAGCAAGAAATTGGTTTTGCTTTCCTGAAGAGTCACCCCATATCCTGCAATCGGTGTTCGCAGCACGAAACTCCCCCTTCTGCATTTCTCCCCAGTAATACTGCCGGGGTGAGCTTTCTTCACCACGTTTTGGTATCAACCACCTGGCTAATTCCTATTTCACCGTACGAGGGAGACAACTAAGCTATCTGACACTGCTGGGACAACTCAAGTGACAAACAACTCCAAGGTAACAAAAGGACTGGGAAGTAACAGAGAAACGTGACCTAGCTTTGAATCTTCTGCCTTTTGGTTGCTTACAAACGGAAGTGTCTAAAAAAGCAGCGGCTGGGAAAAATTAAGACATCCTATTTACAAGTTCATATGCACTTAAAATACATAATTGAGCCCCATTCCTCTGATAATGCGTGTCGTGCACCCGCAGAGAGAATGTGGCTCGAACGGTCATCAAAAAAATCTTTTAAAGTTTTTTTGTTTTTTTTTTTCCTTAAAAAAAATAAGTTATTTTAGACCTGACAAATCACTTGCCAAAGGGAAGCAGCTGTTAAACAGAAGCAGTTACTCAGTTATACAAGGGCAAAGAAAGCATCAGTCAATGAGCTTTAGAGGCTTGTATAACGAAGGAGGCAATTTTAAAAGCTTTAAGAAACTCACTCTCCGGCTAACGGTCATTTGCCAGCTTTCAGCGTGCATCAACCCAAGTTTAAAGCTCTGGGGTTTCTAATCGCGCCCGGCCAGCCGATGGCAGGACTCTACACCCTACGGCTCACCGGCGCGTAAGCTTCTGCCAAGGGGTGGTGGATGTGAATGCTCAAGCTGCCGACTCGCTATGGTAAGTCTGCAGCCGTGGGAGGAAGGCAGCGTGGGACAGGGCGGGGAGTTTGGCCAGGGCTGCCCTCCCTCACCATGGCTGCGTGGGGTTTCACGCCACCACTCCTCCCAGTAATGTTTTTGGCTGTCAAGCACCCGCTGGCTGGCAATGCGGTTTGTAATGCTCAGTGAATTAATTAAGTTTCTCCCCCCACCTCGTCCCGTCCTCCCCAGGGCTCGCTGCTCTGTGTCCGCATCCGACCGCAGGCGGCTCAGGACCGCTGCAACCGGCTCCTACCTGCATGGGGTGGAAGCACAGGGGTCAAGTCCCCCTCCAGCTGCTTAGGTCCAGACCTGGAGCCCAGGTCCAGATCGCGCCACGCCGGGGGAGAAGGCAGCTCCAGTCCTCCACCCCCTCTCCCCGGGGCCAGGTGAGACGCCAGCAGAGCTGAGCCGCGGTCCTCAGAGGAGAATGGTGAGAGCTGCGTGTGGGTTTTCTTGCCTGGGATCTCTGTGGGCGGACGGAAACGGTGAGAGTTTCATTTCCCCGTGCTACGGGGGCGAGGGGGCGGGGAGGGGGCGTCCAAGGAAGTTCAGTCCATCACAGGACGAAGAACAGGATGAGCACCACCAGCAAGATGACGAAGAGGACAATAATTGCACACCACTGCCGTCGATCTGGAAGGAAAAGGAAGCATCAGTCTTCCTGCTTTAAGAGGGAAGGAAAATCAGGGAAGAGCTTTTCTTTGCTGTACTGCTAGGAGCCCAATTTAAGCTTAAAAAGCCAGAGAAAGCCAAAGCAGCAGCTCCTTTGGCAGCTTGCCCCACTGCAGCCCATGGGGCGACAGCGTTTCTCCTCCAGTATACATGTTTTTGGGGGCAGGTGTGGGCAGTTTGAGGCTTCTCCCCAACCAAGTTCAAACAGATTTGACAAGCCAGTTCAAAAGCAATTGGGAGGAATAAGCAGAGAGCTGCTGTGTGTTGCTGCTCATTCGTGGAGTAACCTGTTTGCTACAGGAACAAGAAGTGGTCCAGTGAAAGCTGCCAGGAAGAGCTTGTGGGAGCTCTGCTTAGGAGAGTGCCAGGAATGAGGTTTCCCCTGGACATCTTTACATCTTGCTGGCCCCGTGCACGCTTTGCAGAAGCTCAACGCTGCATCGCCTCCGAGAGCTGCTATCTGTCCACGGCCACATCTGCGATGGCAGAGAAAGCCCCTGCGAGACGATGGTGCAGCAGCAGGGATAGGGCTACTGGCACCCCACAACTTCTGGGCACAGCAGCTACCCTGGGAAGAGCCCTCCTGGTCAGCCCTGGCACGTGCCATGTCAGGGAGAGCAGAAATGCTCTTTCACACCTCTCAGAAGCACTCTGCAATGATCAAAGCATTTTTCCCAGAGGAAAGGGGAAATACACAGACTGCCAGTGTTTCTGCTGCCACTGGGCTACTGGTGACCCAAAGTGCACTCTCAGCACTACAAATGGTTTCTCTAGGGCTGTATTTCCACAACCTCATAAATCCCCCGGCCAGCCTAATCCTGCAGAGCAGGAACGTTTCTCCTCTGGGCTCGCTGCTGCCTCCACAAGCTACCCGAGCACCCATGGGAGAGGGGTAACAGAGGAGGCGACCGCTGGGCGTGCCGCCAGCGCTCAGAGAGGCAAGCCGGCAGCGGGGGACTTCCCGGCAGGCACGCTGGGCTTCCTGTTTGCTCTGCCCGCGGCACCCTGCCAGCCCACCGGCTTCAGGCACAGCCTTATAAGGACTTTTCTTGTGGGTTCAGCCTCTCCTCCCGGCGCAGAAATCACCTCTTTCCTCTGCCAGCTGAGAGATATATCTGACTGAGAACAGGCCTGCAGGCCAGAAGGCAGAAGCAGCCTGAGGGCAGGTGGGATTTGGGAAGGGGCTTGCTGCAGGCAAGCGTTTGGGGCAGGAGAAGCCACACACAGTGGCGAGTGTTTTACGGCACCTTGAAATCTTTTGTTCTGCATGCAGCCTGGGAAACTGCAGCAGAGCAGGAGGCTGCAGAGCTTCCCCTCCTACCATCTAGAGGGTGATTTTCCCACCACAGCAGTAGCAGCATAAATAGAAAGGCATCTGTAAATAAAACAAAGGCAAAGGACAGGCGGCAGAGCAGCGTCTGGGCAGGAGCAGCTGCAGGGCTTGGAAGTCTTCCCCCTCTTTCAAACACCGAGAGCTGCTCCCTCCCCTCTGCTCAGGTCTGGGATGGCTGTCGGTGGATGGGAGCATGTAGCGTCCCAGCCCGAAGATCCAAGGGCTTAGCTCTCCCTTTTCAGGATTGGATCCCACTTCCCAGGACCTACCGCTCGTCATGTGAGACACTTTGGCGAGCTTCTTCATGACGTTATCAAGCCGCGACTGAGTGCTGTCTAACTCGTGGGAGAAGTCATCCAGCATCCTGGGGACAGAGAAGCATGGCGCTTGTCAGCAAGTGGCACGTCCCTTTGGGATTTCTCAGCGCACTCACACACACTGATCAAAACACTGATGTGACCAGCATATCACACCTTGGCAGAGAAAATGAATGTGGCTCGGTCTCCTGAGAGCACTCAAGGAGGAAAAAAGCCTGCTGAAGCAGCAGTTCTGCTTTGGTGGCAAGTGGGAAGTCATTTGGGACTCCTGTTGGACTGTTCCCCGCTGCATGTTCGTGGCTGAGCTCGACGCACCCCTGCAATGTGAGGAGTAGGGGTTTTCCTCCTTTTAAGAGGAAAGTCTTGTTTATAATCTGTGATTAGCACAGACTGGTTAGACAGATCTAGATGCCAGCTTGGACTTTAAATCTCTTTTCTTGTTCAGGGCTTGCAGTTGAAGCTAAAATCTTGCTCCAGTCATGTATCAAGCAGGAATGAGATTTGCAATTGCTTTTAAGGTGCTTTTTAAGCTCTGAATGGAAGTTACCCCTCTAACTCCTCCACACAGCAACTGTAATGAATCTGAAAGCCTTCCTGAAGCTGTGCTTTGTCAATGCCAAGAACCCATCTGAAGAGAAATGAGCACACCCAGAATCAAGGTACCAATCAAGGTCTCCAGTCAGTGGGACTTCAAAGCTTAATACGTTTAAAAGGACAGCTTCCTTCAATTGGAATTCTAGGGCACTTATTAAACCTTCATTCAGTGGGGAAAAAGAAAGAGTTGTAAAAAACTCATTGCAGTAGTTATCTGCTACTGTCTAGCAAGCACTGATGGCTTACGTGATGATCTGGAAACAGACACACCACATTGATCTGCTTCCACGAGAGCAGGACACTCTCACGCTGCAAGACTTCATACAGGAGGTGGGTTTAAAGTTCCTCCTCTCCATCAAAGAAGACGTTACAAGGGACACAGCTCTCCAGACTCCTATCGGCCAAACAAGGAGGGTTTTTATGCATAAACCCTTCAAGCCTCTCTGGAAGTGGTAGCTGTTAGTCTGCATAACTGGAAACTTTATCCACTTGTTTGCAAAGGACTAGAACAGGGAAAGAAATCTAATTTATATGTAAATGATGGATGCAAATTACTTTCCGAGCTACCCTTTAACCCTTTGCGTGGGTGAGGGTTATTTTTAGCTTGAACTATGAATACCAGCTCTGTGCTGTGTGTTTCAGAATGGCAAGGCAGAGCTGAGAACTCCTGGGTCAAGCAGTTATGCAGGGGCAGCACAAAACCCTGTGGAGTGGGGAAGTGCCCAGTATCCCCATTACACAGCGCCTCCCTCCCTCATCTACTCGGTTCTGCTGGCTGCCTGCAGCCAAGGAGCTAACTGCGTGCCTTAGGGGGAGTGTGTAAAAAGGAGAGAGAAGGAAAGGTAAAGCTGGCAGCTAAGTCTTCCCTAGATGCAGGCTTTCAAACGAACAAGGCTGCGGTTGGATCCTCGCAGGCTGCAATAAGAAATGCTTTCCACTGCCTAAAATCAAAGGCTGGCTAGGAGAGGCTGCCTGAGGGACTAATAAATTCAAGGCCCTAACAGGGGCAGAGACATGTGTGCAAGGACCTCCAGCTGTGTTGCAGTCAGCCCCATACCGGGTTTCTGGCGCCACTTCTCACACTTACACTGCTTGCTCCTCCAGCTCCCCGCCAATGCGCTGGGACATGTTCTTCAGCACCCCGATGCTGCCAGAGACCAGCTCCAACTGCTCATCTTGCTGCTCCACAATCAACTGGGGCCAAAGAGAAGGGAAATGGGCAATTACGGTTCTGCGGGCTCCTGCAGCCAGGTTGGAGCCAGCCGATGCGGTGGACAGACACCCGCTGCTCATCCAACAGCAGCTGTGGGGCCTGGGCACAGACCTAAGCCACCAGAAACGAGGACCACATTCCTAAGAAATGCTGGAGATGTGACAGCCGCAGAAAAGCCTCCCCGGCATGGCATCCCCATGGCATAGCAGGCTGCAGCCTCCTGACATCCCTAGAAGTCCAGCCTTAGCTCAGCCATGCCCCCTCCCTTCCCTGCTGCACCCATCACTAAAGCAACTCTTGAAAGCCACATGGGCCAGTCATCAAAACCTCCACAAGCTCCTCTGCCTGCTGCAGGTATGGCAGCAGGCGCCAGGAAGCCATGCTGACGCTGTGCCTGGGAAATACAACCTGGAACATGCTGCAGCTAACACCGGCTTAATGTGAGTAAAAGCCTGTTGCAGCTTCTACAGCTAAAAATAGCAAGCCTGGTTCCAAATGTGCCAAAGGAATAGGTGTGCTGATGTTTTAAGTCATTTTTAGGGCACAGTCACACTAAGGATTTGATTTACCCTAGTTACCTACTTCTGAATCTATTTATCTTCCTAGAGTCACTAGGTAAAACTCGTCTGAAAGCTGGGGTGGCGTCAAGGTTCAGGAGCTTTAGTGGAGTTTGCTGCCTCTGAGAAGCTGCCTGTTTAAAAGCGTGTGTTTGGGTGGGCTGCTGCACACGGGTGTACACGCTGCCCGGGCACTTCTCCAGACGAACTCCCCCGGTGGCGGGGAAGCACCTTGCCAGGGGTTCTCACAAAGCCCTTGCATAGGCTTTCTCACAAATCTTGTGTTGACAAAGACAGGAAACGGAAGCAGGCACATGCTCCTGCTCCTAGCCTGTTCTGATGAAGATGCACACAAACAACAGCAAACATCAGCTCATTTTTTAACCAGGGGAAGTTGCATAAGAGAAACGGGCTCTTTTCTGTTTGCAACATTTCCACGCTTCCAAGGATTTCAGCAATCCTTGTGGTATCAAAGCTTAGCATGCTGCATCTTCCAGATCATGTTGTTTGCCTTTTGTACACAGCAGAAGACGCAAGCCTCAACAGTTAAAAACTCTCCGCTAAGATGCACCCAGAGCTGCGCTGTACAGGAAACGCAGGCACAGGTATATTCTGCAAGCAAAGAGGAGGGCTGTCAGGCTCCTGGATCCAGACCAGCCAAGGAATGGATTTTTTATTTTTTTTTGGCTCTTGCAGCCTATACCTCACCCCCTGGCACCCGTCTGGCAAGCAAAGCTATTTAGTCCGCATGGTGCCAGCTGCCTTACCTGTTGTTGAGCTTGCTGCTCCTCGATGAAGTGTGAATTTGCTAATTGCAGCTCCCGGTCCAGACGGCTGTATTTGTCAGGTCCAGAGCTCCAACTCTGACTCCCACTTTCTCCCAGGAGTGCCTAAACAGATGCAGAGAGCCCTTAGCAACACCCTTGTGTCTGCTCACAGCCCATCTACAGGGTGTAGCAGGAAGGCAGACGAGGCAATACTCCTGTACACACACATACAGTATCCTTCTCCTCCTGCTCTATTGCTATTCAGCCAGAGCGGTGTCACAAACTAAAACAACGCAATGCCAAAATGCCAGCCTGGGGAGTCTCTGCAGCCTGATATTGCAGATATGCCTCTCCAGCAGCAGGAGAGCTGGAGTACAACCGACAGCTGGTGTACACAGGAGTTGTGTGCGCAGCACGGAGGACTAGTAAAGGTCTGCTCAAGAGGCAGCACCGTGTGCTAAGCTGGGAAGTACCCAGATATATTGTGTTAACAGATGTATAGCTCGAATGGAACATAGTGCTACTAACGACAGGGGCTTACGAGTGTCTGGATAAAATACTTAACCAGTTGAGCTGACAGTAAAACAGTGCAAAATATAACCACAGCAGTGTTGTATGCTTATGTTCTTTGATTCAGGCTACCTGTTCCTCCGGCATACTGTTCAGCTGCCAGCATACAAGATCACACTTGCTACCTGCTCTACAACCTGAAGAGAGAAGATTCTGCAAAGCCAGCAGAGATGTGGCTTTCCAGCTAAGTTCGGTCCCTGACAGGGGTATAACACAAGTGACAGATGCTAGAGAATGAATGTGGCCTGCAGGTGAGGAGCTGCACCCTGCAGCACTACAAATGGGTTGGGGAGCTCTGCCCACCAGCGTGGAGGCAAGGCCAACTGGTAATGAGACTGTCTCGCACCTTCTGGTCGCGGGCAGGGGCAGATGAACGAGTATTTGCGAAGAACAGGAAGACAATGACCAGGCTGCTCTGGCAGGCTGAAAACAAGATGGTCTCTATGGTTCATCTGCCTTACAAGGATCAAGGAGGGGTGAGGAAAGCTGACGGACCGACTGCGCAGGAAGCCAGCAGGACATCTGGCTTTGTCTGCCCTCGGGATACTGAGCAAGCTTGTGGTTCTCTCCAGTTTGTTGCAAGCGCAGCTACCGCTCATTTAACGTGGTGCACTAGTTTTGCTGCAACTTCAACAGACAGGCCTCTGTTTGCCAGCCTTAGCCTGTGAGGGTCAGGTCGCCACCAGCCAGCCTCTCAGACACAGAGGCACACTGGAAAAGCCGCTGCAGGCCAGCCCAGCACAAGCTTCGCAGTCTGGAGGGAAGGTGAGGGGCTGGGGAAGGGAGAGGAAGACGGCAAGGGGAAGTCAGTTTTCCTGAACAGATGTTGCCACGCGAGCTGGGCCATATGGTCTCCTGCAGCTAGCAGGAACTTCGCGCAAAGGAAAGCAGCGAAACGCACAGACAGCTACAGACTTGTTTGAGCAAGGGTGTAAGGGACTTTGCTTCTTCAAGTGTTTGCCAAGCATGTCAATTAACCCTGTAACAAGCTCAGGAATCAGCTCTGTGCTTCTCAGTAGCTTGTTGCAGTTTGTCATTTTTGCCACAAGTGGCAAGACTGATGCAGCCAGATAAGTTAATTGTACGAACTGCACACCAACTTTTACTGAGGCAGCTCTGGAAGTCAGCTCTGAGATCTCCTTACAGCCTCCTCGTCAGCTGGGGAGGAGCACAAGCTGCATCTATTTCTATTCCTTAGATTACAAGTGCAGACAACCTGAGACTCCTTGAGCTTCTTCCATCTTCTTACATGGCTAACTATTACGAGAGGCAGCTGTGTGAAAGGATATTGCAGCATCTTGGCTCCTAAATACAGCAGAGCGCAGGATTACATTCACTGACATGGATTCTGAGTCTGTTCCCCCCGAGGAGGAGGGAGATTCCCCCTTCCGCAGAATGATGCAACACTGACAGTTGTACACAACCATATCTGAAGACAGAGACAGATGGCGAGTGCTGACTTACTGCTTTGAGAGACGGGCTTGGAAGAGGGTGGCAGCAACGTGCCTGCGAGAACCAGCTCTCAGGTCAGCAAAACAGACACGGTCCAAACACACAGCTTTGCTGCAGCGTGCAAGCCCCTTCCCAAACAAAGGTGTATATGGGGATGAACTACAGACAGAATATAGATTGTAATTACAGCTTTTATGCAGTTTGAATCAACACTATACGCTCTACCCTACAATGTGGGGCCTCGGGTGAAACTTCCATTTTCACTTACTCCAACACATACCTTAAGACACCAACTGCCAGAGCTGATAAATCCCCCTCACTGCTTAAAGTACCAAACAGCCACTGCATTTACTTAACTTGCCCATTTCTGGTTCTCACCTGCCTGTTTTTCCTTTCAGCCAGTGCTTGCATGGAGGAGTTTGACATCTGATCCTTCATGTCCTGTTTATTAAACAAAAGAAGTATATGAGCGTTGGATTTGTGGGGACAGGCAATTCCAGGGTGCTGCGAGGCTTCTTTAGGGAGAGTGAAGGAAGGGAGATTTTCTGTGAAAATGTAGTTTTGAAGAGTCTGGAAGGATATTTAGAAAGCTTCATCACAGTTCATCATTTTACTAATACTAGAATCAACAGCAATGGGATATTTTGAAAACAATCCCTATTTACTACTCATTTTGCTCAACCACCAGCCACAAACACTTTGATTTGTGTAATGTTAAACTAACGTTCCCATCGACTGTAAGGAAAAGTCATGTTCTTCAAGGTCTTGGAAGCCTGTAACCCCCCGCACTTTATTCCCAGTTGTTATCTGGTTTTATACTGCATAGGACGAGATAGATTTCCTGTCCTGTGGCCATCCTCTCCGACTGTGCCTATGTTTTCTCTTTTATCAATTACGTTTTGCTGCTGAGTTCCTGTAGAAGGTCACCAGCCACAGAAGGCTCCCCATCACAATGTAATCTAGTTTTTATAGGGTAGATTGGCAAGCAGTCCATATGATCTAGCAGGGGTTGATCCACCAGCACAGTTCTGATGTCACCAGAACAGTTAGGTATGTTTTACTGTTCAGAGATGTGCAATACACCACCTAAGAGCACCACATCCCACTTGGTTACTTCTCACTGGCTAATGCACTTGCTGCTGTGCATGACAAACTCCCCCAGGGAAACTGGAAGTCAGCTGCATAATGCCACCAACAAGTTTCATTTAGCAGTAAGAGACGCTGCTCCAAAACCCATTAGCCAGCAGTTTTCAGCTAGGAAAAGAGGACCGTAGAGCCAGGCTTGCCTGATCCTGTTCATTTGGCGAGTAGACTACACCGAGGGCAAGGCGGCGAGCGCATGCCTGCTACCCAGGGCCAGCATGGTTTCGAGATCAGTTCCCAGGCAGCAAGCCTTAGGAACTGCATCCAGACCGCAGGACTGCAGGTAGGGTAACAAGCTTGCTGCCAGCCACAGCAACACATTTTGTGAAAGAGGAACATCAGAGTCATGAGGGACAGCAGAAACTAAGCTACACTCAGTATAGCTATTAATAGGGACAAAACTTTCTAACTAGCAGCTTGTTACTGGGCAGTGAAGCTTTTGGGAAGATGTTTCTTCTCCATTTATTACCACCACGTTGTTAAAATCCTCCTTTTGTTCTGAAGTGTGAGCTTAAACTAAAAAAAAAATCTTCCTCAAGATAAAAATAAATCTAGTGGTTGTTTGGACTATTTTGTAGTGGTAGGAAGTTGAAGTCACCACGTCAATAACGTTAGGCTTTAACCATCTGTCAGCATTCAAATTGGATTCTCTGTTTTTGAAAACTAGCGCTACAAAAGCACAGCACAGTTGCGATTTCCTTCAACTCTGAAAGGAGGCTCCAGCCTCCCCTGCATCGCAGCGGGGTCTTTACTCTTCCTTCCCAGTTTCTACAGGTTCCCAGCCTCACTGTTGCAAGAAAAGTGTGAAGACTTAAAGGGGCAGTGGCAGAAAAGGAGGGTACGCCATGGGGCACCTGCACCCCCAAACCCGTCTGGGCAGCCGCAGGAGGGAGTACCCGGGGAAGAGGAGGGAGGCCGAGCAGGCAGCAGGTTTATTCTCTGCTCTCCACTCCACCACAGAAGTGGCCACGAGCTTTCCTCTTTTTTAACCACCTAATCACTCCCACCCAAAGCCCACGTTCCTTACCCTGACCACCTGCCGCGTGCTTGTGATGAAGGCTTTCCTGATACCCAGCTCCGTCGCATCGAGGTTGAATTTCCGTGGGTTTGCTTCAACGATGCGTAGGCAGCAAGTCAAGGAGTCCCCGTTAGTGGTGTTGGGTACGCACACAGACACACAAACCCCGAGCGTGCCTCAGCAGGGCTCTACCAAGTGGCAGCTTTCCATTGCACCGTGCCTTTGCTAATCAAATTTTGGGAAATGTATGAAACACTGGAAGAAAAAATAGGCATGGCAGGAAAGTACTGTGCAGTACATGCACCAGTGTGAGGCTTCTCTCTTGCATTTTTTTGGTTCTCTGATGCTGCGCAGCGCTTTCCAGAGCGTTCAGATGAACACAAGGGAAAAGGAGTATTTCTGGAAGCCAGCCTAGAGTACAACTGACTACACAGAAATCCAAATTCATGCAACGCAATAGGCTTTCTAGAACAAAGCATCTTAGAATATACCTTGTCAAAAGGAAAACAAAAAGGCAAAAGGAAAATCCTTTTGCTGAACACATTCGCTTTAATTTCTCATTTGCAGTTTGAGAAAAGCCAATGTAAATGCATAATTCAATCCCAAATAGTCCCGATTTCTGCAAAAAGGAACTACTGGCAAGCACTGGTACTCAACTATTTAGTACAACTCAGGAACTGCACGCCCCTACCTCCAAAAGACCACAGAAAGGATATTAATGGTTTCATCCAAGTCTTCCAGGTCCCACTCAATGCTCCGCAGGTTATTCCTGAGCTCATTAGTGGTCCAGTCGATTTCTTCTCTTGTGGCGATGGAGGGATCTTGCAAGAGCTCCGTCCACCTCTGGAAGAGCCCCTGGGCGGTGTTCACAGCTTTCTGCACCTCCCTGCAGCCGGGGTGATTGAAGAGAAGTGAAGGGATTATCATCAGTTGCTCTGCAGCAGTCACGGCAGGACAGCACTGTGTCCAGCTAAGCAGGGAAGCTCAGCCTTCTCTCAAAAATCTTTCCTTCAAACAATTTTTATTTTATTTTGTAAAATAAGGATTTGCCCTACCTGCTGGACAATCCCACCTCTTGTTGCAGCACAAGGAGCTGAGCAACAACAACTTACAGGTCACCTATTAATGAAGGGACCTGTTTATTTAGGGGAGGTTTCTGCCGAGTGTCACATGGGCAAGCCAGGGCAGAGTGTCTGAACAAGGCTGCTCTTTGGCAATTAATGTTTCACATTCCTCTCAACAGCTCTCCTCGGAAGGCTCTTGACTACCCAGGTAAGATACCCCAAGGGCACACAGAATTACAGGAACTGTCCCCACAATACAGCCAGGCAGACTGTTGAGAGCAGCCCTGTTTGTTTTAATTTAACGTAAAAAAACCCACACAGCCCTACTATGCTGGCTTAGGGACCAGAAGCCTTTTCTGCTGCTCTAAGCTTTTTGGAGAGGAGTGCGTTCACAGCATGGGAAGGCAGGCTTTGCTGACAGCACTGAATGCTGCTTTGATGGTTTGGGGCAAGCAGGTCTGTAAGTTTGGGTCACAGTCCATCAGTGTGGGTATCTGTACCTATAAACTCTGCAGTTCTGAGCTGTGAACCGCTCCTCCAGGTTCATGGGAAGCCAGGACGAGGGACACACGTGAGACCAGAGTTTGCTGGTCTGAGAGGTGGCCACCAGGAGCCCAAGAGCTTGCACAGAGCACCCACGTAAGATGCAGATGTTTATCCCCAGCGAAGGAAAGTAGGTTATCATGGGGGGAAGCCAAGGATGGATGAACTGAGCCCGCACCCTGTCTCTTTACGTTGCACCGTGGCCTGAAGTACTCAACTTTGCTGTCTAAGCTGCAGTCTCTTGGCACCCTGAAGCGTGTCCCTCTTCTTATCGCACGCCCACGGCTCCGAGTCTGCCACATCTAGTGCCCTAAACTCAGCAGCCTGCACTGAGGATCTGGAGTTTCGTTCCCTCCACTACTTCCTAGAAAAAGTTTTGGTTTTTTTTTTTTTCCATCTGGGCATACTTGGGGAAGTACCCACAAGCAGGAATTTAAAGCAGAGCTGGATGTCCTCTGATAGGGAGGAGTTATGAACTCCAGGAAAGCAAACTGAACACAATGTGGACAGCCTCCACCAGCCCCTTCCACCCCAACCTGCTGGGTAATAATTAACCCTGGGAGTGGCAGCACATCCCCTCTCCCCTCACAGCCCTTTCCCACATGGCACGGGAACCTCTCTGGAAAGTTTGACAGGACGTTTGCTCCCCACCCACGGCAACTTGTATTTTTTCCCCTTAGCATCAGTTCAACCTGGCAGAATGATTCACTTTCCCTGGCTGCACCACCATCCCTTCCCACACCTCTTGTGCTCACACGGCTTTCCCCACCGCTCCCCTACGAGCACCTCCGCTGCTCCTGACCATGTGACATGGGGTAGTAGACCGGCCCGCAGGAGAAGCTGAAGGTGGCCCCAGGGTAGTTTTTAGAGACTAAGGTGCTTTCACCCTGATTAGTTACAATTTTCCTTTCCTCCTGCCTCGACCACCTTTGGTTTGTGTTTGCCTTTGTTCAGGCTCTTTCTCTGCTTGCTTCCTCTCATGGCCACCGTCCGTGCTGCGGCTTCTTCCAAAGCTTGGTCCCTGCTCTTCTCCATCTTTCCGCCTGGACGCCACGGCCCTGGCCTTTTGGGGATCCCACCCGCGAGCCAGCCGGCCCCGCTCTGCCTGCTGCAGGGCGACACTTCCCAAGCCACAGCCGCCTCCCTCCGACGGCGGGGACATCCGGGCAGGCTGTCCCCAAGCTGTCCCTGCCTGCCGGCCGCCGCACCTGCAGCCAAGGCAGCGCTGCACCTCCCGTTTCCCCGCCCGCCCCCGTAATCCGGGGCGGGGGTGGGTGGGTGATGGCGGGGGGAGCACCTGCAAAGCTCGGGTTCCCTTGGCCAGCAGAGCGGGGAGCGCTTCGTGCGGGGAGGCCCGGCCGCGGCCCGGCACCTGCCCGGCACAGCGCCTCAGCCCGGGGCCTTTCCGCGCTCGGTCGTCGACGCCGGCCACCCCAAGCGGGGCCGCCCCAGACACCCCCACTCTCCCTGAAGCCTGTGTGGGGGACGGAGGCGCCATTTTCCCCCCCCGCCCCGGTCGCCTCCCGAGACCCCCGACCGCCGCTCACCCCCCACTCCCCGCGGCCTCCCCCGCCGCGGAGCGGCCGTGCCCAGCCGCACAGCGCCCGGGGGGCCCCCTCACACCCACTCCAGCCCCCACGGCGCGGGGTGTCTCCGCAGGGTCGGCGCTCACCCCTTCACCACGAAGAAGGGGTCCTCCATCGACATGGCGCTGCTGCCGCCGCCGCCGCGCGCCCCGGCCGCCGCGCGCCGCCCGCCACGCCCCCCCCCCCCCCCCCCGGGCCCNCCCCCCCTCGCCCCGCCCTCGCCGTCACGCGCCGCGCGCCTGCGCACAGCGCCGGGGAAAGGCGGGGTGGGGCGGGGAGAGCGGGCTCGGGTGACGTCGCAACCGCCGCCGGAGTCGCGCGCCGCCATGGCGGCTGGCTGGGGGAGCGGCGCCGCTGCCGCGGGGCTGCTGAGTGGGGGGGCGGCGGGTGGCGCCCCCCGATCCCGCTGCCCGGCGGGGAGCGGCCCCCAGGAGGGGCGCGCTGCGAGTAAACGGGACCGACCCGGCTCTCCGTGAGGGGTTTTCTAGGCCCGGGGGAGCTCCGGCCCGCTGGGCCCCGGGCAGCCCGTCAGCAGTCGGAGGCGCGGTGTCCTTCTCGCCCCTTCGCCGCCGCGTTTCCTACGTGCCGGCTTCTCGGTAGTCAAGTAGGCCCGTCCCGTCCCAGGGTGTCTGGCAGGAGCGGCCGGGCCAGGCTGTGTTCCTGCCCGGTGGGGGAGGAAGAAGGGGAGAGCGACAGCCAGTCTGCTCTGCTCCCGCTACCCTTCCTGCCCCGGGAATGAACAGGCACCGCTTCCTTCCTCCTCCTTTCTGTGGGGTGAGAACAGCCCTTTCCCTCTTGGCGTTTGTCCATCCCAGGGTGAGGACCCCCTGTTCCCTCGCTCCCCCCTCTTAAATCTCTGTGCTCCTTAGTAGCCTCTCCCAGCTGCCAGCACAGATAGCTTTGGGCTTAGAAAAGCTGTCAGGAGCGGAATGGTGCCTGTGCAGTGCTGGGGGATGTTCCCATGTACAGACAGCTGAGCTCCCTCTGTGGAGCAGTCTGTGTGAGGGATGGCCCTGCATTACTTCCATGGGACTGGCAAGGCACGATGGTCGATTTTGCAGAGGCTTGGCCTGGAGTAATCCCTCAAATCTTTGCCCTCTTGACCAAAGTGCCTGTCCCTGCCTGCGCTTTCCGAATGTGGCTGCAGTCCAGCATCCCTAGCAAAGGCAGTGCCGGTTCACTGGGGGAACAGGCACAAAACCCATTTGCAGAGATGCCTCCTCAGCATGTGAACTGGATACCTGGCTTTTGCAATCACAGCAGCTTTACTGGTGAGTGTGGGGTGGGAAGGCTGTGGCACATGTAAAACCGGTTTCTGCAGTTTGCGGGGTGAGAAAGCCGCCTCCTGCTCCGGCCAGCCCCACGCCTGGGAAGCCACAGCTTGCAAGGTGTGTTGCAACAGGCGGCACATCTAGGGCTTGTGTTTGCTGGCCCTTCCTTGCTGCACCTTGGATGGTTTGTTTCCCACACCAGCAGGTTTCAGGGGTTCCCTACCATAAGCACCGTGCTGAGTGCAGGGGGTTCCCTCTAGGAAATAAACAGTGCCACAGAGTCATTGGGCCAGTTTGTCTGTCCCTGTCCCCCGAAGACCTTGTAATCCCCAAAGTATCTGTGATTTCAACCTGTGCTTCACACTCTTCAGAGCTCCCACCTTCCCCATTGGTGCCATTCCCCACACTGTGCTGCAGCCCTTGTCTCCTGCTCTGGCAGCTTTGGGCTTCCTGCTGGGATAGACGAGGAAAAACAGTGTGTTTCCAGGCAGGGGAAGGAGAGCCTGGGTTGGGCTGGAGCTGCTCAGCAGTTCTGGTTTCCTCCTACCAACAGTGTTCCAGCAGAGGCCTGGTATTTACCAGGTACCCACACTGGCTCTCCTTCGGGTGCTGATGGACTGTGCCTTAATGATGTGTGTATCTCAAACGGGCTTGGAGGTGGCGTGTTGTTCCGCGAAGTGCAGGGCGCCATAACTCATCTATCCAAATGTGCATCCTCAGTGAGGAAACCCCTCTGAAGCAGCTCAGCGAATGTCATAGCCTCGTGGCTCTGTGTTCGGAGCGTCAGGGATTTGATTGTAGCAGTTAGAGTACTTAAAGATGTGGTGTATTCTGAGCAGTGCACTGAAGGTTATCGGGGTTAGATTTGTTGAAACACTCATGAAAGTCTATCAGGGGCAATTTGCAGTGGTCTCCTTTCAGCACGCCAAGGCTGCGCAGTTTGGCTCGCTCTCGTCCCCTGAAGCCTTAACCACACTGGGAATGAAAAAGGGTAAAGCTCCCATAGCCTCTGCGAGTTACTAGCTAGGAATTTCAGAAATTCTTTAATAAATTATATGAATACTTTATTCACTTAATTGAAAATGGTTTTTTTTACACGTTTGTGAAAAAGTGTAAATCTTCGCAGAGCTGTTGAAGGCTGAAAATAAGGAGGTGCTACCAAAATGTAAGGAAGTTGCAAACTTTCCAGGAAGAAAAAAAGATAGCCCTTTCTTTGATGCTGGAAATTAATTTACATGATGTAGTAAATTATTTAGATTTTTACATGAAAACCACTCAAACCATGCTGTTGTTATTTTTTTTTTCAAATGGGGGCATTTTTGCCATTTCTTGTGGGAAGCTCTGATTTTTGGTTTGGAAGCAGCAAGAAGTGTTTCGGTAGTATGCTTGGCTAACCGATTCCTCCCTGGGAGAGGAGTGCTCAGTGCATGGCACACAGCTGCAGAACTGGTCAGGAAAGATCTGATTAAACACTTCTGCACTGAAAAGCGCCAACTCGTCAAAATCCCAACCGTCTGCAGGAAAGAACTGTGCTCACTGAAACTTTTATCAGGAAAATTTTTGTGGCGTGTGTGTACACGCACAGGGGGGTGTGTGTGATCCTTTGCTAGCCTGGTGCAAAGAATATGCATTCAGTGTGGAGGAGATGGCTTTTCCTCTCGGGTGGAAAGCTGGATTGGTTTGAATTTGGATTGGTAGAAGTATAGGAGATATCTTTTTTTCCCCTAGAAAAGGTTTTGCAGCTAAAGGAAGAAATGATATAGCAAATGGGTTTCAGATGCTTCAGAGTATTTCCTCCTTGTTTGCATTTTCAGTGGAAGTTGTTGAAGATTTTCAATGGTTATTGTAAGAGGAGGATTGAGGCAGTGATAACTCTCATCCAGCTCTGGAGCCCCCACCATAAGAAGGACATGGACCTG
>RSEF01000008.1:6116065-6151606 GCA_003993805.1 Himantopus leucocephalus
GGTCTAGTGGGAGGTGTCCCTGCCCGTGGCAGGGGGGTTGGAGTGAGATGATCTTTGAGGTCCCTTCCAACTCTGCCCATTCTATGATTCTGTGATTCTATGCTGGAGTCTCCTGGTCCCACGTGCTGGAGGTTATGGAGTAGGTTTTCTTGGGCTTGCAGTTGTCTGGGGAGGAGTGAAGCCTGACCAAAGCTTTTCCTGTGGTCATGGCTTTCTTCCTGTTGCTGTCTCTTGTGGGCTCTCTGTTGTCCAGTGAAAGCTGGTTTCATGCCACTGCCGTACCCGTGGTAGGGTCTGTGTGCAGCAGAGCCTGCAATCCCTGAGTGGTCAACTGGTCAAAAATGGTACAGATGCAGTCAGTTATGGAATTGTGCTGGTTTTGGCTGGGATAGAGTTAATTTTCTTCACAGTATGCTATGGGGCTATGTTTTGGATTTGTGCTGAAAACAGTGTTGATAATACAGGGATGTTTTGGTTATTGCTGAGCAGTGCTTCCACAGCGTCAAGGCCTTTTCTGCTTCTCACACCGCCCCACCAGCGAGTAGGCTGGGGGATGCACGAGAAGTTGGGAGATTAATGAAGAATGAATTTTGATGAAACTGAGCGAAGTGCAGTGGTAATGGAGCCCGGCTTTCCTGGAGATGGCTGAACACCTGCCTGCCAATGGGAAGTAATGAATGAATTCCTTGTTTTGCTTTGCTTGCATGCGTGGCTTTTGCTTTACCTATTAAACTGTCTTTATCTCAACCCACGAGGTTTACTCTTTGGATTCTCTCCCCCGTCCCACCAGGGTGGAGTGTGCAAGCAGCTGTGTGGTGCTTAGTTGCCAGCTGCTGTTAAACCACGACAGGAATAAATGAGCAAATGCAAGGTGGTAATTCATGGTAGGATGTGGGATGACTGTTCAGAATACGGGTTGTTTTGGAGAAAATTAATTTTCCTCTTCGTAGTGCATGAGCAATCGGTTATTTAGTGAAAACGGGAAATGAAATTGAGCAAAGGCGGCATTACTTTCTGCAGGGTGAACCTCTGGGGGACTGCCTGCCGTGGGATGCCATGGATGCTGAGAGCTTACCTGGATCCAAAAAGAAGTTAAATTACCTGACTAGTGAGGTGCCGGACTGCCAGAGTCCTCATTACATTTTGAAGTGGGTGAAATTACAAGGAACTTTTCCCCAACAGCCTTACCCTGTAACCATTCCTTGTTATCCCCGTGTCCATGGACGACCTCGCCAGGGCTCTGGGCTCCATCACGTAGCCAGCCCCACAAACCACGTGAAGGACGAGGTGGCTAAAGGAAGGTCCCCAGAAGAGGAAGGGGGCACAGATCAGAAGGAGCAGGGGGAGCCAACGCCTGCTGGCAGGCACAGACATTTTATTTTGCAGTTTCCCTTGACGGTGGGAGGAGGGATTCTACACAGAGAGGATCTGCTCTGCCCTTGGTGCTCTCATGGGTGGTTGCTACTCTGAGGACTCAAGGTTGCCTCCTGGCATGCCTTTGGACTTTTAATAAGCACTATGTGTGGTGTGATTTGCTGGCAGGTCCCAAGGACCTCGGTCCCCCCTTTCATTAGCAGGGAGCAGAGCAGGCAGCCTCTCCTAGGATGAGGGCTCCATGGCTCTGGAACGTCATTGTGCAACCTCCCCATCACGCCTAAGCGGGAAGCAGTCACAAAGAGGACACATCTGTGCTCTGGGATGTGCAGAGGGATGCAGTCGTCATTTGCCCACCGGCTAAAAGGAAGGTGACATTGAGATACAGGGAGAGAAAAAAAAAATAATTAGGCTGAGACTCCTTTGGGCAGGTGGTCTACCCCACGGTTTGCTGAACTGTGACTTCGGTGTGCTCCATGCGGAGTTCGCTCGATTAATTTGAGATGTTTAACCCCGTGCTGGGCCGCAGATGAACGCCACCGAGGCTGCCTTCTTGTTTAGCAAAGAGTAAGCGCATCCCTCATGGCTGTGGAGCAAATCGCTCCAGCGAAAAGCGGGGGCTTTGCTGGGCAGCCGGAGGGTTGTCTGCCAGGCTGCGTCCCAGGGCTGTCCTGCTTTTTCGCCCCCTGGACACAAGGCAGCCTGCATAACTGGGGTAACGAGAGCACACGGACCATGGGCCTCCGCACTTCTTTGGAAATGGCACAGGAGTCACTGTAGGCATATCAGAGAGGGAAAAAAAAAATACAGGAAGGTGGACTACAATAGAAGGGTTGTCTGATAGGAAACCCTGGACAAATAAATGCATTTTTTCCCCAGGAAACCCAAGCCAGTTCCATAAAACACTGAAAGATGTGGGGCCACATTTTTCCAAGGGAAATGGCTGCCTGAAGAAGCTGATAGCTGGGAGTGGGATTTCTCTCCCCCGCTCCTTTTGTGTTTGGAGAGGCTGCTGGAGGAGTAGCAGGATTTCTGATGGGCAGGGGGTCCGGGTCACGGGTCTCCAGGGGAGGGGAGGGAAATCCCAATCCAGTGGCTCAGAGTAAGGGAAGGGAAATTTTAAATCATTTGTGCAGGTGGAAAAGGGGGAATCCCAGGTCATGGGTGGAAAAAAAAAAAAAGACATGTAGGAGGGAGTTCTGCCCGCCTGGGGTATCTACACTATCATCTGCTGACAAGAATGGGGTTTTTAACCCTGTAAAACCCCTTTGCTTTCGAGTACCGGCTGTGCTGCAGGCTCACACCCTGCTGTGGTTTCAGGGGTGGGTGTCTCGGTGCTCTCAGAAGCTGTGGGAGCTGCTTCCTCTCCTTTGGGTTTAGGTTTGTATTGATTTGTTTGTATTTGTTTCGCTTGCGCACGTTGTGTTTGGTTTTCATTCGGCAGCGATTAGAGGTTAGCGCTCTTGGCTGTGTTTTGGGACATTTCGCAGCTCTTCTGACCTTATCTCCAAGCACAGATAAACCAGAGCAGTTGGAAACCCTGGGGGATTATTTACCGATATCCAATTGCGGCAAGTCCAGACCACATCCATGCGAATCATCGATTTTTCTGAAGAAAAAAAAGCAAAACACAACCCCAAACGAGCCACGTCCTCCTCCTGAGCCCTGTGTAGGTCTCTCACAATTCAGATGTGGGTTATTCACATCTAGAAATGAACTCGGGCTGGGGCTGCGGATGAATCCGTGTTTGGAAATGTTCCTCCCTGTCCCATTTCACTTCCATCAGCAGTCTCTGGGGATGTGCCTGGATCTCCCCAGGGCTTTGGCTGTCCTGGAGCTCCGTTTTTGCTGCAGGCAGCTGTTGGGGTGAAGGCTTTTGCCCCAACCCCACTGGTGCTGAGGGAGGTCTGGCTGTTCCGTTCCCATCTTCTTCCTGGGAAGGGTCTCACTTATGAATCCTGGTCCTAATCAAAGAGAGATGGGGCGATGCATTGTAGTGGCACTGGGACAGCCAAGAGAAGTGATGGATGACTTCAGCCTGTGCTTTGAGGAGACCCTAATTTCACCGTCCGTCCTACCCAGAGGGTTTTCCACCTCATTGCTGCAGCTGGCTTCCCCCTGGGGCCTGGGCCGCACATTTGGTGACAGCGAGGGGCTGGCGGGGGGTGGGGGGGTGGGGACGGGGACAGGCGCCGCTGTCGAAACAGGATCTTGCTAACCACATCCTCAGCCCCACCGCCGCAGGTCGGGGCGGCCGTGCTGCGCGCCAGATGGCCGTGCCGGTATGGCCCCCAGCCACACCGCCGCCGCGTGGGCTGGGGCTGGGGGGGGACGGGAGGACCCCAGCTGGGGTTTTGCCGCCGTAGCTGGGGATGCAGGCAGCCGGCACGCAACCCCAGCAGCCCACGCCGCTCCCGGCCAAGATGTAACGGCACGAATCCCCGACAAGCTTCCCGGCGCCGACCTCCTCTGCCCGCCGTCGAAGGCGGATTTAAACGCCTCCCCAAAACCCGGTGGTGTGCGCAGCCCTCTGCAATTATTATTTGTACCACAAGCTGCTTCCTGCCCGGAGCTGCTTTTATCTCGCATTGTTTTCCTTTCCAGGTGGGGCTGCGGGCTCCCCGCTGCTCGGCCTCCGGGGCTGCCTCCTCCGCCGGCTTGCCGGCCGCGCCGCCGGCTGCAGCTTGCTGGCGGAGAGGCCACCTTTGTCTGCCAGCCCCGTCCGTCCGTCCGCCCTCCTCCTCCTCCTCCTGCCAGAGCTATTTCGGGAAACAGCAGCTGAGCCGGAGGATTGTTAATTGTTTGTCAAACCCCTTCCAGCTCGGTTAGATCACATGCGGAGATTAGAGCGCCCCGTCACACCCTTTCCTCCGCCTCCTTCTCCCATATCCCCCTGTGACCCCCACCAGGGATGGGGGGCAGCGGTCCTTCTGCAGGCAGACGGACAGACACGAGGCGCGTCCGACCCTCCGTGATGTCGGCTCCCACCGAGGCGACGGCTCCCACACCGTGCCCAGCCTTGGGTATGACGGAGATGCCGAGCCCTAGGTATGACGGAGATGCCCTGCTCGGAGGGGAACACCGGCAGGGTCACCCACCAGTGGGGACGGGCTCCAGGCGCAGGCAGGAGCCCAGGGCAGGCAGGCAGGCAGGCAGACAACAAAGCCACCCCAGGCGTTGACCTCAGAAGCTGCCATGTGACTCTGCCTCAAACTTACTAAAGCATGACATCAGCCTGGGAGGGAAAAGCAGGGCCGCCACCAAAATACTGCCTGGCTTAAACGGGCTGCCGGGACCGTCTCTGCCTGCACGGCTGCCGGTCGGTGCTCTCCTTCTGCATGGCATCCCCCACCCCACCCCCGGGAAAGCAAACCACCACCCCCATGGCTTTGCAAAGGGCGAGAAGCGCAGGCAGGGGCAGGGCAGATGCCAAGGCAGGGCTTTGGTGCCCTGGGAATAACACGTGCCGAGGGTTGTGCCCGACACTGGGCACGGTGTTGGTGGGTGAATCTGGTGGTAGTGGGTACTAGCTCCGCCGCCTGACGGCTCTGCTGCACCTCTGCTCTCAAAGTCCCTCATCTGAGCACTAATGGGGATGAAGGACCACGCGGTACCCATCCCCATCATGCGTATCCCTGGCCAGGGCAGGGGTGAGGCTGCCGGCCCGCCCGCTCCTGGGTAGAGTAGGTAGCCAAAACACGGTGACCGGAGAGAAATGGTGTCTCATGCCATCGGGGTGAGGCGGTGAGCGGCAGAACAGGTCGGTCCGCTCCGATCCAGGCATCTTTACTCAGCAGAGCTCTCACGCTGTGTCTCCTCCGCCCGTGTTCAGCTTTTTCCAGCCGGTGAGGTGGCTTTGCACCATGGTTCTTCATCCACATCCGAGTCAGGAATATACCGAGCTGAGATGTATCAAACCTGTCTTTATCCTTCTAACCAGGGGCATCTCTGCTGGGGATGGAGGTGCCTGGATCCTGCAAACAGCAGTCCCAGAGCAACACGGCGGGTGATGCACAAGCCATTTTGCAGGGGCACAACTGACCGCCGTGCCGCGGAGGGGGCACCAGTGGCAGGCAGACATGCCTGCTGCGGGCGAGGAGGCGTGACTGCCATCCCAAACATCCCAGCCCAGACCTGCCCCGGCTGGTTAGACTGACCTGAGGGCTTAGGCCAGGGTGTTACCAGCCCTCCGAGGCGCGGGGAGCAGGTTCGGCGGGTCTGGAAAACTTCGGTTCCCACCGCCAGGGCTCGCGTCCCTCCAGCCTCCCACGCCAGGTGTGGGGGGGACAGCCCCGCTCTCTGCAGCCAGGAGAGGCTCACCCCGGTGCGGGAAGGGGGAAAGCCGGGACCGGCTGTTTCAGCTGGTGTTTTGGCTGTGTGGTTGAGTGTGCGCAGGTCTAGTCCTTTAAGATGGAGCGTGGCAGGTTTGTGCAAGAGGAGGTGGACATTTTGAGATTCCAACCCCCAGGTTGAGATGCTGTTGTGTTCAACATCCAGAAAGTGGCATTTGAGGTTTTCCAGCTGCGCTAGAGCAGGAAGAAAACATGCATTTGGTCTGAGTATAGGGTTTTTTTTTGTGGGGGAAGGCTCCTGCTGTGTCAACTGCGTCCTGATGTCGCTGAATCTTCACCTGGTTTTTGTTACTGCTGTGACCAGTCACCCCCTTGTCCTTCCAGCAGGCCAGGACCTAGTGGTAGTTTCTACCAATAAAGCATCACGACAGGCTGTGGGTCTCCTCTTGGGAAGTCTGTGGATGAATCCCTGGGAGAAAAAGGGACGGAAGAAAGTTGTTGCGTGTCAACTGGAATGGAAACCGATACTCCGGGGCAGCACGCTGAACTTCCTTAATTTTGGGCCCTTTCACTTCTTGCCTCTTTGCAGATGGTGGTTGCTCCTCGGTGGAAGGAAGGTCCCCACTCTGAGCCCCGAGACACCCTCACGGCTTGCCCAGAACAGGAGCTGTGGGGAGCTTTCTTGGAGGCTTCCCTGGTGCCCTGACCTGCGTCTGGAGGTGGTGGGTTGTCCCCTGCGGCCCCCAGCCACCAGGCTGGCCGTGACACCGTGTTTCACAGCGATGGCAGTGCGAGGTTTCAGTTCCCAAACCAAGTGCTCCAGGCTGCCGCGGCGGTCCCCATCGCCGCTGGCCATGCTGGTGACCTGTTGTCCTCCCCCATCCTCCCTTGTAGCCCTTTCCCAACCCCGTGGTGGATCTTCCCCATTTATCCTGGGCTTCCCACACGCTTTCCCACCCCCGGGGACAGATCCCCACCCGGCAGCTGGGCAGGGATGGCTTTCTGCACAACATGGGGACAGATTTTCCTTGAAGTACTCCAAGGTGTACTCCCCCCCCCTCCCCAGCCAACACCAGTTCCTTCCCTAATACGATAAAATGTCAGAGACTGGTGCTGAAATCGGGGAAAACCTCCACAAAACAGGGCTTGCTCTTGTTTTGGCTTGGGTTTTTTTGTTGTTTTTTTTCTCCTGCCCCCCCCGAAACGATTCAACCGTTTTGGCCAAAATTCCACTGCTGCCTCTCAGTGTAGTCAAGCCAACGTGAAGTTGGGGTGCTGCAGGGCCCCCGGAGAGAGGGCCCCACCAGCACCCGCCCGCTGGCGTTGCCGCTTTAAGCGCCCTCTCCGCGGGGCGAGCTTTCGAACGCGCTCCCCTGCCACGCCATTGGCCGGCGCGGGCGCGCGGGGGCCAGCCGGCGGTTGGAGCGGCCGGCGGGGCGCCCTGATTGGCCAGGGCGGGGGCGGTATAAAAAGCGGCCGGGCGCGTGGGCTCCCCTCAGTCGGCGGCGCGAAGGAGCGGCGGGCGGACTGAGGCTGCGGGCGGAGGCGGCAGGCGCGGCTCGGCTCGGCTCCCCACGGCAGCGTTCCCCACGGCCCGGCGCCCCCCCGTCCGCCATGGAGTTCAAGCTGGAGGCGCACCGCATCGTCAGCATCTCGCTGGGCAAGATCTACAGCGCGCGGGGCCAGCGCGGCGGCCTCAAGCTCCACAAGAACCTCCTGGTGTCGCTGGTGCTGCGCAGCGCCCGTCAGGTCTACCTGAGCGAGCCGGGCTGCCCGCCCGAGCCGCCCCCCGCTGTCTGCGGGCCGCCCGAGGAGGAGTCGCCACCCTGCACCACCGCTTGGGCGGCCGGCGAGCCACCGCCGCCGCCCCCGCAGGCCGAGGCGGCTAGGGGCGGCCCGCGGCCGCCCGGCGCGGACTGCGAGGGCCCCCGGCAGCGGCGCTGTTGCTGCGGCTGTAGCTGCTGCTGCGCGGCGGCGGGCGGCGAGGCGAACCGCGCGGACTGCGCCACCCCCGCCTTTGGGGCCGCGGCGCCTCCGCCGCCCCACTGCCCCCGGAAGCGGAGCGCCGGCGAGCGGGGCCAGGCAGGCTCCCCGGTGAAGAAGCCGCGCCGTGAGGTGGAGGAGCCGCCGCCCCCGCCGCCGGGCGAGCAGGAGGACATGGAGACGGGCAACGTGGCCAGCCTCATCAGCATCTTCGGCTCCAGTTTCTCCGGACTGCTCAGCAAGGAGCCCAAGGGCCGGCGGCGGGCGCCCCTTGACGGCGGCGAGGCGGCGACGACGACGCCCGTCGAGGCGGCGGCCGAACCGGGACAGATCTGCTGCGACGAGCCGGTGCTGCGGACCCTCAACCCTTGGAGCACGGCCATCGTGGCCTTCTGACGCGCCGGCCGCGGGCCGCAGTGACTCGCCTTCCGCCGCGGGGAGGGGGGTGGCCCGGCGGACAGACGGGCAGCCGGACAGAGAGGTGACACCCACCCCCCCCTTCCTCCCGCTCCTTTCGAACCCCCGGAGGGCGCCCACCGCAGCGGACTGTGCGGGCAACGCCGCGGGGATCCGGCGCCGGCGAGTCCCGGCGCCCTGCCCCGCCGCACGGGAAGGACCGCGGGGCAGCAGCAGCACTTCCCCCTTCCCCGCCCGCCGCCGGCACCCGCCCTGGGAGCGCCCCCGGCCCTGCCCTCCCGGAATTCCCCTTCCCGGCCGGGCCGCCGCCCTCCCGGGCGCCCAGGGCGAAAGGCTCCCCGGCTGCCGCCGACATCGGGGGCGCTCCCTCCGGGTAATATTTTAAGCTTGGAAAGTATTAAGTTTATTAAATAAAGTTTCTATTTTGGAAAGGTTTAGGTCAGAACTATGACATGGTGCTTTTTAAAAGTGTTTATTGAGAGAAACGAAGTTTACAGATGCTCAGACAGAAAGTCCTTGAGCCTGTTTGTTAGGCTTGGTAACTCCCGGTCTTTGTTGTATAAAGGCTTGGGGCTCCCGTAGGGATTTTTGTACAGTGTTCTTCAGTGATGTATCTTGTTTTGTATAAAATGTAATTCTACGTGTACAACACGTATTAAATATTTTCAACTGTATAAGCCTAGTCCCTGTCTGTGCCCCCGCTGGGCTCGGGGAGGGGGGAGGGAAGGAGGAGGAGGAGGGCCGCGGGGAGCCGGGCAGGCAGCAGCCAGGGTGTGGTTGCTGCATGTCTGTGGCTGGATCCACCCTGCCTCGCCAGAGGCTTGGGGTGGGCTGGAGCCCAGCTCCTCTGGCAGCCGGGAAGAAAGGGAACTTGTGTCGGGGAGACTGGGGTCCCTCCCAGGACCTTCCAGGTACTCCCACTGCTCCTCTGGCTGCAGCCTTTTCCCGGGACCGGAGCTGCTGTGGCATTTGAGGTCTTACTCAGAAAGTCCCTACCGTGCAGAGTCACTCTGTCTGTGGGTGGAACGCGGTTGCTAAATCCCAGAAGAGCAGCTGTGCGCAGTCCCGGCCCTGTGGCGCGGAGGGGTGGCCTCCGGCGTCGCCTGCTCAAAGGTCTGGGCTGGGGGCGTGTGTGTGGATCCTTCCCGGACGTAGGCTGTGCTCAGGGCCAGCTGCTCCTCTGCCAGAGATATTTTTCTGTGCCTCCTCTTTGCTGTGACATGCAGAATAGTTAAAATGATGAGTATCAGAGTTTTTTTTTTTTTTTTTCCATTATCAGTAAAACTGACTGGGTTAAAGTTCCTGCTCTAAGGGGTGGGGAGAAAAGTTTGGCCTCTGCTTCACAGTGACTGTGGCGCACCCTGAGGCACTGTAATTAGTCAGAATTGTGGGGGGATTTTTTCTCCTGCTTCTTGCTGGGAGATTCACTAGAGGCTTCTCTGCTCCTAATTAATGAACTTTTCAACTGAGGATTGCATCTCTGGCAAGTCAAGGAAGATGTTTGTGTGCTCTGAAATGCAGCCTGGGATATCTGGCTGAACCTCAGGCTCGGGTGGGAGAGCTGGGAAGCGATGTGGGGGATGAGCGATGACCAATGTGAAGCTTTCTCTGGCGTGGCTGAAATGGGCCCCGCGTTGGGAAGCAGTGCTGTCCCTTACAGTGGGGGGCACTGGGCTTGCAGGTTGGGGTTTTTACATCTTGTTTCTGTGAGAACTGGAGGCCTCAGGCTTGGTCCTCCTGAAGCACTAGGAAGGACATGAGGGGAGGGCTCTTGATGGGGGAGAAGCTGTCTGGTCTGGGATGGATTAAAGGCACCTCTGCTAGCTTGTCTACAAGTTAGTAGCTCCCTATTCTTAGGTAAAAGCGAAAGTCCTACCATCTTAATTTTCTTGATAATTGCACTTAATGGTGACATCCAAATTTAGTCTGGTAGGCAGCACCAAGAAAATTGTGTGATGAGACATTTCTTTCCACTTGATGACCTTTGGGAGGTGACAGGAAGGTTCTGTCCCTGCTTCACTTCTCCAAGCGCTCTCCAGGAGAACCCTGTGTGGCTGTCGGATGGGAGACACGGTCGCCTTGGGGCCTCTCCAGTAAGAGCAGAGCAGCAGGAGGAGAAGGGTGACAGGTTGCTCTCGTGGGTCAGAAGGCGGGCTGGGGGATGGAAATGGCCTCTCTGTGCTCCCATGCAAGTACAGCTTCCTTCCCAAGGCCAGGGGGAGCAAGTTTCAGTCCTGTTCCTTGTTCACCAACAGCATCTCCGTGGAAGTGGAGAGTTTTGTCCAGGGCTTGCAGTCAGCTCCTGGGCATGGAAATGGGATGGGGGCACTCCTGCTCTTGGCCATCAGGGAGCTGATCAGGAGCAGCTCGGTGCATCCAAAGGTTTTCTGGGCACCCAACATCTGGTGCAGTCGGTTCATGTGAACCTGGTGTCCCCGTGTAGGCAAGACCCAACCTCCCTTTGGCACAGATCACCAGCAGCGCTCATATCTATTCCATCTTCCAGAGAGGAGTTGTGCAACAGCTTAATTGCTGTTGGCCTCTGAAAATACGGCAAAGACAACCCAGCGATGCCAAGGCAGCTCCCTCTGGCTGGCGCAACCTCTCTGTGGAGCTATCGGAGGTGAGCAAGTTCTCGTTTACTTGCTGATAACCACCGTGCCGTGTCCCTGAAAGAACCTGTCCAGCTCCATCGGCTGCCAGAGCCGTCTCTGCTGCGCCAACGCACACCTCGCTTGTTCCCGTGGCTGCGTTCTTGTAACGCGTGGGGTTTGCTCCCTGGGACTGTGCGTGTCCCTGGGGAGCCACAGGCTGCGCTGCTGAGGGGACTGGAAAAAATAACCGAGACAAGATAGCTGCCAGTGAGCTTTGGCTCCTTATAGAGGGGTCTGCATCTCCACTGGAAAATGACTCTCACATCAAAAAAAGACCCATAACGATGATGCTACATTACTTTTGGAATCAACTTTTCTGCTCTTTGTTTTGGTTTTTTCCTCCCCCAGTGTCTTTTTTTATTCCTGTAATGACTTTTACCTAAACAGCATCTGTTTTCCTTAATTCATCTGTTCCGTCGTGCTGCTTCGATCCCTGGACTTCTCCTTCTGCTCATGGCACACTGCCTTTCGATTGCCGCAGATGTGAAGGTGACGGTGGGGGGACACAGCTGAGCAGGGAAGGGGGAATAAGCTCAAGGAGAGGCTCACGACCCAAACCTGCTGCCCAGGCCAATGCTGACGGAGGGAAGAGAAGTGCATAAATAAGCCAGATAAAAATAAAAACTTCCATCACTTGGAAGAGAGGGTGACTCCTATGGAAACTACCTCACGGGGTCGAGGAGGATATGACTTAATGGCAAGATGGCAGGATCCTCACCTTCCTATAATAGTAACGAGCTGTTGGAAGCACTCGCCTGGGCTGCTGCAACCCCCCCTTCCAGCTCAGATTAGGTCCCCTGAGACCCTGGGAGAGGAGAGGTGCTGAGAAAATCCCTAGCGCAGCCGGAGGGTGGGATAGATGCCGGAGGAGGGAGCAGGGATTGCAGTGGTTGGGCTGCCCGGGTGATGCTCGAGGAGGAGGACGAGCAGTGGACTTTCACTTTTCTCCTGCTTGTAATCAGCAAGGAGCGATCGCCGGTTGCAGCTCTGGGCAGACGAGCTGCGGCTCTCATCAGGGATACCTTCTGGAGAGAGGGAATGATTTAAAACCGGCTCTTGCCAATAAGGGAGTGTTAATGGTGTGAATCATCTTGGCCTTTAAAGGGGATGGATGTAGGTCTGGCCCGGGACAGGTGCCAGCCAGAGGCCGGAGGAAGCCCACGGGGCTGGGAGGCGATGGGCCGGGGTCTCGCAGGAGGCTCTGGATTTCACTCCGGATGCTCTTGCTCCTTCCCGGCCCGATGCGACCCAACTTTACCCGCCCGTCCCTCCTCTCCTGGGGCAGGGGAAGGGGAGGAAGGCGCTGCACACTCATGGCTGCAGCATCCTGTGTCAGCGCTCAGGAATCCGGCGAGCTGCTGGGAGGGAGGAGGGAGGCAGGCCAGCGCCGCGGGGCTGCGTGCCTGCTGGGGCCTCTCCCCGCCTGGGGGGCTGCGGGGGAGCTGGGGGGCACCAGAGCAGCCCTGGGGGGTACGCTTTGCCAAGGGCTAAACCCCAGGGTGGGCTTTTTGGGGGGAGGGAGGGGTGCAGAAGTACTTCTTGCTTAAATGAGGGTTCAGAAGGAGGGGGAAGGGGCAAGTCCGGATCCCCTCCCCACCCCGCGCCCTCACTCTGCTGCAAGGTTTGCATCTGTCTCCAATGTACTGTGCTTGCTGGCAATGCTCTGCCAACATATATTTAGGGTGGGCGGAGGGACCCCCTTCCCCAGTCCCCAGTGGGCTAGGGGAGTGGGGGCTTGTCCTCGCCGCTCTCCCAGGGCAGGGACAGGCTTGGGCAGGGTGCTCCCAGCCCCTGGGAGCGAGGCTGGAGGCTCGCAGAAAACCCCAGGGCTTCTTCCAAGGAGTGTCCAAAGCACCCTTGCGAGGCTGGAGCCGGGCGGAGAGAGGGGTTGGTACTGAGAAGGGATGGCTGGTGGGGGGAGAAGCTGGCTGGAAGGTGCCCGGAGCTGCCTTGGCACAGAGGGACCCCAGCGGAGGAGAGCTATTCAGGGCCAGCACAGGTCCCGGGGGCAGGGTCAGGGCCAGGCGAATGCCGAGATGCGGTGACAAACACAAACAACTCCGTTCTCCTGCTCTTCTGGTTGTGATTTCTGCTCCTGACACGCAAACCCTGCAGGGCCCCCCCTCCCCTCCTTCTCCCCAGCTGGGCGAGGGCTGGCCTGGCCGCGGTAATGAAATGCAGAGCTGCTTGGGAGAGCAGGGGAGGGAAAGGGCTCTGTTTGAGGTTTTGTGCCTCTGGTTTCCTCTGGCCCTCTCTCCCAGCGGGGTGATTTATTGGTGATGGAGCCTGGGGAGAGGGGGAGGGAAGGGCTTGGAGTTGCAGGCAAATAGTCAGTCATCATGTATTTCCCAAGCACTCACGCGAGGCAGAGGGGAAAACGGGATGAGAGGAAGGTAAACTGCCTGGGCAGGGGCCGTAGAGCATCATTTACAGGAGATGAGCTTTCCTGAGCTTGTCCCAGTTGCTCTGAGGCAGCGTGGAGTGCTTTGCACACTGAAGGACTGGGCTTTGTGTGGGATGTGCTCTCCCTCCATCCCAGTTTCCCCACCTTCCCTCCATCCTGGCTTCCCTGCCGGGCAGGCAGCAGGGTGCTGAGACCTGCCCGCAGGCAGCTGCTCCGGGACCGGCTCTTCTGTCCCGGCCCAGCCTGCAGGGCTTGGGCTCGCTTCTCCGGTGCAGCCGAGGGGGGACGGTTCATCTTTTTTCCCTTTCCTGCATCCGTGGCCAAGGAAGCCAGCAATGCCTTTCCCAGGCCCGTGGAGAAGCGGAGGGACCGGCTGCTGCTGACCTGTTTTTCGGGCACCCGTGCGGAGCAGCTGCGCTGCTGGAGGCACCGCCAGGCTGCGACCTGCCTGCCTGCAGATGCATTTGCTGCCTGCAGCTTCCCTGGCTCAGCCCAGCCTTTCCCTTAAGCCAGGCTTTCGGCTCTGCCGCGTTGCTCGGGCACCGCCAGCAGCGAGCTCTCCCTCCCGTGCGGGATGCTCCGGTGTGCCGCCACGTTGCAGGGTGACCTCCTGCTCGGGAGAAGCAGGCAGGGCTGCCTGTTGTTCGTGCTCGCTGCTCCAGTTGGGAAACGTGTGTGGTTTCCTAGGGGGAAGGTCTCCTCCTCCTCCTCCTCCTCGCCTCTGCTGACAGCGTCTGACCTCAGCTGTCGTCCCTGGTAGCGGAGGGGATTAATCTGAGCCTCGGGACAGGTTGAGGCATGTCCAAGGCGGAGGAGAGCTTCATGCGTACAGACACAGAGGAAGGAACAAAAACAATTCCCAGGGAAATATTTTCCTGCTGCTTTTCCTGGCAGCGAGCAAAGCGGGAGGAAAAGACCTTGCTATAAATTGCTTGCAGGAGACTCGAGCCCCGGATCCGCCTTCCCTTGGCTTCCAGCACCCCATGAAGCTCAGTCCCCCCCGCCCCGACCCACACGGGGAAAGCCGCGAAGGGTGCTTGACCCCCAGCCTGCTGCTGAGCATCCCCAGGCTCCGCTCAGCCGAGGCATCGCCTCCGACACCCGCTGCCCACCAGGCTCTGGGGTGCACGGCGGCATCGTCCGGCAGAGCATTTAAAAAGCTGCTCCTCACCCTGGAGCAGCAAGCTGGAGTTGCCCATGGTGGACTCTGCCCTTTGCCTGCTCCGGCCTCGGCCACCCTCCTCCTCCTCCTGCCACTGTTTGCTTTGGCAAGCCCCGGGCTTCACCCCGCCAGCAGAGCCCTGCGGAGCAGGAGGGGAAGCCGGAGGCGTGGGGCAGGGAGGGTGGCTGTGGGGAAAGGAGAACAGGGAGGGAAATGGAGAAGTAGATGGCCAGCTGGGTGGATGGGGCACGCCAGCCCTGCTGCGAAGGGCAGGAAGGACGCGGCTCGCTCGGAAATCTGGAGGGTGGGCTGGGAAAGGCAGGAAAGGGGAGCGAGGGCGGGAAGGAGGGAGCGTGTCCAGACTGGGGGGGTCGGAGGCAAGAACCCTAGTACCATGCCTGGTCTGCTCTGTGGGAGTCCCGTGGGTGCCTGCTCCCCTTGTCCCAGCACTGGCATGCATGGTGCCCCATTCCCCTCCCCGAGCAAGCAGAAGGATGCAGGCAGTGTGGCACAGGCAGCAGCAGCTCCCCCACACCATCCCTGCTGGAGCAGGGGTCCCAGGCGGAGCATGGCTGGAGCATCACTAGAAAAGAGGGGGAGGAAGCAGCTGTTTCGGCAGCCAGAGACAAAGAAATCCCCGCTGGCTGTGTCCCACTCGGTTCCCCAGGTTTACTCCCGCAAACCCGGGCACCGAGCAGCACAGGCAGGTGGGCTTTGCCAATGCACGCGGTTCCCCATCCCAGCTCCCTCCATCCCATGCCGTGCTGGGAGTGGTGGGAGCATGGGGCGATGCAAGCGCCAAGCCAGGAGCCGGGGTGGGAGGCAGGTTTGCCCCTGTGGCACGGTGCTGGGGGTACCAAGCGTCACGGCCGGGTGCAGGGTGGGCTGCGGGAGCAGCGCAGTGTTGTGTCTCCATGGCAATGTGGCTGCTGTTTTTCAAGACGGGAGAAATTTATGTGTTTTTTCACCCGGCACTGGCCCAGGGCAGCGTTTTACAGGAGCCAGAGTGTTACACCAACAAGCAGCCGTAGTCCTGTGGGGATGGGGGGACACGCAGGGGGGCAATGGGCCACCCTCACCTCTCTGGGGCAAGGGCGAAACCCCCGGACCCCAATCTCACCCCCGACCCAGGGCTGAGCACGTTGGCACCCCCCAGGGCAGGGGTGCGGGGTGGGCAGGGGGTGGCCGAGCCCTCTTGGGCAGCTGGCTGCTGCCTGTTTGCGGCCCCGCTTGCTCCGGAGGGAATATTTGACCCCGTGGGCCCTTGGCATGGCCGGGGAGGCCAGGAGGAGCTGCATCCGGAGGAAGGCGCAGCTCCCATGGGAAGGCAGGAGGGACGGAAGGACGGACAGGGGAGGGAACCGGGGCTTTTCTTCCCTCCTCTCCAGGCGCCGGGGAGAGTCGCAAAATGCTTGCTGGTGTTTTCTAGCTGGGATTTACCCTGTTCAGGGATGGTGGAGCCACGCTCCCCTTCCCGGCTCTGGCACTTGGCGAGGGCTGACGGCAGCACCGTGTCGGCAAACAGCCCGTGCCACTTGCCTAATTGCTATGAGCAGCGAGTGGCCCTGCCCTGTGGCTTCTGTATTAATGGAAAGCAAATGTCAGAGGGACGTAAACATCGGCCGGAGGGCCTTGGGTAAAAGCCTCACTGGGTATTCACAGCATCTCTCTCCCATCCTTTCTTGGAGGAAGGCTCTGTCTCCAAAGGGTAGTGCTGGTGAGCCCGTTGCAGGGAGAATTTCTCCCCATCTTATCCTTGCTGAGGTTTCCCAGGGAGAACTGATGCATTTTGTGCTAAAAAGCCAATTTTTGCGGAGGTGGCCGGGGCTGCGCACGCCTCCTGCTTGACCTTGTCCCCCATCGGCCTGGGCAGTGCCCTGTGTGTGCTGGGCTGGCTGAAATTCCCTCCCTGGAAAGGGCAATGGAGCGAGTGTTTGCCTTCACCTCAGGAGAGTGTGACGTGATGTCCCTGGTCGGTGGCCAGGCGGGGAGGGACTGGCCGCCCTGGGTTGAGAGCGGTGGCACAAGGCCGATTGGCACCGGGAAAGCACCAGGAGACACTTTCCTTGGGGGGTCATGTCTGGGCAGGAGGGAGGGCTGTTAAAAATAAACAGGGTGACAAGTGGCAGGAGGAAGGAGCCACCTCTCGCGTCCCCCCCCCAGCCCTCCCTGGGGAAGGGGGAGCGGCTGTAAGGCAGCATGTGCCACCCGGTGAGCCAAGCACGGAGCCGGTGGCGGAGCCAGACTCTGATCCCAACCCCGCTGTGGCAGCGAGGTCGGCTCCCGTCCCAGGTCACCCCAGCACCTCGTGCCCCTGGTCACAGCCTGTTCCTTCCCTCTCAGCTCACGGTGGAAGCCTTGTGGTCCCAGTGATGGATGTGTACTGGAAAAATATCACCTTCAAAGGCTGGCAAAAACAGAGGAGGACAACCGTTACTGTTTTCAAGGCATCTCCTGGCTTTTCCTGCCACAGACAGGTGCTTAGGGAGCGCTGGCGATGCCACGGCAGAGCCCAGTGCCGTCCCAGTGGCTGAGACCCTCCAGCTACACTTGCTGGGTGGGGACGCTGCACTTTCTCACGCCCCACGTTGGGACACAGTGGTCCCCTTCTGCCAGATGGCATTGGTGAGGGGCACCATGTTGGCTGCTGGCAAAGGATGGGCAAATGCAAGCCCAGTCCATTCTGCAGAGCAGGCACGCGCTGCCAGAGATGAGGTCTCAGGCAATGGAGCGTTTTGGGTCCCCCATGCCACCACCGCTGGCTTGGAGGCTGGTGGCAGGGCACCTTGACACCTCGGGTGACCTGAGCTGCGAGCCAGCCACTGTTTTGCGCCTGTGGCAGTGTGACCCCCCCATCTCTGGAGCTACAGAGGTCCTGGTGCTGCCGCTGGGCAGAGCTGGCCGTGTCTTGTCCCTGCAGAGCTTTCCAGGTGGCGAGAAGCTTCTGAGCGCTGGGAGGAGGAGGAGGGGAGGGTGGCCGTGTGCTCAGCCGTGGCTCGCTCCGGTGCTCTTTTCGGAGGGCAGCCGAGGCGGGGGGAAGCAGCCGGCATGCAAAGGCTGCTGCCACGTCCCCCTGCAGCTCCCTGCCCGCCTGGCCGCGTGTCACTTCTTGTTAGATCAGGGCGTAGGAGGCTGGAAGTGACCTTGAGAGACAGCGTGCCGCTCCGGCCCTCAAGCGAGCCCGGAGATCGCCTGACGAGGGACGAGTCAGGTTTTGCCCTCATGGGACTCAAACCTCATGAGATTAAGGGGCTGCTCTACCCCAAACCCCACTGCTTTGGGGATGTGGTTGGCGTTTAGGGACCTGCTCCTGGGAGGTCTCCAGTTAAGGCGGTGCTACCCAAAACCAGCCGCATCGATGCATCTGTTCAGATAAGGGGTTTTGTGTCTGTAAGAGCTGGTGAGAGGACACGCTCAGGCCTGGCCAGGCGAGGTGCAACGTGCTGCTATCGTTTACAGGAGCTGGTGGCCTGCGACTTGTCTCTACAAGTACCTATACCGTGATTCATATCTCCTGCTAAAGACCAGCATGAGTGTGCATGGAAATCAGGGTGAATTCCTTTGGTCATGCCAGGGGCAGAGGATTCATCCTCCTCTCTCCTGCTCCTCCTCTGCCCTGTGAGTTCCCACGGTGGCAGCCCAACAGGCGCTTATCTCTGGGGACTTGCGCGTGGGAACAAGAACACTGCCCCATCCATCATCAGATGTGCTTGAAATTGCTCGGCTCTGGTGGGAGGAAATGTGGGTGGCAGCCCTGTGGCTCCCGAAACACGGTGGCCAGCTTGTTTCACATGTGAGTGCGTTAGCGCTGAAGGTTACGTCCATGCTTCCAGGCCAGGTTTGGTGCCGGAGTCCCCTGGGAAAGTTGGGCTCAGCCCCCCACCCAGCCATAACTAGCACCCTGGAATGCAGCTCACCCAGGAAAGAGAGGCTTTAGGAAGAAAAAAAGGCGACTGTTTCCAATGCGGTCACTAACATATGAATGTTATCAGAGCCTTTGTGCGTAATCCTTGGTGACTGTGTCCCGCTGCTGCCTGCTAAGCCCTCGGTGAGAAGATGTGGGGAAAAGATGAGACCTAACTGGAAGCAGGCTGTAAATGGAGCTCCTCTTACTTCGTTTCCTTGTACAGCAAAGCCCTCTCGTGGAGGTCGGCAGTAGCTTGCCAGAGAAATGCTAGCTGCTGCGATACGCTGCTCCTTCCCAGGAAGACCCAGTCCTCTCCCTGGGACACCATCCCTTGGGGTCCTACAGGCAGTTATTAAAGGGCTGTCCCATGGCTCCAGCCTGAGAGCACGTGGGATAGACCCAAATGTGCCATCGCACCCCTGAAGTGCCCGTCTGCACGTCAGTTTCGCGCATCTGTGTTTCACCTCATGAGGAGTCTCTGTTTTTTCCAGGGAGCTGCTGAACCTGCCCTCCTGGCTCTGTTAGGAGATGGTGGAGGACACCTGATGGGGTGGCCTGGTCCCTCAATGTGTGCCTTAGAAGGGAAGGGTTGTGACTTTGGCTTTCCTTATGGGTCACCACTTTTAAGGACACCCCAAGACCCCTTACTCTGTAGCACGTCTCACTGGGATCTGTGACACTGGGATGGAACAGCGTGTGCTTGCTCCAGGGCTGGTGCTGCCTGGGTCTGCTCCAGACCCTGCGCACATTGCCATGTCCTTGGCACGGATAATTCCCCGGGGCTGACAGTGGATGGTGTCAACCTACTTTCCTTCTGGAGGCGTAACACTCCTTGAGAGAGCTCAAGAGAGAGAGCAGTGAGTGGCTTTGTGTTACTCCGCATGCCCCGGCAGGGCCCCTACCCTGTCCTCTGGCCTTGTCTGCTGAGCCATCACTATCCCAAGGTGACACCTGAGCCTTATTTACTGCAGCGTATCTCAGTTCACCTGGGAGCATCACAGTTAACAGTGGCATGTGTCCCCTGGGCTGCCCATACCAGGTGTGAGCAATGGCCCATCACGCAGCATCTCTGCTCCTTCGCCCAGCCTGGGTCACCTGCTTGCGAGGAAGCAATGCGTACAGTCTGTTTGGCTCTTTAAATCCAGCAGAGACGAGCCATTGCTTCAGCTGCAGAGCTGGCTAGCTGATGGCAAGGTCCTAAATCACCTCACCTGGGCTTTCCACCCACACCCTATACCAAAGGTTATATGTAAGCTCAGCGCAGGGCTCTTTGTTCCTAGTTGGGTTGTCTAGGGGATGCTGGGCTGTCCTGTCCTGCTTATCTGGGGGACCTCCTCAGCTCTGCCTCGTGCTTAAAGGCAGGGAGCACAAACTGAAATGGCATCTACTGCCCTGCTTACAGCTGAGGACAAGGAGTTCAGGTAAGCTTTGCTCCTGCAAAGCATAGAGCATGAGGCTGGGGGGTTCTGTGCCGAGCTCTTGGGGGTCTTTCCCATGTGCTGCTGGAGCTATGGTCCTGTAACTGCTGTAGCATGCGGCACTGATTGTAGAGCAGTGTCCTTTGCCTGGCTATATATAGCATTTAAGTGCCTGGAACAGCAAACAAGTAGCTCTAAGGGATTACTTGTGTTTTATTTTGAGGCACCATTTAATGGTCACCTTGCACATATCGCACCTTTGTGAGCCCCTAAGTCCTGGTTTAATTCTAGTCCTAGTAATTGCATCCTGCTGCCATCAAATGCTTCCCCCTGCCCTCGCTCTCCCGTGGACCCCAGTGAAGAGGGTATTTTCCACACAGGAACCCCTTTGGTGCTACTGGCAGCAGCTGGGTGCTCTTCCTCCCCGATCCCGGCTTTGTTACGGTGGTGGGCAAGGGGTGCCCTTGTGCTTCGGGGGCACCGGTACCTCCTGACTACTAAAACTCATTGAATCCACAGGAGATGGGATTTTCCTTTGCACTGCCCAAGCGCTCGATTCCCTTTGTCCTGACTGAGTTTAATTCCCCACGTTGGGTATGTTTAAGTAATTTTCTTGCACTTCTAGTTACACAAAAATTGTTATGCCGGTTGCATTTAAATTGTACAGCTGCCACCTCCTCGCCTGGGGGCTGATGGCAGGCTGTGTAAATATTTAGCGTTTCTGCTCAACTGGCATCAGCCTTTTGGTTTCTCCATCCCACCTTCTCTGCTGGTGCTTTGCGCGCTATGGACTTGAGCGGGGTGTCAGCAGGGGCTTGTTCCTCGGTCCCTGCGGGTGGCTCTGGGGGCTGACTTACACCCTCTTGGGGGTGATGGGGAAAATATCACTAGCATGTCTGGGTGAAGATTGGGTGCGTTTGTCTGCCTGCGTATGCGTGAGGAGCGAAGCAATGCACGGTCTTGCAGCAACAGAGAACAAGAGCAGGTGATTTTTTTGCAGGTGGGTCATTGGGGTAAGACTTTGGTGGCCTGGTGAGGCTGGTTTCTGGTGGGCTGTGGCGGGGGAGCAGGGCTGTCTGTGTGCTCGTCTCCCGTGGAGCATCCTCTGTACCCACCGCAGGCGTTTCTGCTCAGAGCTGGGGTGGGGGTGGGGTCCCCGCAGCAGCGCTGGCCCTTGGGTGCCGTGTGCCTGGTGATGTCCCCTCACCCTGCGGAGCTGGGATGTGCATCCTCCGTGGCCAAGCCGGCAGATGGGGCTCCTGCCCACGGCGAGCTGCTCCGGAGGAGGCTGGAGAGCTGGGCATCCCTGGGCAGGCAGTGCTGGCGGTGACCCGGGGATGCTTACTGGCCCCAGTTCCTCGTAAAGGATTTTTGGTCTGTTGCACAGCATTTTTTTCTTGCCTCCTAATTATCTCACAACATTTCCTCGAGGCTTTCCTTGCAGTGCTGAGCCTTGTCACGCACGTGGTCAGTCGGGGTGAAGGAGTCCTCAATGTCTACTCAACTTCACCTCCCATTGCCTGGCCCGAGCCCCACCTTTGAGGTGCTCCTAGCCGTGCAGCAGGCAGGATCTGGGGCGAGGGGGTGTATGGGGGTCTCTTCCCCTTAGGGGGGATCTTCATGATGGAGTTGTGCTGTGTAGGATTTATGCAGCGAGTTGTCAGGTCTTGGTGCTGTTGGGTGGGTGTCTCCACCCTTGGATAGTGGCACTGGCCCTTTCTGCTGGGCTGGAGGCTGAGCTCTGTGGACCAGGTTAANGGTGCTGTTGGGTGGGTGTCTCCACCCTTGGTAGTGGCACTGGCCCTTTCTGCTGGGATGGAGGCTGAGCTCTGGGGACCAGGTTAGAGCAGAGGCATGCTGCTCTGGTAGCTCCTAGGCAGGCTCTGCTCTGCCAGCACTGGAGCACGGGTTTGCTATCTGTTTGGCATTTTCTTCTTGTCTTTTTTATAAACTAAAAGTGGTCTGAAGCCAGGCACTTGTGATGGGCCAGTGAGAAGTTGCTCCATGAAGGCTTTAGGTCAGGAGGACCCTGTGGCTGAATGCTCACGCCGCATGATGTCCCCTCTGCTCCCGCTGTGCCTGAGCACCCTTGTGCTGCTCTCCAGCCTGTAGCCATATGGGATGTCCCACCAGCAGCAGCTACCTGGCTTCTTGCCCTGCTATAAATGTACCCAAAGCCATCTCCTGGTACCATGCTCTCAGACCTGTCTCTTTGCTATCCAGGAGCCTATTTGCTCCAGTGTCCCCCTGCTCCTCTCCTCTGCTGGACCCTGGCACCCTCCCTCTGTGAGCACCCAGACAAAGCATTCATTTTAATTGTTCAGCAACATCTACTCCTTTGATCAATAAATTACCCTCTGCCATCTCCAAAGTAATAAAATAAAAACCTCATGGACGTAGAATGAGTTGATTGAAATTAATGATTTTCTTGTCGTCTTGCTTCAGCTGTAAAACAGCCTCTTCCAGCCGCTGTCATTCCTGGCTCCTTGCTGCTTTTGTCCTGCTCTGCAGCTCCCTGGGGAGATCTCTGCTCCAAGGGACTTGGTGTCTTGAGGAACAGCCTGGCGTATCTGGGACAGGGACTTGGGGCCACCAGACAGCTGGGAGATGGTCATTAGCGTCACTAGCTGCTGTGCTGTCTGGAAAGAGCTGATGAGCTCAGTTATCCTCTTGGAGGGGGATCAGGAGTGCTATATGCCCCATCTTAAGTGCCTCTTTTTGGCAGTTGGAGGAGGTTGGGGGCGGTCTCCTCACCGGGTCCTCTCCCCTCTGGACCGTGCTGCTGGAGATTCCTCCTATAGTCAGCTTACCTGCTGGTACTTTCTGGGGTGGGGGAAGAGGCGGTCTGGGGGAGTGACTGAGGCTGCTTTGCTATAAAATGACCAGTGACTTGGAAAGGGTGTGTGGGAATTACTTGGTTTTGGACTCTGATGTCAGATCTATGGGACTTCAGCTGGAAGCAGCAGGTTCCAGATACACAAGCTGTGCGGAGTGGTGGTAAGCAGGGGGATGCCTTGCTCCAGGGTGCTGTGGATACTTTAAAAAAAAAAAAACACAACCCCACCCTAAAACCATCTGAGCTGAAGGTGTGGCGAAAAAGTTGTGGAAAGAAGAGACCATGGAGGGCTATTAAATAAAAATACCCCCCCTGCTGAACCTGGGAGAGCATTTTGGGGAGGCATCGCTGCATGCTTGCTCTGTCCTCATCCACTTCTCTGAGCATGCTGGCTGTGGCAGGAGGTGGGGTGGTGGGTTAGATGTGGTCTGTGCAGCCCAGCTGCCCTTCTGAGGATGTGAGACCTCCTGCTTTCTGCCCGCGCCGCTTGTGTTGGATTTGGGCTTGACAGGAGCTTGTCTTTGTGCTCTGCCACCATGTTTGCTCTGGTAGGCAGTGGGTCACTTAACCCGTCTGTTTTTCCTCCTGAGCATTTCTCCTCACTGGCAGCAGTTGCAGTGGATTTGAGCAGTCATCTTTCCCGGCGGCTGGGGATGACACGTGCTGCCTTGTACGGCAGACTTGGGGACTCCCTCCAAAAACATCTGGGAAGGTCTGATTTCCTCATCCCTGGCAGTACTTGGGGTCTGAGCTGGGACAGGCTGCTCCTGGAGCTCCTCAGGGATGCCGAGTGGTGGCAGGTTTGGGGTTTGCCTGATGATCCCCCTGCAAACCAGTGCTGCCTGAGAGGCGCTGAGCAGATCCACCGACTCCCAAATGTGGGTTTGAGAGAAGGGGACCTGTGCAATACATCTCCTGGCCCTCAAGCTCCTGTTATTTGTCCTCTGGGATGGCCAGCGCGGTGCTGTATGACTGGGTACGTAAGCCAGCAGCAGTAGGCTTTAGCCAGGAAAGGCAACCCACCCTCCCAACTTCCCCCCCCACCCTTTATCCCAACCCTGCGAGAAAAGGCTGCATTTAGCAATTTTCCTCCCTCCCTCTGTGCTCCCCAGCTGTAAGTGAGCAGAAGGCTGCTGGAGCAGGAACCAGATTACTCCATGAGGGCAATCTTAAGTACTTTTTTCTGATGTTGCTTTTTTCTTGACACATGGATATTCGGAGATCCTGCCCAAGTACTTGCCAGGGTAGTGTTCCAGCCCACCGGTCCTCTGGAGAGCAGCCCTGTGCTAGGCATGGTCTCTGGCCATGAGGGAAATAGCACACACACGTGCTGGGGAACACTGGTGTTGGACTGGGATCGCAGTGCACTGAGAGCAGGCTGCTCAACTGGGAGGCACTGGCCGTTTTAGGATGCAGACCTCCTCCTGCTCGCAGGTATGATGAGGTCTACTTGCACTGCGGGGTGGTGGAAACAGCCTCAAAATGAGCATAGCTATAAAGAAAGAGCAAGGCTTGGTCTTTCCTTGTCCCAGAGTGGTCCATGTGCTGTAAGTGGGCACCATGATCTTCCCTGGCTGGGAGGGACCCAGCTCCAAGGCTTGTCCCTGTGTGACACCTGGGCCATGCCTGCTCACAGTCCTGCTCTCAGGGTGACGCATGACACCAGGTGCAGTTATTGGAGCACAGAAGAGTTGCTACATCTCTTTGGTTTCCCTCCTTTCTGACAAAACAGCACCCAGCCCATGCCCTTGGCAAGGACACCCAAGTACCTGGGCAGCAGCTCTCTGGTGGACACCCCTGTGGAAAGCCACTGGGTAAGACCACCCTGGGGGATGTTTTTTCCCAGCCCCAGCCAGCATGGATGCTCTTTACTGCACATGTCACTGTTTTGTTTGCAGTTCCCTTGAGTCCTTGCTCTCAATTAGCTGTGTGGTGATGTGTCCCACAGGTTAATTGCATATTGTGTCTAAAAAACAAAAGAGAAGATCTGTCTATTGTTCTAAGCTCATTGTGCTTTGGTATGAATTCAGAGCTCTTGTTTTCATGGGCTTTTGTTGCAATGGAGACAGCAGAACCACTCTGAGCTCCCTACCTCTCATCCCAGTATTGCTCACACCCGAGTCCCTGCTCTTTTCAGTCTTGCCATGGCTGGGACCTCTGCAGTCATCTCTTGGCCTGGTGCCCTGGTCTGCTCCTCCCTGTCCCCCATGAAGCTGGGATGGATGGTGTGCCAGTCCTACCTAAAGCTGAGGCTTCCCCAAGCACCAGTTGAGCCCTGCTGGAGCTGATCCCACCTCAGCATCTTCCACCCAGCAGCTTGCAGAGCCCAGTGCTGTGCTTTTGCTGTGTGCTGCTCCGGGGACCTCTGCAGGGATTTTGGCACAGAGGCTTCCTCCAACTTCTCTCCAAGCACCTGCAATGCATTTAGTGCCCAGCAATGTGTGTATGTGAGTTGGTTACTGCCTTGGCCAGAGGACTTTGGTCCTCTGTCAAAGAGAGATGTCGCCTGCCCTTACACTGCTCACATACCTGGTGTGGGCTCTGTGGTCCCAGCCACAGCTGTTCTTCTGGTTCCCCTACAACCACAGCTCTGGGCTCTTAATGCCACCAGATGCTTGGGCTGGTCATGGGTGCTGAATTTTGGGTGTGCTGATTGTTACTTATTCCTGTTTTGTACTGGATATCCTCATTGGTTTCTAATGGATGAATTCAGTTTATAGCTTAGGAGGCTGCTGATGTGGTTTCCTTAACCTCTTGTTGAAGGAGTTTTGGGCTGAAGCATTTGACAAATTCAGGTAAATTGCAATATTCTGTCTCTTTCTTGGAATTCTTGCTGTAAACTACCTGCAGCTTGGGGAAACACTTCCAATGCAGAAGGCTTTCCGGTATCGGTCTGTTGTGGGTTACCCATAGGACTTGTAAAATCCTACTTTTATGATTAAATCTGCTTTTGTTGCTGTAATGAAACTGTCTGTTCTGTGGTTACTTGGACCTTTCTTGAAGGTTGAGGTGATGCCTGCTATGACATGATCTTCTGGTGCCATTGTGTGAACTCCCTCCAATTTCTCAGTTACAAAGGGTTTTTTTGGATGTAGCTGTCTATGGAGCAGGGCAGAAATTATTTTGCTTGACATCTGAGGCACGGGAAGCCTGCAAACTGCCTCGTGAATGGGCATGGGAGGAGCTGGGGGGAGCACATGTCTAGGGAAGGTGGATGAAAAATTCAGGTTGCATCAATTTAGTCTTCCTGGAGCTGACAAAACAGTTTTCCCCATTAGAAAATTGCAGCACTTCAGTATTCAGCTGTCTCAGATGGCAAATAAAAGGTGATTATTCAGTATGGAAATTTTGAGTTGCATTTTGGAGTGCTCCCAGAGTTGAAATCCTTGTGCTCCCAGATGCAGTGAAGTGACCTGAAACGCTGGATCTGGGCAAGCACAGCCCAGAGCTGCATCTCCCTTGGCGCTGCAGTTGGTGTGAGGGAGGTTCATCTGGTGGCTTGTCCCTGCTCTCTGCCTGGGTGATGCTGTGGCAGAGAAATGCAACTTCATTTTCCATCACAAACCTTTACTGCCCTCTGAGGTTTGCACTAAAGACCCCCAGGGAGGTAACAAATGTGGCCTTGGGGGTACCTGAGGCAGTATCTGCTACTGAGATGAGGAGGGGTTCGTCTCTCCTGGGCACCTGCACCCTTGGAGTGGTCTTGGTCCCTAATAACCTAAAAGGGTTTTGCAACCTTGATTGCAACATTGCCACCAGAGCCTGGCTTAGGGCTTTTGCAACCTCTGCCTTGCTCTGCACCCTTTTCCTTGGCAGGAGAGTGAGGAGGGTCAGCCCAGGGGTCCCAAACCAAGAGGAAAAGCTGGTGTCAAAGCCTTCCCCCGCACTGCTACATCCCCAGTCTGTGGGCAGAGGCTTTTAATGGGATTTTGGGTGGTGATGGCTGCATCTGTCTGCCTCTCAGCTGTAGCAAGATGTCCTTTCACTGTCTGTGCCTGCCAGGCTTTCTGCTGCTTTGGGGTGTCCCGCTTGGCTCGTTTCTCTGGCAGCATCTCCTTGAAGGGAGTAATTAGCTCTATGCTGGATCAGTCGATATTGCAGCTGAGGTAAATTGAGGGGAGCACGATGCTGCCATGTGTGTCGGTGTGGGGGGATGAGACCCCCTGGGGGGATGGCCGAGCTAATCCCCTCTTCTGGTCGTAATTACAGGCTGGCCTGGCAGGAGACCCTGCAGGCAGGATTGCTCCTAGGGCAGAGGAGATGGCAGGAGAGCCACAGCTTTCTTGGCAAATGAGCCACCTCAGGGCTCTGAAAAAGCTGTCCTTTGCCACGCTGGTGATGCCCTGGTCCCAGACTGGGGTGAGCCGGTGGTGGTGGCGAAATGGCCTTTTTGGGCTTGAAAGGTATTTTTCCCAAAGCAATGGGCTGTCAGGTGTCCTTGGAGGCTCACGGCAGGTGGAGTGGCTGTGCCCATCCTCATCCAGGGAGGGCTATGATGCGCTGAGAGCACCTTGGGGTGCCCGTGCACCCACCCTCCAGGAACACGGGGCTGGAAGGCTGCACGTAGGGCATGGGCTATATATAAGAGATGGATAGAGTCCCAGGCTGCAGCAGGAGAGGCAGGAGAGATCTGGGTTGGGGCTGTAGCTGCCTTGTGGGAGCTAGGGGGGCTCTGGCTCCTGCTGAAGCCACCCAAGGGGGTTTGCTTCACCATGTGACAGAGGAATGGTTTCGGGAGCATTGGTACAGCTCTGTTGCTGTCAGTTGAAAATGAGGAGAGAAAAAGTACCCCCCTCGGCGTTCATTGCGGAGTGGGGAGGAAAAGGAAATGAATGTTCTCCTTGGGCTTCTTCTGAGGTGATGAGAGAAACAACAGGAGCAGGAAAAGCCAGGAGAGGAAGTGATTCATATGTTTAATTCACCCTCCAGTTCCTATTATCACTTTTTATTTGTGCTCCACAGCAGCATTCAGAGGCCCCAGCTGAGATCAGTGCCCCACATGTGTAGCCGTTGCTTAGCCTGGAGTGGGAGGCACAGCGAGGAGGGTGATGAGCATCCTTCATCTGCCGGGAAACCAAATCATGGGCTGGGAAAATAGCTCCGCTGGCTGAGTAAGGGCTGCACTGAGCTTTCCTCCTTATTTCTTTCAAGAAATGGGCAGTGAAAAGGGGAGAGGAGGCGATTCCCTGGGGCACATGATATAAGTTGCCTCGGTATACATCGCGCTCTATCCCTGGACATTTGTGCTACATTTGGGGCCATCCTTGGCTCTTTCCATCGCATCTGTTGGGCCCGTGACAAACACCTGAGTTGTCTGCGGCCCTAAGCCTCAAAGGTTTGTGTTTCAGAGCTCCAGCAGTTGTAGCCAAGGTCTCCCCAGGCTGGCTAGCTGGGGGCTTGCCTGGCAGCAGGAGGGCAACTGCACCCCAGGTATGTAACTGCAGGCTTCAGAGCAAGAGAAATGAATGATGTGCTCTTTGTAACTCCCATATCAGGCACTGGGGGAAAGGGATGGAGCTCAAAAAACCCCTTAAGGCAATGCCTTGTGGGGCAAATGTTCATTTAACTGTCTGCTGTCTGTGCTGAACTAGTTTCCCACTGAGCCGAGCTGGCAAGAAATGAAAGGCATTTGTCTCCTGCAGACAGCAAGCGATGTCCTTCTGTGGCAGCAGGCTGGAGATGGGTCGTGCCTGGGGTTTGAGGGCAGAACCCCCCCCAAAGTTTGGGCTGAAGTCCTGGGGATGTTCTCATATGGGGTGGCTCTAATGCTTTGGAGCTGGTAGGGCTCAGCAGGCAGTTTTACAGTAGGGGTGTGTGTGCGTATAATGAAATTGAAGGTTTGAAATCAATCTTGTGCAAAACAAGTATAGCATATTCATCAAGACAGCGCAAGGAGAGGTTTGGTTTTTTTTATGCAGGAAGCAGTATTTCCTTTTAAAGGAGCTTGTAACTGCCTCCTAGATACCCCTTTTGTGCTTAGCTTGGGTTGCAATATCTCCCTTTGCGAGGCTGGGGCTAGCCAGCAACATCCCAGAGAGCTGCAGTGCGGACAGGTAATGCCCTGTCACTCAGAAGAGCAGAACTTGTTACAGGCTCTAACGCGTTCCCCAGAGGCAGGTAGGAGAAACATGGACACTCACAAGGTAACAGTTTTGTCTCTGGTTTGTAAAATGACATAGAATGATGTTACTGAGGTTACTGGTGGCAATGAGCTGTGGTCTCCCCCAGGAGAGGGATGTAGTGCTTGTTGCTGAGCCCTGCATCCAGTGCGCCCACTCTGCAGAACAGTCAGAGAGGAGAAGTTGGTCCAGGCTCCTGCAGCCTAAGGATGAGAAAATGCAACCCAGCACTGGTGTGGTTTGGGGGGAAACCAACTCTGCATGGGCACAGCAAAACCTCTAATGTGAGCCAGCAGACCATGATACCAATTCTTGCTCGCTTAGCAGATGTACCGTTCTGATTGGCATAAGCATTGTATACTCCATCCTAAATAAGGACCTAATTTGCAGCTATCTGGGCTGGGATTAAGCGGATGATCTGTCCAAATACAGGGACCAACAGGATCACTGAGTGGCTGTTGCTCGTGCTGCTTGGGTACCGTCAGCCCTGTGTTTGTAGGTGCTCGTCAAGCCAGGGTTTTTGAACAGTTTCCCAGCAACAGTTTCCTCAGCTCCTTGCTGCCTTCAGCTGAAACTGCCCAAATGTGAGCTGCAAGGGAAGGTGTCGGGGGAGAAGCAGGCAGTGGAGTGAACTGGCTGAATCTTCTGAAATCCTGGAATTAAAAGCTGAAGCTTCTCACTGCTTTCCTCAGAGCNTTTTTTTTTTTTTTTTTTTTGTGACAGCTCTCTCAATCTGATGGGTGTTTCCTGCTGTTTCTTGGGCACCAGTTTCTCCCTCCCTCCATGTGCCCTCGTTACCCGTGGGAGTCCTTTTTCCATTTGAGATGGTGCAGGCAGCCCTGGGCATCTTCTCTAAGGTGAGACCCAAGGGAAATATGGTGAAGCTTTCTGAAATCCTGCCCAGCTGAGGTGGGTTGAGGTGAGTCCAGCAGGTCTTGCACCCCAGGTGGCCAAGGAAGGAAGAAAGGGAGGCGAGAGCAGAGAGAGACCCTGCTGGGCTCAGCTCTTGAGAGCAATTTCTCTTCCCCTTGTTCCATTGCTCAATCCAGGTCTGAATTTCTAGATTTTAAAAATAGTACAGAAACTCCTGTTTTCCATCAGCTGGGTAACAGGCTGTGCTCAAAACTGATACCTGTAGGCACCCGTCGTTTCTGTATTTCCCTTGCCCTCTTAAGTTCTTCATTCTTCATGCAGTCTTGGGACCACAGGTGCCCCCTGGGCACAGTCAGCTTTAAATCATAGAATGATGAATGGTTTAGGTTGGAAGGGACCTTCCAGATCATTGAGTTCCAACCCCCCTGCCATAGGCAGGGACACCTCTCACCAGACCAAGCTGCTCAAGGCCCCATCCAGCCTGGCCTTGAACACCTCCAGGGATGGGGCATCCACATCTTCTCTGGGGAACCTGTTCCAGTGTCTCACCTCCATCAGAGTGAAAAATTTTTTCCTAATATCTAATCTAAATCTACCTTCTTCCAGCGTGAAGCCATTCTGCCTTGTCCTATCACTACATGCCGTGGTTAAAAGTCCTTCCCCAGCTCTCCTGTAGGCCCCCTTTAGGTACTGGAAGGCCATAATAAAGTCTCCCCAGAGCCTTCTCTTCTCCAGGCTGAACAACCCCAACTCTCTCAGCCTTTCCTCATAGAGGTGCTATCTGGTCTTCATCACACCAGACTTGTCCTAGAGCGGCATGTATACGTTAGCCCTGCCTGGGGGGAATTCAGTGCCTATGCATGAGATTGACCATCGCTCAGGCCCATCTGCCTGTCCACGGCTGGAAGCAGCATGGTCTTGCACTCTTCGGTGTCACTTAACTAATGACTTCTTACGTGCTTTCATCTACCTACTTTGTGCCCTGCTGATACCCCAGCTGGGGCAGCCTGGGGCTGGAGCAGCGGGCTTTCCACCCTGCCTAGGAAGCCCCATTTGGCTCTGGGCTGCCATGATGGCCCATCCCAGCATCCTGCCGGCCGCTGGGAAATGCTTGGGACCTAGCCTGGCATACTGGCAGCTAGCTGAGGAAAGCTGTGGTGCCTTTCTATGTGCTGTTACAGCTGCAGGCTGATGCTTTTTCTCAGTCGTTACCAGCATCCCCTGGATTTAGCTGAACGGTCTGGATACCAAGTTCCTTAAAGCCCCCTTGAAATCTCATTTCTACTGACAGACATACTGGGAGAACTGTATTAAACCTGATAAGAGCCGGCTCGGAGATCCCAGCTTTCATAAATACAGTAGCTGACAGCCGCTTCTGTAATGCTTTAACACCCATTGTAAATAGCTCCGCAAGCAGAAGGATAAGAGCGATGTATAATAACTGTGGTTTAGGATATGTGCCGGTTTAATGTGAGCGGCTTGGGGATTAGATAAAGCACTGGGAGCAATGGCTATGGCTCTGCAGGCAGCTCCGGGAGTGCTGCCTGCTTAGGCTGCTGCAGATCCTCGCCCATCGCTCCTTTCCCCGCTCCTGTCTGCTGGGTGACCAAACCCGCTGCCTGCTCCAGCACCCTGGTCCCTGGGCAAGTGCTGCATGCCTCGGACGGAGGTGGCATGCAGGATTTGTGTCTTTATGGAGCCTGTGTCTGGTTTGCATAAAGTTGGGATCCTTAGGGCTAAAATATGAATTTCCCTCTGGGCAGGGGTAAGAATATAGCAGGAGACTTTGCAAGATACCTCTCGAAGAGGTAGTATGTGAATGTGCATCCACAAAACCTCTGACTGTCCCACCAAAAGTGCAATGGGGAGAGAAAAGGTCTGATGCAGAGGAGAGACTGCGTGGCGATGGGGATTGAGGTGAGCTGCATGAGGAGGAGAAAGATGCCAAAAAAAAAAAAAGCTATTCAGCATTATAAGCTATTTCCCTGTTGCTCATTCACATCTCTGGGTGCCTCCTGCAGCGAGAAGCCCTCCCTGCCTGCTGGCAGGAGGATCCTGTTTGGATCTGTTTAGACGTTATTTCACTAATATTGTTGTTTATCATGTGTTGGAGCTGTGCCTCAAAGCCTGAACAGCCCTGGGGGGTGCCGGCTGCCTGGCATGGTGCGTGCCTCCACGCTTCCTGGGCAGGATCAGCCCTCGTGAAAGCATCACGGGGGCTTCCTGCGGAGAGCCATCACCTGCTCTCGGCTTTGCTCAGGGGGTCTTTAGCTTTCTTGGTGTCTTCATATAAAGCTGAGGCAGCCTGGCAGCGTGGGGGTTATCTAAGGGCCTGGCTTGATGGGTGCGTAGTCACCCCCACCGCAGTGGTAAGGTCATCTTGCGGCCATGTGGCTTCAAATCCATGGGCAGTGATGGGGGCCAAAGCCTGCTGGGTGAGGCCACTGTCTCTTGGCAAATCCCTTGGTTAAAGACCTGGAAAATAAAATCCAGTTTGTTTCTGGATGTCAAAGCAGGTGGAAAGGATGCTGCATGCTAAATCTCTCCTGATCAAAGCAGGTGAATTAGGCTTGAGCTGCCAAGCTGCCAGGCATCCCAAATGAGTGGATTAGGCGCAGCCTGGGAGACTTCCCGGGGACGCTGAGCTCCGGGGGTTTGGGTGGATGTATTTGGGACAGGGTTATGTGGCTTTTGAGCTTCATGTGGTTCCCTGGTCTGGAAATTGGGGTGAGGATCAGACCGTGCCTGAATGCTGCTTCTGCCTAGGCCAGGGCTAGAAACAATGTGTGTGTGTGTGTGAAGGCCAATTGGGCAACCTGCAGCATCTGCCATCCTGCTCTTGCCATGGACTGGGTGCTGCCATGGGCCCCAAAAGGGCCTGTTCATCCTCTGCTACTCTACCAACTTAGTTCAGAGAAAGCAGAACTGTTAAATGTTGACTTTTTTGAGATAAAACCAGATTCAGTTCATAACAGATTATGATGAACTTGCTGCTTACTGCAACTGAAGAAGATTTGATTAGATATTAGGATGAAATTTTTCACTCTGAGGGTGGTAAGGCTCTGGAACAGGTTGCCCAGAGAAGTTGTGGAAGCTCTATCCCTGGAGGTGTTTCAGGCCAGGCTGGATGGGGCTTTGAGCAACCTGGTCTAGTGGGAGGTGTCCCTGCCTATGGCAGGGGGGTTGGAACTCAACAATCTTCAAGGTCTCTTCCAACCTAAACCATTCTATGATTCTAAGATGCTGACCCCCCTGCCCCGACCTGCTGAAGGTAGAAGTTTTATGAGGGCAGTTACGTACAATGTTGAGTCAAGAATTTCAGCAAGGCTGAGGTCTTCTGTTAGTGGTGGTTGACACCATGCAAATTTTGGGGACAGTGAGGATTGCAATGCTTGCCTTATACACTAGGTGACTGGAGCATGTCAACCTCTTGACAATTGAACTTGGTTGAAGAGACACTGAATGGCTGAGTCTTGTCTTGCCAATGGACAAGGTGTAACTTGCTGCAATCAACAGGTAGTCATAGAAAATGGGCCATAAGGACCTAATTTGTTGTTGCTCAAAACATCAGAAAGATAATAGTAGCAATGATTTAGGAGTTATGCTTGACTTAAATAGGAATGATATTAGCAGAACCTGAAGTGGGTAAAAAGTTTTCTGGTCCACTTCAGCATTGCTATAAGTGGGCAAGCATTAGAAGGCGGTTGTTTCGGGAGGTGTCTCAGACTCAGCCCTAAGCTGTGCTCGTTAATATTTTTAGTAATGTGAAAGACAACAAAGCTGTTGGTGGAGGTCTGCAGCTGATGGAGTAGCCATATGTAATGAAGAGGACAGGAGAGCAAAATGTTGACGAGTGCTTGGTAACCTGCACCCCTTTCTGTGCCGTACTTGGGGTGGGGAAGCAGTGGCCTGGAGAGGAGTAGCGGCTGCTTTGTAAAATCCACCGAGCCCTGGCCGAAACCCACCTGGGTCAGCCCTGGGGTTGGGGAGGAGCAGCCAGCGGGTGTTGAGGGACTTCGTTACTGCTTTTATTTATTCTCGTGGAATAACACGCCCCGTTCTGGTCTGCAATCAGGGGCATGCTGAGAAGTTAGCTTGGAGCAAATTCAAAAGCATGATTAAAGGTTTGTCGGGAAAAGCGCCACACAGCCAGGGACCTGGTGTATTTGGACTGCCATGGGGAGGTGACTTGATCTCTGGCTCAAATGGTTGTAGCAACTTTAGGGCGAGGACTTGCCCATCCTGCCCAAGCCTGAGGAGGATGGTGTGCTTTTTGGAGGAGATGGAATGATGTGATCCAGATGATGCTCAGTGCTGTAGGGCTGCCCACCCAGGGACTCTAGCCCTGTTGTGCCTCTCTCCAAACCCTCCTGATCAGCTGCAGCTTTCAGATACAGAGCAGGGGTGGATCTGGGGAGGTACCTCAGCTGGGGCATTGCTGTAGGCACGAGCTGCGGGAGCAGGCGAGGAGATAACTGGGCAGCACAGCAGGAGCATCCTTGGTCTGGTCCAGCAATGACACGCCAGAGCACTTGTGTTTGGCTGGCTTTCCCCTATGTGTGGACACCAAAGAGCTTTGCAAACACAGGCTATTGCAAGGAGCTAATTGACTTTCCATCATATCCTCGGGTCTTTTTGCGAGTGAAATGACTAAAACGCAGCCGCAGGCTTCCCAGTAAACAATGAGCAGTTGGTTTCACATGGCTCCCTGTCAAAAATCCCAAACTGGAAAGGCAGGAAAACAAACAATCAGATCAGAAAGAAATGGGTTTTTGGCACCGGTTCCCTCCGTGTTGACTGGGCTGTGAGACAGACCCTGAGAAATGGCTCAGGTTTTAGTCAAACAGCTCAGACACGAGTAAAGGGGGGGGGCGGGGAACGGATAAAAATGTTTGTGTGGTTAAATCCAGGCGCCTGCAGTCGGAGAGGAGCAGGGGCAAGGGTATGGGTCTCTGCGTGCTTTCCAGATGGCAGATACATTTTAAACACAAGAGGCGTAGTTATACCCTGGGTACTGAAGCAGAACAAGTGCCAGGAAAAGATATGCTTCAGTTAAAAGATGGGAGTTTGGAAATTGAGAGCAGCACTTGTTTTGTAACCAGGATATAAACTATGGGTCTGAGGTGGAGCAGCAGGCAGGGCAAAGGCATCGCCTCTGCAGGTTCAGCTTTCCCGGTGACAGGTTGGGTCTGCTGCCTCTCTGATCATTAACCTAATTGACAAAAATTGGCTAGAGCAGCCTGGGGGGAATTTGTTCATATATTTTTTTTTTTCTTGCAGTCTGCAATAGCTGATGGGTGAATGATATTATTTTTAACAGGAGACAAATTTAATGTTTCTTGGTCATCCCGTTCAGACTGCAGCTTCCTTGCGATTCAGCTGGCCAGAAGCATGGTCCCAAAAGGGGAGAATGGTTTTGTCTGCCTCCCACCGCACTGTGTTGTTTTTCTTTCGCAGCACAGCCTCAGAAATTTCTGTTACTGAAAAGTTGGATTTCTTTTTTTTTTTTTCTAGTGAGGATTGTCAGTTTTGGAAAAATTCCTACTTTGGGAAAGTTTAGTCTCACTTTACACAAACACCCTAAGATTTAGGCCAATTTTTCCCTTTCAGTCCTTGTTACAGTGTTCATATTAGTGTGAGAGAGTAAATATCTTTAAAGATGTTTCAAATTTCATGGGCTTTCCTGTTGTTAAACAGAAGTGTGTATTTTGGCATATGCAGGCCCTGGGGAACAAATTTTAATGGAGACATTTTTTCACCCTGAGGCAGTTTCACAGGTTTGAGTTTACCAGACATGAAGTCATGTAGCAGCCCTTACCCAATTTCTCTTCCTTATAGCAATTGTAACTTCCTCTCTCCTGAAGAGCAGCGTTTGCTCACCATGGAGGTCTGTGGCTTTCTGATGGGTCTCTCCAGCTCTCGCCACTCAAAGGGACCAGCAGGCAACTTGGCAGCTCGCGCTTCCAGCAGCTGTCCTCTGCTGGGTTGGAGGGTTTGCTAGATATACGTGGCTCCTTTGTTTTTAAAGATGTTTTTAAAGATGCTTTCAGCTGGCCTGTGCTAGCAATGTGCCCTTGTGGCCAAGAAGGCCAATGGCATCCT
>RSEF01000008.1:6151706-6212672 GCA_003993805.1 Himantopus leucocephalus
TTTTTTTTTTTTTTTTTTCCCCCTTGGTACTGAATGAGACAAAGGGCCCCCTTGGTGTGGGCTGGGCTGCCAGCTGCGTCGCTGCTTCCCAGCATATTCCCCAGCGCATCGCACCATCTGGGTTTAATTGGCTGCAGTGATGGAGGGGGCAGGAGCACGCATGGGGCGGCATTGCCGCTTGCTCCTCGGCGCTGGCGAGGCTGCCTGGGAAATGCCCCTGGGCTGGGGCTGCTTTGGCAGCAGCGTGGCCCTGGCTGGACCAGCACCCATCACCCTGGCCCTCGTTGGATCTGCAGGGAAGGGACAAGCCCCAGGGTGGCTCTGAGTTGCCATCACTGATGTCGGTAGCTCTGCGGCACGGTTTTGCGAGAAGTGTTGGATGTGTAGTGGGTGTCGCTGCTGTGCTGTAAGCAGCAGCTCCTGCCCACCTGAGTGGGCTCCGTGGGGAGCTGCTCCGTGCTGCCCTGCCATGGTGAGGGGCTGGAGGAGGGCACTGGCTCTTGGCTGCAGCATGGACGTTGGGAGGGACCTGCGAAACAGCAGCCTTGCTCCCCTGTAGGTGCTGCTGGGGAAGAGAGAAGATGCCCTGGCATCCCCTCTGGGTCTTGGCTCTGGCACCAGTGCCTGTCACCCCTCCTCATGCCTCCCTCCTTGACCCTGCCCTGGGATGTAAATGACTTTCCTCCTCCAGCACCTCTGTAGTGTCAGTTGCTGTCAGAGGCAGCTTAGCCATGTCCTTCTCCACTGCGGGCTCCTGTTCGGGTGTCTGCTGCTGTGTGCCGGGGAGCCGGGCAGGAAGGTCGGGGCAGCGTAGGCAGCTGGCAGGAGCTGTGGGAGCTCTGCGGCCGAAAGCCCTGAGATGTTGGTGACAGGCAAAGTCAGGCTCCTGTACCTTGGAGCATCCTTCATGGAGTTACTTGCATGTCTCCTATGCAAGTTCTCTGCAACCCAGGGCAAAGCAATTAACCTCTCCGAGAGCCTAACAAGCATCTTGGTCAAGATGACTCTCCCTGCTTCTGTTTTGCCCTGCAAGAGGTGGTGGAAATGGCCGTAGATGCACTAAACCTGTGGGTGATGAAATATGGCTGTTATTATGGTAACTTGGCCTTAAGCAGCAGAGGAGCATCTCTCCCAGAAGTATCCACCCTGAACCTCCTTGTGCTCTCTTTCCTCTCCTTTAGTGCAGACCGAGGTTTTGATGCGCGGGGAGGAGATTTTCTGACTTGGGATGAAGTCGAGTGCTGCTGAATGTCCTAGCAACAGCATGGAAATAGCAGCATCTTTCCCTGAACTGCCTCAAAGTCTGGGTTTCTGGCACACCCTGGAGGAAGAATAATTCCCTTTCTGAGTTAATTTAGGTGACTTTGCAAAGGGCTGCTGGGAAGGTGGGCAGTTAAGGTCGGTTCCAGCCTTCCTGCATGGCTGAGGCCACTCTTCCAGGGAGCTGGGCTTGTTAGGATCTGGTTGCCGAACATGGAGAACGGGGTGGCTCCTGGTGGATGCCTCTGCTCAGGAGCTGCTGCCTTGCGTTTTGTCACCGCATCCTGGCACGTCTCATTCCTGCTTCCCTTGCTGGAGTCTCAGCTGCAGCCATGGGTGTCAAAAGCTTCGTTAGCACATCTTGGGACTGTGTTGAAGCCATGCACTGTGCTGGGGCTGGTTGTGCTTCCCAGGAACCAGCCTTTGGAGAGAGCTTCCCCCTTGGTCTGGGGCTGGCCAGGGCTCAGAAGCAAGGAATTGCTGGGAGGTGATGGGGTGGGAAGGGACCTCTGGAGGTCACCTGGTCCATTGCCCTGTTCAAGCAGGGTCACCTAGGGCAGGCTGCCCAGGACTGTATCCAGGCAGGTTTTCAGTATCTCTGAGGATGGAAACTCCACAACCTCTCTGGGGAACCTGTCCCAAATACTCGGTCCTTCTCACAGTCAAAAAGCTTATTCCTGTGTATAAATGGAGTTTCTTTTATTGCAGTTTGTACCCATTTGCATCTTGTCCTGTCTGTGAGTGCCACGGAGAAGAGCCTGGCTCTGCCTTTACTCCCCATCGTCAGGTATTCATATGCATTGATGGGACTTCTCCTCACCCTCTTCCAGCCAGGCTGAGCAGCCCCAGGTCTCCCAGCCTCGCTTTGTAGGGCAGATGCTCCACTCCTTTAGTCACCTTTGCTGGAGTTACTCCAGTAAGTCCTTGTCTCTCCCATCCTGGGGAGCCCAGCACTGGGCACAGCGCTCTGGAGGTGTCTCACCAGGGCTCAGCAGAGGGGAAGGGTCATCTGCTCGACCTGCTGGTAATGCTTTGCCTAATGGAGCCCAGGAGGCTGTTGGCTGCCTTTGCTGCAAGAGCACACTGCCGGCTCATGGTCAGCTTGGTGTCCACCAGGTCCCTCAGGGCTTTCTGTGCCAAGCTGTTTCCCAGCCAGCACACACCGGGTTGTTCCTCCCCAAGTGCAGGACTTGGCATTTCCCTCGGCTGAACTTCATGCTGTTCCTTTGCCTGTTTCTCCAGGCTGTCGAAGTCCCTCTGGATGGCAGCACAACCCTCTGCTTGATCAGTCCTGGTTTTATATCATCTCCCTCTACTGAGCTCTGCGAGCGTGATTCAGTGCACCACACATGCAATGAAACTTTTGGTATTCGGTACCCTTGTTCTCTCCCTCCCCTGGAATAATCCAACCTCTTCCCCTCTCCCAGGCAGCCCCCACCTGTCCCTATGTGATTCTGATGGGGGGCTGTCTGCTGGCCGGGAGATGTTTGTGGGAGAGGTGCTTTCCAGCCTCTCAAGTGTGTACGGAATCACATTATTTTCTAATCACAGTTTCTAAGATGTAGTACATCCTCATCTACCCATGTATATTTAGAGATGACAGGGTAATAAGGTAATTTAGGGTGGAAGGAACCTCAGGAGGTATCTAGTCCTGTCAGACTATAACTTACTTCTAATTTAACTGTATGGTTTACATTTTAAAACATGTCTTGAACGTGTTTTATGCTTTAAAACATAGATGACTTCTTGATGCGCAGTCCCAAAATGACATTTTCTTCATTTCAAACCACATCGTTTTCAAACTTGGGAAAGGTTTTGGAAGTTTAGTGAAAACCCAGCTGTGAGGATTACTGCACAACCTGTCCCCAGAGACTTATTGCAGACTTATCTGTACCGTGGAAATGGCGCTTCCACCTAACAGTGCATGAACGAATGCCTTTGATAGTGAAGTTTCTAGTCTGTCTGTGTGTGGGACACGATCTCAGTTCAGCTGCCTCTGAAGGGTTACAGCCTTTTCTTCTGCACTTGCCAGTCGGTCCTCTCGAGTTCAAGAGGTGTTCGCTGCCTTTGCGCGTGACAAACATCAGTCCCTGGCTTGGACAGCTTGCGCTACATGAGAGCTGAAAAAATCAATGTGAAAAGTTAGGAAGGTCCCTGAAGTTGTACTAAAGCAGCTTTCAAATGTGGCTTTTGATTTCCCAAGGTGGCCATCAAGAGACCTTTCTTAGAAAAGCAGAGAGGAGAGATGTGTTTCTTGTCTCCGCTTACCTTTTGCGTGCTCGATGGGAAAGTCCACTGTGATCCTTCAGCGCAGGGTTACAGGTGCGTGGGTGACCCAGAACACGCTAATGTTTCTGTTGCTTGGCTGGTTTTGGGCTGGTGCTATGCACACCGGCAAGGCTCTCACTCTAACGGTGAGAAACGTGCTGGCGCTTGTCTCCAGCCATGGGGGACCATGGTGCCAAAGGAGATCAGCGTGGCACCGTCCTTCCCAAAACACACCCAAAAGAGCCGTTGTTGTGGATCATCTGTCACGGGTGATGCTAACCAGCTGCATGCGGGTGGCTTGATGCGAAGCAGCTTTCCTGCGAGCTTGGAGCACACCACCGTGGTGGACGACGCTGTAATGAAACACACGTTGTCTTTGTGAGCTCTGATACAAACCCTGAGTCCTTTTTTTGTCATCAGAGGAGCTTCACAGGGCTGACTCCTTTTTTTTTTTTTTTTTTTTTTNATGGTAAAACAGTAGCTAACGTGCTGTAGCTGTCCTCTCCGTGTATTTACTTGAGTGGAAATAAGCCTAAAAATTCTTCAATGAACTTTTTCCCATTGAGGAATCGCGCTCAGCCGTGCTTTCCTGGGAATGGGCGAGGGTGTTTGCCTTCGCAGAGGCTGTCGAGCTGATGACTGCCTGTCGCAGCGGCAAGGGGGACGTTTTTTTTTCGCACCTCCCAGCACTGAGTAGCTTTCGGAGAGAGGTTTTGCTCTTTGGCCTTTTCTCTTTCACAGGTTTGGAAGATGGAAGCAGCATCTCCTTCCTGGCTGCGCGCCAGGGATGGGGCTTCTCTGGCTGTCTTGAGCATCAGCTGCTCAGCGTAAGTTCAGACTTGCTGGAATAATTTTTCAACAGCTCCATCTTCTCCTGGCTCTTGTCCTGACAATATAATTTTATTGAAGGCACCCTGTTTGCTAGCAGGTTGCTTCCGAGAATGCTGAGCCTGTGAGTTTGGCTTCACGAGACTGGGGAATGGAGGTGGTGGGTTTCTGGTCTAGCTTTCTTTTGATTGCCGGGGATATTTGCAGCCCAAAGGCAGGAGGCTCCTCCGTCATCCTGCTTGCTGGTACCATGGTTGCTGTGTTTGTCTGACTTGAGCCTTGCAGGGCAGGCAGAGGATCAGAGAAAGCGCAGGATGGTCCTCAGGCATGGCCCAGCCTTTTGTGGGGGCGAAGATGAGATCTAAGGAGGAGAAAAATCTCCTGCTGGCTTTGGCAGGAGCTAACGCTGCTGCGCCAGAGGGGTCACGAGGATGCTGATGGAGAAAGCGAGAGATTTCTTGTGCTTCAGGTAGCGCAGAGGTTGAAAAAATGCTTTTAAAAAATCCCTCTCCGACCCTTTGGCAGTCTAGAAACGAGCTTTCTCCTATTGACTGTCTACGGTTGGCCCCAGGGATGTCTTTCCTGAGATCAGCCTCCTTGTTCCTACACGTGTGTAAAGCTTGGCAGCTCGGTGTTTGGCTGTGGCAGGATCTGCCCCCTCGAGCCCCGCGCTTGCAGGGCTTTGGTGGCAAGAAGGGCAATATCGCCCCAGTCTGTGCCCCTTCCCTCCCTCCTGTCCTCGATCTCCTCTTATCCATGCTGCCCAGCCCTGATCCTTTCAGCTTGGTCACTCTGAAATATCCAGTCTCCCTATTTTTATTTTTTTTTCTCCCCCTGTTGGATCCTCTCAGGTCAGCCTCTTGGGAAGTGCAGTCCCCAAAACTGGACCCGTCTGAGATGGAGGGGTTATATCGCATCTGCTGCCAGCTTGGGTAGTGCAGGGCTGGGATGCTCCGCAGCTCGTCCGAGGAGAGGGGTTGTGCAGAGGGATTTGGGGGTTGGAAGGTGGGGATGGAAATTCACTTTAATCTGATGGAAAAGCAGGGGCAGGCGGATAGCTGTTCTCCAGGAGGTGGGATTGCTGCGTGCCTGCCCGGAGCAGCCGGGATGCGGCTGCAAATGCTAATTAGAGCCCAACTCGCAAGGCTAAATAAAGCAGCAGGGCACTCCAGGCAATTTATTAATGGGTGATTATTTCAGGCCTCTTCAGCTGAGGCGCGAAGCCTCCCAGCCTAAGGCGGTTAGCCCAAGGATCACCGCGGTTGCCGGAAACACTCAGCAATGGGGTATTTTGGTAGGAAATAGGAGAATGGGCAGCGGTAGTCCAGGGGATGCTTCCCTTNCGGGCAGTGGTAGTCCAGGGGATGCTTCCCTCCTGCATGGCATTGCTGTGGCCAGCACTGAGGCAAAGTGATGGCTGTCCCTTGGCTGCAATGGTTTGGGGGTGGGGGGAGTGATGGGGTCTCACCTGCCTCTGCCTGAGCTGCCAGCAATCCCCTTGTGCTTGTTCGGTGGTATATGCAGCTGCAAAGGTGGCTGTTGGTTTTGGTTTGGGCTTTTTGGAGAGTTACAAAGATCTGAGCAGCCCGTGGGGAGGTGGGTAAGTGCAGGCACCGAGCTTCATGGTGGCAGAGTGAGACCAGGCACCAAAACCAACCCCCATGGGTTTTACAGGGCTGGATGCGCAGCCCTGCTGCACCCCCATAAATGCACAGGACTGGAGGTTTCTTGGCTGTCCTTCAAACCTCTCCCAGCTCTTTCAGCCTGCAATCATTTGGGTGCTGAATCCCCCTTTGATTCAAGACGCAGCATCCTTCTGTTTTATTGGTAGCTCTGATGTATGAACCGCTCCAATCCCACAGTGACGCAGTGTGGGGAAACATCCAGCTTCAAGGCTCCGTGCTGCATTTGGGCACTTTTGGTGGTTTCAAGACGTCTGCGAGGAGTTTAGCTTGGGATGCTTGTGATCCCAGGGCACTGTGGGCAGTGGTGAGCCCTGGGGCTCGGGCCACCTGAGCAGGACCTGGTGCGGGGCTGTGGCACCTGTATCTTGACATGCTTAGCCTGTGCTGAAGAGCACTTGAGAAGAGTACAAGAAACAGATTATACACAACACCTGATCCCTGTTCTGACAATCCCGCCTGACTTGTGGAGATACCTTTAGCTTGTCTCTCTTTTGCTCGCACAGATGGATGTCACAACAGATCAGCCACTGGGGAGCATCTGCACTTGCGCAGAAAGGGGAGGAGGAAAAGGGATGGAGCAGGCTCATGGGTTTTCCTCCAGGCTCTGCCCAGAGCTCCCTGAAAAAATGTGTCTAATGCATGTAATCTGCTGTGGCATCTCACCCCTGGAGAAGCTGGGGGCTGGTGGGCCCTGCTGGCGTGTGGTGGGACATTGTGGGTTTGGTAATTTTGAGTAGGACCTGCCAGGAACTACGCTCGTGTTTGTCTGGCATTTTGCTTGGCAGCTGAGAACTGGCAGGCATTTTAAAAAAAAATGGGGCCAAAGATGCTCTGGGCTGGATTCTTAGGCAAACACTTGCAGAGAGGTTAGGAAAAGGGAACTCTGGGTGGAAACGCAAGGTGTGTCTTGTGTCTTTTTGTGTCTTGGGAAGGGGCTGCAGGGGCAAAGGCTGGCTGAGAGCTTGTTGAGGGAGAGTTATAGAGACCAAAATCCCCTGGATGCTGGACACGTGGGTCTTGGTAATTAAAACCAGCAGTGTTTGTGAATACGGGTGTGTTTTAGGGCAGTGTGCAGCAAATTACGCTTTCAGATTAAAGCAGTTAAAGTTTTTTCTGCCACCGCTGCTCTACGACACCAGGTGTGGCTGCTTCAGCTGAATGACCAGGAGGAGATTGGTGTATTAATGGCAGTTGCTTAAATCTGGATGCATAGTTTATAGCTTGGTGTGAAATTTGCTGGCTTTTGCTAGTCTTCCAGCTGTTTAATTTCTCCATGAATAAATTATGGTGCTGACTCTGAGAAGTCAGCCCTTCAGGTCTGTGTTGGGGATGTGACCAGGCAGTCTTGCAAGAAGATGAGATCATAGAATTATTTAGGTTGGAAGGGCCCTTGAAGACCATCCAGCTCCAACCCCCCTGCCATGGGCAGGGACACCTCCCACTAGACCAGGTTGCTCAAAGCCCCATCCAGCCTGGCCTTGAACACCGCCAGGGATGGAGCTTCCACAACTTCTCTGGGCAACCTGTTCCAGTGCCAGATGATGCTCTTCTCTGGTTTTATTGCTGAGAAAGGCATGTCCTGGTGAGGCAGGTAGCTTGGGGCAAGCAGGGGTGGGGAGTACTAAGTTGGGCAATGCTGCTACCAAAAAAAGTGAGCAGATGGCAGAGAGGAAGCACTTGCCCTGGCTTGGGTGAGAGTTTCCTTGCTGCAAGACAGTGCAGAGTCTTTGCAGTGTAGCTGAGGTTGTTGGGACTGGTCTGGGGCTTTGTTGGCAGGAGAGATGCCAACAGGGCTCTCATGCACCATACCACGCCGCTAACATCTGCGCAGATGAACATCAGGCAGAAAATGGTGTGGTACCCTCCTCTGGAGATGCCATCCTGGAGCTGTGTGGACCTTCTCCACCCGCATCCTGGGTGTCCATGGGTGAGCTGCACCAGCCTGGGGACTCTGCCTCCCTGCTGCAGAGGTGCTTGGCTTGGCAGGGCTTCCCCTCTGCAAATGGGGAAAACATCTCTTCCTGATCCAGCAGGTAATGAATTTTTTCCTGGAAAAAAACCTTCCATTCCTGCATGGTTATAAACATGCTTGAGTCACAGCTACCCAGTCCCAATTTGAAATTTGGCCAGAGCACCGTAGATGATTCTCATTTGATCCTTTTTTTTTTTTTTTAAACTCTCGGCGTAACTAAAGCCTTATTTAAAAAGTAAAATCAAATCAGGATGCCAAAAGCCACTTTCTAAGATGAGTGCAGCCCATCAGAGCTCCTGGGAACATCAGTCACCAAAGCAGAGCCTGTTTCCCCCTCTCCAGACCCTCCCTTGGCTGTGTTAGGGCTCTGTCTCGCCCCTGCGTGATGCTGTCCCCGAGATGAGGACAGCAGATGATGGCCTTCGGCTTCCTGAGCAACCCGGGGGCTCGGCAGAGGATGCTTTTAACAATATTGCCCGTATCCAGCGATGCATCATAGGTGGGAGATTTTGGGTTGCCTGGGGTGAGGCTGCTGAGCCATGCGAAGGGATGCGATAGCTGCGCGGGGGGAGCGGTGCATCTCCTCCAAAGCACCCCGCGGGAAGGGGAGGCAAAAGGGGGGGCTCGGTTCGGCTCCCCCCCGGCTGCCGGAGACTGGGATGAGGGGCTGGAGGGGGGGGGGGTAAGCTGCAGGGAGGGGGCAGCGGCCGCTAGATGGCAATGCCGGAGCGGCGGCAGCCCGGGCGCACCGGCCCCGGCCGCGTCCCTGCGGTGGAGGTGATGGGGAGGGCTTGGTCCTCCCCTGGGAAGGGGTAGCCCGGTGTCTCCGGTGATGTGCCACCGTGCAGGGATAGTGGCACTGCTGCGGGAGGGGAAGGGGGGAAAGCAAGGAGGAGGTTTGGATGGCAGTATCAGTGTGAGGAGGGGAGTTAGCCTGTCTCTGTAAAACCCAGCGCATCCCAAGCGCCTTCCTGTCCCCGTACCTGTTGTTGCCCTGTCGTCTTGGATTTCCTTCATTCACAAAAAAAAACCCCAAAAAACAAAACCCAACCCCATATAGCTGGCTCTAAATCTCTGTGCCGTGTTGAATCATGCGGGCATCAGCCACGCTTCTCCCTGACTCACCAATCCCAGCGTGCTGGGGTGAGGGTCAAGACGAGAACGGCAATAAACATCCTGGGAAACCGAGCCTGCATCTCTTGGCATAGCCAGGGACATTTTTTTTTTTGTGCTTTCAATCTTCTCTTAAGGAGCTGCTTTCTCATAAATATCCCATTCTTTAGCACCGTCTGAGCAGGAGAGAGGCTCCCAGCGGGGTCATCCTGCGCTCTGCTCTGCAGCAGCAAATCTAGAGTAGAGCTGAGAGCAAACCCTTGGGTGCAGGGGATAGCCCGCTGCCCCAGCAGAGGTGTCCAGGTAAGGCTTGCATCCCTGCTTCAAGGGGGCAGGAGGAACGCTGCCTTCCTCCTCCTCAGCCCCTTGCACCGAGCAGTGAGGCAGGCGTGGTGTCTCTGAGCCGGGCAGGAGATGCAGGGGGAGGGAGCACTGGGTCCAGCCTTCCCCATCCTCCTCGGCCTCTGGGTACCAGCCAGAGCCTAATCGTTCAGGCTGGGTGGAGGCTTGCCTGCAGGCTCAGGGGGATGGGAGAGGGCTGGGGGGCCAGGGGGGAGCCGAGGCAGGAGCTCTGCAGGGCTGAGGATCTGCTCTGGGCAATTGTCCCAGCCTTGGGCTTAATTAACAGTGGTTTAAAAGGTTGAAAGGTGGGAAGAGTGGCATAGCTTTTGATGCTGCACTGGTGGTGGGAAGAGAAAGCAAAGGGAATGAGCCACAAATCATAATTGATTCGTTTAGGGCAGTGTCTTGCCTGGAATGAATCGAAGGGACTGTAATTAGTCCGTGGCTGGCATGGCCTCCTCGCTGCCTGTCGTTAGGGGAATGAAGGCCCAGGGTCACTCTGGCTTGTGCTGGAGCTGGATGGTGGCCTGGGAAGCATCTTGAGAGGGAACTGCCCATCCCTGCTCTATTCTGTGCTGCAGTGTGGTTGTGGCAGAGCTGGGGGGCTCGCTGAAACCCCCCAATTACACCCACCTCTGTTTAAAGGCTAACTGGAGGAGGGAAGTCAAGTAGGGATGCAGCAGATGGGCATCGTGGTGAGCTGGTGGGCTCTTGGTGTCTGGCTGAGGTTGGGGGAATGATCCCACAGCCTTTTTTGCAGACACTCCTCTGTTATCTTGCTGAGGAAGGCCTGATCCTTCCTCTTCCTCACCCAGCCATGCCAAGGACTCCTGGCAATGCACCTAGGAGAGCCTGGGCCAAAAAAGCGAGCTCCATGGTCGTTGGGTCACAGTAGTGCCTGCAGGGTGGGAAAGTCTGTGGTGAGCTGCTGCCAGGCTGCGCTGAGGGAACAGCCCTTGCCTAAATGAGTTAATGATTTATGTGATTAAGGGCTTGATTATTATTATTTATTTTTTTTTAGCTGCCCCAAGTGTTCCTGGGTGCTACACAGTAAATGTGGGGGACGGTGCAGCAGCCGCTGTTTACAGAGCAGGTTGCTGGTGGTGGGGTGGATGGGGGAAGAACATCATGGGGACGCAGGGTGTCTTGTGACACCAGCTGGAGCTGCGGGTGCCCTTCCTGCAGGAAGGGCAGGTAGCAAACGCTGAAGGCCCTAGGGAGCCCTTTGGGCATGGGGTCGAAAGGGGAGGGTGGGGAGGATCTACGTGTGAACAGCTTGCAGGGTGCGCGGGTGTGGTGAGGCTGGTGCCCTGCCTGTTGGATAGGGAGGACGCTGGGGATGCCCCTGGGGAGCTGCATGTCCCCTGTGTGTGCAAGAGGGCAGGGTGGGTTCCCCCCAAAGGTGGGTGGGCAGGCAGCACCCACACCAGAGCCCAAGGGACCCTGAGCATCCCTGGGCGACCTTGGCACCCGTGTAGCTGGTGCTGTGCCCTCGCCTTCACAGCCAAGTCCCCGTTTCTCTGCCTGTGGGATGGCTGGAGGGAGTGGGGTCAATGCCAGACTGGCCCTGGGGCCAGCCCCCCCACCCCCCGGTAGCCGCTGCAGGGGACACATCCAGACCGGGTTGTTTACACCTCTCCGATGAGCTGCTGCTGCTTCTGGCCAACATCAAGCATCAAAAGGAAAATACGGAGGCGGGGGGTGCTAAGGAGGCTGATCTGTATGCGAGTGAGCAGGAGGGCTCTCCCCGGGCGGCCGCTGGCATCGGGGCGGCTCCGGCGGGGAACCGGGAGCCCCGAAGTTTCCCGGGGGGGGGAACGGCGGTGCATATGGCTGGAGAGATGCTCGATGCGGGCTGAGATGGGGTGAAACCTCTTGCCTCCCTTTGCAGGCAGGGGGGAGGCAGACCCCCCCTTCTCCCCTTTTGCCCTTTATTGCCCCCCAGTTTAGCCACTCACCTAGCAACACCCATGTGCTGGAAAGCCCTCTGCAGCCGGGGCAGGGAGGGAGGACGACACACGGGACCCTCTTGCAGGGTGGGGGGGACCTTCCCCCCATTGCCTTTGTTCCCTTCAGACCCTCCCCTCGCCTCTGACTTTCCTTTGCGGCAGCTCCCGTGCTTGCCAAAAGAATGCACTGGATGGAGCGAGGGAGCGAGCCGGGCGGGCGTGTGTGTGTGTGCGTGTGTGTGCGCGCTTCTGCGCGCCTGTGTTGCCACTGACTTCATTAAAGCGAGCTGTCCCCGAGCTGCAGAGGCGCGGCAGCCTTTAATTCCGTGGCCCGGCTCCTGCGGGAAGCCGCCGTCGCCTTTGCGCGCTTCCTGCCCTGGCAGCGAAGGGGCTGAGCATCCCTGCCACCGCCGCCGCCGCAGGTGCCTCTGCCCGGGGGCTCTGCCCGCCATCCCCGCCCGCTGCCCCGGGGAGCCAGCGGATGGGCGGCCGGGCTCCTGCAGGCTGCTGAAGATGGAGCCGGGAGGAGGGAGTTGGACACTTGGCTCCAACTAGGCTGGACCGCGCTGCAACCTGTTCCCCCGGCCTCCCCTCCGCTGCGCTGGGTGCTGTACCAAATTGCATCTTCCTTTGCGACGGGGCGGATGGAAGGACTTGGATCCCAGCCCTATCCCTGCCTGATCTCTGCCGGCAGGCAGTCCCCGGGCTCGCCTTGCTTTGAGGGATGGGGGGGTTAAAAGGGGCTGGTTTGGGCTTGCAGGCAGAGCGGTGGGAAGGATGTGGCTGGGTTTAACCCCTTGCTCGGTGGCAGAAGGTGCTTAGGGACCGAGCCGCTGCGGCCTCTGCCGAGCATGCAGGACGGCTCCCTGCCCTCCCCGCTGCCCCTGTGGCTGTCGTAGGGGGTCTCCGGAGGCAGCTGGCTGCCCACCATGCCGTGCCGCTGAGCCGGTGCCGCGCATTGCTGCCTTCTCCTTCTCCACGCGGGTCCCTGCTCCCCCGGAGGGATGGAGGAGAGACAGAGCTGAGCATCACCCGGAGAGGAGGAGGGGGCTGTGGTTGGGACTGCGCCCCACAACCCCCCTCCCTCTTCTCCCNTCACCTGTGTGTTTTCTTCCAGGATGGCTCGCTTTGGGGAGGCGGTGGCCGGCAGGCTGGGCTCTGGAGATGGGGGCTCCGACCAGAACCGGAGCCGGCAAGGACCTCCTGCCCCTGCGGGAGGGACCCCGGGAGCCTTCAAGCAAACCAAAGCGCAGAGAGCCCGGACTATGGCTCTGTACAACCCTATCCCCGTCCGGCAGAACTGCTTCACCGTCAACAGATCACTCTTCCTCTTTGGGGAAGAGAACATAGTCAGGAAATACGCCAAGAAGCTCATCGACTGGCCATATCCTTTCTGCGCCCCCTGCGAGCCCCCCCCCCCCTTGCTCCATGGATTTGCCTCCGTGGCCGCCTAGGACACGTGCATGTGGCACTAGCTGGCAGGTAAGCGCCTGCCTTCTGCTCTTCTGTGTGTGGAGAGGGGTGCCCCGTCCCCCAAGGATGCTCTCCTCGCCCTGTTGCTGCTTCCCCTCTTGTGCTTTGCTGGGTGCCTGGCGGGAAGCTGAGCTGCTTCTCTTCCCTGGGATCCCCCTGGACCCTCCTCAGGCTTGGATTTGGAAGCCCCTTATGCTGGCCAAGAGGGAGGCTCTGATCCCGGTTTAACGCTGTGTGCTTTAGGGTTTTCTCTGTGTGTGTGGCTGGGGGGGGGTCGCGGCCTTTCCTCTATGTCTCAATGTCGTGCTGGAGTTTTGCTACCCCACCCCACCTAGAGCTACCCATCCTGTTGGGGACAGACCTCCGGGAGCCCGCAAACCTCCAGTCCCTACTGGATGGCGGCTTTGTCCCCTCCTGCACCTGCCTGCATGTGCTCCCTTTGCTGCTGATCGCATCTGGTAGGGGCACAGCCGTCCTTGCCCTGCAGCCCCCACCCCCTCATGGTGGCTCTGGGAACTGGCTGCCCCCTCCCCGCGACAGAGGAGAAATACTGAAAACCTCTGGCTGTGCCCCGCAGCCCCTTGGGGGGCTGGTGCAGGGGACTGAGGTTTATCCTAGGGACCCTACTCCTAGGGCTGGGTGTGGGACGCAGATCTCCCCGCTCCTCCATCCTTTCATACACCCCCGTGCGCTTCTCTCCCCTCCCGCCCTTCTTGCGGGTGCCCCCGGGCGCCCTGGCCAGTGCCCAGCACCGCAGCACACAGCTCCCTATCAGCCTGGGTTTGGCACCCTGCTGCCCCCCGAGACCCCTCCTGGGCTTTGACCCCACTGAGGACCTGAGCCCGAAAACTTTGGCGTGGCTACGCTTTGGCTTTAGGATCCTCCCCGGGCTGTTTTCTGCAGTGGTGATTACATGCAGCTCTTGCCGCTGCTGCTTTCTCTCCCTGCAACTTGTTGGTTAACTTGCCGGCGCCTCCGGCGGGCGCAGGAGAGCTTGCCCAGGTGCCAAGCAGTGATGCCTTGGTCTGGTGCAACAGGTACCTCGGGGAAACCCTCCGGGGAGGGACAGGGGGTGCAGGACAGGTCACCCACCCTGCTGAGCATCATCGGGGAAATAGTCCCCTTGCAGCTCTGACACGTCAAATCAAATATCTGCTAGGCAGGACCTGGGGAGCCACAAAGCCCCTAGGGTTGGGGGGTGACCTGGGGGTGAAGGGACAGCTCGGAGAGGCTGTATTCCCCGTGGCATCCCTAAACCTGCCTCTGCTGGCAGCGCCTGCTTGGGTGGGTGGCTGCGGGAGCATCAGTGCGGTAGCGAGGATGGGAACGTGGCAGCTCAGCTGAGAGCCTTGCAGGGCAGCGGCCAGGCTGGTCTGCCTGCTTTTCCAGAATCCGCCAAATTATTCATGTGCTTTTTCAGTGTGGTGTGGGGAGGGCGCTCACCCCTCTGCCTTTCATTTAAAGCAAGAAGGAGCTGGGGTGCTGCTGTTGGCCTGGTGCTCCTGGCGTGGGCTGGGGTCCCGTGCCGGTGCGGCACGGCGTGATGTCTCATCTCCAGGCAGCCGCTGTCTCCTAGAGACTAGAGCTTCACCACTGCATGGTAAAAACTCCCCAGCGTTATTCTTTCCTGGAATTTGCAATGCATGAGGAAGATGGGCTTGTTTTATATCTTTTTCTAGAAGTAAGTGACGTATCCCCATGTGAGTACTGGGAATGGGTGTGCTCCAGGTGTGGGAGCTGAGCATCCCTGGCTATCCTCCACCTAGCTGCTGTCTCTTTCCAGGAAACTCATCCACCCCAGAGCTCCTCTGCTCTGCTTGAGCTCTCGAGGGCTTGGGGATGGACAAGGCTTTTTGGTGATGAGTTTGGTGACATTGGCCAGGCAAGTTGTTCCCATCCTTGTAGTTGTAGCCTGGCATGTGCAGCCGGTGCCTTTCGGTAGGGCCAGGGAAAACGTGTGAGCATCTCAGCTGCCTGGCCTGGAGCCCATGGCATCGCTCCTGGGCGAGGGTGGTTTGGGGAGGTGAGCGTTGGATTTTGGCCACAGTCAACGAGAGCTGCTGGCCTCGGGAGGCAGATGGGCTGATCCCGGCACTGCGGGTCGGAGCGGGCACAGCACTAAGGAAAGCCAAAGGGGCTGGGGTGGAGCGCGGGGAGGAGTGGAGGCTCTTCTTCATCCAGCTCCAGTTGACTAGGTAATAGGGCTAAAAATAACTGGTGATTCAGGCCTGTATATCTGCTGGGTAACTGTATAATTATAACCAGCAGCCTCTGCAGTTTGGCTTCCCGGTGTAAATAGGGATGATGCATGGAGGAGAAGGAGGAGAAATACGAGCAACTGGAATTGGGATGCAGCTCTGTGGGGAGACGAGTCTTTACTGAGTTTCTCGCTGGAAAGCCCAGTGCGTTACCTCCGTTGGAGCAGCTCTTTTTACTGGTCCTGCTCAAAACGTGAGGCAGCTGCTGTTTTGGCTGTAGGAACATCTACTCCTCTTCTCCTTTGGAAACAAAGCCTCGTCCTGCCTGCTCTCCTTCTGCTGATGGCCAGGCCTTTAGCCCTGATTTCATTTGTTTGGCTGCCTGGAAAGCTGCAATTCAGTTAGCACATGAGATGGGCTGCAACTCATCTATTTCTGCTCAGTTCTTCATCTGCTTAATCACATTTGACCTGGATAAGATCCCTCTCCCACCCCAGAAAGGCCAGATGACATTGTGTGGCTCTGGCTACGTCCCCAAGGACAGCCTCTGGCTGTAGGCACACGCTGGCCACTGTCCCCCTGGTTTGGCAGGGAAGAGGGGTGTCCATCAGCCCTCTGGGGACCTTGCTGTTCCCTGCAGTGAGGGCCTTCTCCTATCTCAGCCCTTTTGAGGAGCAGATCTGGTGTTGGGCTTGTCGAGAACAGCTGGGGTGTCTGCAAAGCCCCAGTGCACATCCCGGGTCCAACACACAGGGGAATTTTGCTCCGTGGGATGCCCACCCATGTGCGCCTGAACCATTTTGCTCATGATGACTCCCACTTTGCTCACCTAGCATCAGAGATGCCTGTGTTGCTGCCCCCCCCCAGGGACACTAGTAGTGTTATGCCACACCTGAGCAAACATCTTCTGCACCTTCGCTTTTGCCCAGCCAAGATTTCGGCAGGTCTTGTCTCCTCGCGGGAAGAGCTGCGCCATGTCATGCCGTCCTTGGGCAGCTCCCTCCTTGTGCTACCCAAGAACATCTCTTTTTTTTCTTTTCTTCCAAGGCTGTTTTCTGTGCCCTTCATTCATCAGATTTCTAAAATGTTTTTTTTGGGGAGGGGCGAGTAGGTGTAATGGCAGGTCCATCTTTTTGACAGCCGGAGAGAGCGAGGCTGCCTGTCAGATGGTGAATTTAAACAGAGGCAGCTGTTGTCATGGTGACACCAAGTTGCATCCTGTTGCTGTGGCAACCAAAGTTAAAAAACTGATGTTAAGGCAGGAAAATCACATGATGTGGTTCTTTTTTGTTTTTTTTAAAAAAAAAAAAAGGGAGGAGAGGAGAGAGATTTGATTTCCAGTTTTTAAGCGCGGGGTGAGGTTGGGGGAGGAGGAGATGCTTCTCCACGGAGCTGTTTGCACGTGGCAGGCGGGCGCCCCGCATCCCTACAGGAGTGGCAGCAGCGCGGGCAGCTCTGCCCTGACCGGCTCCTGGTTGACACTGCCTTTGGTTTAGCCCCTGATGGAGGCGTGACTGCCGCGTTTTGGAGTCATTAGCAGCAATATCTATGGCTGCAGGTATCAAGCAGAGTGTCCCCGGTCGAGGCATCTCCACGTAGTGAGATTTAGGCAGGCTGAGCACTTTGCCTGGGTGCTCCCTGCGAGCTGCGCAGAGATACGAGCGCAGCTCTGAGCCCACGCTCGCTCTCCTGAGCCTGTTTTGCTGTGCGTAACGGGCACGCAGGAGCTGGCTCGCATCCAAAGCATGGCATTTGGGGATCTGTCGGCACCTTGTCCCTCTGGACATCGTTTTCTGTCAACCCCAGCAAAGCGCGGATGGGCCGGGAGCGCTGGGTGGCAGGGCGCAGGGATGGGGACAGCTATGAGGGGCCGTGCCTCTACGGCTGTTTGATAGCCTTATGTGCTGCGGGAAGATCCCCCCCGTGTCCCTGGGGACAAGCCAGGGAGGTGCTGTAGGGCTGGGGAACCCCGGAGTTGAAGTAGGGCTGCTCGTGGTCTTTGCTCCATTTGGTATTTTGGGTTTCTCTTGGAAAACAGCCTTGGAGAGGAGGTGCTCACTTCCCTGCTGGGGTATGGAGCTGAGAGGAGGAGAGTTGGGACATCCCAGGGATGGGGATGTTGAAGAGGCGCATCTTTGTTCCTGTCGTGCCTTGGGTGGATAGGGTGTGGGAAGGTTTGTGTGGGGCCAGTTAGCAGTAGTGGTGTTGGGACCAGCAAGGTGAAGTCCACAGATGTAGGAGCCGAAGCTCCCTCTCACTGACACCTGGTGAGCAGGGAAAGCCCCTCAGTGCAGCAGGTCCTGGGGGAAGCCTGGAAAACAGTGGGAAATGGAAACTTAACTTTCTAGGAGATGTAGGGTCTGGGTTGGGTGATGCAGGCAGGGTGGGGGGGTTAAATCATCCCTGGTCATCTTGCTGGCTCTCTGAGGTAGGCTTCCCCTCTGAGGCAGGCTTCCTCAAGAGCCCTTTTGAAGATGCACACGTGGCTTCATTCCTCTGGCTTTTCTGCTCCTTCCCCACCTGCGCAGGGAGAAGGCACGGTCACCGAAGTGGAGAGATGGAGGGGGGCTCTCCACAGCTCCCGGCCCTCGCTTGCATCCAGGGAGGTATTTGTCTTGCACTCAGCCTCTCGTGGAGGTTGCATCAATGTGCCGTCAGCACCATAAATCCATCTTCAGGGCTTAGAGCTGGGCACACTCTCTGCATCAGCAATACAGATGTTCTGAGTGGGCTGGTTTTGGCTCCCAGCTGGGGAGGGAGCGAGGTGAAGAGGAGAGTCACAGCTGGAAGCAAGGATCTACTGGTGGCTGGACATCTCCCTGGTGCTCCCTGCCAGCTTCTGCCAGACCCGCCAAGTAGCTCCAGCTCCAGGCACGGGGTTAACCTGCAGTGCCTGCTCTAGGTGGGCTGGGGTGTGGGTCTTGGGGAGGTCTACATGGCCTGGGAGCACCTTGTGCACCTCAAATGGACTGGGAGGGAAGTGTGGAGCGGCAGGTGTGGCATGCAGTGGGATCGGCCGAGTTGCTAAGGAAACAAGTCAACGGTGCAGGGGAGAGAGCATTGGGTAAAGGAGATAAATCAATAAGAAAACCTATTTTTATCAGCTCCCTAATGATCCTCCAGGAGAAGCCAGACGAAGGAGGAGGAGAAGGCTGGAGGGAGACGGGCTTTCATTACCGGGCTTGGAGGGAGGCAAGTGCTACTCTGCATTTTGGGTGGCTGGAAGGTTGTGTAATTAGACATCTAATGAGAGAGGAAACAAAGGAGCGATAGAGCATTGTCCAGTGGGCTCCAGCCCTGAGCTGGGAGGACGCTTGCTTGGCAGAAGTCAAACATGTGGATAAAATTTCCCCTGGTTTAGCCAGATGTTCCTGCTGTTCCTTGGGGAGGGTTTTCTTACCCTGGGCCTCTCAAGACCTGGCACAGCTGGAGCTACGGGAGCTTGTTTCCACGTGCTTGATGCCTTGCAGCTCTCACCCAGATCCAGATGTGATAACCTGGGCTTGGGTCCTAAGAAAACTGGGCTAGTGGGGCTTGGAGAGTCGCCTCGTGCTGAGGTCACCGCTTAGGGCAGCGATTGCCCCGTTTCCCTTAGACTTAGTATCTGCTGACCCATGTGCTTGCTGGAGGTGGAGCAGGGGCATGGTCCTGTGCTGCGGCTGTGACAGATGTGCACTGTCCTTACACTGTTGAGCCAGATGTTGGAACCAGTAAGGAAATATAGGGGTGAGCTGAGCCATTAGAGGGGGTCCTGAGCCCCCCAGCCACTGCCGAGCAGGGCTCCCACGCCGCTTTGGAAAATTTGGGAATTTTCCCACCTGGGTGTTTCCCCCGTGGGGACTAATGGCCGCAGGAGGGAGGAGGCAGTGCTAAATGCTCACCGTGGTTGCGGAGGAGCGCGGGATGCTCAGCAGGGTTAGCCGTGCTGGGGCGGACAGACGGACGCACCGCGCCGTTCCCACATTTCTCATCTAGGCAAATGTGCCTAGTGCCTGGGGAGCTGGCTGCACCGCCCTGCTAACGCACTGTTTTCTTTTAAGCCTGTGCTAATTGCTCCCAGACTTTCAGGAAAATGAAACAAAAGACCCCAAATAGGCCGGTGGCTCGGGGCCAAGCGCCGCAGCCTGCGTGTTAGCTGAAGTGTGTGGCCAGAGGTGGGAAGCAGGGAGAGTACTGGCTTTTGTAGGAGCTGTGCAATGAAATCCTCACTTGTATGAAGTCTCGGAGGAAAACTTTGGGGGTCTGGCCTCCCCCTGAGCGCAGAGGGCTCGCGATTCGTGCCCGGCTGGCACCAAGGTCTGAGCCCACAGCAGTGAGCTCTGCAGCGGTCTCTCTTTTGGTTTTCTTTAACTTAGCAACCATTAATTTCACTGAGCGGTCTTTTAAATGCCTTGGCTGAATCTTCCCTGGCTCTTCTCCCTGCTGGGCTAAATACAGCCCAGCTCCTGTGGGCTCTCCTTGGCTGCCCCTCCTGGCCAGCTCACCAGGGACCTGCTCCGATGCCCGGCCCGGCTCCTGCCTTGCCATGTGCCGCAGTGTGCACGGGGTCACTGCCACCGGGGTTAATTCATGGTTTCCACTTACACATGCTTATGGCCGACACTGGGATGTCTTCTCTCGCCCAGGGGCTCAGGGCCACCAGTTTAAAGCATCTCGCTGTAGCCAGTGGCTTTGTCAGCCAAAAGCTGAGGTTGTGAAGGAGAAAATCATCCCTTTTCCCAGGGGTGATGGCACGGGCATTTGGCAGCTCCTGGCCTGAGCGGTGCAAACCTGAAGCCACCAGGTCTGGAGAAGCCCAGTGTGGTAGGGAAGAGTTCAGGCAGGGTGTTGGTCCCCGTGCCCTCTTGGGACAGCAGGAGTGTGGATGACTTATAGGTAAATCCATCCCAGGTGCGATTACATCCCCTTTCCATAGACTTGAGCCTTGGGAAGGTGGCAGCCCCCTGCCAGGGTGGCTGCTGATGCCAGTGGTGACAGTAATATAGCTGTGGGGTTTTGGCATGGAGGGAGCGGAGAAGGGGCGTGCTGCCTGCTGATGAATCTCACCTCATTTTGTTATTGAGGACAACAGGGCTTTTATTGCAATGATGTGGCAAAGATGGATGGGAAGTCGGAAAGACATGGCCGTCCTGTCGCTTGGAAGTGCTTTGTTTTCAGGGCTTGGCGGTAGGCCAGGCAGGAGGAGGGAGCTCTGTGCTCCCGCCTCGCTCCTGGTGGACCCTGTGAATCAAAAGGCAGGAGGGAGCTGATTTTGGGGTGATTTCCTGGGCGTGAACCAGCCCTTTCCTCCACCTCCCTTCCCCACTCACTCAGGTCCTCGGATGCCAGCATCTGCTGTCGCTTGTCCTGTTGCGGGGTTGCTCCTGGAGAAGGGTGTGTAAGCCCTAAACATGGCTGTGGCATTTAAGATGCTCATAAGGGTCCAACAAGATCCTATTAATAAGATGCTGCTACCTCTCAGGGTCTCACCAAGGCGTGGCCACGCTGGGATGTCTCTGTGGGGAGTTTCAGCCCTCCCTGAACTGGAGCTCAGACCCAGGTACCATCAGAGTCTTGAGTTGTGAATGCTCAGCCTGGTGCTCTGCAGCTCCCAGCACTGCCTGGGCTTACCCTGCTGCCCGTAGGGTGCTTGGCAAGGGACCCTCGTTTACCAGGGCACGTCCACCTTGCCAACGCAGGGCATAGGGTGGGTTGATCCAGGTCAGAACCCCAGGACCTGCTAGGGATGCCCTATCTTCCTTGGGCCATGCAAATGGTCCCACCTACAAGGGATGCTTTAGAACTGGGGCTGCTGATAGCCTGTGACACCCTCCACTCCAAGCCCTACCTCCTGCTGCTTTGTGATGGAAGAGAGAAGGCAAGCAAGAGGGCCATGACGTGCAGGGACATGCCAGCCCCGGCCATTAGCATGCCATGCCAGGGAGAGCCTCCCTGACATTGCCAAGCACTTTTCTAGATGAAGCCCAACCTGGTCAGAGTCTTGTCTATCTTCATACTCGTGTCTGTCTTCTGGGCTTCTAACACAAGCAGCATCTCTGTCCCAAAAGAGTTCACAGCCCAGCAAAGGTCATTGGTTAAATGTCCTGTTGTCTTAAGAAGGAGGTGACGATGCTCAGCAGGTCTCTAGTGAGGAGGGTCCTGGGGGCTCTCGGTTCCTGTCATTCCTCTCATTTCCAAGTAGCACCAACGTGGGTTTCATCCTCCTGCCTGGGAGCAGCGGGACGTGAAAGCTGGGCTGTGTGCATGTTCCTGCAGGAAAGCAGTGGTGGTGGCTAATGTGCAGGTGAAACAAGGGGTGGCCAGGGGCTGGCTGGTGGGTCGCGGACATCACCTACCTCTTCTCTGCTCCTTAACTCCCTTCCACTCCCTTCGAGTACATGATCCTGGCGACCATCATTGCCAACTGCATCGTGCTGGCCCTCGAGCAGCACCTCCCCGAGGACGACAAGACACCTATGTCACGAAGATTAGTAAGTACCCCGCATCCATCCCTCTCCACCCTGCGTCAGGGGTTCTGGTGGGTGAGCGGGGGCACCAGCTGAGGGGAGCCACCCCATCACACCAGCCAATTTCTTCTGGTTTCAGGGTGGTAGGGTAAGAGGTGTCCTCTGCAATCAGCCCCTCCAGCTTTCCAAGGGCTGCTGTTACATACTCCTCCTCTAGGGAGAGAGTTCGGGAAGGTTTAAGCCCCTTAAAAAGTGGGGTAGGGAAGGGGACTGGGCAACTTGAGTGGGTCATAGCCTCCACTTTTTGTTTCCAAGGTTAATGCTGGCTGAGGAAGCGCTGGGAAAGCTCCCAAAGGGGAGTATGGGGCTGGGAAAGGTGGGATGGGATGTCAGTTGGGTCAATGTGAAATGACTGGTGCTGTGTTTGCTCCATCTCCAATCTCCATCTCCCTCTCTGACCGTGTCACTGATTCCTCTCTGGCAGGAGAAGACAGAGCCCTACTTTATCGGGATTTTCTGCTTCGAGGCTGGGATTAAGATCGTGGCTCTGGGATTCGTTTTCCACAAGGGTTCATACCTGCGCAATGGCTGGAATGTCATGGACTTCATTGTGGTCCTCAGTGGGTGAGTCAGGCGGCGTGGGGCCGTTGGCGGGGTTGGGCAGCTGAGCATGGGGGCTTGTCCCAGTGAGGACGTAAGCTCCAGGATGTGGGGCAATGCCCTGGTTTGCTGTTGTTGGTGGTATTTTTTCATCCTGAGGGAGGGGAGAATGGTTCCTCGCACTGGAGGTTCCTGCGTTGGCTTTGCTGTGGGCTGCTGATGGTGGGACAAAGTTCCCCATCAGGCAAGGAGGGCTTGCTCTGAGGGCATCATGTCTAGCTTTCCTCAGCTGGTGGTCTGGTATCTGTCACCCGTCCGGGCACGTGATGAGGTGAGGATGAGGTAGGAGCATGGTCTGATAAGCTAAGCAACTGGACATGGTCTGGGAGAGGTTTTGGTCAAACCCTATATGGGGAGGGAGAAAATCTTTTATCTTCTTGCCTTTTGAAGCGCTTTCCAGCCTTGGCTCGGTGCCGAGGGTTTGGGAACACGGTCTGGGTGGGGCCATGTTCCCAGATGATGCTCTCTCAGCATCCCAGCGCGCAGCAGCAACACTGAGCATGGTAGTGCACAGAGCTTCACGGGTGCTGGTTGTGTCACTGGTGGTGTCACCTGCTGGGGACGTGGCCCAGATTTGAGTCCTGCTTGTGGTGTGACAGGCTGTGCTGGTGACACAGAAATGAACAGCGATATTTGGGCTTGTGCTAGCCAGCGGTGGTAGTCCGCTTGAACAGAAGCCTCCTAGGATGACGCCCCAGCCCCTCATGGTGTGGAGGCCAGGCGGGTGCCTGCAACCACCAAGGGGTCCTGAGGAAGGGGTACCTGGATCATGGCTGTTGCTTTTTGTGTGCTGATGGAGACACCACATTCAGAGGAGCTGGTTTGATACGTACAAACAGATGGTGTCTGTGGATCTCTAAGCACTTAATGAGCTCTGCTGGGTGCAGAGCAGCTGCAGGTCTGGCTGGGAAACTGAGGCACGGGAGCCAGGCAAGATACCGGGAGTCTCTCCCGAATTGCTTGCTGCATAGTCCCCTCTCTTGGCTTGCAGAGTGGTGGCACCACGTGGGACGTGACACCATTTGGGTGTTTGGAGGAGGAAGGGGGATGCTGAGCCTGGTGCTGCCAGGGCTGTGCCGATGGGTGCTGCTTGTCTCTGGTGGAGAGGTTCAGGTTGGGGCTGTGCTCGAGAGAAGGCTTGAGGAGAACATGACCGGGAATGTTTTGACTCCCTTGGTCCACCGTGCACTTGGATGGTCTTGCTGGGGAGTGGGGCCATCTCTGCCTGTGAAGGCAGGTGTCTCGGTGTGCTGGTGGTGGGGTTATGCTTCTCGGTGGGCAGCAAAGAGGCTGCCTGTGGGCGGTGCAGCCATCGCACAGGATGCTGTTGGCTCTTCTGCATCTGCAAAGTGACTCTCCGGGGAGGGCTCTGTGACCAGGCGGCAGCAGGGGGAGCAGCCAGGCACAACTCCTGGGCTGGGCAAAGGTAGTCGCATCCCTGGTCACATCTCTGGGGACAGCATGGGACATGTGTCACCCCTGGTTGCAACAAGAGGGGATGTCTCGGCCTCACTGTGCAGCTGAGCGCGCAGAAGGAGGGCGAGTGGCTGGGAAATGCCCATCGGCCGTCTCCTGGCCCGGGCATCCTTTGGGGCCTGGGCCAAGGGGAAGCACTGGGCTGGGAGGGGGGGGATTCACCGCGGACCTCTCCCTGCCCTCCCCGTGGCTCCGAGCGAGCTGACTGTAACCGAGCCGGTGCTGAGTCAGCGCTCGGCAATTACTCACTCGCGAAAGCCTCGCCAGCTCCTTTCAGTGCCGCGCCGGGCCCCGTGCCAGGGAATCAATTGTCCGTGAAGGGCTGTTAGTGCTGTGCCGGCCGCCCTGCTGGGAGGTGCCCGGGTCCCCCTGACACCGCCGGTTATGGGGCACAGCCCTCCAGGGTCTGCTTCACCACCATCACCCGCCTCACACCCTTGATGTTTACTTCAGCAGGATGAAACCCTCTCCAAGAAACGCCTGGGTACCTGCCAGCTTTGCCCCAGCGGTCCCAGCACCTGCTGGTATGGGCTTACCAGGCTTTCAGGGTGAATTCTCTTTGTATGATGGATGGAGGAGGCAATCTGCAGTTTGTTTTTCATCCTGGACCAGTTTTGGGGACAATGGGGTCACTGGGGAAACAGCTGGAGCAGGTCATGGGCTCCTCTGTGCTGTTCAGCTCCTGCTTTTGCCGTGCGGTGCTGACAAAGCTGCTGTTCTTCAGCGCCATGGTCATGCCTCACTTGCAAGAAACTCTTGCCTGTTTGATCTGCTGAATTATTGGCGAATTTCTTCAGCAAATAATCCTCGGCTGGCAAATGACTCGCAAACAGCTTGCAGGAGAGGGTTTGCACTTGGTGGTTCACGCTGTGGCGGTTGCGTAAGGCTGGTGGTGAAGTCTGCACGGGGGATGTGTGCAGGTGACCGGCAGGTTCAGGGTCATCTTTGCGGACTGAAACTTTATGCTTGATTAATATGTGAGTGTCTGGATGGAGACTGTTGAGCTTGGGGAGAATCGATGGTCATCGGGATCTCATCACGACTTAGCAAGAGGCAGTGGCTCCGGTGGAGAGGATGTTGTGAGCATCAGAGGTGTAGGGCAGCGCTTACCTTGGCATGTGCTGACTGATTTGGGATGCTGATGCATCCCATGAGGATGGACCAGAGAGGATATCCATGTGAATAGAACCCACCCCAAGATCCATCCCTGGTGGACCTAGAGGGGCCAGGCATCGCAATCGCTGGCCCATGTCCCTCCAAGGGTGACACAGGATATCACTCTTCCTTTCTGGACTTATTTTTTGCCATATGTTCAATGGGAGAGGTGGCATCATGGCGTTGGGGTTTCCATGAGCTGTGGGATTTCCTGGGCACGCTTTCCCTGGCATAAATTAACCTAACGAGGGGCTGCTACCGTGAGCAGTCTCCTGGGACCCTGTGCAGGAATGGATGGCACTGACTTGGGTTCAACTGGTGTGTGCTTCTTATGTCAATAAATCCAGATTTTTTCATCTCGGTGGAAATCGACGCCCACGTAAAACTCCCTGATGCTAAAGCTTCCACTGGGGAACTAATAGTCACATTTGTAAACCCGCTCTGTTTATAACCTGTGGTTTCCAAATCATCATTTCTGCCTGAAAAAAACAGCCTGTTCTCCCCCAGCTAAAAATATTTTTCTCCGAAAACGTGCATAAAATACCTTCATGCGTTCTGAGGCAGAGCTGGGGAGGGGAACGTCTGTTTCCCCTGGGGCTTGGGGATGCTCGCCTTGCCCATGCGTGAACCAGAGCTGGCTGGGTGCTGAAGCTGGACTCGCGACCAGCTCAATGCGGCAAGTCCTGGACCAAAAAGGGGGAAAACTGCTCAGAAACGGTCAGAAGTGGCAGCGGGACCTTAGAGACCTCTTAATTGGTGGTCCCAAGAGGGAGAGGTTGAAGGACCTTCAGCCATCAGCAACTGGATTATCAGCTCTGTGCTCCCCACGCGCTTTTAGTGTAATGAATAGAGAACGAGGACCTTACACCAGCCCGCCTTGTCCTATGCTGTATTTGAAGGAGCTTATGGGAAAAGAAGGGTTAAACTCCCTCTGAAAATATCCAGGTGGGTGTGTGCTTCACACACTCCAAAGCCTGAGCATCATAGCACCGTGCTGGCTTTTTTTTTATAGCAGTTGCAGCAGTAATACAATAACACGTTATGTGAGAGGTGAAGGGGTGGGGAAACACTTCTAACAACAGGAAAAAATCAAAATGGAAATCAAAAGGCCCTTGTGAAGTCGTGCTGCTCAGGAGCCGGGGAAGCAGCCGCTGTAAAACCAGGGTAAATACACTGGGGTCACTAAAAGGAAGAGCTGGCGTCAGGTTTTTTCAGAGGGTTTAATAACAGCCGCTACACCTGGATGCCTTCTGTGAAGCCCTTGGGCGCTGTGGTTTTCATTAAGGGATTTTGTGGGGTGGAGCATGGCCAACGGAAGGCAGGAATGAAGGATCGCTGGTGGTGCCTGCTGTGCCTTTAGCGAACCCAGAGCCGACCGGAGGGACGCCGGCCCGTGCTGGCAGAGGAAAGCCTGGCACTCCAAGCCCAGGCGGCTGGCCTGAAAACCCAAGTCCTCTCCCTGCAAAGGCAAGTGGCAGCCGTGAGCCTGTCACTCTGACCTCCCAGTGAAATCCTGCGCACACTCGTGCCCTGGTTTTCAGCCGTGGCTGGGGTGAAGCAGGAGAGCGTGGTTCCTAGGAGGCTGCGTCCCTCTTTGCTGCAGGGTTGCAACATGAGCATGGGGAGGAGGAGGGGGGCAGGTCGTTGCTCATTGCGGTGCTGCCTGGGTTTTGGGATGACTGTCCTGGAAAGTGCCCAGTGCCCTTTTTGCAATTCCCCTGGGATCCCCCATGGCAGACATGAGGATGCTTTGCCCTCTAGTATGTAGTGCACCTCGCACAACCCAAGTTCTGCGTGTCTTGGGGGGTCTTTTTGGTCTGAGAGGTCCAGAGATGGGAGGTGGGAGGACTACCTTGAAGGGGTGCTGGCAGAAGCTCTGTGCAGGAGTATTCACATGCTGCATCTCCTTGTGGTTTGGGGTGCCAGCCCGCGGCAGTGTGCCTGGCACCCCATGCGTGTGCAAGAGCACACACGTGTGCACGTGCACACCTGGGCTGGGAACAGGCTCTTGCCCCAGCACTGACACCTGTATTGTCCTAACTGAGGGATTATAGTGCACCTCCAGGTAAGGAAGTTTGGGGGAGTGGATGCAACGCTTGGAGAACAAGCATTAAATAAGAGCACAAGTGCAGCATCCCAACAGGATTATCCTGCTGGAGCCTGTACCATTGCAAGGAGCGTTGTCCTATAGGGTAAAGCAGTAAAGAGACAGCCCCAAGTCCAAAAGTGGAGTAATGCTTTGATCACACCAGACCAGACTTTTTTTTTTTTTCCCCTTTTCTCTTCTTTTCTTTTTCATGAATGGTGCCGGTCTCCAACCTGATGGCTGCCCCATCTCCCACCCCCATCCCAGCTCTTTCCTTCCAGGACAATTAGTAAAGTGTTTGGTCTTTCGTTTGGATGAATAATTAATTCCCCAGCTTTGTGAATGATTCATGTGCCATATGCCACGGCGATGGGACGTGCCTGACATCGGCACCTCATACAAAGGGCAGCAGCGTTTCCTCGGCCTGGCGAGGGGATGGGTGAGGGAAAAGGCTTCGCCCTGTTGGGGGATGGGTGGTGGTGGGACATGGGGTGACCCCCAAGCAGGCAGACCCACGGTTCTGGCTTTGGGGGAGACAGGCATCCCACCTTCCCCAGTGCAGGATCTGGCCTGCGGGCTGCTTACATGCTTTGCCCCGTCCTTCCTGGCTCCTCTTTCCCAGTGGCTTGTTTCCCACAGCCACTGTGCTGCGGAGTGAGTCAGTCTCTCCCACGCGGCTGCTGGTCCCGAGGGGGCATCGCCTCCCCTCCCAGGCACCCCTCTGCCCCGTGCGGTCCTGAGAGGCTCCTTCCACAGCCCCGACACCCCTGCAGAGCTCCCAGGCTGGGGAGAAGCCCCCCGCACGGGGGTAAAGCCTTGGACCAAGCTGAAAAGTCCCCACGTGCCGTTTCATTGCGTTTCTGTCGACCTTACTCTGGGAAAGGGGTTTTGGGGTAAAAGCCTGGCTTGAGGGAAGGGGAAAGGGGTTATTTTCCACCACATCCTCCTGTGGGGAGGTGGTATCACCCAGGCTTGAGTAAATATCCCTGGGGTCCTGGACCTCTCCTTTGGCACGAGTTCAGACAGCTCTTGCCATGGTAGATGGTCACCTGTGCTGTATTTCTCTTTGTGGGGACAGCTCTCCAGCCTCCTGGCAATGACTTTAGGTTTTCACCAGCTCCCATTTGTGCAAACAGTTTCACCAACATCTCCCCCTGCAAAATCTTGCATCCGTGGAGAGGCATCGCAGGGGCCGGAGGTGGGATGGAGGTGCAGGGTTTGGCCAGCTCGCAGGATGCAGAGGGGATGCTCCCTCATGCACTAAATCCTGGGGGCTTCTCCGAAGAGGTGGCCTTGGGGGACCATTTTGTTCCCCTCAGATTGAAGGCTGGTGAAGGCAGATTTTGTGCTCACCCTCATCACACCTTGAAAGGAGTTGTTGGTGCCCAGTTCAGGGCGCTCGAAGCTGCCTGGAAAGACGGGATCAGCAGCTTTGCAGCAGTGCAACCCACTTGTGTCACGGCCCCAAAACCTAGAAAGAGAAAGCAACGATGATGGAGGCTTTAAGGTTGCTCTGAACTGTGCCAAGGGCAGGGCTTGGACCTGGTCCCGTGGCATCCCCAAAGCAGGACCACTGCGCTCTGCGGGGTTGTCCTCAGGGTGGGGGACCTGATCTTTCTGGCACTGCCTCGAGTGGGGTTTGGACCCAAGAAAGAACCTAGAGTCCATCCTGCTAGTCGTGATGCTGGCTGCAGAGAGAGGAGGGATTGATTCACCAGCAGAAAAGGGCAAGAATGGGGTAAATTCATCAGGTAACTTACTTTCCGTGAGCCGTTTGACCAGTGTATTAATTATGAAGTAGTCTCCCTCATAGAGTCAGGTGGCAGTGCAAGCCTTCAGGGGCCTTTCCACTTAATTATAAATATTAATTCGCACGTCAGCCAGCCAGCCAGCACCCTCCCTGCCCCAGATTTTGAGCTGAGATTAGTCTGTCTCAGCCGATCCCTCCCTCCACCCAGCACACCCCAGAGCTGCCCTTTGCTAGGACAGCATGTCTGCATGTGTCTCTGCAGTGGTCCCTGGTGGAAATGGTTGAGGGATGCTCAGTTTGGGGTGTGGGGGGATGAGCTGGAAGTGACCATTTTGGTGTTCAGCCTTTGCTTGGGGTCCTCGGTGCGAAGCCCTTTGCAGCATGCCCCAAGCTGGGTGTGCTGTCCCCAAGGGCTGAGGCTTCAGGGCTGGTGGTGCTGCTCCCGAGGGGATGATGGGGCCGGGAGTGGGTGCGATGCGCAACCCCTGGCGTGGGCGGTGGAGGCACGGTGGGCACTGTAGTGTGCGACAGTGCCTGAATTTCGTGCTGGGTCTGTGCTAGTAAAAGGGCTTTGTGTGGGCAGGGTCATCAGGCATCGCTCGTGGTTTATTCTGCTAAGTCCCAAAGAGCAGAGTGTCATTTTAAATGTGATTATTCTCTCTCTNTTTTTTCTTTTTTTTTTTCCTGTTGGGGGGCCCCCTGGGAAAAGAAATCCATAGGTGCAGGTCTTCAGCTGGAGGCGAGGGCGTGCGCTTTGCTCAGCTGCTGCGAGCTGGAGCGGTGCCTGAGGGCTGAGCATCGCTCTGCCGGCACCCAGCCCCGGAGCCTGCAGGTGCGACGGGCCCAGCGGGAGCTCACCCTTCGCTCCACAGCCTGTAAATAAATAAAATAAAATAATCATCCTGGTTGCAAACACAAAGCATTGGATTATTTTTTTTTTTTTTCCCCAGAAAGCATGTTTTTGTCTGCCGGTGATTGCTCACTATTCAATTATACTTTGGGGATTAGCATATATTTCCCATCCTGCCTCCTCTCTCATTTGCATTCTTCCAATAGCTCTTCTCTGCTCTTTTCTCCACCTGAAGTCTCTTCCCCCTTTCCTGTGAAGAAGTAAAACTAACCCCTTTGCCTGGGTGACCTATAAAAACGCCTTCACTTTTTTTTTTTTCTCCTTCTTTTTTTCTCCAGTACATATGATGAAAAGCATGAGCTCATTGGGATTTTTATAGCCCAATCTGGCAGCTTTTTCAAATAACTTGGATGGTAAGATGTAATTTTAGTTTGGGTCCTTGCCTAAAAATAAAGAATAATTATTAGCACATCAGACGTGGATATTGTAAGTGTTGAAAAAGGACTTAAATTGTTCTACAGATACCGGAGCTGCCGCCCTGTGTCAGCACAAAGGTCTGTCACAGCCCGAGTGCCATCTCTGGGCCGTGCGTCCTGAGGAGTTATAAGAAACACTAACGGGTGTCAATAAATAAATGAGAAATGGGTCATGCTGGGTGATACGGGTGGCTCTCCGCAAAGCAAACAAACAAAGAAAGGCATGCTTAAAGGGTTAATAAGCAATTAACAGGTGAGATGCTGAAGTCCAAAGCAGGAGGGTGTGTTTTGAGCGTTGCATTTATTATTAGCTGTAATGTGGTGGTGGCGTCTGTGTGTACCAGCGAAGCCTGGCTGTTGGGGAGAGGTGACGTCTGTTATTTAGAGCCACTGGGAATTATTTAGAGCTTGGGAAAGGCAGACAGAAGCCGTCTTTGTGTTCCTGGAACCTTGCTTGGCTTTTTCCAGCCACCTCAATTGATCTAAAGGTGGTCCAGAGCTGCTCAGACCCTGCTCGGAGGCTCTGGGATGCATTGGTGCTCTGGGATGGATGAGTTTCCCGGGAGCAGCTCCAGCAGCACTATGCACTCTTGCCAGGAGCTGTGGCTGTGCCCGCGAAAGGATGCGCAGGCACCTATTTCATAGTGGTGGGTCATCTTTCTGTCGTTGGTCAGGAGATGTGTCTCCAGTGCAACCACCTTGCTCTGGTGATCTGTCCAAACCTCTTTCCACAAGAGCTCGTGATGTCCCTTGTACCCCAGTGAGGACAAGGAGCATGTCACCTTGCCACAGAGGAGTCCCATTCTTAGCAGCTAATTTAGAGCGCTGGGAAGTAGTGCCCTGGAATCGCCTGAACCTTGCCTGAAGGCTCGGCGCGACGGCTCCCGAGCCCTTCAAACAAATCTGGGTTAGCAGAGGACTTTGCAGCCAGGGCTGCTCTGCTCCCCTCTGCTGCAATGGTCAGCTGGTGATGGTCCTGCCCCTGGGAGAAGTGTGGTGGGGCTGGGCCTGGTGATGGCTCCACCTCCCATCGCTCCACCCGGTTGTGTAGGTCCAGGGCTCATGCTGCTCTGTGGTGGTAGAAGAGAGCTGTCAATCCCCCTCTGCTGCCACAAGCATTCCAGCGGGGCTTTTCACAGTGCTGGGCTTGCATTGGCTAAGCCCTTGGCAGAAGGTGCTGAAGCCTGCATCCAGCCCAGGAGCATCCCTGGTCTCCTGGAGATGCTCAGCCCCAGCTGGGATCAGCACATGCCTTTCCCCTGTCCCTTTGTGAGGCTGGTTGGACACCAGGCATCAGGACGTGAGGAGCAAAAGCTGAAGGAGGGTCTCAGGGTCTCCAAAGCAGCATTGGGTGTAGCATGTCCTCTATGCCGGTGTTTTGGGGAGCGCTGGGTCTGCTTTTGCTGGTAGGTTGCATGAAAGAGATGAAAGTGCCCATGCTCTTCTCTCTCCCACGTGCTACTGAGTGGCCATGCTTTATCATACTTATTGATTTTGATCTTACAACCAATTTAACAACGCAGCTCTCCCCAGCTTCTGGGTGCTCCTGACTTAATTAAATCCCTTTTCTGCTCTCCTGTCAGCCCCGTGGGTAGCAGGGGCTGGTCACAGGCTGGGGCATGAGGACCATGCTGAAAGGGGACAGGGGAAAGGGAAAGTGCCATCAAAGGTAAAAGATCCCTGTGTATATCAGGGACAAGCAGCCTGATACACAGGGAGTTGTGGGTGATGCTGGCGTGATGCATCCTAACTGCTGCTGGGGCCAGGGTTTGTAGCTGACCCCTTGCGCTGGGGCAGGGAGGAAGAGGAGGTTAGGAATAGGAGTTGAAGCAACCTGGTTTGCTGATGTGAGAGCATTTCTGCTGCCGGGGTATCCTAGGAAACCCAGCCGCCTTTCTGGAGGGGCAGGTTGGTACCTGCTGTACCTCGGGGAGAGGGGGAGAGAAAGAGTGCTAATTGCTCAGCGCGCCAGAGAGCTGCTCTGGCCTGTAATTAGATGAATTAGTGGAACAATGACCCAATTTCCCTCGGTTTTTGGATTACTGCAAACAACCCTGAGGTTGCTGCCTCCCTCTGTCCTGCTCTCCTCCCCGTCCCTTCCTCCTCTACTGCACCTCCCCCCTCTCCTCCTTGCCCAGCACCTGGGGACCAAGCCCGGATGGGAGAGGAGGCCACGAGCTCCGGCACTGCTATCTGTGCTCCCGTGGCTCTGCCGGCATCCCCGAGCTGCAGCATCCCCCCCCAGCAGGTACAGGGGCCCCGAGTATTTCCACTACTGGACTCAGTGTGCACCAGCTCCCTTCTGCCCCAGTTTGTTTCCCAGAGATGGGCTTAAAAAAATCTTTGTGTTTTAAAAGAAAATCTCTGGAGTCCTTCCTGTGCCTGCCGGTTGCCTTCCAAGGTCATCAAACTTTCATTACTGTAGATTTTTGAATGCATGTAAGGTTCTCGGTTCCTTCTTAGCAATCCCAGAGGTAGGACTCTAAGTAAGCTCCATGTGTGGAAAAAGCCAGAGCAGCTGATGGCTGGAGGTGCTGCCAGAGGAGCATGGGTGACCATCAGGGCAATGACCCCCATCTCTGGGGCACTGTCTCTGGTCCATGAGCTACCTGCCTGAAACGAAGGTTAAATGCACACAGCTGTGATGAACATGGTGTTGGCAGCATTGAGTCCTCAGAGTGTGATTGCACAGCATGGGTGATGGCCAGCGCTGCGGTGTGGGACTGTCCGCAGCCATCCTGGTGTGTGGGGGACATCGATGGGGGGCTGTCAAGGTGGGGTGGCCCGTGGGTGGCTTTGGCTGACCATAGTGGCTCATGAACTTTGGTGCTAGCATCAAACAGGGCTCACTGGCATGCGGGCTTTGGGAGGCATTGTATCTCTACCTGCACAGGGACATGATCTTCCTCATAGCTTCTCCCAGCCTGGTGTGAGAACATGGCTTTTGGCACTGGGGTGGCCGAGGGCTTTGCCCAGGCTAACTCTGCTCTCTCCCTGTCTGCCCGCAGCATCCTTGCCACCGCTGGGACGCACTTCAACACCCACGTGGACCTGCGGACACTGCGGGCCGTGCGCGTGCTCAGACCTCTGAAGCTTGTCTCGGGCATTCCCAGTAAGTCAGATGCTCCTGATCCTGCTCCCAGAGTGTCCACACCTGTCCCTGATGTCCTTCTTAGTGAGAGGGGTCCTTGTGCCACCTCGGAGATGTAGGATGCAATCAGGGAAGAGGGGGACAAACCTCCCCTTGGAGCGGGGATCTTATGTGCTACCTACCCCTAAGCAGGGAAGCCCGCAGGGGAGGGGACTCTAGGATGACGGTGTTTGGTGTCCCCGGGTGGCATTTCCCCCCACTCAGCCTGCTCTGTGCTGGTACAAGGCTGAGCTCGGTGGCTCGCCGGGACCCACCAGCGGCTCTGCTTTGCTGGCCAGAAGGCAGTGGGTGGATCCTTTCAGGACTGAGGTTTATTCAGGGGAGCTTTCGTTTTTTTGCAAGATTGCATCTGCCGGCACGGGGATAAATAAAGAAACTAGGCTGTTGCCGGCACTGGTCCTCCCATCCCTCCTGCCCTGGGCACCGGCTGGGCGGTGTGCTGGATCCATGCCTTGGGGGCAGCAAGATGGAGAGAGCTGCACAGGCCATGTCCCACCGAGCCCAGGTGGGGCAAGGACAGACAGGACACCAGAAGTGGGGACCAGATCCAGAAACCAGCTCTCCCGGAGCCTTGCTCTGCAGCCTGGCCATCCTTGCTCCCCCTAGGATGGTGCTTTCGTCCATGGTCCTCAGCTGCCCAGAGCAATGCTCCAGGCTGTGTTGGTCTCTTCCAATCTGTCCGATGACTGTCTGTCCTCTCTGTTCATTGTCCTCCTCTTGCCAGAGGTGGGATGGACATGCTCCAGGCAGGGGGTTTGCATCACCATGTTGAGCTGTGCTCTTTCTTTCCCCTCCCAGGTCTGCAGATTGTGCTGAAATCCATCATGAAGGCCATGGTGCCTCTCCTCCAAATCGGCTTGCTGCTCTTTTTTGCTATCCTCATGTTTGCTATTATCGGCCTGGAGTTCTACAGCGGGAAGCTGCACCGAGCCTGCTACACAAACAATTCAGGTGGGGAGAAGGGCTCTGCATCCACTTTGCATCCCGTGGGTGGAAAACAGCTAGGATGAGCACACGTTGCTATCATGGGAAGCCCAGGGCTGAGGAGATCCTGTGTTTTGCTTCGTGCACACCAGGCATCACATAGTTGCGTTCAGGACGTCCCAGTTTTTTATGGGAGCAGTTTGCGTGCCAGCCAGGGCTAGTCCCAGCGGGGTCCCCTGCTCTGTCCCAAGCCCGTCTGCGTTCAGGCTCTTTGCTTTGCCAATCCCCTGCCTCTCTCTTACCTCTGCCTCCTTTGTCTCTCCGCTGTGTGCTCGCAGGTGAACTAGAGGAGCTGGACCCCCCCCATCCATGCGGGGTGCAGGGTTGCCCCCCAGGTTATGAATGCCGGGAGTGGATCGGTCCCAACGACGGGATCACGCAGTTCGACAACATCCTCTTTGCTGTGTTGACCGTCTTCCAGTGCATCACCATGGAAGGGTGGACCACAGTCCTGTACAATGTGAGTAGCGCTGCTCTGGGCTCTCTTTGGGCAGCTGGGCATGGGGATGGGGAGCTGGAGACAGTATTTTTATGTGCTGGAAACCAATAAGATCCCGAGTTTCCTTCATGAGGGAGATGGGGTTGGTCCTTCCAATTTGGGTCGGAGATGGGCGATAGAGAGGTGTTGTGTTACGTGTTTCTGGGCACAGGGAGCTCTAAGGGCTTGGCCCCCATCTCTGGGCTGGCTGTGCAACCCAGTGCAGAGAGCAAAACCTTGTGGGCGCGGGCTGCAGCAAGCCTCCTGCTCGAGGGCTGTCCCTGAGGAGGCGTCCTTCCTTCCCTCCTCCTCCTCCTGTGCTCCCCAGGGCCTCTCTGTAAGAGTGGACGTGGTTTCTGGGCACCGTGCATCCGCTCTCCCTGCGGACCAGGCGGCGGATGTGCCTGCATCCCTGCGGTGGCCTTGAGAAGCCCCAGAGCTGGACTCAGACCCTCTCCCTGGGGTAGGGCAACGTTCCGATGTCTGACAGGGAGCCGAGAGCTTTGACGTGCTGCAAACATCTGTTGGTGCTGATGAAGGAAGGAATGTGCGGGCTGGGTTCCTGTGGTTTGCAGCCGCTTGAATTTGCCGATGCCTGAGCCCTTGAGGTGCCCAGGGAGCAACTTGGGGGCAAAGCTGGAAGCAGAAAAAAAGCTACAGGCGATCACGAAGTGCAATATCTTTGTGGGCTATTGGCCATATACGTACGTTTTAGTTTATGGGCTAGAAGCAGCCGTGCCAGTTCCACTCCCAGCCTAATTTCAGCATCAATTTTGGCGTCATTGCACCGGGAATGTTTTTATACCCTGGTTCCCATAATGCCTGGAGATTTGCAGAGTGGCATGGCTCCACGGGAGGCAAATTGGATGGCTTGTGATGGGGAAACATGCTTTGATAGTTACTTTGTTGTGAGCAGAAAGTCTGTTTTTTAACCCCAGGCGAAGGCACTGTGCTGCCAGCATTGGGGTCCTCCTCGGTCCATCCCAGAGTCTTTCTTGGAGAGCAGGTTGGCGTGTGCCGGCAGATGGACCATGAAACCCAGACTGGGGTAGAAATGAGAGAGTTCATGGCAAGGGCTTGACCGTGCTATGAGGATTTGGTTTTCCTCTTCCTAAAGGAGAAGGCAGTGTCAAGGTGTTGCTTCTTTGGTGGGGAAATTAGGCAGGATTGAACCATCTGGGAGTTCAGACCAAAAAAAAAAAAAAAAAAAAAAAAGCACAACCAAATAAACAANTGGTGTATTGATGGGATTAGAGACTTAACTACAGCGCTTATTGCCCAGGCATAATTAAGTATAGTGGGAAAGGTGATTTCTCCTGCCTGGTGGTGTGGTTCCCCTGCCTTTAACACGGCTGGGCAGCTCCTGCCTGCTCACACCGCTGTGCTGCAGCTCATGCATGCCCAGCACTGCCCGTGTCCAGCACCAGTGACCTTCCCTGCACCTTCTCTCTTGTATTAATGACCGGCTCTCTGCAAAACCCAGGGGCTGCTTCCATTGACGTTCCCCATGTCCCCTCCTCTCCATCCTTTGGCATCTGCAGCAATCAGCAGCAGCGCTCCCCGTGCTAGAGCTCCGGTTGCGGTGTGCGAGGACCCAGTGAGCTACGTGGACGGGCAATTTATGGTCTAACCGACCTTGAGGGTTTCTACCAGCAGTTCGCGAGAAAGTCTGGTCCCCTGCCATTTAGGGTGTCCTTACTGGGAAGGCTGAAGCTGATCTGTTTGATATCTGGGATCTGCTTATCCCCCACCTGGAGCTTGCTGGGGGTGAAGGGTGGGAGATGCTGCTGGGAGCACTGATAACCATGCTCTGGAGGACCTACCCTGTGGGATCTCATGTTTACCACCATAGCTGCTAAATCAAGGGCTTTCTGGGTCACCTGGGGAGCCACCGCCCCTGTATCTGAATGCTCTTCCCAACACCAGTCCCAATGCCGGGCAGATGCACTCTGTCACGGTGTCCCTGATGGCCCGGACCGTAAGGTGCCTCCCTTTCCTGCTCCTCTGCAAAGAACCAGCTATTACTTACCTATAATGGAAAGGCTTAAGGACCTTCCTTAGCTTTTAATTGAATGAGGATTGAGACCTTGATATAGTAAAATGCTGCTGATTCACTTTGGGAGGCGGCAAGGGACAGACACTGTCAGGCTGCACCTCGTGCCCTCCCCAGGGACACGGGCTGCCTCACAGGGTGCTTCTAGGTTTGAAAGGCCATAGGTGCTCAGTCCTTTTGCTGCCTGGAGGCAGCAAAATGGGCTTCTGCCTTATTTTTTTTTTTTAATAGAAAAATGAGGCATACGTACGGGGTGTGTCCCCAGGGGGTGCTGGAGGAGGGCTGGGCAGGGATGGAAAGCCACTGGGATGCTCTGCCGTCACCTTCATCATTCGGAGCAGTAAACCAAAGCAGGCTGCCACTACTAACCAGCATGGAGCTTGCCCAGCACATGCCTCAAGTTTGGGTAGATTGGTGGGGGACTGTCTGCTTTCCCACCGGACTAAAGCGATGGGAGGCTGCGTCCTTGCAGGTTAACGCTGCAGCCTTGCAGAGGAGACGGAGATGGCAAGAAAACCACTTGAGCCATCTCTAAAGAAAATTGCTTACTATAGAATTCCCCTGTGTAACTGTATCGTGATTTTAAGATCCATTTTTCCCACAATTTTACCGGGTCTAGAAGCGCGGCTCCTGGAATTTGTAGATAGCTTTACAAAAAGCTAATTGGCCCTGTGGTACTTTTGACGTGTGTCATTTCGTGGATGTGCTTGCCTTTTGCCTTGTTTTTATCATCCTTGCCTGCGTGTAATGCTGTCTTGCTAGGTAGAAATCACAGTATAGGTTAAAAAAAAAAAATAAAAAGCCTTAAACTGTGGGGTGTTACAGGTTTTCCAGCTCCTGTCCCTGGAAGCCTAATTTCTTTTAGAAGGGGTTTTTGGCTTTGTGGCTCCTCTGGCCGTCTCTGCCATCCAAAATAGGGACTAAGGAATATTTTGCTTTTCTTTTTATACTGGAGCAGATGCCCCTTCCCTGGGCTGGCTCGAGACCAAACCTGGTTTCTGTAGGGACCAGAGGGAAAAGTAATGTTGGCAAAGAGGCTCACTGTCCTACTTGTCCATCTCTGCTGGTGTGCCGGCACGAGTCAGGGGCCGGGTTGCGGTTTTGTCATTAAACCGCGGTGCTGGGGTGTGGGTGGGGGGATGGCAGGGCCATGCCACAGGGTGCGGAGCACCAGGGCTGCCTGGGCACAGCACAGGTGCTGGGTGGTGCTGGTGGCTTTGGTTAGAATCGTTTAGGTCGGGAAAGACCTTTAAGATCATCAAGTCCAAACGGATGCTCAGCCTGGATCCCCCGGTCCCAGAGAGCAAACAGGAGAGGAGTTTGAGATTGTGATTTCCTCTGAAACGCCGACTCGAGAGGCGGTATTTATTTACCGAGATTGTTTATTTGCTTTCCTGTTTGGAAGCGCTCAGCCGCTGTGCTTGCAGGTAGCGAGGAGGAGCCTGGCTTGCCGGGAGCTGCCACTCTCCTTTTCCCCCCACGCTGCCGGGAGCTGAGATAGGAAGAAAAACACCCGTGGCAAGCACATGCTGGGGCTGTGGGCTGGTCTGGTGGGCTCTGCGGGGAGAGAGGGGTCAGCCCTGCCTGTCCCGGCCGCGTCCCTTGCCCGGAGCACTGCTCTGTGCTCTCCGGAGCTGCCGGAACTGGTAACACCGGCCACGCGGCACGGGAACCGCAACAGCCAGTCGGGAATTGGTTAGTCCANAGAACCGGTAACACCGGCCACGCGGCACGGGAACCGCAACACCCAGTCGGGAATTGGTTAGTCCAGGACAAACAAAAGCACAAGTGTGTGGAGAAAGCTGCTGTTTGTAGCTGCGGGAGCGATACGGACATGGATGGATGCAGGAGGGGGAGCCAGGGCTGCCTGCACCTCCTGCCAGCGTTGCTCATGGGGACTGAGGCTGCCACGAGGTGCCGGTGGTTGCAGTTGGAAGCGGTTGCTGAGGTTGCGTGTGGGTTGCAGGGGAGCCACGGGTACAAGCGTGGGCACATGTCCAGCCGTGGCCCCGGGCACCTTCTGCTTCATGCTGGGACAGGCTCCAAGCGCTTCACAAGTGCAGCGCGGCCGGTGCCGCGAACCAGCTCCTGCTGTGCAGGGAAAGCCCGTTTCCCTGCAGGGGTCTGGCCGTCAGGTTGAACTCCTGATCCTCATGTTGTGGCCCCGGTAAAGCCCCGAGAGTCGGAGCAGCCTGCAGACGGGTGGGTAGGGGTACCTGCACGACAGTGATAACCAAGCTGCAGATGGGTCATGCGAAGAGCCAACTTGACTTTGCCCAGGGCCACGGCTATTGGCAACCACGGGTGAAAACATTTGCCTCCTAAGCACACGCATTAAAGCAGCGCTGGAAGAGCATCCATGCTGCTAATTAAAAATGCATGGCAAGGCCTAATGGGAGCTAGCGGGCCACAGTTGCTTGCTATAAACCCAAAAGTCCTCTCGTGGCACAAGGGGTTAGGACTGTGGGGAAGCAGGAGGGCGAAAAGATACAGGGAGCCTTAGGAGATGCCAGGGCTGGATGCTGGGAGCCTTCTGGGTGCTTTTGCAGCAGGAGGAGAGCATTTGTTTGGGGGAAAGTGGGATCGAGTCCCCTGGCAGCTTCCAAAATACCTCAGGAAAGGCAGTGCTTGTGGGCAGATGTGTGTGCCGTAGCCTCGGGGGAGATGGGGTGTGCAGGTCTTGCAGCCCCGTGCAAAGCAGAACAGCCGCCTGCAAACCGCCCGGCGGCTGCGAACGCACTCGGTTAGGTGCGAAGCGCAAGCCGTGCATGCAGAAGACTCCCCAAGAGCGGCTGTGAAACACCGAGCTGTCGCAAGGAAAAGGGGTTTGCAGCAAGTGTGACTCAACCGCCACGTGCTTCCAGCACGCCCGAGGTGCTGCGGCCAGGAGGCTGCAAGAGGAGGACAACCTGCGGGAGCGCTGGAGCCCGCTGCCGCCCCAGTGTTTGGGGTCTCCTCTAAAAGTGGGGGTGCAAAAGGGCCGGGGTGAACCTCATCACATGTGAGAGGAATCTCACCACGTGCACGGGTCGGGGTTTCGTGCTGCTGAATGCAGGACTGGGTTTTCAAAAGTTGGCTTGAGCTGGTTTTGACCATGAAGCACCAAACCCGAGATCTTCTCTGGAGCCTGGTTTTCAAATGTGGTGGAACATCCATCCTTTTTTTGAAATGCAGCCCTGATTTGGGGCTCCCTGGGAAAGGGAGGTGTGTTAAATCGCTGGCCGTGCTGAAGCACATGGATTGGAGATGGGTGCAAGACTTGGCAGTCCTGCTCCCTGCCGGGTCTCCAGCTGCATTACTTGAGTGGCCTTGGAGGGGCTCAGAGGAGGAATGTGCTGCAAGGCAGTCATTTTTCCATGTGTGTGTGTACAAAATTGCTCATTGCTTGTTGGCATAAATTCCCGGGGTGTCACGGTCATCCCTTGGGATGCTCAGCGCTCAGCTGCTCTCCCCGAAGCACCCGTGTGTGAACAGTGTGAGCGGGACCTGAGCATCGTGCAGGTCTGGGCGTGTTTCTCTTCATGCCTTTTGGAGAGCGAGGGCAGTGCCTGGCTTTATGTGGGGCCAGCAAAATTAATGACTTGACCAGAGAGGAGTTGGGGTTTGCTTGGACCTGGAGCCCAGCTGGGAAACCTCCTTGAGCCCTGGTGCTTCCAGAAGCTGCTTCAGCTCCTTTGGACATAGTTACCCATCCCCTGCACTCCCTGCTCCCAGGGTGAGAGCTGCAGCAGTGTCAGCCACATGCCGAGGCTCGTAAGGACTCTGCAGCGAGGGCCAGTGGTGCAAAGACCCCCCGGAAAATAGCACCTGCCCTGACACCACGGTGATGGGCAGAGCACTGGAGGAGCTCAGTACAGGAGTGGTCCCACAGCTGGAGGCTGAGCCTGCCCTGCTGCTCCTTTGGGCACTATGGAGGATGAAGCTGGGAGTGTGATGGGTAACGGTGGTTCCTGGCAAGGAGCAATGCTGGCTAGAGCTGGTGTCTGGGGAGAGGAGGAGGAGGGAGAGAGGCTGCGGACCAGACGAGATGGGAGGGGTGGTGAAAGGGGGAAACCACTTGGCTTTTTAGCCCTCTGTGCCCTGGGATGACGCCAGGCTCTTGAGCTGGAACGCTTGCAAAGGGAAAAGGAGTCCCTTCTTGTGTGTTTTAAATTAAAATGCAACACAAAAAATATCCTGTCGGGGAGGTATGAAAATTTAATCAACACCCAGTGCTCTTAGCAGCTCAGTAGCAAGCACAGATCTTAATGTCTCTGCAGCTATTCCTGGTGGCTCCCAGCCGTGCGGGCGAAGTGAGGTGTGCTGTGGGGGACATGGGGGCTGCCAAAATGTCCCCGACACTCGTGGCACCGCAGGATATAGCCCCTTCCTGCTTCCTCCTCTGAAACGTTAAATGCTGAGCGTTTTAAGTGTGATTAAGTTAGCGAGGACTTTGGAGGGGAGACTTCAAGTTCCACCCTGAAGGTTTAAAACCTTCCTAACTTTTCACGAAACAAGCTGTTTTTCCCCAAATGGCTCCTGTTGGTGCCCAAGCCGGCAGCTCACATGCTGCCAGCCGTGGGTGCTGGAGCCCAGCCCCGACAGGCACGTGTGTGGCAGCCAGCCTGCTTTACCCTCTTCTCCCTTTGGAAGAAACGGCTCTTTCTCCACACTCAGCAAAGCCAGACCCTCGCCAGCTTGCCAAATGTTCCTGCCTTTTTTTTTTTCTTTTTTTTTTTTCCCCCCCTTTTCCCTCTGTGTGTGTGTGCGCGCGCGCTGAAATGACACAGCAAGAAACAAACTGTGTCTGCTGGATCCCCAGCTTTGCAGGCATGTTCTATCAAAAGCTCCCTGCCCACACCCTCCTCCCTGCCCGCGCGGGAAAGTCTTGTTCCTAGACCGTCTGCCGGCAGGAGTGGAGGAGCCGAGGGGCTGGTGGAGGCACTGATGCTCCGGCACTGATGCTCTGCACTGCCGTACAACTCCAGGCTCAAGGAGGTGGCAGGGGGTTCTTGGTGCTGCCTGGTCCCCCATTGCTCATCTTTGTTAAGCCCAGGACCTCTAATTTCATTAGCGGGTTTGGTGCTGGAAATTGTGCCGTCGAGGCTTTGCAAAGCTCCTTCCACGCCTCTGTGGTGCAGCACATGCTGCTGTGCCTCAGGGCTGGATTGTGGGAGTATTGGGGTGAGCTGGGGTCCCTCAAGTGAAGGTGCACATGGGTCTGCGGCCCCAGAGCTTCGCAGGCAGAGCTGGGAATGTTCCTGCATCTAGGAAACATATAGTGAGGCCCAAGCTGCCTCTCTGGGCTTGCAGTGTGCTCAAAATAAAGGAGGGATCCAGCTTGGCAATCACCAAGCCCCACTGAAAAAACACCCCAAAAGCTGATTCCATGAAAACCATGTCCTGCTGCAGCACTCAGGCTCTGGGTCCAGCCAGAGAGGCAGCAGCGCTGGCACGTGTCCGAGCCCGATGCTGAGGATCTGCACTGGGAACGCTGGCGCTGCCTTAGCCGAGTGCTGGGTGTAGGGAAGGCTGCGGAGCTTTGCAAATACTCCATCAGGAAAAGTTCATCCTGCCCGCGGGGCAGCTAGGGGGGTGCCCTCATCTGGGGCTGGGGAAGGCGCAGGAGGGGTCCAGGCAGGGGTTCAAGAGCGGAGGTAGGGGAAGCCGAGGAGTCACAGCGAGGGATGGCTGGGGGGAGAGGAGGAGGAGGAGGCACGCATGGGGACAGGGTCTGCAGATTGATGCTGGGGCATCTGGGTGCAATTTCTCGGTGGATTGGAGGAGAACAGAACAAAAACTGGTCTCCACACCTATTTCAAATGTTTTGAAAACATGCGATTTTCAGTAATGCTTCTAGCAATGCATTCTCTGCATTCCATTTAGAAAACAGAAAAATGAAATACATCGGGTTTTTTCCTGTCTCCCCATTCCTTCCCCTTCCCTGCACGCACGCATGGACACGAGCATGCCCACGCGCTGCTGGGCTTTGCTGAGCTTCGTGCACCCCTCTACAGGGACTGCTGCCTGCCCCCGGCACCCCACAGCACCCCGGGGCCAGCGGAAGGCAGGGCTGCAGGCAGGGCATCGGGCAGGAGGAGGTGCCCACCCTGCCTGGAGACCCCACCAGGCGGCCGTGGCAGGATGCGTCCCGCCGCGGGCCAGCCCCGGCCCTGCAAAGGAAATGTACCAATTTCCTCATTAACCTGATTTGGAAAAGCAAAGCATTTTCATTCAGATCTTGTCCAGCGCCGGGGTCGCTGATGGATACCAGGCAGGGCTGGCGGGGAGTGAAGCATGGCCCTGCATGCAGGAGATCAAATTATCGCTATTAAAGGGAAGAAAGAGATCTGTTACTGCGCTGGGGAGAGCGGGTGTCAAGGTCTTGAGGGAACTGGTTAGGCCAGGGAATCTGCTATAAGGCGTTTTTTTTAATTTTTTTTCCCCCCTTTTTTGCTGGAGTACGGAGATTTTGAGGCTGTTCCTGCTGCTTTGCGTGTGTTTCTCAGCTGGTTGCAGCCGTGGTTTGCAGGGAGGATCGGGTTGGGGGCCACGGAGGTGATGCTGGGGGGATGGCGTCAGCCGTGGTGGGGGCATGGTGTGTGTCACCACCAGGCAAAGCCCATCAGGAGTTGTCAAGCTGAGGATCTGACATACAAATCATGAGAGCTGTGGTGTTTTCACAGCCGCTGTCCCAGCGGGTCTGCTCTGCCCCTGCACCAGGCAGCAAGCCCCTGGGAAGTACTGGGGGGGGCAGGCACACTGCCCAGGGTAAAGCCTCCTGAAATCCTGGCTTTCTCCATCATCTCCAAACCTCCTTCAGCTGAGATTGCAGCTGGGGGGACAGGCAGACCTCTCCTGCCCAGCTGTGGCAGTTGGGACAGTTCGGTCACCCCGTCCCTGCCCATTAAAACTTGCCTGCAATGCGGGCAGAGCCATAGGTCCCTGTGGGAGCTTTCTGTGGGGTGGGACATCCTTGACAGAGGACCACAATGAGAGCAGGATGGGGCCACCTGTACTGCTGGAGGTCCCATGGATTTTTCTCCCCCCCTCCCTGTAGCACAGTGCTGCTGTATTCCCCACACACATCATGACCAGTTGGTTACGGTAACGAACGTATATTACCCTGATCTAATTATGTGCCATTTTGGTCTGGATTCAAACAGAAACCACAGCAGCTCTCTCCTAATGCAGATGGATTTTGGCAGGGGGCTTGACTGCCTGTGGGGCATCAGCGTGAGCAGTTGATGTTGGCCAAGCTGGTCATGGAGGTCTCCAGGATGCATGTCCTGCTGGGGAAGGGGCAGAAAGCTCCCTTCCTCTCCAGGGAAAGCCTGAAGTGGGAGCCCAGCCCTATTACTAGTCACTGGAGAATCAATGAAGGCAGATTGCTGTGTGAATGAAGTCCAGTCGTTCCCCACATCCTGCTGCTCCCCAAATGAGTTGGGTGCCTACAGTCTCAGTCCCCCAGTCCCCCACCCCAAGCTGGTGGGCAATGAGTGGCCATTAAAGGAGCCCTGCACAGGCAGAACTCGCTTTCTGTTTATTTTTAAGTAGGAGACACTGAATTTGTGGGGGTTTTTTGTTCCCCCCCCCTTCCCCTATGGCAAAGAATTCCTAAAGTTTCCCATGTGAGCGCAGCCTGAGGGAGGGTACGTGTGGGCTGCGAGCTTGTGCTTTGCATTCGACTCGAGTATATATTTAGATTTCTTTAGATTTCTGGCCCCCCGAGTGAGACCTGCTCTTGCAGCTCCCTGCGCCTTTTCCCGCCCTTTGGAAAAAACAAAACAAAACAAAACCAAAACCCAGTACCAGAGCTGCTGAAAGAATAACCCCGTGCTGGGGGTTAAGAAGCAGGAGCTGGTGGGGGCTCCTTTGCCAGGTGGGGACCCGCCATACCGGCTCTGTTCCCCCATGAGGGTCCTGCTCCCACTCCTTGGTGGTGTCATTTATAGTCTCAGAGGCTTTGCTGGCAGTGGGACGAGTCGTGTCCGAGATGTATGGTGGTTCAGCTCCAGCTGGGATTCTCCACTGATATGTTGACATGAGAAACACCTTTGGGTGCGTAGTCCCTTGGAGAACCTGTGGCTCCTTAGTCTTCACCAACAAGCTCTCGTTGGTTGTGTTGGGTATGCCTGGAGACAGCAAGAAACACATTTCTCAGTCTGGTGGCCATGGGAGAGCTTAGGTGGTTTAGGCTGGTGGAGTGCATATCAAAAAGGTGGTTGTCTTAAAGGGAAGAGAAGAAGCAGCAAAGATCAGCTGTCAGGCAGCTCCTTCGTTTCCCAGAGGGCTTGGGTGAGCAATGGGACCTGGTCTCCAGCACAGGGAGCCAGGGACAGGAGACAAGGAATTTCTTCATTAAAAGAGTTACAGCATTCGTGTAATTTGGGGATTGAACTCCCTGTGTCTACCCTGGCCTCTGCACGTGAGTTCTGCCTCCTGGTACCTTCAGCAAAGGGGAAAAAAAAACGTGGGAAGGCACAGCAGACCAAGGCAATGAACCACTACCTATGGATGGATATTAAGAACAAGCGATGCCCCAAGGGGATGGGAAAAGGGGCTGCTTAGTCAAGACAACTACATCTTGGTGCCGAAGAAGTTAGGAAGTGCTATGGGAGCTGCCAAAAGTCACGCTGACACGGACCTTGTGAAGGATGCTCAAAGGGGCAGCGAGCGATTCCCCATCTCTGCAAATGGAAGCAAGGCATGGTGAAGTGATGGCTGAGGAGATTTGCGCATGGATGGATATTTCACCCTGGCTTTTGGTCGACACCAAGACAGAGGCAACAAAAAGGGCTGGATAGTGGGAATGAGGACACAGGCATGAGCTCAGCTGATGTGGAAGCCAAGAGCTGAGACCATCACACCCATCAGCCCAGCGCTCAGGATGGCTTCCCCCCCTCCACGTACTTGGAGGGAGCTGGCACATGAAATGGCAGGTCTGGTAACAAGTATTTTTAACAACTCCATCGAGTTGGGGGAGGCACCATCTGACTGGAGAATAGCGAATGCGATGCCTATATTTAAAAGCGGGGGGAGGAGGGGAAAAAAAGTAAGGCAGGCAGGAATAGGACTGAAAGCCTGACCTCGATTGCATGCCATTTCGGAACAGGTTTGGAAGGCAAAAGAGGAAAATGAATCATGGGTTTGCCAAAGGTAGGTCACTCCAGGCTAACCTGGCATCAGAGACCTGGAAACGCGTAGAGCTGCTCTTTGTAGTAAAGCTTTTGCTATGGGAAAGTGTTAATGAAGTGGAAAAGAGGGGAAGGACAAGAGGAGCTCTGCAAGGCTGGCAGGGAAGCGAGCAGCGTTGGGATAGCGCTGGGTGATGTTGAGGGGACGTAGTGGCTGGCGACGACCAGTGGGGCTCCTTGGGAATGAGTCACGGGCTTTCCTGCTTCCAGCTTATGGCATCGGCTGGCTTCCCAGAGCTGGGGGGATGGAGGCTGCCACCCCGGACTGGAGGAGTTTGTGGGCTGGAGGAAGAGATATGGGATGCAGTAAGAAATGGAAAGCCATGTGCTTGTTGAGGAACAGCAAAGATATCTCCTAGGAGCCCAGGTCTTGCTGATTGGGAAGTAGCAGTGTGGAGGAGGAAGGGATGAGTGAGTGAGAGCAGAGTGACCGCAGGCCAGTGGTGCCCTGGAGGAGCAGGGATATTTGCAGGGAGGATGGCAAAGCCTTGGTAGGATTATGCAGTGTCATCAGAATTGCACACTTGGGTCTCCTGGTCCAGGGAAGATGAACTGAGCCTGGACTGGAGCAGGGAAGGTGCTACTAGATAAAACAGGGAGGGAGAGCCAGTCATACAAGACAGAACTGGAGGAACCTTGCTTTGGCTAGCAAAGCAGAGGCCTGGGGATGGCTATGATAGCTATCTATAAATACATCAGGATGAGAAACAGTATTTCAGCCAAAGGCCAATTCTGGTAAAAGAACAGAGGGACATATAAAATGACCACAAATAAATTTAGGCTGAAAATTAGAGCAGCTATTAGAGAATCTGCTTGAGGAGCCTTCCAGTGGGAACAGTGAGTTTTTAAGGTAGAGTTGAAAAAAGTCTGGGGGAGATTGCATGACATGAGGGGTTCTGGACTCGGCAACTCTGTGGGACCCTGGCGGTCTGCGTCTTCTCTCAGGCAAACACAGCCAGCTGTGGCGGTTCCTTTGGTTTCCTGGGCAGATGTACTTCAGCTTTGGGAGTGGAGAGATGGGAATGCATCCACTCGTGTGTGTATGCACACATGCTGTTCTGTGTGCTGATGCCCTGCTGCACTGGATGCTTTTTGGTCATGCTCTCTGCCACAGGCTAGAGGAGCAGGAGCAGTGGAAGATGCAGAACGTGTGAGATGCCAAGCCCCTTGTGTTCCTCAGACAAGTCCCCTTGTCCCCCTGGCTGGGCCCTCTGGGTGCTGCAAAGGTACTGGAGCAACTCTTCTAGCCTTTTGGGGAATAAAAGGACCAATTTTGGCAGTCAAAACAGCCAAGCAGGTACCAGAGGATGGGCTGGAGCCACCACACCTGGCTGGGCACGACCAGCTCCTGGTTTTGTAGGGACCATTGGGATGTGCCCCGGGAAATTTTATCTTGGGGCTGGAGGGTCCTGGCAAAGCTGGTACCAGCCAGGGAAGACCCATGTGGCTGCTCAGGGTGGCACTGTTCCTGGGCCTGCTGGCATTGTCCTGGGTGGCTGGGACCATTCCTGAGCTTGCTGTTGTCAATAGTGTGTCCTTTGGGATGTGGGGTCCATGGCCAGAGCTCCCCATCCCCTCCCCTGCCCTAGCAGTGCCCCTCCTGGAGCCACTGACTGCTAGCAGTGCCAGACGTGTAACGCCCCAAAACACCTAAAATCTCTCTAATCCCCTTTACCTCCACCCCCTAGGAGCTGGGTACACAAATGCACGGCAAGGTGGAGATCGCAGACAGCCTGTCCTGGCAGGGCCCTGCCGAGCCCCTGCCTCAGCTCTCCCAGCTGTGAGTCCCTGGTGCCACCAGCTTTGGCCATGTCCACAAACTGCAGCGGGAAGAGGTGGTCTGGGTGCTGCTGCTGGTATTGCTGGCTGATAACCCCAGGGAAATTGCCTTCTGCTCCATCATCTCACCCCTGTCTCCCTCTCCACCTCCTGCTGCGCATGGCTGGAGGGGTGTCAATGGCCCAGCCCTGGGGGAAGATGTCTCCTTCACCTGTAGGAAAGGAGCTTATCTGTTTTGCATCCCCTGTGCCAAGGACCTTGGGGAAAGCCTGTGATTTTTGCACAGGAGCCAGTTTCAAAGGCAAGTGATCCTGGCACGGGTGGCAGGTACCCAATGGTATCTTGGTGGAGAGCTGAAGCCCAGCCAGGCTTGAGCCAAGGGGTTGCACGATGCCTTGTAAACTGATGCCGTGGCAAATGGTGTTGTTAGAGCAGAGCAAGGTGGCCTGGGTGTCTCTGCAGGGTGGTGATGAGCGTTGGCTGTACGGGATTCCCATGCATCATTCCCACCTCCCCGCTCTCGCTTCNTGCTCTCGCTTCTCCCGTGGCCTGGAGGAAGGGGGCTGGTGGTGGACTGGGGCTCTTGAAAGGTGCAGGACCTTGAGAAGACACGTGTGGTTTCTCTGGTGCCGAAGGACAAGGGCGTTGAGTCTTTCCAAATGCTTTCCCCAACCTCAAAGCCCTTACTGCTGCTGGGTGCCAGGTGCTCCTCGCACTGGGGTCTCTGCCCACAGCTTCCCCCTCCCTGGTGCTGTGGTCGATGCCTGCAGTGGGATGTGCTGGCATTGCCCTTCCTGCCTTGGCCTCAGCGTCAGGGTGGTGGGGACACCCGGCTGAGGTTCCTGCTGACGCCTCAGTCACCAAAAGAAGACTCCAGCGCGGTGGCTTTCTCTCCCTCGTCGGAGACGTGCGTCTCCCCTTGCAGAGCCTCATCTCGCCTCCTGCACTGGCTGACCGGGAGACGTGGTGCCAATGACTCAGACGAAGATGAGGGCTTAATTAGCACGGGGAGAGGGGGGAAGAGAGAGAAAAGAGAAGGAGCCTTTCATTGCAACAAGATTGATACCACCTCCCCCAGACAGTCACGTTCTGCCGCATCACCCTCCAGCCCGGCGTCATGTGCGCCGTGCCTGACACCGGAGGACAAATGGGGCCTGGGAAGCGGCTGCAAGGTACAGAGGGGCACTGCTTTATTAAAAGCCTCAGTGAATAAATGTCTGGGGGTATAGAGCAGGGCTTGCCAGCAGGCTTTTCAGCTGTTGGGCTTTGCCCTGTGGTTAGAGCTCCCTTCCGCTCTCAGCTCCTTGGGGTTGGGATAACTCACCCAGGACACGAGGGTGCCTGTGGATTTATTACCAACGGTGCCATCAACAAAATGCTCATGTGAAGGTGTGGGGCTTGTCCACACCAGCCTCTTTCCCCCTGTGCATGGAAGGACGAGCAGTGGCTGCCTCTTCTTTAGCCGCCAGCTTCCCTGGCCCTAAGGTACCTCATAAGCCTTGTGCTCGGCCAGCGGTGCTGCTGCGGGGCTGCTTTGCCCTGTCTCGGTGGGATGTGCAGGGAAGCACCGAATCAAAGCTGCTGGGGGAGGCGTGCTCAGGGTGGCCCCCGCACCCTCAGCACCACGATTTTGGGCTGCGCATCCCTGGACCTCTGCCTGCCCACCAGAGACGGAAACACTGTCTTACAGCCCCTGTGTCCCTTTAGGAGTGGTAGGAGGAGGCAGAGGAGAGTGGTCCTGCCCGATGAGGGCTGGAGGCCATGGAGGAGAGTGTGACTGGGGCAGGACACCGAGGGGCATCAGGGCACTGCTGGTCGGGAGCTCCTCTGCAGACATGCCTGCACAGGCAGCACCTGGTGCCCAACAAGGCTCGGCAGGCATGGCCACCTCACCCTGATGGAGCCTGGTGTGGCCAGCCTGGAGGGAGAATTGCCACCACACTGAAGCTAATGCACCCTCTCCCTGCCCCAGGTGCTGGTGTTGAAGATAACGTCACACGTGTTTTTTCTTTCCCCTCCAGACCAATGATGCCTTAGGAGCCACGTGGAACTGGCTGTACTTCATCCCCCTCATCATCATTGGATCCTTCTTTGTCCTCAACCTTGTCCTCGGAGTGCTGTCGGGGTAAGCGAGATGGCGTCCTTGTCCTCCGGGCCATGCTTGTAGTGTCTCTGAGCCCTGAGGTTGGCCCCTGGTACTGCTGTGACCCCCAGGACCCCAGTAGCTGGTTCCCCCTGTCCCCTTTGTCCTTGCCTGCCCCACAGCAAGGGATTGCTCCCCGGCTCTGCTTAGCTCCTTTGCTCCCTGGGGAGCCAGGAAAGGGGCAGCCTTGAAGATGCTTTCTTGTTGCTTCTTGCTGAAGAGCTTGTGGTTTTGGTCACCTGTGAGAAATGGTCAGTGTTGATCTTCTGCCTGCTTGGGACCTTCTGGAGGGGAGCGGCATGGTGGGGGCCTTATGGAAATGTGTTCGAATCTGGCATGCGTTTGTAGCAGGGTGTGCATTTGCTGGCTGATGGAGTGTGGTGGACGTGGACTGGGATGGGTTTGGGGCATGTATGGGAGTGAGGCAGGGCACCTCCACTCTGTGCGGGCTGTGGCTGGGGGGATGTGCCCGGCGCCGGTGGGAGATACACACTGGTGAGGGTAGGGGGGTCTGGGGTGCACGTGGACAAGCCAGGGACTTAGGGACAACACAACTGTCCCTATTCTGCTCTTCCCAGGGGAAAGCAGATTTTAATCCAAGACATTAAGCTGGGTTTAGAGAGAAAAAGGCTTCTTGTCTCCATGACAATGGACTGTGGTTGCATCAGCACATCCTCAACTGCTGGCAGGGGTTGGTGCATGGGGAGAACATGTCCTCTCCGCACTGGGAGGGAGATGTGGGCTCCTCTGCCCTTGCTGCAGGTGGCAGAGGGGACCCTGTGCCCAGCAGCAGGTCATTTTTTTCCTAGTTGCCCATCATGCCAAAAAAAAGCACCACTGTAGCACTGGTTTCACCAGCTGGAAAGCCCTTAGATGCAGGGATCAATGCGGAGACTGGCCTTGGTCATATCTGTCACTGTCCTAAGTGTTCCTGAGAGTTCAGGTGTGATGGTGGTGGTTTCAGGAGTGCTTCTGGAGAGGCAGGCTGGGCTTCAGGGTCTGTTGGTGGGTTGAATTTCCCCAGCTCCCAGTTTGGGGTCTGACTGAGTCCAGGGGCTCTGGGGACAGGCTGCAGGAAGGGCTTCATGCTGTCTTGCAGGGAGGGAACTCTTAAGGAGGATGAAGACATCCGAGCAGTGTTGGGTGGCCTTTGCATTTCTTATGCCACATCCAGCTTGGGGATTTGAGCAAAGTCCAAGTGGGTGTCGGTGTCAGTGTCAAGCAGGAGCTTTCCTACAGAAGCCCAGAGAAGGGAAGTTAGGAAGCTCGGGGCTAGGCAGCTGGGAAAGACCCTTATTGCAGTGCTGAAGTGTGTCAACGTAGCACGTTGTGCAGACACCGATGCTTTTGGTGCTGGTGTGATGCAGAGAGCAGCCTTGGGACGCAGCAAGGCAGCACCACTCTGGCCTGCAAGCCAGCCACTGGCAGGAGGACCATGGGGTGGCTGGTGGGATGCCCGGCCCGTGCCCTGGTCCATGCTCGGTGCTTGCCTGTGCCAGGACTGCACGAGGCAGCTGTTCCTGTGCCCGCCGAATTGGATGCAGTTGTCTAGGGCTCTTCCCAGGCGCCGGCTGGCATTTCGACTGTTTGTTTATTGCTAATAGGGTTTGTATTGGGGAAGGATGCAAGTGGGTGGGTGGCCTAATTGGCAATGGAGATGCTCTCGTGGCGTGCCAGATACCTAGGGAAAAGCACGACTGCTCAGCTCCCTGGTGGGCTGAGTGAGGTGAGTGGAGGTGGCGAGCTGGGCTTTGCCACCCAATGGCAAGGCCACCGCATGTGCCCTCCTGCCTGGCCATGGCCACAGGCATCCCCTGCGGCTCGGTGGATGCAGCAGCCTGATGGTGGCGAAGCATCCTCTTGCCAAAACTGCCATCAGAGCCACAGAGGGGTGCGACACGAGGCGGGAGAAGGTACTTCTGCATGCAAACAATGCACATCCTTGAGTGAAATAAGAAGGGCTTTGTTCCTTGCTTTGCTCGCTTAGTTTTTGTTGTTTTCAACACTTCTCGCAATCCTCTTGTTCTGGAAGAGAGCACTTGGCTCTGCTGTGGGAGGGGTGACCTTTCCATCCCCCAGCCTCCGACCTGGATGAGCAGCCAGGGTCTGGCTGAATCCCCCTGCGCGCCCCGCGGCTGGGCTAAGCTGGGAGGAGAAGGTCACTTTGGGGATGAGCTCCATGGAAACAACTTCACACAAAGGAAACCTTTCCGCGGCGTTACGGCACTGATTCGGGGAAGACAGGCAGCCACGCCTGGCTAGCTGAAATCATAGTCACTCTGTTAACTCAGGGCACTGCAGTGAGTTCTGGTAGGCCGCTCACGGAAACCTGGACACACGTTACTTGCAAACTGCACCATCTGCACTGGCAAATATCGAAATCCGCTTGGGATTTCCAGCCGCCTTCTCCAAGTTCATGCTTGTGGGCTGCTGCAGAGCTGCCTCTCTGCCCTTGCTTTGTCTCAGCAGCGGTTTTCTTTGGGGAAACAATCAAACACCCGAGGCTGGTCCTGAATGTGAAGAGGCTGCAGGAGGACATTTGTATGTTTAACTTGCCACCATCAGAAGTTTGCCAGAGCCCAGATTTAGCAATCTTCTGGTTGCGATGCGCATCTCTCCCAACAGTCAGTTCCCCAACTGTTAAGCTGAGGCATGACCTCCGTGATGTAAACAGCCTGGATCCATCTGCTCCTAAGCACAAAGTATGTGGGAGAGGAAAAGAAATGATTTCCATCACACCAAGGCTCCTCAATTTTTCTCTCTAAATACTAACACGCACACATGCACTGGAATTGCATGCAACGCTATTAAGAGGAGATGGAGTCGCTCCAGGCAGGGGCTTGGAGAGCCAGTTCTTCTGGGGCTTTGGCATTTATTACTGTGTCTATTAACTTTCCCCCTCTATGGGTGCAATTACGGATCAATTAATTCTAACTGAAAGCAGGAAGGAAAAAAAAAATTGGCCCTGTTCCTCTTTGAGAGCATTTTGCAGGTATGAAGCCCAAGGAGATGTGACTGCTCAGCTTTTAAAGCTACACAAGCTACCGAAATAATCCTGGCAGAAGAGAGTCAGTGGGAGCGAGCGAGGATGGAGCATCAGCTGAAATGCCGTGTTTTCTGCCACGTGGCAGCCAGTGGATTTGGGAGCTCAGGAAGATCCTGAGACTCCTATCAAGTGTTGCCTGCTGCTGCCGTCATGTGTCCTGAGGTTGGTGTCATCCAGCACCCTGCTGCAGTGGGGCAGGATGCACCTGCAGCTCTGCACCTCTTCCCAGGGAGAACTGCTGTAGTGCAGAGAGAAAATCGCATGCTGCAGCCATCTCTGCTGTGGGATGGGTAGGAGAGGTGGATGGGACCTCCTTCCACACTGTGGCTGATGGCCTGTTGCGTGCAGTGCCCTGTTGTCTGTTGGCTTTGAGTCAGGGAGATGCAAAAGTCGCACATGCCCCATACCAGAGATTTGCAAAGGTCTGCTCTCGCTTCTTTTTTTTTTCTTCAGTTGTTTCTCATGTAAAACAATTTGGATTTGTGTGTTCACGCTGCATCTCCAGAGCAGCAGAGACCGGGTGAAAGCCGTGCTGGCTGGTCCCCGCTGCCTGTGGCATGCACGGTGCCACGGCAGCAGTAATGCCATCCCAGGAACGACCACGGCTCACCTGTCCTAGCCACTGCAGAGGTCCTGCCTGCTTTGCCCCTCCTGGCAAGAAGATGGCTTATGTCTAGCTCATCACTGGGAGCAAGAAGATGAAAGAGTGAAGATAAAAAATAAGCTATGCTTGGAGGTATAACGCTGAGGACTCATGTAGAGTTTCTGATACCAGACTGGCTGTATTTTGGCACTTTTCTATCTGCTTTTCCTCAGCCTCTGCAGTAAAGCCCTCCTCCATTCATTGCAGCGTCTATCCTCCTGCTGAGATAGACTTGTAGCCCTGGTGGACTCATTTCCCCTATCCAGTCTTGTACTTCCAGCCCCTCTCCAGGGTGAAAAAGCTACTATAATCACTGGAATCTGTGGGCCGCAGCAATAGCTGAGTGGGTGCAGAGTTGGAAGGGGATGCTGGCCAGCCGGAGAAGGCTGGGTCCTTGGGTCTGCCGAGGAGAAGACCTCTGGAAGCTGCTGGCAGAGCAAGAGCATGATGGCAAGAAAAATGAAATCCATCTGCCTTGTACCAAACAAGAGAGTAATTTAAATCCTCCTAATTGCTTCCACTCATCCTGGTGATGTTAAGTCTTTTCTCCCTTAAAGTCTTTTCTGCCCCCCACCCCCAGCTCTTGCATTAAACCTTTGAAAGAAACGACTAATGTTATAATTAAAGGATCAATTTGGCAAGATTTCTTTGTCTTAAGATCTTCTTTCTTTCAGGTTGGGTTAGCGCTGTGTTCCCAGTCTCCGGAGAGTTTTCTTCAGCTCCTTCAGGAGCCTTCTGTACCATCTCTGAAATCTTTTCACTTCACTTAATTTGAATTTTTTTCCCATCCAATTTTGAGGCATAACAAATGATGAATAAAATTAAGTTTTATAGCAATTAATAATAAGGGCGTCGAAGGAACAAGTGTACATTTTCAATGGAGGCAGGGGTGTTTTTTTGACGGCTCTACACAAAACCTGGGGCTTGTGCGTTCGAGCTGGATCAGGTGGTTTGAAACCAAAAAATGCTGGGAAGAGGATTAATGTCTCAGAAGTAGGCGGTTTGTAGAGGGGAAAGCAGGGAGACACATCGCCACGATGCAGGAAGTCTGGTGGGGAGAGCATGAGGGACAGCAAGATGCCAACAAACATGTCTGAGAAATATTGCACCGGAAGCATGAAAGCTTGGAAGCAACACTGGTTTGTTTTTTTTTCTTTCTTTAATGGTTGTAGCATCTCAGGGAGTGGCTCGGATGAGGTTTAAAATGGCTGTGCCCATTGTGTGTTTGGGGATTCAGTAGCTGGAACCACTTTTGAATGGAGGTGTGGGTGTACTGGGGAGGGTGGGCTGTGATGCCTCCTGCCAGGTGCCCCAGCACCATCATGGGATGCACATTCTTCGGGCCACGCTTGGCGAGAAACGGCCACGCTTGTCACTTTGTTCTGGGGAAGCTCTTGTGTCAACGACGTGGTATTTGAACATGAGTGAAGCAAAGGAGCCTTTGAGATCTTCATCTATATTCAGCAGCCAGGTGGGCATCCATATTCAATGAGTGCCTCTCTGCCTTGCTCTGCTGTACCACCTTTCTGCGGAGGGCCTCCAAGCCCTTTGCAAACAAGCTGCCTGACAAGAGACACGCGTGTCTGGTGTGCTGTATCCCCTGGTGTTACAGGGAATAACGACTCTGCTTACAGCCAGCCGGACAGGATTAAAAAAAAAAATCCACAACAAAGCGACAACTCGGTGACTTTCCCCTTTGATTTCTCTTTGCAAATTATTTGCCAGCGTCTCTCAACTGCTTCAAATTTGCTCTTATTCGTGCCTCCCTGCAAATATGCTCTGTGGACTGCCCGTTGTCTGCAGACTGTGGGTGAAAAGGCTCTGTTTTGATCCTCTCAACAAAGCACTCAGCAGATAGTTCTTGCTTATAGATTGCTTTTGGAGTTGTTTGTTGCAGATCATCGTAATTTCCGTCATCCTGGTTAATGGCAGCAATCGTGTGGCCGTGGCTGTAGCTGTTTGACTTGGCAGATGGCTTTGGAGATGCCCAGTTCCTCCCTGACCAACTCTATCCTTGCAAGGGGGTGCTGGGCACTGCTGTTGGGTGAAGTAGACAGGACACCCTGAATGAATCACGGAGCGTTATCAGTTCTTTGTACCTCGTAGGCGGCTGTTTGTTTGTTTTGCAGTGGCGGAGTGACATATCTAGCAGTTGCATTGTGGGTTTCACACTTGATGGTTGGTTCTGAATTCATTGTATTTTTATGTTGAAGGCGTCAATTTAGAGTGCTTGGAAGTTCCTGGGAAGTTAATGTGATGAAATGTTGAAAATTGGTGAACTTTTTCCATGCTGTAACTCACCTGCAGTACTGGCCCTGCACCTTTCATCTGCCGATCGCTATCACTTGTGAAGGGGGACTGTAAAACTGTTCTCCGCTTACAGAGGATAAAAACTGGAGCATAGCAGGGAAGGGGAGGAGTGACATTTTCCCAGCGCTGCATGAGCCAGTGGGAGTGATTGCGAACAAAGCCCGGGGCTCTTGAAGCAGTGAAGCTGCGCTGCTCATACCAAACCTGCCTGATAAGAGCGAAATAAAATCCAGAGCTTGTATGTCTGCTTCTTGCTGCTGGGGCTACCAGACCCTCCACCACCTCTATGTAGCTTTCTTGCGGCATGGGTTGGCCATGCTCTCGCTGCCTTTGGTGCAACATTGTGAACAAGAGGCTTCTCTGGGTATGGGGTCAGAGACGCAAAGCCCAGCATTGTTACCCTTGGAAAAATGTTCAAATTGAGACTCTACAACCGTCGGTGACTCCCTTCTCCCGGTGATATTTGTCCTCTTTGTCATTTATTTTTCTCTAGTTCAAAACAATAAGCTCTCCAAACTGTTGGCTGCTCTGAGCTCAAACCAAGTATTGTGGAAAACCTGACCTTTTTTTTTAAAGGTCACAGCGGGGTTGAGCTGGACACAAAGCAAGCATCCACGCATGGTTTTCTCGCTTTGATCATGGAGTATTTCTTGTTCTTGGAGAGCATGCATGAAGCGTGTGGAGAGGGGCTGATCCCACCCTGAAATGCAGAGGCTGGACAGGACACTGCGTCTCTGCTGGGATCCATTGATGAGGGACAGGCTTTGCCACAACGTATATCTGATACCCAACCATGTTCCCAAGTGATGGGTGAACCTGCTGTTGGATGAATGAGGGCCTGTTGACTGAAGCTAACTATAGGCAAGAAATGGGGATTACTGGAGAGAAGAGGGGAGGTATTTAAAGTCCTTGCTGTTCAGTGGGCTGTGTTCCCCATCAGCAGATGCAAAGTCTGAGTTCTCTTGTGTTATTCACTGCTTTGAGTCATGTCAGTGTCTCCATTGCTGCTCTTGCTTTCCATCAAATACCAATTATTTGAATTCTTGAGCTTCATCTTCAAAGCTGCTCAAAGCCTGGAACCGGGAGATCCCGTTACACAGCAGGACAACAGTGACCCTGTCCCTGCTACTTTAGGCCCTGCATGGAGCCATGATGGCCCATATCTCTTTGAGGGACTGGCTTGTAAAAGTTGCTCTTTAGTACTGGGAGTCTTGACTTTGCTTGTGGTGGCTCCTCATCGGGAGGCCTTCTGTCCGCTCTCCGCTTGTGGAGACAGTTTCCCATTTGGACTGCCTTATCCCTGTGTCTTCATGTTGTCATTGCTTTTCCTTCCTTCCTCTATTTTTGTTCACTTCTCCTCTTCGTGTGGGGTGTCAACGCAAACTAGCATGACAAGGTCTTTCTCAATTGTTCATGCTGCTTGGTATCAATCCTGTCTAATACAAGCCCCTTTAGGACCTCGTCGAAGTGACAGACATCAGCGAGTACCTATAAGAAAATATGATTTAAATCACAACCTTTCTCCAAGATAGAAGGTAACCATCAGCATTTGCCCCTTCTTAAATGGGACGGTGATGTAATGGGTAATCTCAGGGCTGGTATCTCCCAGCTCCTTCCCGTTTTACCATTCGATGTCACCAACAGCTTGTCAGCTTTTCATTCCCCAACTCGTGTGTCTGCCGGCGCTCTATAAATGTGCTCTCTTTAGCATCGTCAGCTGTACGCTCCGCTTCTTGCTGCAGCTTTGTCACAACGCAGCGAACATGTAACTCTCACCGAAGTACACGGGGATGATCGAAAGTTAACGGCCACCACTAAAGGGAATACAAGAAATAGGATGTTTCTGTTTTCCTTTTTTTTTTAAAACAAAAATTCTTTTCACCAATTAGTACTTCATGGGAAGACTTTCTGAGACAATCCAGCTTTGTTAAGGAATCATAGAATCATAAAATGGTTTGGATTGGAAGGGACCTTTAAAGGTCCTCTCTACTCCAAGCCCTCTGCAATAAGNGCCTTTAAAGGTCCCCTCTACTCCAAGCCCCCTGCAATAAGCAGGGACATCTTCACCTAGACGGGGTTGCTCAGAGCCCTGTCCAACCTGTCCTTGAATCTTCTCTGACTTCTGGCAATTCAAGTGAACTTAATATAGCAACTACCCTTATCCAGAAAACTTGTTGCCTCCCTCAAAGCAGACCTATGAAGCACATCTTGCCCCTGCAGAGGTTTTTGTACCTTTTGGACTCCCTGTTCTAACCTTTGCTGTCGGTTCAGTGCAATAATCCCCGTCTGCAATGCCAGTTCTGCTGTGCCTGCTTGCCACCGTCTGTTTAAGTTGAAGCACCAGGTTACAGACTGCACAGTTAGTTCAACACTCTCACTTTAGTTCCTTTACACCTCTTGGGTAAATACCATCTGATCCCCCTGGTTTGCAACTGTCTCATCCGTGTTTTCCAAACCGTCTGTTGTCAGTTCTGTCCCATAACCTTCCCTGACACCCTCCTGGAGTCGAAGGAGGTTTTTCCTCAAATTGTGGTGCTCAAAACTGAGTCGGAGCCATGATCTGAGACCTCATGAGTGCTGAGGAGAGCAGCAGTATTACCTGATGTCTTACAGATGGTGTTCCTTGTTATACATCCCATTACATGTGTTTTTTTCACAGCAGCACAGTACTGCTACCTCATCCTCAGCGTGTAATCCAGTATTTCTCCTCTTCCCACCCCTTCCTTTCTGCTGCCCTGTATCATTTTAAGACCTGTTTGGTAACTGGTTTGTTGGAGGCACCTTTAACGGTGGCAAAAGGTGACGAATCAATGGGTTTGAAGACAGTTGGCTTGTAATTTCAAAGCATGGAAGCCACAATATTGATGTGACCAGTGCTATATACTTGCTCTGGACTCAAAGAAGGTCCAGAAAGGATAAAAGTGGGTTGCAGCATCTGTGATATTCTTTTTTTCTTAGATGGTTTTTGGTTGTTGTTTTTTTGTGATTGGGTTGTTTGTTGGCTTTTTTTTTTGTTTGGCCCCCTCCCCCCTCNAAAAAAAAATGTGAGCCCATTTTCAAGCTGGATGCATTCACATGGGTTCTTCTCCCATGAAAACCAGACCTGGGCTCACCGGTCCTTTGAGCAGAGCACACCAATGTAGTAAAAGCATCATTGCCCTGGTGTGAGCGAGGGTGCAGGGGACTGGGAAGGAAGGCGATCGAGTGCAGTGGTGACCCCTGAGGTCTCCTGCTGGGAGCAGAGACGCTCTCCCACCACGTGAGGGGAATGCTGAGGCTGCAGAGAAGAATTTGCAGGCAGAGAAGGAGCAAACCATCTGTGCTCCAATCACCCCGGCAGGCTGGGCACGGCATGTGGATGGATGGTGCCCTCGTGTGCAGGACAACAGATGGCACACTGCTCCCCAGCTCCCACCATGACCTTCAGTGCTCATCTCTGTCACTCTCGGCACGCCTTCAGCTTTACGAGACCGGATGGAGAAGGGCTGCAATGACACAGGGTCAGCATGACTGGAGCTCAGCTGTCATGGGTGGACTTTTTCATCCTGGAGGCATCAGGATTTGGGGCCGGGAGACCCAGGTGGGCAGCAGAGCTGTTGCCAGTGGGAACCGTGCCCTCTGCTTGGGGGTCTTCTGTGCCCCCTTCCAGGGACCTCATCAGGCAGCACAGCCCTGGGCTCTTTCCAAGGCAAAACTGGGCCATCCGTGGCGATGCAACCCAAATGCACTGGGGAGCAGAGCCCTTCAATGGGAGGCAGGCGCCCGGCTCTCTTGGCGATGCAATGCCGCCCTGCCTGCGACTTGGAGCCTTCCCAAGCGGCTGTCAGTCACCATCGCTGGCCCTGTTCTCACTCACATACAGTATTATCTCTACCCGCTGCTGCAAATTGGCTCTGAGCAATCCTTGATCTGTCAGCATCGCCTACCCACTCTCAGATGTCACCAGCCCCCGCTGCTGCCCTGCTCGGTAACGTGTCTCTCTGAAATGTAATAATTCATTAAGTTGAGCTTAACTTTTTTTTTTTCCCCTCCCCTCTCTGCCACCCCTTCCTCCTTCTAATGGACAAAAGCAATTAAGCTCCATTAAGGATCAAGCATGTGGGAAGTGTCTCCCTCGGAGACACTGCCGCAGCTGCACGGACCTTGTCCCTGGATGTGTGTGGCACCAGCTTCTTGCAAATTGGGGCTTCGGGAGCAAACGGTTGGTAAGGGGAAATGTTGCTTGATGAGGGGGGTGCTGGAAAAGATGCTTCCATTCCCCTCTCCGGGAAAAGGTGATTTGAGGCTCAGCTGGTCCTTCTGGCTGGGTTTCATTGTGGACACATGGTGATGGCTTCTCTTGCCATGCAGCAAAAGGAGACACCAGCCTCAGCAGAGGAGCAGCTGGAAGACAGAGGGATAGGCAAGCAGGAGGTGGCAGAGAGGGGCCAGATTCCCAGCTGGTGCAAATCAGGGGAAGCTTTCCAGGTGATCCAGGTCATAGACTATTTCTGCAGGGTCTGGCTGGCAAAAGTTCTGCCAAGGTGCTGGCTGGCATGGGGTTATGGCCCATGGGGCAGAGGGTTCAGCACACGGGAGGACCAGTGGACCAAACCAGAGGGAGAGAGGCAACTTCCCCTCTAACTCTGGCTGCAAACAGCATCTTCTCATCTCTTGACATCCCAAATTTGCTAACAAAGACCAGTGAGGGATGATGGCGCAGCCAAAATGGTCCTGCCTTTCGCCAGCGAGGGCAAGGAGGGTTTTTGGCATGGCATGCCCAAAACTGAGAGTGCATTTCACTGTTGGCTGTGGGAGGTCCTTCCTTCTCCCCCGTCTCCTCCCGCCCTCCTTCCCTCCACTTAGGCTGCTTTTCTCTTCCTTGCCTTTTGTTCTCTCCCCCTTCCCTGCCCTAGGAAGAAAGTCTCATTTCAGTCTGAAAGCCAGCGATGGAGGGGGAGAGTCATTTGATGCTTAATGCCAGAGCGGCAGGAAACTTCACCTTCCTGGGGTGGAATTAAAAACGCTTGAATTGTCTGGGGATCTTAAACAAGAGATGCAGGGAACATTCAGGGCTTTTCACACAAACACGCGCGCGCGCACACACACACATGCAAAAGCCCACACAGCATTAAGGGTGTAATAGCTCAGCTGGGGTAATGCACTTGAACTCTCTCTGCAGCAGACAGACCAATTCTTTCAGTTCTTTTGAATTTTTTTTTTTTTTTTTTTTTTTT
>RSEF01000008.1:6212689-6267185 GCA_003993805.1 Himantopus leucocephalus
TTTTTTTTTTTTTTTTTTTTTGAGGCTGGAGATTGCTGTTAGTCTCTGGGGAGAGAGACGTTCGTCTTGCAGAGAGAACGGTGCCATTTGTTCTTCGCAATGATGCTTCCCTCAGAGCAGCCTGGGACTGGGAGGGGGCTGAGGGCCCGGGCTAGGTGGTTCTGTGCAGATGGGGCTCTGCAGCCACCGGGGCTCGGGGACAGGACAGGGAGCTGCAGCCAGCAGATTGCGTCCCTGTGATGCTGTTGCAAGGAAGGAAGGGTGTGCTGGGGGGATGCCTGGTGTGAGGGATGCTCCTTCTGTGCAAATGTGGTTGTCAATAGAGGTATAACATACGGCTTGAGATGCCCCAGGTATGTGGTGTGTGCGAGCGTGGGGCGTGGGACCTCCGAGAAACAGGTTTGTCCATGTCATCTCACCTATGGGGAGGTTACCTACATTGCCACCCCTGTGCTTCCTGCCAAATATTTTTGTTTCTCTGTGTGTGGTGGCTTTTGCATACGTGCTTAGGGCTTCGGGTGCTGCTTCATACGGGGTGGGTGAAAACCTCAGCAGGGCAGTCAGGATGGGCCTTCTGGGTATGGCCACGAGTGTGTGTATACCAGAAAGCAGACCGTGCTTACCAGTGTGGTCTTGTGTTTCAGCCGCGTGTGAGAAGGTGTATATAGCCCTAGCTGCATATGGGTATCTTTGCACAGCTCTGGGCTGGGCTATAGGTGAAATCATATATCTTATGTACTGAGGAGTGTGTTTATGATTGTGCCTAGGTTTGGCCGTGAGCGTGTGGGTGCTAGTACATCCGTGCACAAAGGCTGCATGAGCAGTGGGCACAGCGTTAGCTCCGGCCAGCATTGCTCAGCGTTTGACATGCCCTTGCCCGCGCAGAGCCCGTGTGGAACTGCCTGCCCTCCTGCCTCATACGGTGCCAAGCTGTTGTCCTTCTCTGCACTGGTCATAGTGCCTGGACAGTTCTCGTGAGACACTGAAGTCCAGAGAAGGGCAACAGGGATGTCTCAAGTCCTGGGAGAACCCTCCAAGGAGAGGCTGGAAAGAGAAAGGATTCAGAGGAAGAGGTGGTGAAGGCAGGGGACAAGACCTGCCCTTCTCCATCCCCTTGCTGCCTCCTCACAGTGTCCAGTTTTTATTCCCTGAAGTGACACAGAAGCTGAGCTGGTTCTGGAGTCAGGTGGTGCTGGGAACATCCTCCCCAAACAGCAACAGCTTTCAGCTGGGACATGCGAGGCTGAGTGACCAAGCAGGGTTTTTGCTCATGTGCATCTGTGCCTTTCCTCCTGCAAAGAAGCTTCTCCTCCTCTCAGATCATTCACCCATCCCTTGGCCATGCTTTGACTGGGGATGATGGTGCATTGCCCCAGTGTGCTCCAGCAGACCTTGGCTTGTGCTCACCCTTGGTCCCTGCCTCCCCTCCTGGCCCCATGGTGTCCCCAGCCCCCCGTGCACGCCACTGCCCCCCAGCCGTGCTCTCACCACCCCCCTCTGCCCTTCCCCAGGGAGTTTGCCAAAGAGCGTGAGCGAGTGGAAAACCGCCGAGCCTTCATGAAGCTGCGGCGCCAGCAGCAGATCGAGCGGGAGCTGAACGGCTACCGGGCCTGGATAGACAAAGCGGGTAAAGGCTGGTGGGCCGGAGGGGGGCTCCCAGGGGGGTGACAGGCACTGAAGGGTGCTAGTCATGCAGAGTGGTGGGGATAGGAAAGGATCCCTGAGCATCATCCAGTGCAACCCCAAAGTTGCACAGGTTCTCACATGGTGGCATTGGGTGCATGAGTGAGCTTGGCCCCAGGTGGTGTGATGGTCCGGCCAGGGAGGTGTCCCTGCCCATGGCAGAGGGGTTGGAACTAGATGACCTTTAAGGTCCCTTCCGAACTAAACCATTCTATGATTCTGTGGCATGAAACTCATATTTTGAATGTGAGGCATATTAAATTTCTAGGGAAGGCTGTGAGCATCAGTGCTGTGAGCTTTGCTCTGCCATGGTTTCCTTTCTCTTGATGTTTGCTGGAGTGCCCTACAGTGGTGGGTAGGGGGAAAGTAGAGCAGTGAACAGTGACAGTAGTTTTCCAGTTAAACCTGCTCCTGGAGCAGACTGGAGGGAATGCACTTGCTAGTTCCAGGCTTGAGGCTCCCACCTTGACCTGGGCGAGGGCTGGGGACGGTGGAGGTTTCCAGGCTTCCTGCTGACACCCAGCCACGCACAACAGCCCATGAGTCCTGGTCCCCAAACTGCCATAGCCCCTGTCCTTGCTTGCACCTCATGGGGCTCAGTTCAGTGCGCTCACCTCTGGGAAGGGAAGATTTACGCCTTCATCTAGAATTCAGACTTGAAAAATGATGTTAACTTGAATCGTGGCCTGAGCCCCAGACGTCAGCTTTGGTCCTGGGTTGGGATGTTGAGCCCCAGACCTGTCTACAATGTTCAACTTCTTTAGTGGGGTTAATTATAGTGGAGGAAGAAGGGTTGATTACAAGTAGTTTTTCTTTCTGATGCAACGTGTGATAGCTGTCACTTGCCACCCTCTTTGGACACTTAACCAATACTTGACAAGAGTTTGCAAGATAGAGTAACCACCTCTAGGCTGGGCAAAGTGCTTAGGTACAAGGCAGTGAGGTCTGATGTGCTCAGCCAACTGTGTCTTGTCTCCTGATGCTAAACTCTGTGTTTTGCGTAGAGGAAGTCATGCTGGCTGAAGAGAACAAAAATGCTGGGACCTCAGCCCTAGAAGGTAAGACAAGCAATGACCTACCTAAGCACCTGTCTGCCCTTCCTTCTACCTGCCCACAGCTGGAGGCTGAAACCCTCTATCTGTAATGAGAGGAGAGAGGTTTGGGGATTCCCCAGTGGGGTCTGTGGCCTGAGAGAAGAGGGGTGTGCGGAAATGGATTTACAGTTTAACTATAAGAGAGCATGGAGGCCAGGAGATGTCTGGTCCCACACAGGTATAGCTTTGGACTTAGGGTCACCTGGGTATTTCCATCCTGTTACCAGACCTGAGTTAGCCAAGTACTGGTCACCAGGTCCTGGTCCAATGAGCTGGCTCCTGGTGGAACTGGGCCACCAACAACCCTTCCTCGTCCCTTCCCAGTGCTCAGGCGAGCCACCATCAAAAGGAACCGGACGGACGCCATGAACCGCGACTCGAGCGACGAGCACTGTGTCGATATCTCCTCTGTGGGCGAGCGGAGGTTGGCGCAGAGAAGACCTCTTCATCCAACCTTGGGTTAGTGCAGTTTGGAGCTTTACTCCTCAAAACCTCTGCCAGTTTACGGAGTTGCGAGGGTCACACCTATCATGTGGAGATTGTCACAGATCAGCCATCTCTGCTAGTTTGACTGCAAAGGGGACAAACCATCCGCTGCCCCCTGTACCACTTAAAAACTGCGTAGTTAAGTCACGTTCCATAAGAGCAATGTCTGTGAGCCATCTGTCCTATCTTATGTTGCGGGTAAGGCTGGAGCACCCAGCTCCTTCTCTCACCTCGACTGGAGCACCCAACTCCCTCTCCCCCCTCTTTTCCCTTAGGTAACCCCTTGAGTCACTCTGGCCTCAAAGGCGCCAGAGTGGACGGTGCCTCCTACTTACGGCACAAGGAGCGACTGCTGCGCATCTCCGTTCGCCACATGGTGAAATCCCAGGTCTTCTACTGGATCGTCTTGAGCCTGGTGGCTCTCAATACTGCCTGCGTGGCCATCGTCCATCACAACCAGCCAGCCTGGCTCACCCACTTCCTCTGTGAGTCCATGGGCTTTGTGCAGATGTGAGAGCACTGTACGGGCAGACAAAACCCCCTGCAGCCTTTTTATCTCCAGTGGCTGGAGGTTGCAGCATGCCTTCACTCCTTGCCCCAGGGCATGTGGGGATGAATCCCACCAGAGTCAAGCTGGTATGGAGCTGGATGGGGAATAACCTGAACTATGTTCACTGTTGATAACAAAAGATCATGTACATGCTTTTAATTCAGCTTTGCCCTCGGCCCCATGGCCTCTGATGGGTGTCTCAGCCCTGTGAGCAAACGTGGAGGAGTTTTACTGGCCTCACGCCCTTCAAGTCCAATGTATTTGTCAAGAGAGAGAAACAGACTGCAGGTCTCAGTTGGGTTTATCCTAAAATTGTGAACAGTGGTGATGGAAAGCTTGCTAGAGATCCATCTTTGAATGCCCACAAACAATTGCTGGAAAGATGTGAGTTTGCAGGGGTGGGGCCGGTCATGGAGGCTGAAGTTTTGGTGCTGAGCATGGGGATCCCAAGCGTGAAACCAGTTACTGGAGCATCCCCAGCCCACTGTGGGCCATGGTACAAGGTCAGGTCTCAGAGGCAGCACACCCGTGTCCATTCTAGCATGGTGCTAACTGCAGAGCAACATGGTCAACCCCGCAGCAGCCGTGTGTTACTCCTGAGCTGCTGCAGTAGACAGTGCTGCTTTCTCAGCCATGTTATTCTTACTCACCTTCAAAATGTCCCCGTCAAGCACTGGGCCTGCCCAAATCTGCATTAGCATGCTCAGACCTGCCGGGATCCCAGCACGCCACGGTGTGGTACGGCAGCTGGTCATGGTGAGAAGCATCTTTTGGACAAGGTGAAGAGCCAGACTGTTGCCTGCTAACGTTCATGAAATAGCTGGAGAAGCTTTTCACTGGCTCTTGGCTCTTCAGCTCGATTACCCTGGCCAAGTTCCAGCTGTGCAATGATTTAAATCCAGGTTGGTAATATTCCCCTACAGTGCTGTGTGGTTAGTGTCTTCGCCGACACCTCAGCCACTTTTGTATAATGCTAAAGAGCTGCTCTACTCTATGCGAGCCATCTCCGGTCTTCTCAAACCCCTGGGACACTGGTGCACCTACCCTGAAAGATTAGCTAGTGGGGTTGGTGCTGTTATACACGATTTAGCTCCTTACAGACAAGCTTCCTTTATCCCAAACCCTGAGAGCTTGGGGAAGCAGCGTAATCCCTAACTTGTCCCATCTCTGTGGTGTGCTATATGGGCTATGGGTGGGTGCATGCAGGGAGCTCCATGCAACTCGGTGCCCAAGGGCAGCGCATCTGGGTTTTCTCTTTCAGACTATGCAGAGTTCCTGTTTCTTGGACTCTTCCTGCTGGAGATGTCCTTAAAGATGTATGGGATGGGGCCGCGCCTTTATTTCCATTCTTCCTTCAACTGCTTCGACTGTGGGGTAAGGGGCCCCAGAGATGCTGTGGGTGTGGGGGGAGATGTTTGGCAGGTGTCTGCAGTGCAAGGCACCAAGGGGGAGAAGAATGGGATGGCCCTCGCAGTTGGCCAGGGTAACCTTTTCTGGCGGGACAGCCTGCTCGTGCCAGACCAAGACACCAGGTCTTGGGCAGGGTGGTGGGTGCCTCGTCTTCAGGCACATGAAGATTTCCTGCAACAGCCCGTCCTGAGCCTGTATTTGACTCATGGCTATGTCTGCTTCTCAGGTCACGGTGGGAAGCATCTTCGAAGTGGTTTGGGCTATCTTCAGACCAGGAACCTCTTTTGGGATCAGTGTCCTACGAGCCCTTCGTCTCCTGCGAATATTTAAAATAACCAAGTATGTGCCAACCGTCCGTGCCCTTCACCCTCTGTCTTGGACTGTGGCTGCAGCCCAGATCCAGTCACTCCTGCTTTCCTGTCAGCATCACTGCAAGTGCTCCAGCACTGTCTGTTTTCTAGGTACTGGGCATCCCTGAGGAATTTGGTGGTCTCACTGATGAGCTCCATGAAGTCTATTATCAGTCTGCTCTTCCTCCTCTTCCTCTTCATTGTAGTCTTTGCCCTGCTGGGAATGCAGCTGTTTGGAGGCAGGTAGGTCGTTTCCAGTCTGGGGGAAAGGAATTTCTTGGTGTCAAAGCCAAGTGATGACACTATCTTAGGTGCATAGGAAGACTGTAGCCTTGCCCTTCAGCCTGCTGCTAACAGTGGTACATCTCCCATACAGAAGTCCCTGCTTGAGCAAGTGCCTTTGGGCTGTGTGGTCCTTCTGGCCAGGACACCTTTTGGGTTCTGGCACCAAATGCTCAGTAGACCCTCCTTAGAGTGGGGAAAGGTCCTCCTAAGCACAAGACANGCCTGCTGCTAACAGTGGTACATCTCCCATACAAAAGTCCCTGCTTGAGCAAGTGCCTTTGGGCTGTGTGGTCATTCTGGCCAGGACACCTTTTGGGTTCTGGCACCAAATGCTCAGGAGACCCTCCTTAGAGTGGGGAAAGGTCCTCCTAAGCACAAGACAGCTGGTAGCACAGCAGTCAGGGGTTTGATGGCCTTGGTACTGCAACCCGTTAATGTCCTCCCCGTTCCACTTCCAGGTTTAACTTCATCGATGGGACGCCATCAGCCAACTTCGACACTTTCCCCGCAGCCATCATGACAGTTTTCCAGGTAGGAGCTGGGCTGCAAGGGAACACAACCAAAGGGACTTGGGACCACTGGCTGGAAGGGGCTTTTTAAACCAAACAACTTCCCCTCCATCAGCTGTTAGGATGTAGCTTGCTTCCTCCCTCTCCTCCTGTATAACAAAGTGGATGGCAAGAGATGGAAACGCTTCCACCTCCGTTACGCAAGGTGGAAGAGTTTCAAAACTCTTCCGAGGAGATCTAAATCCTCAGCAGTGTCCGACATCTTTTCCCTCAAATGCTGCAGCTGGAGAGCTGAGTTATTCACTGCACAGGGTCTCTGTACTTGGCTCCTGTGCCTTGGTGGGATAGATGGGGGGGCCGTCCAGGTGACGAGAAGGTGTGGGTGACAGAGATGCTGGCTTGCTTTCCTGCAGATCCTGACGGGTGAGGACTGGAACGAGGTGATGTACAACGGCATCCGCTCCCAGGGAGGCGTTCGCTCAGGCATGTGGTCCTCCATCTATTTCATCGTCCTCACCTTGTTTGGAAACTGTATCCACCTGGCTGCTGTTCTTTTAGTGGCAAGAACCCCATCTCATCTCCCTTTCTGGGGGCACCCCTGCCCCACTCACTGCTCCTTCCCTCCCCCAATCGAGGGAGTCCTATCGCACGTGTGGCAGCCCCGGATATCCCAAACACAGAGAAGGAGCTGTCTGGAGGTGCACTGAGGGCTGTGTGTGTGGGATGGGTGAGGATTTTGTCCCTTTGACTGCTCCTCACTGAGCTGGTGAGGAGCCATCAGGGCCACGCTCCCTTGGTGGCTGCAGACACCCATGTCCTTAACATGTACCTTGTGCATCCTTAGCTGCTCGCAGATACTCTGCTGAATGTGTTCTTGGCCATTGCGGTGGACAACCTGGCCAATGCTCAGGAGCTCACCAAGGTATGTTTCAGTTCCTCCTTTTTCTTCTCTTGCTGGTGTGAAGAGAGTGAAGGATGGGGCCAGCAGGAGAGGCCCTGGGAGCAGCGCCTGTGACTGTCCTCACTCCAGAGCCTGGGGTCACCTTGTCCCTTAGCTCAGCCTGCCTTGAAAAGAGGTTGGGTCAAATTGGAAGTGGAGGCTCTTCCTCCAGGAAGGTACGCAGGGTGCTCCCCTGAAACGTAAACCCGTATCTCTGGGCAAAGCTATTTAGACTTTGATTTAGGAAAGTGCTTAACCCTGCTGGTCTCTCTGGGAACATCCACGCTTCCCATCAAGCGTGGCTTAACTATTTCTCCGTTTAAGCTCCCCAGTTTCATTTGCCTCCAGTAAGATCGAGATAACCCTCAACTGTCTGATGGGATCTGATGCAGGGACAGTTATTTGCCCGAGCACTCCAGAGATGCGGATTGGGAAGCGCTTTCCAGTGGCGTCAGTGTTTATTCCCCATCTGCCCACAGGGCAGTGGACGTGATTTAGGATGCAGTTTAGCATGGTGCTTGAGGAGATTATTGGGCTTAGCTGTTTTTAAGACCATGCTGGGAAATATTTGGGGAATGCTAAAAAGTTGGGGCACCATCTGGATAACGGTGAGTAGGCGAGAGCTGCAAGGGTCATTGCTGCTCTTCAGAGGGGACCAGTGATCTTGTGGTGCCCATTTTTTTGCAGAGCCCATGCCTATTACTCAGGTCCTTGGGGTTTACTGAGAGGCTTCCACGCTGGTGTAAAACTGACCCCTTAGCAGCAAACGAAACAGGGCATGGCGCTCGTTTGCCTGAGGGGTGCATGCGGGGGTCCCTGTCCTCCCGCGGCGGGTGGAGGTGGCACTTCCAGGGGCTGCTGGCTGCTGCTGGGGTGAGAGGGGTGGAGAGCCCCATGGCGTACCAGCAGCATCAATTAAGGGAGCACTGAGTTTTTGAAAAGGCTGAATGCGCACTAATGACTCCTAATGACATTTTTTGCTCCGGAGACACAACCATACTCATTAAAGCAATACGGTCTCTGCCGGGGTCATTTATGGATGCCTTGCCTCCCACTCCATTGGGGGGGATGCCTGTCTCGCCCCTGTGGTTGTGAAGAAGGGAGGGCTGAGCTGGTCTACACCGTCTGGGGCTGTTCTAGCATGCACAGCCCGGCTCTTGCCTGGAGTGGGCTGGGTTCACTTATTTAAGTAGCGCTGACGCCTTCAGTAAGATCTGGCGTAGCAGAGAAGTTGCATCGCCATAATAAAATAAAGGCTGTCTCTGGAAATACAGATGCCAGCTCCCCTTTTCTCCTATACGCCTCGGCATCTAAGGTAGCCCTGTGCATCCCTCGCTGCCTCCGATGGCTGCACCTTCCCTTGAAACCCCAGCGTCCCACTAAGCGACTCCCCTCTTTCCTTCGCAGGATGAGCAGGAGGAAGAGGAGGCCTTTAACCAGAAGCACGCCCTTCAGAAAGCCAAAGAAGTCAGCCCCATGTCTGCCCCAAACATGCCTGCTATCGAGTGAGTGACAACCCCCCTCACCGCCACCCCGGTGCCCCCCGAGCCCAGCGGGGCTTCTCAGCAGGGTGGAGAGCTGAAGCGGAGCCTGGCACGGCTGCTTGCAGGTCTGCCGCAATAAAAAGGGGTCCCCACACGGGGTGACTCCCTCTCTGGGTGTCTTGCTGAGGATGGATGGATGGATGGATGGAGATCTAGGAGCGTGCTCCCCGTGAGCAGCAGTGCCTCTGGAGAGGTGTCGGAGCAGGGACCAGCTAACCCTTCAGGACCCGGAGTTTGGCCACCCCTGCCCCAAGCAGCACCTTCAGAGCTTGGGCAAGGCAGAAATCCGCTAAAAGAGGCTTTCTGCCCCAAATGTACAGCTCAAACACTCAAGGCTGCAGCTAGGGCTGGGGAAGGAGGCTGGAGAGGAAGAAGGTGTCTCAGTTTTTTCTTGAGGAGGGGCGATATTTATTCCCAGAGAGTGTTTCTTTGTGGCAGAGCTGCGGGATTGCAGCCAAGGCTGGAGGAGAAGGGAGCAGTGGTGTCACAAATCTCCCCCGGGCTCCTTCCCTGGTAGTGAATGCAGTTATGAGAGATGGAGCAGGTTTGCGAAACCATGTTTGAGTTTGATTGTGCAGAAATTTGATTTGGGCAAGAAAAAAAAGCCCCAAACCACGTAAACCCCTGGCATGGTGTTAAGGAGCCTTGTCTCTGTGTTTCAGCAGAAGAAAATTCTGTTTTTTCCTTTCTAGATGCCTTTTTTCCCTTTATTTTGCAGTGTCATATGGTCTAAATCACATAAAACTTTCAAAGTCAACATTGGAACGAGGCGTTTTGATTTGTTTCCCAAAACAGTACATTTCAGTACAGCTGAAAGGAGATTTTTTTTTTTTTTTTTTTTTTTTATAGAATCCCTTCCCAGGGAATTTTAGGTTTCGTTATGCTTTGAAACCCAGCCAAGCTCATACACGACAGAATCTCTTGCAGATTTGCCAAGAGAAACCGCTGTCTTCAGGCGAGCGCTGATTGGGGGTGGGGGTCGGAGGCAGCATTGAGAACAGCCCCCTCCCTGACTTGGCAGCGGTGGGATGTGATGGTCCCCCATCCTGCAAGCATCACCCGTGGTTTTAGGGGCAGCAGGAGCTGGGGGTACTTGTAAGCCCTGCCTGGTCTCCCAGTAGCTGCAGATATTGCCCTGGTTTGGGGGTGGTGGGATGTTCATAATAAATCTGTGCCTGGCCAAGTGCTGGTGGGGGGGGGTTATGGGAGAGATGGCAGAGTCTGTGTGTCATGACCATCTCTGGCTACCAGTGGGAACATGTCAGATAAATCGAGGGAATAGAGGGATTTAAGCCGTAGAAGAGGTTGGAGAATGGATAGATAGGAGAGAGGAAAAGGGCGAGATGGACTATAGCACGGCACTAAAGGATTTGCCCATCACTGCTAGAGTTTTCTAGCCATTGTCAGATATAGCTGGTTAGGAAAACAGATTTCATTAACCTCTTGTTGTTCAAGTGTCATTGAAATGGGCGGCATTGATATTCACAGATCTTTTTTCCAGTTCCTTCTCGCCATCAGGATAGATAGTGTCGGGGGCAGGAAGGGGGTGTGATGCCACGGGGTCGACCATCTCCAGCATCAGGTCTGATGTGCCTTCAGTGGTGCTAAGCTGATGCCAGCAGCCAGGGAGGGACAGCGGGGACATCACAGCAAGGGACAAGCCAGAGCAGAGCCGGTACCAAAGGGCTGTTGGAAACTCAGGACTGTGAAGCCGAGCCAGTGTCTGCGTTTGGGTGTGCACAGACACAGATGGCTTCATTTCTATGTGGGTACCCAGCGCAGGCAGGTTTGGTACACGCGTTCCTGCCTGCGGAGAGGTCCGGTGGCGCTCGGGGATGAGTGCTCCCACGTGGCCAGGTTGGCGTGGGCGGCTGCGGTGCTGATCGGAGTATTGTATTTGTACATGGGCGCCGTTGGTGCAGATGGCTCGGGGCTGTTTGATGAGTGGGTGGCCAGATGGACGCATGCGGATGCTGTCATGTGTTGGTGCCTAACGTGGTGCGTGGATGCGTTTGAAGGCTCGGCCACTTGCTGCGGGGATGGCGGTGGATCCCTGCCTGCGGGTCCTGCCTGCGTGGCTCAGCTGGGCAGTTCACCCCCTGCCTTGAGCGTGGCACCGTGCCGTTCCTGTGCACGTGGCCGTAAGGAGGCCATAAGGAGGCAGTCACCAGCGTGACTCACTCAGGGGCTGAGGGTATCCTTGCACTCACAGGGTGGCAGCGAGACGTGTCCTGTCTTGCCTGCGCGAGCTCTGCGTGCAGGCGGGCGCTTGGTCGCGTGTGGTTGGAGTATATTTGCCTGCATGTCCCGCATACGCGTACACGACATTTACAAAAGCAAAAACTGTAAATCACTGCATGCACGTCTGCGTATGCTCGTGGCTGTTCGCTTGGAGCTGTGCATAGCGGAATCTTTTCTGTGCCGACACAAAGGAGAAAGCCCAGAATCTCCCCGGCTGCCTGAAGTTGGCAGGGGTGAAGGGCACTGACTGCCCTGTTAGGCTTCCCTGTGTCGGGGCTACTCAGGTGAAAGGGGGTCTGCAGCGTTTCAGCCCTGGGCTTCTGCCTTGATTTTGCCGGCGAGCTTTATGTTCCCTTCTGAGGTCTCAGGGCAGCGTTAACCCACGGTGACGGCTTTGAGCAGCTCGGGGCTGGCCTGACACACCACTTCCTCGGCAAAATTGCCATGTGTTGGCTCAGGAGAAATGAATTTGGAGCAGTTTGAAAGAGCTGTTTAATATCCAAGGGTATATTAGGACTTCTGAGGGGCTGCAGCCTTCACCGCTCACCCCACCTCACCGCTGCACGGCTGGCCGGTGTAGGGGAGGCTCCGTGGCCCCCACACCAATGGCCCCGCATCCCTAGCGTGAGCGTTGCTGCGTGCATCTCCCCGGAGGGCAGTGAGGTGTGCCACGGTGGGGTGTGGGAATCTGGGTGCAGCGTGTGAGCGTGGGCAGCCCTGCGGGCAGCTTGTTGCCGGTGCACGATCAGGTACGTGCAGGGACTTCGCTGCTGGCTGCTGCGCTCCGGCATCCCAGCAGCCGAAGAGATGCTGGCTGGCCAGGGGCGGGGGCGGGGGGACACCTCTCTGCATTGCCCACAGTCGAAGGAGGGGTGAAGGGGGGGATTGAACCCGTTTGTTTTTCCTCCCCAGAAGAGACAGGCGAAGGAGACACCACATGTCGATGTGGGAGCCGCGCAGCAGCCACCTGTATGTGGGCCGCGGGGGCGCGTATCGTCTGTGGCTCCTGTGTTTTCTGTGCATCCGTGGGGCTGGAGCACACACTGCTGCCCTCCGGCCACCTCGGCGGGGGGGGGGGGTGTGTGTGTGTGCCTCTATTCAGTGTGCTCCTTCGCACCCTTGTTTGTGTGCGTGTGTGTGTGCCTTCGTGGTTTTGTGCGTGAACTCGTGGTTTCATGTGTGTGTGCCGTGCAGTACGTGTGTGTCGGTGTGTGCTGCTCCCTGTGGACGCGCAGTCGCGTGTGCTCTGCGGGTGAGCAGTGTACGTACACGTGTGTGCTCGTGGGTGTTTCCGTGTGCCTCAGTGTGTTGGGAAGGGCACGTCTGTCTTCTGCAGGGTGTTTGTGTGTGCGTTTACGGCACTGCAAAGGTTTCATGGCGTAGCCCAGCCCTCCCTAGAGCACACCCACAGGAACACAGAGAAGCCCAGTACAGCTCCTTCCCCCACCAGCAGCCGAAAACGCTGCTCCCCAGGATTCAGGGCAGGCTTCCTACCCGGGATGTGCTGGGTGAGGGGCTGTCCTGGCCGAGCATAGCTGAGCACAGGGAGGGTGGGGGCCTCCTTTGCCCGGTGGCTTTCTCCGTTGTAAATAGCTCAGAGGGCCATCTCATTGAGGAAGGCAGGTCTTGGACCTGTCATCTTTCTCCCTTTTACTTACTGTCCCCACCCCATCAGCACTGCCACCCTTGCCAGCAAGCTGGCTCTTACGCCAGGGTCCCCTGCACCGTCATTTGTACAGTTCGGGCAGCACGGCTCTGAAAAGGAGCCTGGCTCCAAGGAGCTGGCAATGCAAAGACATCCCCAGTGCAAGGAGTGATCTCCAGCTGCAGTGAGAGGGCATTGCCTATATTTAAGAAAGTGTTCCCAGGCAGTCACGCAAGAGGAAGGTGGTCACTGCCTGGCTGGGATAGGGCGAGCCGGGGTGCTGACTGCCCCCAGCGAGCTGGGCATGCTGCCTGAAAGCTTCAGGGCAGCTGTGAGGCTGCTGGGGCTGGTCTTCCATCAGCCTGACGTGTCTGAAGGGGTAGAAGTACGGTTTCAGCCCTGTTTTCAGCCCCGGCCAGCACCAGAGAGATGCTGGAAAGCTGGGGACGAAACCGGAGCCCAGCCCGTAGCCCTGGGGATGGCATTTCCTTCTCCCTGGGATTCCCAAATTAAGTCCAGGGTGGGCGCTTCACCGGGGCGGCAGGTGAAGCACCAGCAGTGGGGCGGGCGTCCAAGATGCCAACAGCTCGCTGTCCCCCATTGCAGGCGAGAGCGTCGCCGGCGGCACCACATGTCGGTGTGGGAGCAGCGCACCAGCCAGCTGCGCCGGCACATGCAGATGTCCAGCCAGGAGGGCATCAACAAGGACGAGCCGCACCTCATCAACCCCCACGCCAGCATCTTCCGCAGGAAGAAACCAGGGGATGGCGTCGCCCTGGAGAAATGTGCCGAGGAGCAAGGCGGCAAGGGTGAGCGGCCGCCAGCTGAGGGACCTGAGCAGCCAGCCCCGGGGGCCAACCCCGGCACTGGTGAGGACAGGAGGAGCCCATCGCCCCGGGCCAAGCGAGACAAGGAGCCATGGCACCAGAAATCGTGCCATGGGAACTGTGAGCCGGGTGAGCAGGAAGGGGCAGGAGGCGGCATCGAGGATAGGGCCAGGATGAGGCAGAGCCAGCGGCGCAGCCGGCACCGCAGAGCCCGGATGGAGGGGAAGGAGCCAGCCAGCACCCTGGGGAGCCGCTCAGCCAGCCAGGAGATGGGTCTTGAGGAGGCCAGCCCCACGGAGGGGGCGCAGGATGGGGACCGGCTCGGGGACGTGGCCGCAACAGAGGCGTTGATTCAGGGCGAGCCAGAGGCGAGCAAGGAGCCCGTCAGGTTGGTACCCGGGGAGGGCATCTTGCGGTTCCCATACCTCCTTGTCCTCTCCCCTTAGCTTCTCTCACCTCTTTTTCTCCCACATCCCTCCTGCAGGACAAACGGCGTCCCTGCCGGTGATGCCGAGCTGGTTGGGACCGCTGAGGGGGGGAGCGCCCCACAAACAGTACCTGAGCCCCCCCGGGGGAAGACGGGCAGCCTGACAGAACAGGACTGCAGCAGCCCGGACACCAGCGAGCAAGCGCTGCTGGAGGCCAGCCGCACTGTCAGCCGGAGTGAGCCCGACCTCTCCTCCATCACCCCCAACACTGAGAAGGCCACGGAGAGCACCACCATCATGATCGATGTCCACGACTCCGCTGTGGTACAGAGTGAGGACCTGTCTCTCTTTCCTGAGCCCCTCTCCCAGCCCTCAGGGGCCCTGCGGGGACAGAAAGCCACTTGCACGGCTTTTCCTATCCGCATCCATCAACTCGGGGGGGTTTCCTTGCTGGTCCTTGCAGTACCTCCCTGCAGCACCCCAGTTTTGCAGGGGAGCCCGAACACAATGCTGATGTGCCACTGTCCCCTGGGGAGCTTCTCCCTTTCTCACCTCCTTCCCACCCACCCCTCCGCCTGATCCCTCCTTCCCCCTTTGTCTCCGCCCGGGTGAAACACTCGCATCCCCTGTTTTTCCTAACACATCCACAGCCTCCGCCCAACTCGCTGCCACTCAAACCCCCTTAACAACATCCTCGCTGTCAAGGTGAGCTGCTTTCAATGGTGTTATTAATTAAACAGCACCGTGAAAGCTGGCCTCGTTAAAACCCCTTCCGTCTGCTTCATCCCGGCAGCTCACGTCTTTTCTTCCCTTCTGGTCCCTCTCCCCAGACGGCACAGGGATGCAAAGCAGAACCCCGGGGGGAGGTTGCACGTGCCCGGGTGACAGGGACACCCCAGGGTGCTGTCTGGGGGCAAGGCCGGGCAAAGGCTCTCGCTTTCCTGCAGTTAGCAACAAGACAGACGGCGAAGCCAGCCCCTTAAAGGAGGCTGAGAGCAAAGAGGATGAGGAGGAGATGGAGAAGAAGAAGCGGAAGAAGGAGAAAAGCGAGACGGGCAAAGCGATGGTGCCGCACAGCTCCATGTTCATCTTCAGCACCACCAATCCGTGAGACACTTTTTTAGACCGTAGGAGCTCGGGGCTGCGGAGGGCTGCAAGGGGAAAGACCCCCAGAGATCACTGAAAACAGGGGATCCCCGTGATCAGAAGGGGGCTGAATATCTTCCAAACAACAAGGATAACTAGCCACGGTGTTCCCCAAGTCCCAGCAGCGCTCTCCCTCTGTGCCAGCCATGCTCATGGCTTTCTCTTCCGGCTGCTGATTGCTAGCTGTGATTTTTATTCAATGTTTGTTGCATTATTGTGATTTTTATTCAATGTTTATTGCATTATTCTGCAGTTGTCTGCTCCCCCGTAGCTCTTGCCCAGCTCCAGTAGCCTGGAAGAATAAACCCCCCAATTTCTCAGGGACTCTTCCTGGCCAGCCGTAGGGTGTCTGGGGGTCTGGGACAGCTGAGCAAAGGGGGTCAGCAAGCCCAAACCACCCTTGGGCTCCCTTGCTTTGCTCCTCAGACTTTGCTGCCCATTTTTCTGTTCTGGAAGCCAGTGATGTGGGGTGGGTTTTGTATGTGGACCATGCCTGAGGCACGCCAGGAGCTCACAGGTTGGGGTGCGGACTCTCTCCTCACAGGGTGCGGAGGGCTTGCCACTACATCGTGAACCTGCGCTACTTTGAGATGTGCATCCTCCTGGTGATCGCCGCCAGCAGCATCGCCCTCGCGGCGGAGGATCCTGTCCTCACCAACTCCGACCGCAACAAAGTGATTGCAAACCTCCCTCACTCCCCCCATCCCGCAGGCAATGCAGGCAGAGGTCCTGTAGAATTTTAGCTTCCATGGCAGGGGGGCACGTGGGACATGGATCAAGGCAGCTGGTGGCAGTACCTGCACCGCGCCATGGGGTCTGACTTCTTCCCCATCACCTTCCTTTATAAACCCTGGAAATCACTCTCAGCCTCCCACACGTGGGGTTTAGAGCCTGGGAAGCAGACCAGGGTGCCTTGTTGACAGTAAAGTAGCTTAAACTGGGGAGATGCTGATGTGCACAGGGACTGGTATGGGGGACCACGATTCCGTCTCGCAGCATGATTTCAGAGCCGCTTGCACCACGCATAGGGAATATTTCTCTGCTGCCTATGCATGCTGGGTTTATGGCTGTCCCGAATTCTTAGGGAGCAGGCTGGGTTTGGGGCAAGCAAACCAACCGTCTGCCTGCACCTGAGCCAGGTGAGCCCCCGTGCGGGATGGTAATGGGGTCTGGGTGGGCACCAGTGAGCCCGTTTGCTTGGCAGCAGCTGCAGAGCGCCCTGTGCCCCCTCTTTGCAGGTCCTGAGGTATTTCGACTACGTCTTCACCGGCGTCTTCACCTTTGAGATGGTTATCAAGGTAAGAGGCCTTGCGGGCTGGCTGCGCTGGGGATGCTGTGACCTGCAGCGTCCTTGCAGCAGAAGGGAAATATCTCAGTTTTTCAGTTCTGGTCCTAAATTTGGGTGACGGAGACTTTAAACCCTGGTTCTTAGGAGCGGGAGTTGAGAACGCTCAGGACCGCTTTTATCCGTTTTCAGGCTCCCAAAATATGATGCTCCTTGATATATACCTGGGATGCAGGGACAGGTCCACTGCTCCCCTCCACAGTGATGTCCCTGTCCCCAGCACATCCCACCTGCAGCTGCTTCCACTTGATGGCCGAGCTGCTTGTTCTCTGCCTCTTTTTCTCACCGTTTCTCCCCCTGCAGATGATCGATCAGGGCTTGATCCTGCAGGATGGCTCCTACTTCCGAGACCTCTGGAACATCCTGGATTTCATCGTGGTGGTGGGAGCGCTGGTGGCTTTTGCCTTGGCGTAAGTGGCTGTTGTCCTTGTCAGCTCTTTGCCTTCCCTTGGCCGGGGTGGGAGGAAGGTGCAACTGTGTGTTATGGTTACTAAACCCTTATTTTTGGGGTATTTCTCTGCACCCTTCTGCTCTGCGTCTGGGACGGCTCCCGGCAGCCGTGCGTGGCTGACTGCAAAGCCCAGCTGTGCTGCTGGCACCCGAAACCAGTATAGCTCCAGAGATGGGTTTCTCCCTATTTGTCAACTGCTGGTGAGCAAGTAGGCAGGGGGCAAGGCAAGAAAAGCTGGAGATGCTAGGAAGAGTTTGATGGTGAAAGTGGACTTGAAAGAGGTCAGAAGGGGCTGTTAGAGAGGGAAAAAGACCTAAGGGTGGCAGAGCTGGAGTTATACACCTGCTACGCATCGTGGGGCTCACAGAGACAGCAAAAGCAGCAGCCTGCCAGGTGGAGCTGCCCTCTGAACATGTTTGTGTTGGCACCCCCGGCCGGTGGCTTTTCCTCTGCTCCAAGGGGGAGCATTGCCCTGGAGCCCTGCAAGGATGGGGGTGCAGCTGGTGGGGTTTGTGCCTGCATCCGCTGCAGCGTCATGCCGAGGACAGGGTGCTGCATGCTTGCTCTGTAGTGTGTCCCTGCTGAGCATTGCGGGGGACTCTGGTACTGAGCTTGTGGCACCTGTGTGTCCTCCTCTGCAGGTGGGTGCAGGGTAGCTTGACGTCTGCAGTGCCTGTGCCATGGAGGGGAGAAGTGTCCAGGGATGAGTTTCGTGCTGCTCTGCCCTCCTCCGTGCTGCCAACAGGGGCAGGCGGTGCAGTGTAAGCTTGAGGAAGGAGGAGTGGGTGCCAACGCGATGCCTGCGGGCAAGGGGCACCCCTGGTCCCTGGGGACCATGGCACCCCGTTGGTGCCCGAGGAGGGAGAGGAGAAGAGAGGAGAGGCTCATGCTTCTTTGTCACGCTGTTGTTCTCTCTTTGTGCCTTTGACACTGGCGGCAGTGGCGTTAGTGCTGGTGAGAGGGGAGGGCCTGGCAGCAGCGCAGAGTGGAGCCCTGTCCTTGTCCACAGCTCAGGTACCCTGTGAGGCTCTTGGGGTGGCTGGGTCTGAGCCCTGAGGTCACTCGATGGCTTACAGCCTGTAATCCATCCCTCCCATCTCACCCCTGGCCGGGCAGCAGCTCCTTCCCCTCACTCTCACCCACTTGCACCCTCCCTGGCTTCTTGCTCTTGCCTTCCTCACCCTCCTCACCCCCTTCCTCTCCCGGTGCTTTCATCAGCTCTTCTCTCCTTGGGAAGAGCACGGGAGAATTCAGCTCGGGCACAGGGATGAACTGACCCCTGGGCAGGGCTGGGGACTGACTGCAGACCCTGGCACGGGGAAGGAGCATGGGGCAGGTCTGCTGGCTAGGGACATCGCTCTGAGCCCCCAAGAGGCCACCTAGGCCACCATGGGGATAGATCAAGCATCTCCAGGTTCTGGCTGATGTGTGCTCTGCCAGGGCAGCCCCTCAGAGCGTGTCTGGAGGTGGGGCTTGAGAGCATCAGCAGCCTGAAGGTGCACACTAGGTGGTTTGTGGGGGTTTAAGAGGACAGGAGAGCCTTTTCATTCCAAGGCATCTTTCATCAAGACTTCTTGATGGCTGAAGGAGGGTAGGTTGATGGCTCAGCCTGCTCCTCAGTGGACAGGTGTCCTCACTGCAGCTAACAGTACAGTAATTGGTGCTTACTGTGCTTACTGTCCATTTGCCCCCACTCCACAAAGGTGGCACGGTTCCTGGGGTGGCCCCTGGAGCTGGCGGGGTCCCCATGTGCCAGTGTCAAGCATGTGGGAAAGCTGCTGTGCCCCTTCCAACCCTGCTTGCCACCTGCCTGCCTCCACCCAGCCTCCCGAGGGAAGGGCAGGTCCCTTTGGGCACGGGACAGCTGAATTCTGGAGGGCGAGCTCCTCCATCAACTGCAGCACTGAACCCCCTCCCACGGAGAAGGTCTTTGCACCTCCACGTACTTTTGCAGCAAGCATCTATGTCACCTGCCCACTCTTGTAGCTGTAGCTGGGTAGATACCAAGTTGCTTATGTCATGGACGAGGGCTCTTTATAATGTAAACCTGCAGGATTGTCCCTCTCCCCCACTTCTGATGGTGACTCCTGCTGGAGGAGATGATCTCATGGGTTCGGGGGTGAAGGGAACAAAGGAACCACAGCGATTTCCGATGGGTTTATATATTATAAAGCATTTATAAGGACACCTGCTTCTCCTGTTGGCAGCCTGTCACTGCTGTGGCCCCAGGAGCTACAGGATGTTTGCCAACTATACATGTCCCAACCCCCTGCCCTCCCTCCCTCCATCCCTCCATCCCAGTCTCAAGAGGAAAACTCTTGCTGTGACGTTTAAATCCCTCTCCTTTTCTTCTCTCTCCATAATCTCTTTGATGTGGGGTGGAGGGAGGGAGGGGGATGTGTCCTCCCTCTCCCCTTCCTCACCTCCATGGCACTAAATGGGCAAAGCAATGCCCATGGAGCAGCTGCAGCAATTATGTGGCTGAGAGAGACTGGTGACCAGGTCCAGCACCTCCTGGTTGAAGGAGAGCTGGAACATGCTGTTCCATTTGGATTTTCTGCCCTTTTTGCCTCCCCTCTGCATTTCGGTTTTCTCGTGGCGGTCCTGGGTAGCTGTGGGGGCAGCAGGAGGTCTCTGAACTGGTCCAATGGTGCTATCATCATCTGCCAGCTGTCAGTGCTACATTGAAATCACCAATAAGCAGGTGTCCACCCATAAAGCCATCTCCCTGTGTGCCGTTGCGGCTTGTCCACTGCCCCCTCGGAGCCTGTACATCCTGAGCAAGAGGTCATCTTGGCTTGTTAGTAGCTCTCTGCATGGAAAGTTAATACGTCAATCCCAACGCAGCCTAAATAAAAAGCCCAATATAAAACCATAAATCTCCAAAGAGTTCAAATTAAATTAGCTGAAATAACCAGAACCATAACTAAAGACGCTGCTCGCTTTTGCCTCCCGTGGCACCCTCCGAGGAGGCATTGCGCAGAGGAGCAGCGCTCGCTTGTGGCTTTGCAGAGCTGCTGAGAAGTGGTGATGCTTATGCCTGCGGGCTTGCAGCAGTGGGAAGGGTTGAGTGATGGAAAGGTTGGTGGAAAGCTTGAGTGGTGGTCAGTGCATAGTCCTCGTTGTCTCGCCTGGTGAGCAAGGGCAGGAGGTTCTCCACTCAGAGGTACCCAGCGGAAGTGGCACTTTCTTTGCTGAGCAGCATCTCCTTGTGCTCGTTGGCACCAGTGTCTGGAAGCAAGAGGGACCGCTACATACTGCAAAAGAACCTGATGTGAGGCATGTCAGGACAGAGGTCTGACATCCTGTCACAGAAGTGCTGCAGAGTTAAACTATCACCTTTTCCACACATCTTCCACTTGCTTCACTAACGTGCTGCCAGGGCCTGGGGTATTTTTATGGTTTTTAAGAAATGTTTTACTTCATAGGCTTTGCCCCCAGTACTAAGTCCTCTGTGTGCACATGACAGTGCAATGATGGAGGTTTGGTTACAACTAGGGACCTTGTAGACCACCTTGGCTTGTCTGAACGGATGTCCTGTTGGGTTGCAGGAGATCCCATGCTGCAGCTCAGGCTCTTAATCAGTGGATTTCTTAATGGAAGTGATTTAGTGGAGTTAGCCTGTTTGGATGGGAATTATTGTCGCCTTGCAGGTAGGTTCCCTCAGAGGCACCTGCCTTTGGCTGGTTGGGGCGAAGCCTTGAGGTCTCCCCCAATTCCTGGCCGAGGACTACCTCACGCCCACCCACTGTCACCCACCGTCTTGCTCTCCACGGGTTCCTCTTGTAGCAGAGGTTTCACTACATGTTCCCTTCCCAAAACCTGCAGCAGGCAGTCTCTCCTTGGAGATAAGCCCCATCCTGGAGGACACAATGTGGTCTACTCATCGTGCCTTTCAACCCAGGTGTGGGGCGGTGGAGGGCTCCTGCAGAGTCCCTGCACCCGAGAGGCTGCGCTCATCCCTGTGCAGCTTCCCTGGTGCGTTTCTTACCTTCTTCCTCTCTTCTTTCTTTTTCTCTTGGTGCTGTTTGATGGCTGCTGGGCTGGATCACCGACAGGAATGCTTTGGGGTAACTATGCCGTTCGGGTCGCCATGGGGTGCTGCCCTGGGGAGCATGGCGGGACAGGCGCAGGCGGGTGTCTGTCTGTCCAACGCCCGTGCTGACCCCCTAGCTGTGTTTGCAGAGACTGGAGTATGCTGCTCTGCACACACCCCTGTATTGCCCTGGGATGTGTTAAAGGTGGTGTGCTCTGGAAAAGTGCAGGAGGGGTTTTTTTTGCAAGCAATGCAATCCCTCACCTTTGGAGGAGGGTGCTTTCAGCATGGACGTCCTCCAAGGGCATGGGATGTGGTTCATGCCAAACACAGGGGGCTGGGGAGAGATCAGCCTCGGCCATAGACACAGCAAGGCCAGGCTTTCCTCCAAGCGCTATCCAGCCCTATATCCCATATCCACATTGGATCCCAAGCAAATCCACAGTAGGTTTCCTGAGGTCTGAAGGTGTCCCTCCTCAGCAGATGTAAACCGCTGCAGTTGAGTTGTCCTTGGTGGCAGCTTGTGCCAGCTGAGCGCTGCCCTCAAATCCTCAGCCCAGCTCCGAATCGGATGCCTCAGCGCCTTACCCAGGCCCTGACACTGAGCAAAGCAGGAGATGGCAGGTGCAAAGTGGGCCCTGAGGCTGTTTGTACAGTTGCTTCCCATGCATTTGTGGGGCTATGCTCCTAGGGAGGACTATTAATTAGTGGTTTTGTTTACATCTCTTAATGATTAAGTCCATTATTGTGCTCCTTGTTGCATTAACCCTCGCAAAGGAGCTGTGTAATTTGGAGCGTCTGCTGTTGTAAGTAATTTCCTTGATGTTTTTTGAGGGTGCCTGGTGGATACAAACTGTGCCACCTTCACCGGGACCTCTCTGCTCCATCTAGCTGGTAGGCTGTAGTTAAAAGACAAGAAAAAACCCCTCGTATTGTGGTTGGGATTAAGCACCATCTTCAAGAAATGAGAGTCATAAGGGGTCTTAGTGCTGCTTTTCTAAATAATCCTAATAGTAAGTTCTGCCTCCCTCAGCTGACTTGGGGTGGAGGCAAGTGCAGCCCTGATCTGGAGAGGGAAGAGAGGGCTGAGAAGTTGTGAGATGGAAGACCAGGCTGACCAGGTTGGGTAGCACTGATGGAATAAGGCAGAAAGCCTTAAGACAGCATTTGTGCAAAGAAACCAAGCACAGAGCAAGTGCTTCCCTAGGTGAATGTAAGGACCATGAATGTTGAGTTTAAACCAGGATGGAAAATCCTTGGTGAGACACCTGCATGTATACCCCATTGAGTGCATCTCCCTCATTTTATTATTAATTTCTTGCAACCAGTAGTAGCGGTAGAAAACAATTTGCCGTGGTGGGGGCCTTTTGCAAGCCCTGTCTGCAAACGGCACGTGCCTGCAGTAGGGAAGCAAACCTCCTGGCCCTGTTGAGCGGCATGGCTTGGGGACACGGGGGAGGGCAGTGTGCCACGGCGCCCTTCGGGCAGCTGCCCTCGCTCAGGGAGAGCATTGTATCCCCTGCCCCAGCCCTGGCATCTCGCTGCTTCCCACAACGAGGGGATTTGTTAAGGTCACTGCTCCCCCGTGCAGGGGAAAGGGGCTAATCCCGAGGAGGAGAAGATTGCTTTATTTTTCATCTCTGCCAGCTGTCAGCGCGTGTGTTGGAGGAGACTGGTTTAGGCGGGCTGAGCACTCAGCAGTCACACATTTGTGAGTGCGGGCCCCCACGTCGGCATGTGGCCCTCCGATTCCTGTCCTCACGCGTGCTAGGGGGCTTGTCAGCTGTTGAAAAGCCCGGGTCTGCAAGGTTATTGTCTCTCTGTTTCATTTTTGGGTGCGTGTGCCTCCCTCCAACACGGTAGGACCAACAAGGGCCGGGATATCAAGACCATCAAGTCTCTCCGTGTGCTACGGGTCTTGAGGCCCCTGAAAACCATCAAGCGACTGCCCAAGCTGAAGGTAATGATTCCCATCTCCTGCCTTACCTCTGTTGTCTCCAGCGTGGCCAGGTGGGGCCAGGGACCACGTGCTTTGATTTGCTTGTGAGCGATGAACAAGCACTTTCCAAAGCATTTGCTGTGTTTTAGGAGCCCCGTTTTCAAACACAATGCCCTTCAGGCTGCCTCATGTCTGGAGGTGCAATGAGTTATTAAGAGCAAGCCTGGGTCTCTGCAAGGTGTCAGGGACAAGGTTCCTCTGCCAGGGAAAGTGGGGCTGGAGTGGACACAAGGCAGCAAAGCCCAGATGCTCTCTTGCCCTGTCTCTTTCCGAAGTTCATTGTCTTTCCCACCAGAGCAGCTTGCAAACAACTTGGGATTTTGTGCGCTGTGCTGTCATGGTGTTCCACCGGAGGGGGATTTCCAGTCTGAATAGAGGGATTATTTACGCAGTGTGGGTAGGATTATGGACTTCCCTACCTTATTTGATGGAGTATAGAGCCAGAAAGGAGTAAGAGACTGAGCGAGCCCTGAGTTTTTTTCACAAAGGGTTATTTGGCTGATGGATGGGCCCAGGGTGGCACCCCAGAGACGTGGGTTTTGACCCCAGCTTTTCTTCCCGATCGGTGGGTGGATTCAGCCCATATCAGTTCATTTCTTGACACCTCTGTCTTCACCATGAAGCAGGGATAAGGACAGTCCTCTCTCTTTTAAAGTGCTTTGAGAACTAGAGCTGAGAGCACAGCCTCCGCAGCCTGGGGGGGTGCTGCTTTTGCAGGCAGAGGTGTTCGCTCTGCCTTGTTATTCACGGTGATTCGAAACAAAGGAGTGTTTACTAATTGGTCTTGAGTGCTGCTAATTGCGTCATCGGGGCTGTCACCTGTCTGCTGCCCTGGTTGCAGAGAAAGTTGGAAGATATAAATATGCAACCCTGCAGCTGTCTCAGGGGCTGCACAGTGTCCGTGTATGGGCTGGGGAGTACTCCAGGTGTTAAACTCACTCATGAAATAGCCCTTTGCCTAGGAGAAGGCCCAGCTCTTTCCTCCTTTCCACCCCAGGAGAGGGAAATGTCTTTCCCCATGGCAGTCTTGAGGAAAGTTTTGGTCCTGCCCTTCTCCAAGGCTGTTGGTTCCCCAAGGTGAGCTATACCCTCTCCTTCAGGCTGTCTTCGACTGTGTTGTGACTTCCCTCAAGAACGTCTTCAACATCCTCATCGTCTACAAGCTCTTCATGTTCATCTTTGCTGTCATTGCTGTCCAGCTCTTCAAGGGGAAGTTTTTCTACTGCACTGACAGCTCTAAGGACACGGAGAAGGACTGCATGTAGGTGCCCTGTTCAGTAGGTCCGATGCTGCTGACACCTCTGGCAAAGGCAGGGTGCTGGGTAATGTCTTCTGTGGTTCCCAGTTAAATCCTTGGTCTTGGCCATAGTCTCTTGGGGTGGACGGCATGGGCTGAGCCCTGTCCCTATTGCTGTGTCAGCTCTGTGCATCCTTGCATGGGATGCGTGATGCAGAGCCCTGTATTTTGCTTCTGTTCTCTTTCCTCCTTCTCTCTTCCCTTTTGCTTTCCCCTTCTCTCTTTCCCCCTAGTTGTTATCCAGCCTCTCCCCATTTCTCCCTCCAGCCGTGCAGGAGGAGAGGTGCTCCCTCCCACCGCACACACATGCTTCCCCGAGGGTTTAAAACCACTGTCTCGTAGTCTGGCAGCGTAAAAAGCAAGGTCACTGCTCTCTCCCAACCTTGCAGAGGGAACTACGTGGACCACGAGAAGAACAAGATGGAAGTGAAGTGCCGGGAATGGAAACGCCATGAGTTTCACTATGACAATATCATCTGGGCTTTGCTTACCCTGTTCACAGTCTCCACTGGCGAGGGTTGGCCTCAGTGAGTATTCTGCTCCATCCACCCCCTCTTGAATTAGGGTGGGCATATCCCCATTGGGCTGGTTGGGTTAATAACTGGCTACAGCCAGGTGGGACTGAGAGAGGAACGGCTGGGCAGGGAGGAGGAGAGGAAGGACAAGAAATCATGTCAGGACAAAAGAGCTGGGACCATGGCTGGGGTTAGTTTCTTCCTTAGGGAGTGAATTATGGATAATCCCTTCTCCTGTGTGGCCCTGAGGTCATGCTGATGTGAGCTTGGGCAATTTTTTTCTCTGTATGGGGGGCACTGGAAAATCCATTTTCCTTCAGGGGCGCAGGCAAAGCACCGTAAAACAAGCTGTAGCCACTTAGAAGCGTTGTCCTTGTAAAGCAGATTAAGACAGAGATTTACGTTACCATTGTTACAGCTGTGCACAGACAGCACAGGCTGTACAAAGTGGGTCCCGTGAGAAGTGCCACATGGTGGCATTCCTGATGGGCATATCTCTGGTTGCTTTTCTTCACCTGTCTGCCCACAGGGTGCTGCAGCATTCGGTGGACGTGACGGAGGAGGACCGCGGGCCCAGCCGCAGCAACCGCATGGAGATGTCCATTTTTTATGTAGTCTATTTTGTGGTCTTCCCTTTCTTCTTTGTCAACATTTTTGTGGCTCTCATCATCATTACATTCCAAGAGCAAGGAGACAAAATGATGGAGGAGTGCAGTCTGGAGAAGAATGAGGTACGGTCTGGGAGAGGGAAAGGGGACGAGTCAGTGGGTTTTCTGTTTGTGAGCTTGGAGCTCCCTAGATATTGAAAAGGTGTAAAAAACATGTGAGCCACCTGCCTGCTCAGCCCATGAAGGAAGGAAGTGTAGCAGCCACCAGCCCCCGTGTTACCATCACCCAGGGTCTGATGCATGTTATTTTATTCCAGAGGGCCTGTATTGACTTTGCCATCAGCGCCAAGCCCCTCACGCGGTACATGCCCCAGAACCGGCACACCTTCCAGTACCGGGTCTGGCACTTTGTGGTCTCCCCATCCTTCGAGTACACTATCATGGCCATGATAGCATTGAACACCGTGGTACTGATGATGAAGGTGAGCTGGTCAGAGTGAGCCTGTCCTGTTTGGGGCGGTGGGGAGAAGGAGGATTGGTCAGGATGGGACCAGAGGGAATTTTGGTTGTTTCTAGGAGATGCTTTGAGACGGGGTCTGAACATGTCGGCATAGTCACTTGAAACACCACGTGCCCCAAACGGGAGAAGAGATCTTCCCTAAATGAGATGACCTTTTAACTACTGCAGAAAGATTTGGATTTATTCTGTGCTTCCTTCTTAGAAGGAGTGGCAGCTGTCCTGGGAGAGGGGTGGAGAGGGGAAGGAGGAGATGGTCTTGAGGCACCCAGGGCAAGGAACACGGACCACTGCAGGCCTTCCCTGGGACAGTCATCAGCCAAGAGGCTGGCAGGCCCTCTCCTGGCTAGCCACATCTCTCTCTTTCCATCAGTACTACTCTGCTCCATACACCTATGAGCTGGCCCTGAAGTACCTGAACATTGCATTTACCATGGTGTTCTCCTTGGAGTGCGTCCTCAAGATCATCGCTTTCGGCTTCCTGGTGAGTGGCTGCTCCTGTTCTTGACAAGGGTGTTAATTTGGACTTTGGCAGCACACAGATCACAGAGGGAAGGTGTTAATAATGTGAGGTTGTTGCTATTTATTTTGGGTCCCAGCCTGAAAGCTGCTTTTAGGTTGGAATTGCTCCTTTTGTTCTCATTTAACTTCCCACTGCTGGATGCTGGTGGGGGAAGCCACACCATTGCTTTACTTTTTGCCTTGTTTCTGTGCTACTCTGGTGCCTGGACCATGTATGTGCTGTGCAGCTGCTCTGCTAAAGTCAACTGCTGCTGAAATCATGCTGGTGGCTGCTGTCCCTTGTCCCCAGCAGCCACGAGATGCTGGTGCATTGCTGTCCTTGAGCTGTATCAGTTGGACCAGACCTGATCAGCAGCGAGACCTCCCTGCCTAATTCAGTCCTCAAATCCCCAGCTGCTCATTTAAGATTTGAAGCCACGGACTGCCTTTTCTGCAGCTACTCTTTGCTGCTTATGAGCAACTGTCAGATTTACTCTTTTATAGTTTCTTTCCTGTTTCTAACCCATACTGGGAGATGAGATCTGCTAGCAGGAGGGTTTCTAGCAACCCTCCCTGCTCCCAGTGGTGCCAGCCATGGTCAAGTCTGGTCTTGCACCAGCTGCTGCACAAAGAACAGGGGCTGAGGTGGTTCTGGGTGCCCACAAAGAGGAGGGCAAAGCAGCCTCATGGCTGTGAGGGTCAGTGTGATGAACTGTTGCAGCCCGACCAGGGCTGGCTGCGGCTGCTTTTCCCACTCCCATTCACCAGGGTGACCTGTTGGCTGCATGAGTCATCTCCCAGGAGAAGCTGCTCACTGCAGACACGCTTGGGTCTGCCACCATCTCAGATGCAGGACAGTGCTTCAGACCGTGGCTGCATACAAATGCGCAGCAAGGTCTCTGCCGCTGCCATCGTTGCCCATGAGCAGCCTTGGCCTGTGGCCCAGTGCTCTTCAGACCTGCGATCTCCAAGCTCAGATCCATGTTCCCTCTCTCCTTCCTTTTCCAGAATTATTTCCGGGACACCTGGAACATCTTTGACTTCATCACCGTCATCGGCAGCATTACAGAGATCATCCTGACGGACACCAAGGTGAAGTGGGGGCTGGGAGCAGTGGGGCATACGGCTGCGGGGTGGGGGGCTCCCACCTCCCTCTGACCCTCTCATCTTCTCCCAGCTGGTGAACACCAGCAGTTTCAACATGAGCTTCCTGAAGCTCTTCCGGGCTGCTCGCCTCATCAAGCTGCTGCGCCAGGGTTATACCATCCGCATCCTGCTCTGGACGTTCGTGCAGTCCTTCAAGGTAAGTCACATGTGCCCTTGTCTCCTCCCAGGCCACGGAGCTGGGGTGCTAGTCCCAAATGCAGGCTGTTCCCAAGGTCTTGCTGACTTGTTGGCTTGTAGGAGAGACGGATTGGCACAGCTTACCTGCTTGCTGTGCTTTTTGTACTCCTCTGGAGCTGGACCTGTGCTAAACGAGATGACTCATCTGCTTATCTTGCAGGCCCTCCCCTACGTCTGCCTCTTGATCGCCATGCTTTTCTTCATCTACGCGATCATTGGGATGCAGGTGAGCACAGACATCTCAGTGTGCATCCCTCTGGCACGGACAGGCTGGGCCAGCACGTCCTCAGCATTATGCACAGCAACCAGCCTTGTGCCTGCCTGTCATTGCTTCACTCACTCACGGTGTCCGGCGAGGTCCCGAGGGTGGAACAGCTTGTTTGGGAGCTGCAGAGCCACACTCCCTGGGGGAGCTGCCATGGGCTTGTTCAGTCAAGCTCCACAGCTGCCTTCCCAACTTATACCCTTAGAGATGTGGCCTTGGGGACTCAGCTGGGCATCCTGTGTGACGGCTGCTTTCAAATTGCCACCCCTTTGTTTAGAAATTACACCCTATCTCTGACTCCCTGGTATCCCCCAGAGACTGATTTCANTTCAAATTGCCACCACTTCGTTTAGAAATTACACCCTATCTCTGACTCCCTAGTATCCCCCAGAGACTGATTTCATGCCTGAAGGGACCTGGTGAGCAGCCTTCTGCCTTTCCCTTCTGAACAGCTGGATCGCAGTGGTGATCCCTGCAGCCTGCCGTCCATGTCCCTCTGCAGAGGGTTTATGTTGTAGCCATGCTGCTGATGGTCTGCTTAGGCTCTCATGCTTAGGGACCTGCAATGACCTAGCAGATGGTGGGAGGTCTGCAGAGCATGGGAAGGTGTTAGCTTCTCAGGCTCCAGCTGGTAAATAAGAAGCACGTGAGCTAAAAACCTCAGCTCCACACGTGCTGTGGGGCTGGTTCAGTTCTGTGGTGACTAAATCCCACGCTGAGGATCTGACAAAGCATCTTTGACGATGAACGCCTGGGATCTGGAGCCACCTGATGAGTGAGCTGCTGCAGTACCCAACACCGTTGCCTGGACAGGCAGATTTTGGGGAGGCAGCAGGCAGCGCAGTGGCCCCCTGCTCGGGCTGCTTGGCAGCGCTGGTGTTTAGTCTCTTCCACCCCCTCTCTCCCGCCCCAAGAGAGTCGCATGGCTGGTTTTGGCCGCACCGGCTCCAGGTGTTCTCTGCGCTAAACAACCGCCATCTGACTCAGCCCCCCTCCCTGCCGTGTGGTAGTATTTGATTTATTTTATTTTTTTTTTAACACCATTGTGAACAAATCCCCAAGCAGTAAAGTCTGTGGGTGTTATTTGAGCAAAATAGCTGGAGGCAGAAAATATTCTACAATTACACATTCCAAAAAACCTGTACAGGGAAAAAAATACTCTGCAGTTAGTATATTTTTAGGTTCATGGAAAGTGGAATAAATATTTAACAGTAATAACAGCACATTTTTCCTATTTGAGGCACTTTACGAACATTCGTTATGTCCTACCGTGGCCTTGGCTATTGGTCGTTATTAGGCTATTGTCCATGTCTGAGGCTTCATTGCCTCTTTTGGCCCTGGGGACGGTAGTCCCAGGTGTCTGGCTGTCCATGATGGGTCAGCAGTTGGTCTGTCCCTCCCTCACTGAGCCGTTCCCCACCCTGTTTGCACTGCTGTGCGCAACCTAAGCATCACGGACCGTTTCCCCACCAAGGGAAAAGCTCCCAGGAGTTTCCAGGACCAGGACCCAGCACCCACCCAGGGTGGTGCAGCTTATCCCTGTGTCTCCAGTGTGCTCGAGACCACCAGCTGCCATGTGGTGCTTGGATGCTGCCCATAGCACAGCAGAGGGATGGACGTGGAGCGGTTGGACTCGGTTGATCCCAGGTCCTCCATGCTCCTGTTTCCATGGCAGCTCGGCCTCTGGCAGCCTTTGCCGCCCACCACAAATCCCTGCCGAGAAGAGGAGAGTCTCCTTCCCCGATGGCTGCTCCACGCCAGCTCCTCAGCGTGCTGGCTGCGCACCAGCATGCGTTTGCTGGGATGCTTTTCCATGGGGGATTGTGCAGAGATGGTGGATGTCACCTGCTTTGAGGGCTGGCTGTGCAAGGGTGATGGACCTGGGGCAGGACTGGTCCCTGCAGCGAAGGTGCACGTGCAGACTCTTCCCTGGCCGCCGAGCTCTTGCCTGAATAACTGAGCCCTTTTGCTCCCTCCTGTAGGTTTTTGGCAATATCAAACTAGATGAGGAAAGCCACATTAACCGGCACAACAACTTCCGCAGCTTCCTGGGCTCCCTCATGCTGCTCTTCAGGTACGTAACCGTAGAAAACTCCTTTGGCAGCATTTTTGGGTACAGGCATGCCAGGAGCCAGGCTGGGCAGGTTCTCGCCACAGGATGTTAGGTGGACATCAGCTTTTGGTGCTAGAGACCAGCTGGGCAAACACATGGCCACAGGAGCTCATGAACCCCTTTTTTCCCCCCACCCTGCCCCAAAAAGGATGTCTGTCTCCCAGCAATTTGGACCAGCTGGCTAGGGGGAGCTACACCCTGGCATGGCTGCGCTTGCGTGGGTCCAGCTCGGTTGCTGCTGATCCAGTACCTCGCTCCTCTGCACGCTGGAGATGTATTTAATTTGGGCAGGAGGTTGCACAGCTTCTTGTGAGGTTTATTCTGGGGCCATCCCGCCCTGGGTCCATCCTGTGCCACCACGAGCTGCTGAGCACAGCTGTGTTGGGTGCAGGAGTGCCACAGGAGAGGCATGGCAGGAGATCATGCTGTCCTGCCTGGAGGGCAAAGGCTGTGAGCCGGACACGACGGCAACATCCGGGCAGAACGAGAATGAGCGCTGTGGAACCGACCTGGCCTACGTTTACTTTGTCTCCTTCATCTTCTTCTGCTCTTTCCTGGTGAGTTTCTCCTTCTTGAGAGCCCTGGGGGCCCCTCTCATCAGCCTCCCAACCTGCACCCCCACCATAAGGTCACCTCTGCTCCTTCTAGCCCTACTTTCCTTTCTTTCTGCCTTTTTTCCTTTCACTTAGATGCTCAACCTGTTCGTGGCGGTCATCATGGACAATTTTGAATACCTGACTCGGGATTCCTCCATCCTGGGACCTCACCATCTAGATGAGTTTGTCCGGATCTGGGCAGAGTATGACAGAGCAGCGTGGTATGTAGCCAGCTCCTTCTCTCCTGAGCAACCTCTCAAGAGACGGTTTTAAACAGGCATCTCTGTGTTCTGCTATCGGAAACTGGCTGCGATACCTGGGATGGTCAGGGAAGGGCTGCTTTTGCTTGCAGTCTTTACAAGGGCAGCAGCCGGTTCCTACAACGCCTGGTGGCACAAGTGTCTTGGGTGAAGTTCACAGTTTGCCATGGTGTTTAACCTGAGTGCTGGAGGCTCTTTCTCTCCTCCCTGGTCAGCGGGCAGGTCCCTCTCAGCCTCCCTCCCCATCCCCATCCACCAGCTGGGTGCCTCTGCCCTGAGACCGGCTCCATTGCCTGGTCCCCAGCACCCACAGCTCCCCGTCAGAGCAGGGCTGAACGTGGCTTGTTCCCAGCAATGGGGAGATGCTGGGGGTCTACTGGACTCTTTCCAAGTCACCTATGGAGGTTCTTGGTGGGAGTGTGTTTAATGGTTTTGGGGAATTGTATTCTTACACTGGCCAGCCCACTCACCACTCTTGAGATTGGAGGACTTTGTTTCCTGCACTCACACCTTTGCTGATGAGGACCCCAGTAGGCAGCAGCATGTTCCCACCAATGGGAGAGGTTCACAGTGGCCATTCATACTCCTGGTCGCTGGGCTTTGGCTCTGCTCCCGCTGCTGCTGCAGAGGAGCCACTCTCCACCCCTCCTCTTAGGATGGTCTGGAGCATCCCTAGTGTAGTAGTGTGGAGCACTCAGCACCTCTGGGAGCATGTTTGCCCTCCACTCAGCCCCAGCACTATGAGGGCATCTTGTGTGGCCCCTTCCTCCCTCCCCCACCCCAGTGACAGCCTCTTTGGAGCCATGACCCACCACTGCTGTGCTGGGGAACGTGGGTGACCTTAGTTCAAGGGCTTTTGACAGCAACACATGCTCCCTTTGGAGACTCTTTGCCTCCACTCCTAACGTCCTGCCCCTTGAGAGACCAGCTCCAGCCAAGGTATTTTTTTATGCCTAATATACTCAGCTCCTGGCATGGTTTCCTCCACCATTTCTGTCCAACCCCATGCAGCTCAGTGCTGGCCAGGTTCCTCCCCACGTGGCCTCCTCCAGCACTCTTGCTGCTGTGCAAGGTCCCCATGGGCAGGTGGGTTTGCTTGTTAGTGGGAGACACTGCCTTGTGCAACGGGTAGAGGTCAGTACAGGTGAGTAGATGTCTTGATGGACAACTAGAGAAGGGAGAGAAGGTGAGAGCAGTGAAACATCCAGCTGCTTGGCTTCTCACCCATGTTTTTTTGGAAAGAATTTCTTCACACCAGGCATTTCATTGACTCTCACCCCCCATGTTGGTGGCCTGGATCTCCAGGACAGTCACTGAAAAAGTATGCCTGAACTGTCCTATCGATGCTATGTACACCTCTGATTCTGAGCAAGCCGTGCTCTTTCATCATGATACATAGACAATGGTTAGGGGACATGCACAGGAGTTGGTGGTGCTGGGCCTGTGGGGGCAGCCCTGGCTGGGGTTGCTCACCTGTTGCTGGGTGAGGAATGGGTGAGTACATCTGAATGGGTCCCACCACCTGAGTGGGGCAGCAGTTCTGTATCCTGACACCAGGACCGTCACATGAAGGTCTCACAGGGAGGTCACCCAGCACCAGGGGGGGTCAGGGATGGGTTTTGCCCAGATGGTTGGGTTAGCTTTGGCCGGCGATGGAGAGGGGATGGGAGAAGAGCAAGGAGAAACCAGAGGCAAAGGTGCCGGGTAGGATGGTAATGCTATTCTTTGCCTCCTCGCGTGGTTTCCCTTCAAGCTTGTCTAAGGATGCCCAGGAGGCTGCAGAACACTGCACCTCAGCACTTCCACCCCACATGGTCCCACTTCCCAAAGGGCTCTGGTCTGGAGTGGAGCCGGGAGCTCAACATCCGATGGCCCCTGCACCCTCTGCTGCCAGCTCTCCACTTTGACTGCTTCATTATTTCAGCTGGTGCAGGAGAGATATGGGCTGTTTCCTGTGATGACTGCACCCGGGTCTGGGCAGATGTGCTTCTGTGGGCGAGAAGGGGTGTGTGTATGGGAGAGGTTGCTTCTAATAATGTGTACCCTTGGCAGAGCATGGTCTGGTGGTCGGAGCACAGGACGGGACCGCAGGAGACCTAGATGCTAGTGCCTCAGCCACCGGTCACCAGCTGGTCACATTATCTATCCCCATCTCAGGTTCCCCAGATATTGGAGACACAAGTGACTCAGCTGCCAAGCTCCCTGGGACCTTGTGAGGACCAGAGAGTTGACTGTGCGAGGGCAGGCTCTCTGGTGGTATGATGGGACACAATTCCATCAAAAGGGCTCGTGGTGGCTAGAACCCAACCAAGCTGCAGGCTCACCCTGTCTAAAATTCCAGCCTTCTCCCAACAGGCATAGGTGGCCAGGGGCACAATGAGGAAGGGGGATGGGGTGGTGTTCACCACCAAAACTCTCCTTCTCCAGGGTCAAGATGGGTCAGTGTGAGGAGGTATGAGCTGACTCATGGCGGAGAAGGCAGTAGCTGGTGCTTACAGCTTTCCCCTCTCTGGGTCTGACAGAGCCAGAAGGAGAAGAGCCATGCACCCCTGGGGGTCTTGCCCCACAGATGGCCCCAGCATCCCCCGGTTAAGCTGTCCATCCTCCCCTCCACTCTCTCAGTGTCCTATTAACCCACCTGTGCTTCCTTTGCAGCGGCAGGATCTCGTATAAGGATATGTACAAATTAGTACGGGTGATCTCGCCTCCTCTGGGCCTAGGAGAGAACTGCCCCTACAGGGTGGCGTGCAAGGTTTGCCTCCCAGTCCTCCGCCACAACCTGGCCACGGGACGCACCATCCACCCCTCCTTCCCCCCTGCTCCACCACCACCGCGCCTCCCGAGGGAACCCTGACGTTGCTTTCCTTCGAGTTTAAAGAGGTCCGCGGCCTCCCAGAGCCAGCAGCTGTCCCCCTCGAGGGGAGGCATGAGTAGGGCCAGGGGGGGCTCAGAGCCTCCCGGGGTGGGTTTCAACAAATTGCGTCCCCCAGCTAGCCCCCTGCCCCAGCACCATCGGCGCAGCAAGCCCCCGAAGGGTGCCAGGCCAAATGCCACCGTCCCCGCTTGGCGTCTCAAAGTGCCCTCAGCAGGAGTTTTTTTGGGGACTTAGCTCTGGTTTGTTCCTGGGGAGGAAAGGGGGGAAGCAAAGGTAAGAGGATGTTGGGGACTTTGCTGTTGTTTTGGAGAGTGAGGACTGGGGGTAGGACGGGGAGGCCAGGGTGACCCCTCTCCCTGGGGGACACTATGCTGTGCCCAACAGACTCTTCCTCAAGTGTGGCACTTGGAGGACACATGACCATGTCTCTGGGGAGCAGGACTCTTGCTAGTCTCGCCCTTAGCTTGCTGGACCTGCTCGGGAGGTGGTGGCACCTGGACACATCTCTGGAGCTCAACAGCTCCTCTCCTGCTTGAGCCAACCTCCTGGCTGCTGGCTGTGAGTCCACAGCAGCGATTTAGCCTCCTTGTGCCTGTCTGACTTGCACTTTTTTTTAAAATTTACTTTATTTTGGGGTGACAGTTGAGCAAAATCCTGTGCCTGCCACCGCCTCCAAAGTGCCACAACACCTATGTCTGTGTCTGTGGCATGAAAGGATGAACCACAGAGCTCGTTCTTCCCTCTGCATCCCTCACAGCATCTGAGGAGATGTACGAGGGGAGCTCAGACACCCCCAGCCCTTGATCTTGGCTGTGCAGATGAAGAGGGTTCCCTGGTGCAGCATGGTGTAACCACAACATCCTTCTTACCACATCAGAAATGCTTCTTCCAGCCAGCATCCATGGAGCGGGTCTGTCACCCTCCACAGCTGGTCGTGGAGATGATGCACATATTTGAAATCTTGAAGTAGGCCACAAGAAGTAAAGCAGAGCCTGAATGCTCGGTTGTCTCATTTATGACAAGGCATTTAGGGATAAGAGATTTCTTGCAAGAATCTCAGATGGCTCATTTGTTCAAGGAGGAGCTCCTTGCAGTCTTTCTACTCTTCTCTGTTGCATCCCTAGCAAAGGATGGCAGCTTTACTGAGTACACTTGCTTGGGTCCCTGCAGATTGAAGACACATTCAGGAGGAATTTCTAGTCTTTCTTAATTGACATCAGGGCTTCATTGGGAAATGCTGCTCTCCTAAGCTGGATCACTTGGTGCTCAGAAGGGTACTTGTAATGCTTCCTGGGAAGAGGGAGCTCTACAGCAGTCTGGGCTTTCGGCTGACTCTGTGGGATGGACAGAGCAGTGAAGGTGGATAAACTCAGGGGGAGGCAGAGAGAGTGAGACCATCTTCTGCTGTCATGTGAAGGAGACCATCCACATCTCTTCCTTGTCTTACTTTGGTCTGCTCCTCGCTGTGCATGGGATATTTCAAGGACGTGAGAGATTTTCAGGGATTCCTACTGCCCTGGAACAATTCCCAAAAGGCAACTCATGAAGAAAGAAAACCCACATGGTTGTTGCATCTTGCCACCATGGTCCAGATTCCAAAATGCCAACCCAACTTGCTCACCTTTCAGTTTGGTAAGCCTGCCCTGCACATCACAGTGCACAAGTCCACCTTCCTGGAGCCCACACCCCTATCCTGTCAGGCAATGTGACAATGATGACTTGCAGAAACAAATGCCAACGTGTTTATGGAGTGATGGACAGCTGCTTTAGAAGAGATGGTGCTTGGTCAAGTTCAGGATGCTGCATAGGGTTGAACATGGCAGGAAGCATACCAGCCAGGCCATCCACAGGTGGGATAACAAAGGGACATTGATGCAGAAAGGCTTCTCGTGGAAGTCCAGCAAGCACTGTCCTGGGGAGAGCAGGTCTTGTAATCACATCTTGCTGGGACTGCATCCCAGCAGCCAGATCTACTCCTTGGGGCTATCTCTGCCTTTCTTCAACCCATCTGCTTCTAGCAGTCATGCAAAAGTGAGCCAAGGAGGTGGGCATCACCTTTGCCCCCTAAAAGTAGCCCTTGAGATGGTCATGGGTCAGGCAAATGCTCCACAGACATTCGTGTCCCTGTGGACATCTCTTATTCCTGAATCTACTCTCACATCACTTGCTATTCTGGTGCTCTGTTCCTAACAGCCTGGTACAACACAGTTATTTCCTAACTACATGAGGACAGATGTCCCCCAGATTTCCTCCTCCGTCACTCACAGGGTTCTCTCAGAGCACCAGGACCGAGCTGTTAGTGCCTGGTGGTTTTACAGGCCCTGTAAGTAGCCTGCCGTAGCCACAGGGCACATCTCCATCCAGACACAGGACAGATGGCCAGCTCTCCCATCAAAGATGTGCCTGTGCTGGGACCAGCTCTTGGGAGGCATCCTGTTCAGATGGATGGTATTGCACATGCCTTCCTGTGCTTCAGTCCATGGGGATATGGTTTCTGGGCACTGCTGTGCTGCTCAAAACCCTTTAAGATCTCTGCTCTGGGAAGCAGCAAAGTGTGCAGCCTGTCTGTGAGAACAGCACAGTTCTCGTGCAGTCCTTCTTGGTTACTGATACAAACTCTTCCTTTCACGGGAATCCATCCCTCCTTCATTGCGTGGAGAATCTCAGTACGAAGGACAGTGTCTGATGTGTGCTGGGTACACTAAAATCCCCCCTGCCAGGAAGGGTGGGTGGAAGATCACTGTCTTGCTTCCTTTTTGCAGAAAGTTCTTGAGCATGAAAATTTTGAAGTCGTCTTCTCCTCTTCAAACACGTCGAGTCAGTGCACATCCAGCTCTGCCAAGATGCTGCTTACGGACTCCTGGAGCTGGATATTTCCTCTTGATCATCCCACTTAATAGTCTCCAGTGTTGTTATCAGTCCTCTTTCCTACCCGTTTAAGTGTGCCAGGTCTCAAAGGGGATCGCTTTCCCAGCCTGTCCTGTGTCTGCACCCCAAACAGCTCCCATTGTGGGTCATCACCATCTCTAGTTCACACCCAAAATGTCAGGACTTATCTTGGTGGGGGCCTCTTTGGCCAGGGGTCTGCTTCCAAACCAGTGGTAATCCCTGAGAAGAGGAGATATCTTCTTCTCCCCTTTCCGTGCTGCTCTGAGCACATGGGTAGGGAAGAGGCCAGGATGCCATGGGAGGTGCTTAATTTTTCGGCAGTGCCCTCTCTCCCAGGCCACCCCAGCTGAGACAGGTTCCTCTCTAGTAGCATCCTCCCAGCCCAGATGTAAGGGTCGATGCTTTTGCTGTTGCGAGGTTGTCCTTGCCAATTAACCATCCTGAACGTTGCAGTGCAGGACAGAAGCCTGGCAAGAGGGGAAGAAGTGATGGCCAAGCCCAGGATCCCTGAGAGACGTACTTGAGTGGCCTCCTGGATGCGCAGAGAGAGGGAGACACAGCCCAGATATCTCAGCCTGGCAGAGGGCTCAAGGCGCCATTGGGTGGCCCGTTTTTGGTAGCATTCCCCACTGCAGCAATCCTAGGCAGGTCCTGATGGAGCAGAGGAGTGCGAGGTGGGGGTCTGTCCTAGCTGCCTCCCTTGGGAAACCCAAATGAACCCCAAAGTTGGAAGGCCCAAACAGCTGCCTCTGCTGAGACTCTTTAAACTCCAACCTGGTGGAACTTGCAGCCGCATGTGGGAGAGAGCCAGGGCGGGAGCATGGCATGTACAACTTTTCCTCCCGGTTTTGTTTTTTCAGCCAATTCAGCATGCCTTTTGCACTGGTGCATGGTGGGAAAGTGGTCCATCCGCAGAGCCAGACGGAAGCAACTGGGCATCTTCCTTTGACAAGTGACCCTGGCCCACTGCCTTCTATGCAAGATGCTGCCTCCCAATTGCATAGACCTTATGAGCTGGGGATACACAGCCTTCCAGCTATGGGTTAGGTGGCGATGCAAAGCAACACCCAGACCCCCCCGGGAGGGAAGACGCTACGGAGGCCACAGAGCACTGTGGTGCAAACCGCCGTTATCTCAAATAACCCATGGCTTGAGTGCCGTGTATCTGATTTATACCACTCACACACAGCCCTGGAACCTGTGGGACAAGTTGGGGGCTGCTGGAGGGCTTTAGGAAAGGGGTTGAGGCCAGAGAAGGACTCCCAGACTGCTAGCGAGACAGGCGCTTGAGGCCAGCAGCAGAGAGGAGAGGGGTGAGTTGCTTTCTGCCAGCATTCCTGGGTCTGTGTGAGCAGTGCTATAAATCCACATCAGGACAGTCTCTCATGTATGATTTGCCTTGATTAACGGGTTTCCTGTTCTTTTCCTGTTTGTCCGTTTGTTTTTTCTCTCCTGTTTTCCTGTACTATTTTCGTTTGTACGTTTTTCTGCTCTCTGGGAATGCCTCCTCTCTCTCTGCATCTCCCTCCCTCCCCTTCCCCCTTCATGAGCAGTGGCCGAATCCATTACACTGAGATGTATGAAATGCTGACTCTTATGTCACCACCGCTAGGCCTCGGCAAGAGATGTCCTTCCAAAGTGGCCTATAAGGTAGATCAACCCTTCCTTCTACGGGGGCTAGAGCTGAGCAGGAGCCGGGGCTTGAGGGAGCTGCGGGAGGTGGTGCTGGGGGAAGCTGGGGAGGCGTTGGGGGCATCCAACATGTGTTTAGCTCGCTCCTGGGGAGCCTGGTGTGCTCAGAAGAGTCCTGGCCATGCTGGCTGGTCTCCACTGCCCACGCATGTGACACTGCTGTGGTCACTCACCCCAGTGAAAGAAGAGAGGCAGGATCAGCAATAGTATGGAAGTGGGAGAAGATGAGGTGAGGAGCAAACCCATAGCACAGTTAGGAGAGCGAGATGTCCTTAGGAGCTCAGTGACCCAAGCTCGTCCCCTGGGCTTGGAACAATCCTTGTCCCAGCCAGCGCAAAAACAGGGCTAAAGCCCATGGAGATGGGAAGCAGGTGGGCAGCAAGGACGTATCCTGTAGGAGCAGCTCTGCAGTACATGAGGAGCCAGGCGCATCGGCACGAGCTATCCCAAAGATGGCTTGTGCAAGGCAAAGTCAGGTGCCTTCAAAAGGTGTCTCTGAGTTTTACCCCTTGTTCCTCCTGAGGTGGTGGCCGGCAGATGGCTCATGGTACAGGCACAGCATGCTCCTGGCTGCATGGTCATGGAGCAGGAGCACAGGAAACCCTGAAGGACGTGGGGTGGCGGCTGCGTGGCTGTGCTGAGGGCAGCAGCTGTTAGGACAAGACCTGGAGCTACAGAGCAATGCGTTGTTCAGGTCTGGAGCAAACTGAAGCTCTTCTTGGCCACGGGCTGCCACCTGCAGCCCTTTCAGCAGCATTCAGGGCTAGCGAAGGGGGGATTTCTGCACACTTGCAATCACACTGCCACCCTCTCCAGCTCTCACATGTTTGTTCACGCATGCATACATCCACCATCACACTTTTCCAGGAGAAAATAGGAGGCTTGAAGGCAGGGAAAGGACACGAGAAGCCGGGTGAAAAGGAACGGGCAGGGAAGGGATGACCCAAGGTATTCACAAAGCAAAATATACTCTCTGGAAAGTGGATCTGGTCACTTCAGTTTGCACCCCACCTGCCCAGGGTGGGGAAGGAGCATGGCGTGTCTAACCTGCCTTGGTTGCCCTTCTCTCTTTCCTTCTGCACTTTTTCTCCCTCTCCTTCCCTTCCCCACCCTTGGATAATTTGGACCCTGTGCATGTGCTGGCAAACTTCATCTCTGAAAGACGCAAAAAGGGAGCGCCAGGATGTAGCATGCTAGAGGAATCCAGCCGATCTGAAGTCCCTGAAGGTTAGGGACCCTCCTCTCCCCTGCCCCAGGTGGGAAGGGTTGAGAGCCAGAAAGCCAAACCACCCAGGAACGGAAACCTGAGCCCCCTCTCCCCTTCCCGAGCATTCCCCACGCCTGCATCCCTGACGGATCAGGCGTGTCTTCCCAAAAGTGCCGGGAGGTGCCGTGGCAGCCCTGGTGCTGTGGGGAGGGGGGCTCAGGGGCCGTTCCTGGGGTGCAGGAGGAGCCCTGGAAGGCAGTGAGCCGGTGTCCTGGGGTGGAAGGAGCCGGGGGGGGTGGCGGGGTGATCCTTGCCCTTCTTTTTTGGCTGTGCTGTTTTGACACTCTTTGTTGCTTTTTATTTTTTAATTTTTATTTTTTTCCCTTTTGTTTAATGTTTAATTTCTTTTCCTCCAGCCTGGTCGATGTGTTTTTCGATATTGTTTTCCGTCCGCTGTTTTCTTCTCTCTCTTGCGCAGAGACTGGTGCTGATGAACATGCCTGTGGCCGAGGACATGACGGTCCATTTTACCTCCACCTTGATGGCGCTGATACGCACGGCCTTAGACATCAAAATTGCCAAAGGTAAGGTCAGTGGGGTAGAGAGGGGACAGAGCCAGGAGGGTTTCAGAGTGACCAGCACTCATCCTTTGGGCACACTGACAACGTCACAGCCAAATTGGGGTTAGCCACCCAGAGCCTGGCATGTGGATGGACGTGATTACCTTGAACAGGCAAATTTCTGCCGCTCTCTATAAAAAAATCTATTTCTTTAGGGAAGAGGTGGCCAGTTTTCCACTAGAAGCTGCTTCTAGAGAGCAGAAACAGCTTGATGTCCACTGTGTAAAGAGGGAGAGAATTCCTGTTCCTCCCCATGTACAAAACCAAACCAAGGAGGGAAAAGATCACATGTGCTGGGCTTCCTAAGGCTGGGGAACAGAAATCTCTCTCTCAGGGAAGATAAAATGTTCAGAGCAAGAAAACATGCTTTGTTGTTTTTGCTGGAAACACTCTGATTCATCAGATCAAAAGCTTTCTACAGAAACATGCCATTTTCAATACAACGTCCCCTGGGAACAGCTCAGCTATTGGCAGAAAACCCAACCCAGGGCAAGATAGCAGCAAAATCCAGTGATGAGACAGCTCCTTGGGTTCAAGTCTCTCTAGGTAAAGCAGAGATTTGAACCCGGGTCTCCTACAGCTCGGCAGAGTTGCCCCGGGGCTCGGGTGTCTCCAGTTGGCATGTGTTGACAGCTCCCTTTGAGCCTTGGTCTTCCGAAGCTCAGCAAATCCTTTCATCACTGTCCAGAGAGCTCTGCTGTCCTTGCACAGCATCACCGAGTATTTAAGGATTTCAACCAAGTGGAGCTGCTCTTTCACCAGCACATGATCCGCTCACCAGCAACGAGAAAGTGGGGCAGCAGCAGGTGTGTGTGGGCTGGAGTAGGATTGGAGCCGCAGAGACGGACCCAAGGCGAGCTTGAAGATGGCAGCTTTGAGTGGGAGGGCAGGGGATGGGGAGACGGAGGCACATATGGAAGGGATGGTAGGAAAGTTTCCCTGTGAGAGCAGGAGACCAGGCTCGCTGATGCAAGATGGCCCTCCCAGCCCAGAGAGATCTGGTTGCTGCTCGTGAACCTCACTTCAGGATGGGAAAGGGGTGTTTTTACTTGGACCCTGGTGCTAGGTCTTGATATACATGGGCCACTTTTTTTCCCCTCTGTTTAAGGTGGTGCAGATTGGCAGCAGTTGGACTCCGAGCTTCAAAAGGAGATCCTGACCATTTGGCCTCACCTGTCCCAGAAGATGCTTGACCTGTTGGTACCCATGCCAAAAAGTGAGTCTCTGGAGGCTGTCATTGCTGTCAAGTTTCCATCATACCTGCAGCAGCTTCTTCCCAAAGGCAGGTGGGGACTGGTCAGACCCATCCCCAGCTGGAGGAGAAGTGGGGAAAGGGCTTGCGTTGCTACAGGCTGACTTCTGCCTTGCTCTGCCTGGCTGCTTGGGAACCCTCTTGAAAAATGCCAAGTTTGCAGTGATATACTCCTGCCAAACCCAGAGTCTCCTGTAAATCATCTCTGAAGCACAGAAGGGCAGGAGGCTGAGCATACTTGCTTCGTTACGTATGATGATGTGATGAAGATGTGTGTCTTGGTGGTTTCTTGATGATGCTTTCAAGCCATCTCCATCCATTTTATCTCTACGTGGAGTGTCTGAGTGTTCATCTCTTTCTCTCTTTTGGAGTGGTGAGCAGAGTTTGAAGGTCATCAGGGTATCCCACAGCAGGGCTCGTCCTGAGATCTGCACTGGTGCCTTCAGACCTGCTGTTTCTGTTAACACATAAGTGTCCCCACTTTCTTCCCTCTTATGCTCTCAGCCTCTGACCTGACTGTTGGCAAAATATATGCAGCCATGATGATCATGGATTACTACAAGCAGAGCAAAGCGAAGAAGCAGCGGCAGCAGCTGGAGGAGCAGGTGAGGCTCAGTGAAGGCACACGGTGGGCAGGACGGGGATGTTCAGAACACTTCCTACCATGTCCCAATGAAACATGCAGCCAGATGCATGAGATGCAGCTGAGGGATAAAGATAGTGGTATAGGTTGGGGTTTGTTGACTACAAGGCACGCGTACCTGCATCCTTGGTCCCTGACAGCAAAGATGAGCACGCCGTCACCTTCCCAAGCGGTGGGGCTTCATTGGTGAAGCACTGGGTGGTCATCTGCATTTCCTACAGACTCAGCTTCTTCTTTTCTTCAATACAGAAAAATGCCCCCATGTTCCAGCGCATGGAGCCGTCCTCCTTGCCGCAGGAAATCATCTCAAACGCGAAGGCTCTGCCTTACCTCCAGCAGGATACCCTCTCGGGCCTGTGAGTATTACCCTGAGAAGAAGGGAGATATTCCTGTCATTTTTCTGTTCCTGCAGCCCTCCTTTTGTTCTCTGAAACTGGCACTTGGATGCACAGAGGGTTAAAGAGCTGCCAAGAGCAGCAGAAACCCAGTCCGGGACAAAAAGCTCCCGGCACAAAGCTTTTGCAGGATTCCAGGTAGCTGGTGTGCATCAGCATCACCAACAGTAGGAGAGGTGGCCAAGGGGGATGGCCAGGTGTCTGCAGGAATGCTCTTCTTGCAGGACCATCCCGGCACTGAGTGCAAATTCTCTTACCTAAAGGTCTGGGATGTACCTGAACCTCAAGAGCAGTTGAACAGCAGGTCCCTGGGTGGTGCAGGATAGGTGGGGGATCCCAGCACCCTGGCTGGTGGGAATGAGATGGTGGGAGTTGCTGACACTGCACTTGGGATGTCCCACTGCTGCCACAGGACATGGGGCACTGGTGTCCTCTCCTGCTCGGGCACCACTTCAGATGTCCAAGGAACATGATGTTTGTCCTGGAGGTCTCAGCCTTGACAGCCTGGGGGGCAAGCATGGGGGCTCCCCAGCTCTGAGCCACTGGAGAGGCGATAGGCAGCGACGGCAGCAGCTGGCTTGTGGCCTCCCTGAAGCTGGACCATCTTTGCAGGAGCAGCCGGAGTGGGTTCCCCTCGCTAAGCCCACTCTCACCGCAGGAGATCTTCCAGCTGGCGTGCATGGATCCGGCCCATGGGCAGTTCCAGGAGCACCAGTCTCTGGTAAAGTCACGCACTGCCTAGTGGGCACTCACCTGCTGTCCCAGCGAGGATGCTGGTGGACATGGGGAGGTGTGGGGCTGCTGGCATGGTGGTGAAATGCTGCTCTCTGCCCCTGTGGCAGCAAGCACAGCGGGGAGATGGCAGCCACTGGGTCATGCATGGATCCGAGCAGGGGACAAACATCCCCAAGTGTCCCCCAGCTGGGGCTCTGGCCCCTCACCTCTGTCCGGGCACTGGGGACACAGCCATCCCTGGACCAGCCCTGGCCAGTGGGGCCAGGCAGTGGCAAGTGCTTTTGGGGCGAGAGCTGTGACCGGGGTCCAATGTCCTGCAGTAAAATATCCTTCTCTTCACAGGCGGTTCTTTTTTCCACTGAGCGCTCATTTCAGTGGGTTACCCCGTGCTGAGTGATGGTATCTGATGTTTTCGGATTCATGTTCATTTTGTTGTCAGTGCTGATGTCCCCAGTCCCAAACCGATCTGTCAAACTGTCTCCAACGGGAGCACGCCCCTCCGGTCTCACACACATGCCGGCCGGCAGCAGCAGTGTCTGTCTGTGTGTGTGTGTATATATATATATTACATATCTATATATATCTCTCCATGTCTGTGTGTGTGCATTCGCGCACCACCCCGACGCTTGTCGGATGCAGTGTTGTACCACTGTGCATCTCCAGCCCGGTCCGTGTCCCCAGGGTCTGTAGTACTCCGTGTGAGCTGTGTACCACGCAGGTGGGCGTCCCCTGCCCCGGCCACCCTGCCACGCCACTGTCCTGCCAGCAGAGAGGTGGCAGATGACACTCCCCCCTCCCCATAAAGTCACCTTCTAGCAGATCTTCAGGGTCACTCCCTGCCCATCTCCTTCACACCACGTCCTGTACAAAAGAGTCCCCTAAATTGGGAATTAACCAAAGCGCGAAGGTGCCACAGGTGGTGTGCTTACTTTTAATGGGGATGTGGCCAGAAAGCTTTTAAAGCAGTGTCAGGGAGAAAATCCCATATGTTTGTCCCCTTCTGGAAAAAGGAGGAGTTAAAGCCCAGGCAGTCAGGGCATCACCAGACCCAGGCAGGGTTTCCGCTGCCACTGAAGAGGTGCAAGATGAATTGGCGGTCAGGCAAGCCTGAAGCACCACACCTGCAATGGATTGTGAATCGGAGATTATTTTTCAGTGGCAACATGATAATGATATGTCTTAGACTCTCGTTTTGGCCCACTTAAATTCTGTCCCTGGTTGAGCGAGCGGGACTGTCCCCTGCAAATAGGGCAGAAGCAGCGCGCTGCCCTGCTCCAACCCCATCCCAAGAACTTGGCTGTGTGTTTATTTCCAGGAGCCAGAGGTTAGGGAGTTTCAAAGAGTGCAGCCCTCTAACCGTGGCAACTACCTTCCCGTGGACACTCAGGACCACGCTGTCTCTGGGAGGGCCTCCTCCATGCCTCGTCTCACTGTGGATCCCCAGGTAAAACCAAGCAAAGCCCCCACGGGTGCCGGGTCCAAGCAAAGCCTACCAGGTAACACTGGGGCTTCTCTCCACACTGAGCAAGTCCTGTGAGCCCCACAGCTTCCCCAGCACCCTGATATTAGAGCATCTCCTCGTCTTTGGGGTGCTGCACAAGTAGGAGAGCTGCTGTTCCCCTGCAGGGGGGACACCCGCAGCAGAGAGCAGCCAGGGGTATCAATCTCCTGGCTCATGTGGAAGGCCCACGGTGGAGCAGGGCCATGCTGGGAGGTTGCAGGGTCCCCCCCACAGTGGGACACCCCTGCTTTCCTCCAGCCCTGGACACTGGCTGAGGTTCAAGAAGTCCCAGCCTGGCTGTCAGACGATCTCCCAGGTGATGAAATGCCTTTTCCTTCCTTTCCCGTTGTCCCAACGCACACGCTTATCTGTCTGTCCAGGGGAATCCAGGCCATATCTCACCTCCTTGTTTGTCTGCCCGATTTCTCTGTTGTTCTGTCTTGTACTCAGCCTCCACTGAGACACAGATGCTCTTACAGGGTTTGGTTTTGCTGAGAAGTCTCTGGGTCTGTTTTCTCACAGAGGTCCTGGTGTCAGTGCTGGTGTGAAATGTCATGGCGCTTTGGTGGGGCGTGAAGAGGAAGGGAGGCTTTGCCTTGTGGGCTTTATTGACCATTTGGCCGTGGGGAGGATGGTCAGAAGGAGGGGGTGGGAGCAGAAAGGGTACGGTGCGAGGAGAGGTGACAGGGAGAATGGCTCGAGGCTGCAAAGGCAAAATCAAGCAAAGGAAAATATAGAAGGAGGTGAAGTTTTCCACAAAACATGTGAGAACAGAAGACAGAATGAGAGGAGAAGGTAGAAAGGAGAAGCATGAAAGCGACAAAGGAAAGGAGAGGGATGATAAAACAACAGCATGAGTGGAGGGAGGGAATGAGTGCAGGGGAAGGGGACACGGGAATAAAGGAGGACCAGTGCTGCCACTGGAAAAGTGGCAGCAGCCAGGAAAATAAACACCAAGCGAGGGGCACTGGAGGATCCCCCCCTCTCTCAATGATTTCTTCTTCAATGTTTCTGTTTGCTCCACTTGGTCCTGTTTTCAAGGCAGGGAGGGATGCTGAGACAGCCGGGGGGGCAATGGCCTGGTACCCCCTGTGTCCCCACACCCGGGGTGGGCTGCTGCTGCTCTTCCCCTGACACGCGGCGCCTTGGCTTGAACCACAGTCACTGGCTTTCCTTGTGGAGCACAGTTCTCAGCTGGCTGGGGCAGGGGAGCTCACAAGCACAAAAGCTAAACCCCACTTTCCTCCCGCCCCTGATCTGGGCAGAGATTATTTGGTGGGGCTGTGCTCGGGATGGCCATCCCCACCCCCCNTCCCTGATCTGTGCAGAGATTATTTGGTGGGGCTGTGCTCGGGATGGTCATCCCCACCCCCCGACACTAGCCATCCTGGGGGCTGGTGTGCCAGTGATGGCGGGTGAACTGGTAATAGCTCGACTGCCGTCCCCCCAGCTCTGCCTGGTGCTTAACCCCCTCCCCGGCTGGCCGGGGTTGCTTGCAGGTGGTGACAGACACCAGCTCGATGCGGCGATCGTTTTCCACCATCCGAGACAAGCGCACCAACAGCTCCTGGCTGGATGAATTCTCCATGGAGCGCAGCAGCGACAACACCTACAAGTCCCGCCGGCGCAGCTACCACTCCTCGCTCCAGCTCTCTGCCCGGCGCCTCAATGCCGACTCGGGTGAGCAAGGGCGGGTGGCCCCATCCCACACCAATGCCAAAAAAACCCTCAGCCCAGCATCCCCCGCTCCTGGGGAGGGGATGGTGAGGACTGATGGGGATCTCCTGCAGGCCACCGGTCCGATGGGCATCGCTCGGGCGGCAGGGAGCGGGGTCGATCCAAAGAGCGCAAGCACTTGCTGTCCCCCGATATCTCCCGCTGCAACTCTGAGGAGAGGAGTCCCCAGGCACACGACGAGTCACCGGAGCGGCGGCGTGAGTCCCGGTCACCCAGCGAGGGCAGGTCACAGACACCTAACAGGCAGGTGGGTGACAGAAACCCCTTCCTAAGCACAAAGGGAGGTGTAGAAAAAGCTCCTTGCCAAAACCAGGAAGATAAGCCCCAACTCTGGGAGCTCTGCACCATCTCTCCTCCCTACAGTGGCATCTCTGCGTTCCCTGTGAGCTGAGCAGGTTGGGGCTGCTCGGGCACCCTGCAGAGCATTTGGGGAGAGGAGTGGATCTCCACACTGATCCTCTCACGGCTGTGGCATCCACTCCCTGCCAAGGTGGAGGTGTCCCAGCTACAAAAGCCTGGAGATGCCAGTGGTTGAGTGTGCTTGAAGCCCACAGAGATGCTGCCTGTAGAGACCAGCAGCTGGGTGAGCCATTAGCTCTTCCCGCAGCAGTTTTGCAGATGCTTTTTACTTTTGCCTACAAACAGCAGACACCATCTTCGTCCCTGCAGCAGACCCTGAGGCAGGGATGGGGCAGGTGAGGGCATAGCAGGGCCTCATCCAAGCAGGAAGATGCTTCAGGGACCCCAGGCTCAGGGTGTGGGGGAGTGGGTGCACAGCGCTGCCCATCACCCCTGCATTCTCCAGCGTGTCTTCATGTGTTGCAGGGAACGGGCTCCCTGAGTGAAAGCTCCATCCCCTCCATCTCGGACACCAGCACCCCCCGGCGAGGTCGCCGCCAGCTCCCGCCGGTGCCCCCCAAGCCACGTCCCCTCCTCTCCTACGCCTCCATGCTGCGGCACGCCGGAGACGCCTCGCCGCCCGCCGAGGAGAGCGAGGGGGGGTCCCCGCTCCTCTCCTCCACCCTGGAGCCCAACGCCGCCGGCCTGACCGAGTCTTCCAGCTCCCCAGCGGGGAAGCAGAGCCGACAGTCCACCCCGCAACGCTACATCTCGGAGCCCTACCTGGCCCTGCACGACGACTCGCACGCCTCAGACTGCGGTGAGGAGGAGACGCTCACCTTCGAGGCGGCCGTCGCCACCAGCCTCGGCCGCTCCAACACCATCGGCTCGGCCCCGCCGCTGCGGCACAGCTGGCAGATGCCCAACGGGCACTACCGGCGGCGGAGGCGAGGGGCAGGGCAGGGCGTGATGTGCGGGGCCAGCATCGACGTGCTCAGCGACACCGAGGAAGACGACAAGTGCTAGAAGCCTGCCCCCCGCCCCGGCTCAGCTCCCCAACCGCCCCGCCGCCGCCCTGCCCCTCGTCCAATGCATGCTCTTCGCCACGCCTGGGAATGAAACAAAACCAAAACCAAATGCAGGGGAAAAGGAGAAAAACAAACCGACCGGAATGGAGGGGGGAAAAAAACAAGGAAAAAAAAAAGAAAAAAAAAAAGTCTTTGTGCAAAAAAAAAATTAAAATCTGTCGACTTTCATTTATTACTATCACTTTTTTTTTCTGCACAGAGAAGCATTTGATGGGTGGCGGAGTGGCCCGGCTGGGCGTGCGTGCTGGGGGGCGAGTGAGAGCCCCCCCGGCCGCAGCCCTCCTCCCTGCCCCGAGCGGGACCCCCGGGAAGGCTTGTCCCGATGGTTTTCCGCTCCCCGAGGCTGGAGAGTCCCAGCAAGGGGGTACCTGGGGCCCCCTTTGCTCTGTCGCTTGGGCTCATGCTGCTGTGGCTTTGAAATTCCCTCCCCGAGGATCTCATCCAGCCTGGAAAATGGGCAAAGTGTGATGGCAGGGTGTGGGGGCCGAGGGGTCGGGGTGCGCCAGGCAGACCGGAGTAGCTCTGCCTGCCAGGGGGTGCAAAATTGAAGCCAACTGGTTTGTACTGGGGCAGGCGGGAGCAGGGGCGGGGGGGCTCAGTGCTGCCGACTGTATCCTATCTCCCACCAACATACATTTATTTATATACGGAGAACTCTAGGTGTGCCTGTGTGTGTACATACGGTATGTGTGTGTATATATATTTATATGCTGTATATATAAAGATATACACATACATGGATTCGTTTTAGTCATCTGACAATGCTGGGGAGCCCCTTGGGGGTTTTACTGCCCGCACCCCGTTTGGCGGGGGCAGGACCAAGCCTCCTCGGGGGGCTGCTGTGCACCCGTCGCTGTAGCAAAGCATTGGGAACGTCACCCTGCTCCCCTCTCCCCATCCCAGGTATTTCCAGCAGTGGGAATTGCATTTTCTCCATTAGAGGTGGTCGTGGCGAAGGGCCTCCGGGCAGCTCTGCTGCCAGCTGTGCCATGCGGTCCCTGCGGGAGTGGGATGCCCAAGGGACGAGGACGGGGCTGTCCTTGGTATGTCTTGCGTGGCGCCAGCAGTGCTGAAGGGGTGATGGCAAACCTCTTGGAGGCTTCTTTGCTGTGTTTTCCCAGGAAAAGAAGATTCCCGTGTCTACAGGGGAGAAAAGATGTTGTGCGTGTGTCACGGTACCCTAAGATCTGTCTTCCCGGCAGAGGAGCCCGGCTTCGGCACCTCCCCTGCCCCAGTTTCCCCTGCCCGCTCCCAGGGCCTGGCACCCCCTTTGGAGGGGGGCTGCCGTGGGGGCGGCTGGGTTTGCAAACCCCATGGACCCGGCGCGGGGGCAGGTGGGTGTCTGAGAGCCAGCGGGGCTTTGGGGAGGATTGTGGTCCAGAGAGCGGGCAGGGTGGCTCGCACCTCCTGCAAGTATTGAAAATGCAGTACAGGGCCACCTTCCAATGCCGGTCGTTAATTAATCTGGTAACTATGTGCTGTCAGCTCTAACAATCCGTGCACACTCTTGGCTGTGGGTGCAATGCTTTGCCCCCCAGCTCAGGGTGATGCTGGTGGCCTTGTGGTGATGGGCGGCTCACCTTGGCAATCACCGGCATGTTTCTGTTGTGTTGTGTCCATCATCAGCCCGAGCGTGGTCCTGGGGAGCCGGAGAGTGCTGTGCCTTTGGAGCCTCAGGGAAGGGCTTGCTCCATGGGCTGGGGGTCCAGTTGGTGTGGTTGGACCAGGTATGGCCATGTGTGTGGAGATGGGTTGTGGCCTTCAGCCCGCTGGGCTGGGCAGGGGGAGGTGGCACAGCCCTTGTCCTGCCCTTCCTCCTGCCCATGGCTTCACTTTGCTGTGGCTTATTACGGTGGTCCAGGTTCTTAGGGAAGTTCTCCAGCCTTTCTGGCTGGCCGAGCAGCAGCTCTGTCCAGGCTTTGCTTTGGCCCTAGATAACCCATGACTTCTCCTGACTGAAAGACGCTATGGGTGCAAACTGCCCTGCTCCTGCATGTGCAGATCAGCCCCTGCCCCGATCGCTTTGTGAGCTCCCCCAGAGGAGCTCTGCTTTGCAAGAAGCAAATCGCACCAGCTCCAAAGGCTGCCCGCTCCCGGGCTCAGTCATGGACCAAAACCCCTCTTTCTAATGGTCAAACTGCCCTCTGCGCACCCAAGGAGCAGGTTTTGCTTATGGAGCCAAAAACCTTCTACTGCCTTGATTGGTCCCTGATGGTGGGTGGCACCTCTGTTGTTCCTGCTCACTCTGCACTTCTTGAACAGATACTTCCAGCTGCCAAAGGATCCCAAAATTCTCCAGAAAGCCCTCTCCATCACTCTGGCTCGGCTCCTGCACCCCCCATCTTGGTGCTTGGGGGCAAGCTGTGCCCCATGCAGCTGTGGGGAAGGTCCCTGGTGCTGGCTGGTGGCATGGGCATCTCCTGTCACCTTCCAACCATCAGTGAGCAGTTCGTGGCTTCAACCTGAAGCTGCTGGAGCATATTGCTCCCTGTGCTGGAGTTTGGGGGAGGCAAAGCCTGACGGGCAGCATGGGACCGCGTGGGGGCCGGGGCCGGGGATGCGGTGGTGCTGGGGGCCGGGGGAGGCGATGCCGTGCGTGCGCTAAATATAGGTGCTGGCATCGTCTACTTCTAAATGCAGAAAGGTGTCTGACAATACGCCGGGTTCTGAGTAACAGCCCGTGGGGAGGGGAGGAGGCGGTTTTTTGTGTCTGTGCCTGTTGGGTGGGAGGGAGGGATGCTCTCGAAGCGGGGCGGGGTGGGGGCGGGTGGGGGGCACGTTTCATGCAGATTTCAAGCTTTGGGTGTTTTTCTTTCCTCGGCCCCAAAAATGGGGCTGGCGAGTGGTGTGCGGCAATGCTCTGCAGCGGTGGTATGGGCTGGGGCAGAGCCCCTCGGGGTGCACCCGCACGTGGCAATGGGCTGTGGCATCCGAACCTGAGCTTTTTGGCATGTAAGATCTGTGTTTTAGTAACATACAGAAACTGTATGAAGCAAACCAGAGCCCCTTTTATCTCGGGGGGCGGGGGGGAGCAAAAAATGGTCTGCTCCTATCTCTCCTGCAATAGCCGCAGTGCTGCTTCCGCAGTGGGAGGGCAGGCAGGGACCTGTGGGGACAAGGTGGCACCTCCAAAGCACGTCTCTGAAACCAAAAACAACCCCCAGGAGAACCACAGAAAAGACTGTGCCAAAGGCAAAGGAAAAGCAGCCCCGAGGCGCCATTGCAGCCTGTGTCTCACTTTTCAAGGCGCTGGACTCACTTTGCTGCTGTACGATCTCTTGTCTGTGGCTTTTTGGACATCTCCTTCACCTCCTGGACAGCGGGAATCTGCCACTGCGCTCACCGTCAGTGGCTGCTGGCCGTCCTTGACCACGGGAGGGAGGATGAGAAAGCTGGGGATGTGTTTCAACCTCTGCCTGCATGGGACAAGCCCCTGCCCAGGCAGGAATCCGCCAGTAGCATGCAACTGGTTCCCAGCTTGGTGCTGGGACAGGGCTCGAAGCCCTGCAAAGCTCCTGGAGGGACCGTGGAGGGTGTGCGGGGAGATGAGGCAGTCCCAGAGCACAGACCCCCGCTGTCCCCTCCAGACTGGCCGTCACAACCCCATCCTCCTGTCCCCCTGTGAGGCCTCAGAGGGCAGAGCCCCCCCAATTTGGGGCTGGTGGCTCCTGGGGCTGAGAGAGGGTGGGTGGGAGATGCTCTGCCTTTATCCCCCAGGCACTGGGGTGGGATGTTGTAACATAACATGCTCGTTTGGACCCAAACAGGGAACCGAACCAACTGACAACGATGTACAACTTCAATGTTTTTTGTCAAAAGGAAAGAAAAATAAAACCTTGTTGTAAAGAACCGCCATGGACCCTGTCTTGTTGGCATTCCCCCCATGCTGGTGGGGCTGTGGGGACCACAGGTGAGATGCTGGAGCCCCACAAAAGGTCCCCGTGGCAGGGAGGGGGTGCCACACAGCCTGTGCTGGGCAGCCCCATCACACGGGATGGGGTGTTCCCCAGTATGGGCACAGGGGACATCCCCTGCCAGTGCTGCCCTGGCAGCTCTATGGTCCCCAGGCAGAGTCAGGGGGCTGCAAAGGATAGAGGCAGGGAGTACATTCGGAGAGGGTTGTACCCCTGGGGGAGCTGTGGTTCATGCCTGGCTGGGGGACACTGTGGGGGGCTGGGGACAGGAGCCTGAGGAGCTGTTAAGAGCAGCACCACGGCAAACTGGCCGGAGGAAGCTGAGAGCATCGTGGTGACATCGTATCACTGGAGAAATGCAGGGGAGCACCAGCCTGTAAAACCTGCTTGGGATCCGGGGCTTTGGGGGATTCAAACAGTTTGGCCATCCCTCCACGCCTGTGCCCGGGAGATGTCAAGTGGATTCAGATGCTGTTGGCTGGTCCAAAGCTCACGGGTGAGTTGTCAAGCAAAGATGCTGAAGTCAGGCCTTATATTTTTCTCTTGCAGAGCTGTTTAAAGTACAAAAAGTTCTCCGGCAGTCAGAGACGAGTCAGCAGCCTGCGGCAGTCTGCAGGCTGAGCACGGGTGACAGGGATATTTTATGGCTTTTCAACAGGACTCTTTTTTTTTTTTCCCAGCAGTGGGAAGGTGCTGTGCCAAGAAGAGCTCAGGGAAGAATGAAGGCAACTGCTCTGCTCATCTGGACCACTTCGAGCTGAGCTTACCTCGTGTGTATCCCATGCCCCTCTCTGTGTGTGCCACTGGGGATGAAGCCCAAATGTCATGACCTATAGGAACTGGCTTTATGTTGCCCTTCACTTTCAGAATCTTTCCCTTTATTTTCCAAATGCTGCCAGGTTTGGTTTTCAATTCTTCCGGTCCTGAAGGGCTAAAAAGCATGTTTTCAGCAGAAGATGTACAGGCTAGGTAAGAACATCACCCAGGAGATGTCCCAGCTTTGAGAGCACTTGCCCAGGCAATGGATGCGGTGGCAGCCAGGGGTTGGAGGCAAAGCCCGGCATTTTTCAGGCTGGAAAGAACATTCCCGTTTTATAGCCCAAAAAGTGATCTGCACCCCTGACTGTGGGGAATGCTCTGCAGGGCAGCGATGCCTTCTTCATCATGAAGGGCTTTGCACCAGCGCTGGAAACAGTTTAAGGAGAGGAGCGCCTCCTGTGTGGGCCAGAACGCCTGCATTGACATTTTTGGAAGTAAGTGTCTTAAGTATGAGCTGCCCCAAAGGCTTTGAAAGCCGGACTGAGCGTGCAGGTCTCTGATGGACATCCCATGGAGCCCTGCCTGGCAGGCTGGTGCCAGGATGAGTGATGGATGTAGCTAGCTGAGTGCTTAACCTCCTCTGCTGCCTTTCCCCAAATCTCCTAACATATCTGGGGCCATTAAAATGATACCCGGAGAATGTAGGGAAGGCAGAGCTTTACCCTAGCAAGGGAAACTGGCGCTGCAAAACGGGGAGCCTTTGCTGTCGGAGAGCCAGCGCTCTGCCTGGCAGGCGCAGAGGCTAAAAAAAGCCCCTTGACAAATGGAACAGAAAGGTTAAAATTATCTGTACATCATCTGAATAACAATGGCAATGCAGATTGTACCTGCTTATAATAGCTCCAGGAGACAGGGGATAAATCGGGAACAAAAGTACCCCAGAAACAGATGCTGCTGGCGTGCGGCTGGCAGAAGTGCTGGGGCTGGTCCTCCTCGCCAGGTCTTGGGGAGTGGCGGGGGACAGGGCCACCAGAAGCACCAAAACCTGGCCTGTGTGTGCTCCCCTCGCCTCGCCCATGGGTGCTCCAGGGCCCTTCCAGCCCCGGGTCCCAGCAGAGCACATCTCACCTTGCATCCAGGTACCTGAGGGAAATAAACAGTCCTTTTTCTAGCACTGCTGCCAATCATCACCCCATAAGCTGGCTCTTCTTCCTGGGAAAAGATCCTTCCTGGGAAAAGACATAATTTTGTTAGATTTTTTTCTCTCTGTATCTGCCCTGCTTTCCTCCTGCTGCACCCTACAAAGCCAAACGAAGGGACAGAGCACTGAGTGCATCTGTAACTCCACAGGGCTCTGGCTCTTCCTTAGAGGCTCCCCAGGTTATTTTTAAGGCAGGATGCCAGCGATTGTGCAATGCTGGGGGGATGCGAGGGAAGGCTGGCTCCAGTCCTCGAGCACTCAAACACCCCCTTGGTCAAACGCCTGGCGATGACCACACTCACTTCTTTCCCGAAGCTGTGGTGTTGCTCCCAAACCAAGGGAAACTCAGATGTGAGGCTGCTGGAGTCAAACCCAAGCCCCTGGGGGGAGGAAGGGACAAGAGGGAGGGACTGGGAAACTTGAAAGAATGAAACTTTTGTCTTCCTTTTTCCAGTCCCAGCGAGATGTTTAAAATCCATACATACAAGGCTGAGCGGGCAGGGGTCTGCTCCCTCTGGGGACACAGCTGATGGCCCAGAGGGGAGATGCTGGGGGCGGCTCTCATCCCCCCCCTTCCCTTTCATTCCTCCAGTGGTACTTACGAGCCTGCTTTCCTGGTGCCAAGGATGTGTGTGGGCTCTGAAGTGGGGCTGCTGCTTACTCA
>RSEF01000008.1:6292105-6304820 GCA_003993805.1 Himantopus leucocephalus
GGGGGGCAGCTCCGCGCTGCGGGGGGCGGCGTGCGCGGTCACCGGGGTCTGCGGGGTGGGACGGTCCCCCGCGCCGCGGGGGAAAGTTTGGGGTTCTGCCGGGGCGGGGGGGGAGAAAAAAAAAATAATAATCTTTTTTATCTATTTATTTTTTGTTATTATTATTTTTAAGGCCACGTTGTGATTTAAATATTCCCCCCCAGTGGAAACCAGACGGGCCGTGGTCAGGGAGTTCTCTTAAGCCAAGCGGTGCCAGCCTCCCTTGAAAAGTTTTTTTTTTTCTTCAACAAAGGAAATAGATGGGTTATACCCGAGCCGGTAGTGTGCTGCTGGAGGTGAGGAATAGTTCCACTTCTCGTGCGCGCGGTATTAAATTAACGGGAGCGGTCAAAGTTGGGGCGTGTGTGACTTGAGCCAGTCTGTTCCAGGCAGCGACTAATGAAGAAGACTAATTCAGGCTTGTTTTCTGTATGGCAGCAGAAGAAAGCGCAGCTTGTGTCTCCGATGAAGCTGGCCCTTCTGAGATGTGAATAAGGTCTTTCACTTAATAATGCGTGTTGCTGTAGTGCCTTTATAACTGTTTAAACCTACTGAAATGAAATAGACAAGCTTGATGTATGCACGGAGATACAGAAATATGTACGTTTTTACATACATGTGTTTTTACATATCTATGTGCTTGTATTCAGAGAAGTCTTACCTGCACAAAAGCAGTTAATAGGAAGTGTAGAAACGGTGGGAGTAAAGGGAATATGAAAAGTGGGTGTGAAGGAGAAGGCGGGGATCGGAGGAGCAGCCAAGGTATCCGTCAGGATGGGGAAAATGCAATTTCTGAGCTTAGACTAGCGATTCAGTGTGAATGCAGGTTTAAACCAGGTGAGTGAAAGCTCCCTGTGGAGCTGCTGTCAACAGAGGCTGCTGGGACAAATCTAGAAAACCTCTTGTGAATCCATACTTTGGTATGGCATAAATGAAAGCATCTTCTTCACAAGCAGGTTTGTGACTCAGGCGGGTATTTCTGACCAATTATGATTGCTCATATCTTCTGCTAGTGAGGCCAGTCTGCAAAGGGAGTTTACCCAGAGAATTTGAAGCTGTTCCAGTGGGCCAACTCTGGAGGATTACTAGCTGTGCTTTGAAGCCTGGGAGGACAATTAGTAAGCTTCCTGAACAGCTTTTTCATGTCTTTCCTTGCGCATGTCCTCTTTGCATGGTGCTAGCTGGTAGTGGCACAGGGATCCCAAATATCCTCAAGGCAGTTGCAATAATGGTGGTCAGGATGGGAGGACAAAGGCACTCCCAAGCTCTCCAGACCCCCTTTCTGTACGTTGCTTCTGGGTTTAGTTGTTTGACTGACACAGTTTCTGGGTCTCATTGCATTATCTTAACTAGTTTCTGAAAGAAAACACCTTGTGACTGGTGCTCCTAGTTCGTATTTAGCAAGGCCAAAACAAGGATCAAGCATGAATTGAAGGAAAAAGACCTGTGGTGGGGGCAGCTATGGTGTAGGACTTTGCGTGAAGTGTTTGCACCCCAGAGTTCTCCAGATTTCTTGTCTTGAGGTGAATTTGAAATAAAAAGTATTTATCAATTTATATTTGTAGCAAAGGCTGGATTATGGTAGAGGATTTAACTTCATTAAACGTAGTCTGTCTGTATTTTGTGTGCTGAATGTATATTTTCTACCTATATAATAGTAGATTATTCTGTTTCTCTTACTGCATAACTAATAGTCTGTCCCATTCTTTTTATCAGGAAAAAATCATCACTGTGATAACTTTATCTTATTTTAATATCAGAAAAAAATCACTGAAATAGGTGTTTTATTTTCTAGGGAGGACTGTAAAGAGAGCTGAGAATGAGATGGACTTACCATGGAAGACCTGAAGCTCTTGGTATACACATCGTGGATGAGCTGCAGATGAACACAGCATACGCCTCAGAGGATGGATGTGAATGTGGACTGGGACTCTGAGAATAACATTTGTGACACAGGTGAGAAGTATTCAAAGTATTCCAGAAAGACCACTAAGCAGGTGAGCCACACATCTAGCCTCCAGAAGGAGGTAGACATGAATTACTCGCAGACATGCAGTCCTCATTGCAACTCTGCTGGACCTTCAAGTCAGCAGAAGCTTCCTGCAGAGTTGCAGCGTGAAGAGAAAGAAACCTATGAGACCTACTACCAGAAACGACGTGAGAGTACAGCTGGGGTATTTGTCCCCTCCAGTACCAACTTTGACCTGCAGTGCGAAGATAAAGATTTAGAGCACTGTTCCTCTGAGCGGTCCAAGAAACCACAGAGAAGACTACGTGACGATAACGGAAATACTGTTCTTGCTGATGTGTTTGATGAGGACCCAGAGCCTATCTCTGAGGAAGCTTTGCTGTATCAGTGCAAAAAGTGTGGTTCCTCTTTCCAGGGTATGAGCGAGCTGCAGGAACATAAGCAAACTCACCTTGTGGAAAACTCATACCGATGTCCCGTCTGTGCCAAAGAGTTCTTCCGTGCGGCAAATCTGCGGATGCACAAGCTCATTCATTCCAGCGACAGGCCACACAAATGCCCAGAGTGTGACAAGGGTTTCATTCGCACGGCTGATGTCTGGAGGCACCTACGCAACGTGCACAAGATAGAGCGCTCCATGGTGATCTTGGGAAACGGCATGGCTAGGAACCCATGGTCGATAGTACACCGTAACCAACCCACTGTTGAGTATACTGATCAGCCTTGTGCAGAAAACCAAAAGTCTGAGGAAGAAGACTATAAACCTTATGCCTGTCCAACGTGCGGCAAAGGTTTCGATAAGCCTAACCTGCTTTCCAAACACAAGGTGATCCACCGGCAAGACAAGCCCTATAAGTGTCAGGAATGTGGCATGGCGTTCGTCCAGCTGCTCAGGCTGAAGAGACACCAGCAGACTCACTCTGGGGAGCGCCCCTTCTATTGCGAGGAGTGCGGAGGGACGTTCACCCGGCTGGCATCGCTCCAGCGCCATCACCGCATCCATACTGGAGAGAAGCCCTACTCTTGCAATTACTGTGGTCATTCCTTCACTGAGTCAGGTACCCTACGGAGGCACGAGCGCACACATAAATTGGACAAATCTTAATTCTTAAGCTCGCTTGTGATTGTGGTCTCCGTGGTTGCTTCTTACCTGAACGAGGCCTGCTTAGTTGGGCTGGAGAACGCACTCAACTGCATGCGCTCTGGCCAGTCTGGACCCATTTCCCAGCAGTGGCTGATAGGGAGCACTACATCATGGCAATCTCTGGAACCTGTACTGGTAGAGATTGCATTCACTGGCTTTAAACTGGCTTTGTATGAAAAAATAACCTAATTACCACTGAGTAATGAAATGTGAGACTTGTGAAGACTGAAATCGCTCACATATGGTAGCACTGTACCAGTTCGCTGGACTGACGATGCATCAGCTTGAGCTTTTTGCGAGGATGCATGGGCTATGAGACTTCCCTCTGCAGTCTTGGTCACTGGATAAATTGGCCCTGCCCTCTGGAGTGTGAGGGCTCTTTGGCACTGGGTTTGGAGTTCTGTTGTTGTGCGTGTTTGCTAAGTCAGAACAATCCAGAGTTGTCCCTCTATCCCTTCTCTCCTTGCATTCTGCTGAGTTTCTCTTTCCGTTACTTTTTTTTTATTTGGAGGGGAAGTATCGTGTTGGTTTTCAAAAAAAAACCAAAAAAACAAAACCAACCACAAAACAGTTCCTTAATAAACTCAACAGTTACCAGCTGTATTTTGTAAATGTTTCTATTTAAGGGAGTACTGATCCCTTTTGTGTGATTAGTTGAATGTCTGTTAATAATGGAAAGAGTTTTATTTTCACTATGACGGTGCATGTTCTTGGGGTGAGAGATTTGGGTACATTTGTGTCTCTGATGGAACTATGCACTGTAAATCTGTCCAGCCGAGTATTACAGTAGCAAATGTTTGAGAACACAAAAATCCAAGAGCAGGAGAAAGACCAAATTTAAGCCACCTTTGCCACTCATTGCACAGGAGTCGTCTTCATTTAAACGTTTTCACGCATAAGGAAGCTTCTCATAACAAACCCATGTTTTGTGTTCTGTGAGGTGTCTGACTACTACCCAAAGTGCCTGCTAGACTCTTTGCCTTGATTTAGATTCAAATGTTTAGTGAAGAAAAATTTCCCTAGAAACTAGCCCTGCAGACTCAGGCAGGTGCTGCCAAATCCCCGAAGGCTGTAACTTCCAGAGGGGCATGTATTGCCGCAGTTATGGCAGTGGGGTTTTTAACTTTGAAACTTAATAACGACATTTAATCTACTGTTAACCGCTGTGGTAGAAGCATTCTGTTTGTCTGTAAGTTGCAGCCCTAATTTCCTTTCCGTTTCAGAAAGCTTTGCTTTCCTTTCCCCTGCCAGCTGCCGTAATTTCACTAATTTCTTTCTAATGCATTCTGCCTTTTCAGCAGGACGTTGTGCAGCAGAGTGAAAGTAAAGCTTCAGGGTAACGTACCTTTGCGTTTACTACCAGGCTATTTAATGTAAAGCACAGATTGTGCCGTTTGTTTGCATATTTCATGGAGTGAAAAATAACTGTTGCCTTCCCCTGGATTTCTGTGCGGTTACGAAGTCCAAGCTCCGTGTCTCGGAACTTGGGCTAAATGTGATGCTGTTTATGGGTGATGGCTGCTCAGCACCTTCCACCCATGCAACAGCTGAGCAGGTGTTTTACAGCTGTGGGTACTGTAGTGTTTGATGTGAGGTCCTTGGCTCGGATCAAGCTGAACCACTGTCCTCAGCAACACTTTAGCTTGATTGTGAATGGGAGACTGATTCTCCCGACCTTGCTAATGGGTCATTTTCATTTCATTCCTCAAAGAAGTCTCCGTGTTAGGAAACTGATTGGCATCCCACTTCTTAGGGATGTGTTACGTTGTCTCTGAAATGATGTACGTTTGTTAAGCAGGTATCTCTGCCGGGAGGGCTCTGGACCCTGCGCTACAGCTGTGAGTGCGATTTCCCCAAATTCCCCTCTGCACGTAGTTCCAGTACGATTTTACGTTTCTGAAGGGCTTTTGATGGGGCCCCTTAGCAAAGGGTCGGTCTTATCTGAGGGCTGCTTAGCCTCTCTAAGAAGGAAGATCTCTAAGAGAAAAAATTCCTATCTGAAAGGAGACTGTGGGTAAATGATCTGCAGAGAGGGGTCATCAGTGCTGTTCTGCAGGGACCATGCTGTTCAGCACAATTTGAAATGACCTAGAGAGAAGGCAGATAGCAAGGTGACAAAGCCGTTCCAGAAGCTATCATGCATGAAGTTTCCACCCTCATCTTCTAAACCCATTTTGGAGTTGTCAGCTACAGTCTCCCCTTTTCTGCATTCTGCTTCTCCCTCGGGTGTGCAGTGCTCTTGCTGTAGGGGGTTTTTAATAGCCAATTCAACTGCACCACTATGCACACCTTTATGTTGTGTGACTGTTCTGCTTAGACAGTTGTGGTAATTGGGAACATCTAGTTACTCTGCTTTTTGGTGTGAGCAATTGGTGGAATTTGTACTTGTAAGAGCATAATGGTGAAAGTGTTTTCAACAAAGGTCTGTTTAATGGGAAGAGTAAATGGTTGGTGAAATTAAAACTACTAGGCTTAACTAAAAGGTTATTAAAAAGATACTTGCCTGGAAGGTTGACTTGCATATAAAGTGCTTGGATGTGTGAAAGGAGTAATTAAAATGTGTGATGGTTTCTGGGAAGAGCATGTTGAACGCTCTTCAAAGAAACTTTCACTAACTCCTGTGCAAGTTACAGGAAATCCCACTGGAGCTTAATTTAACTCAGAGATCGTCACTTCTGCACTTCACATTTTTAATCATATTAAAAGGTTTGGAAATCTCTCCCAGGCCCTGAGACTCTTCACAGTGTCAGTCTGAGTTGCTGATAGCCTACAACAGCCACAGCCAGTCACGATACCTAGCTGAAACTGGACAAGTGATAGTGAGCAAATACACCTGCTCTAAAGCATTGCTTCGTTAGAGAGGTTTTGAAGTGTGTGGTTTCAGCAGAAGTAATTTTTCTTTGTTTAGAGTAGCGAGTGTATCTGTTAGCTCATTTGCATCTGTAAAGGCCGTGGAAGAACCTGTTCCCTTTGATGCTGCCTGCGCAGAGGGCTCACTGATAGGCTCTCAATGCCAGGGCATTACTGGAAGCACTTGGACACAGGCACAGGGCTGGAGCTCTGACCTAGGCAGGGGATCCCGATTGTGTGAGTGCTTCTGATTGCGGGATGGTGTTTGTGAACAGTGGAACGCAGAAATACCCTTTGCTCTTTGCCAGTTTTCCTATCCCCTCACTATATCGCTTCTCCCCAACTCATTTCCATCACAGGAAAATTGCCTGAAGACTAAGAAGTTAGAATGGCTCCAGCACTGGAGACTCCTGGCCCTCACTGACCTGGAGTCACTGGCCAGTCCTTGGCAGCCACGGTACTATTTTCTTTCTTTGTTAACAAAGAATTGCATGGTAAATACGCCCGTGCTTGTGGAGTGTAGCTGTAGCACCTTGCACAAAGGAAAAGCTACTACTGTGCAGTCTTTTTGCTCCCCTGCATACCCATCATCCTCCTCTTACACTATTTGCCTTCTCCTGGCGTGGAGGAGTCTGAAGTAGGAGTCTTTGACGTAAACAGGGAGCACTAGGCAATCCATCATTTGTCAATTAATCTGAGCAAAGGGCATTGAAAACTCTGGAGCAGGCGGTTTTTATTTAAAGTGAGGCTTCATCGTGTGATGATCTGCCCCTGATCTTGTAAAGTTTCTGTTGGCGTAAGGAGCCCCCAGTGTGGTTTTCCTACTTACAGACTGAAAACAAGCAGGGACTGAGATCTCATCAACAGAATGGCAGATAACTAGCATTTCACTAGGATAACATACTGGAAGGAGAAAGGAAAACAATGTTTTTATTTGGTGTTCCCAGCTGAATCTGATGCTTTGAGAAGTTAAAAAAAAATGTGGGACTGTGCAAGGCTAGTGTCATCTTAAAAGAGCAACCACTGAACGGGAGCTAGCCTGTGAAGCAAGTAAGAAAAGTCTGCACCAGAGCACAGCCCACCTGTAAATTCACTGTAGAGTGGCTGTGCTGCTGAACTCCCTACTACGTGAAAATGTTGTTTTCCAGAAGAGGGTATGCTCAAATGAATGTCCTCGTGCATTTCATGTAACGGCTTTTCCTCTTGTGTATCTGCTAGAAGAAAACATCAGACATCAACTCCTTTTCTCATTAAGGGTTTTATCTTAATTGTTGCTTACGTGCTTCAAATCTGAAAGCAGGGCTAGTGATTTGTTCTGAGCAGGTCTGTTTCTGTACAAGCACACATCTTGTTGGCTGCAAGGGACTCTTAAGGAATAGGTCCCTGGGCTCAGAGCCATGCACAGGTAACAGGAAGGTAGTCTAGCCACCAGCTTGCCATTTAACAGCTATTCCCGATAACTGCCTGGCATGTCTTAAAAAGAAACATCTTCCTTGACGCAAGGATGTTCTTTGTTGAGTGTGGTAAGTTTTACCCCAAAAGAGTCCGCACATTTAGCTGGCCTGCTTGCCCAGCCTCTGTTTTCCTGCTTGAAAGAGGTTGTGCTGATTTTCTTCGTCCTCGGTTTTGTGACTTCAGTGGGTTCTTTTGGAATACCTTGTGGATTGACAGCAATTTAGAAAGAGGAGTTACTAAAACCTGAGGTGTCAGCAGTTGTTAAAGGATTTGGTCTGAATACTTTTGCTTGGTAAGCGGTGTGAGTGGTGGATGACTTGTTTCCTTTGTTTGGGGAAGGGAATTGGGAGAAGGTACAATACATCATTCAGTCTTCTAGAGCCCAAGATTATAGTGTCATCTAACTGACCTTCCTTGTGGGACCTCTTAGGAAGATTTCTAGTATGTATGTTTTAGTACTTGCATTTAAGAAGCTCTTGGACCAGTTGTTAGCTAGATTTCGTATTTATACCATACTTGTTTAAAAAGAAGATGAACTCGCTTGTAGAAGTCTGTCCGCTGACTGTGCAAAATGGTTTGCCCTGGGAGCCTGAAAAAAGAAGGCATTGACTTTTGCATCGCAAAGAGTCTGTACTCTAACGTGGTTCAGTGCAACCCCACAGAAGTATTTCTGCTGGGACAGTGTTACATCTGCTGGATGAAAGGTGACCTTGCCAGAAAGCACGGCTGTGTTGGAGCACTGTGGGAAAATCAGGGCACTTGACACTGCCTCAGCTGCTGGCACCAAATCCAGCAGACTGGGGATGTTTTTCACCTGGTGCAGTGTGCTTTGGGAGATGCTTCCTTCCCAGAGAGCTGAGAGGTTGGGGGCTGTGTTTCTGGAGTACAGAGAGATGGTTAGCTGGTCCCATCTTCAGCTGCATGTCAGCTCCTGGTTACAGCACAGCAGCGTGTGAGCACAACAGAAGCGCAGTATGTGGAGAAGGCTGTGAGGTCCGTGTTTGTGACTGTGGTCCTACGGGTGGAACCCCCGCTGAGACAAGGCTGCCAGCACACTCACTGAAAAGCCTCCCACCAGCCTTCGCTTCTCATGTACCAAAACTCACCCCTAGGGACACCTGCAGGCTTGGGTTGAGGTACAGGAAGATGTCTGTAAGTAGTTGCAAAACCTCACGTCCTGCTTCACTTCTGAACGTGTGCAGATGCACAGTCCTTGCATACACTGAAATACGCTATGCATCTGTATAAATACCTGGAGTTGCTCAAGACCACAGCAGCACATCTGAGCTAAAAGCACAAGACATTTTCTATTAGACTGCTCATGGCATACATGAGTAGATAGAGAGTATTTATTTCCAGTGTATTCACTTGAAATATAACAGCAGCTTTAAAATAGCTCCAGGACAGGGGAGTTCATGTAAACACAAAGAATATCCCCAATTTTAACTACATTATTCCTTCTCTGTTTGCATACTATGACACAGCATCCAGTTTGTAATGACCAAACAGTAATCACTGCAAGAGTGAAAAATAAAGCTAGGCTCCTCCCATCCTTGGCAGCTATTACAATACAAGCTATACTATTACAATACAAGCACATTTATTATAAGCACATTTATGTATCATCATTTGCAGGTATATTTACATGCCTTCAACAGCAGTGCATGCCCAGGTGTTGCGGGACCAGGGCGCGACTCTTCAGCACGTTTTTACCACCATGAAGGGCAGGATAAGAAATCCAGAAGCAATACCCAAGCAAGGACATCCTCCCAAAGTGCAGGGGGGTAGTGCTGGCAGCAGTGTTGTTGCAAAGGTCTGACCCAGTAAGGCGGCAAGGTGAAAGACCTCTGCTCCTCTCCAAACTGGAAACAAGGACAGCTGTCTTTTTGGATATGCTCCCTCAAATTGATGTGATTTCTCGCTGCCACTGAGACAGAAGACAGCCAGCTCTGAGTGAGGGAAGTCCTCCTTGATCTGTTTTCATTCATACTCTCAAAAGGGGGAAGCGATTTTGGGGGGCTTTTAGCAATTTCCAGTGCAGAGCCTTGCTGAGTGCATTGTGTACTCGCCTGTCTTTTGATCAGACTTCCTTTTTATTTCAGAGTTTGCTGTAATTGCTTTTTTTTGCTTCTCTCATCAGGAAACACCCTTGAGGAAGAGTTTTAAGTGACTTTTCTGTCTTGTCTTGTAAAGATTTTGCTGGCTGACTTCATACAGACCTATAAAATGTGACCACCATCCCTGGCAGTGGAAAGGATGGAGTCAGTCTAGCATGCACCTTCCTTATTCTTCCAGACTGGTCCCCAAACCCTCCCTGGAAGAGCTTGCATGCAGGAGGTTGGACAGGCTGAAGCAGAGTGATAAGGACTGTGGAGCAGCACACACCTGCTACGGTTCTGGGCTTCATCCTTCACTTGCTCATGTTGTGGGTGAAGGGGATGCTCATGCTAAAACCACAGAGAGCCCTGTTCTCCTTTCCCAGAGGTCAGTGCAGCCCAGGGTATACTCAGCCTTGTTCTGCATGAGAGAGACTGAAATCTGGGGATACTCTGACTCTGGAAACATCAGAAGCTTTCCTATGCTGTTGTCTCCTGCAAATGAACATGGCGTGGGCTGGCATAGCAGGAGGGGTGGAAGAAAGGGCCGGAGACAGGGGTGCACTTGGGTAATGGGCTGAAGCATCAGCCAAGCATGGCTGCTGGAGGTAATGATGAGGGCAAGAATGACTTGGGGTTGTGTCAAGAGGCATGAGGTTCATGTGAAGAGCATTCTGGGACTCAGGTCCCGACCAGGCTGGCATCTGGTGAGCTGGCACTTAATAAATATCACACTTTTCTTTTAGCTAATAAGAAAGGTGGAAGGGGCTTTCTGTTTTCTGCCAGGGCCCTTGCTGCAATGCAGATGTCAGCAAAGCACATCTGCTGTGTCCTCGTCTTTCAGGCCCACCTCTGGTCCCATGGGACACTGAGGTGGGGGGTTGTCACAGATGAGTGAATGCACCTTACTTCAAAGTGAGAAGTAGCAGTATGTTTTATTGAGGTAGAAATAATAATTTAACAGAGTCTGATAAATTCAATGGAATTTAACAAAGTTTAACGAGCTTGAATAATTTTGATGACAAGGTTCACCTTATTAATTACTGCATGGAAGAAACATACAAAGGAAAATTGAATTAGAATTGGGTTAGAAGGATTCACATAGAGACCGGAGATGCAAAAGAGTAAGGAAGACATTCCTGTTGAGTCATGAGGTTCAGAGTAGGCCCCCTTGCTTCCTAAACTCCTTCTCAGAGAGGAGTCTAGGTGCGGCTGGATCCAGCCTTAGTCCCAGACTTGGTCAATGGTTTATGTCTAAAGGATTATATATGCANTATAGAGACCGGAGATGCAAAAGAGTAAGGAAGACATGCCTGTTGAGTCATGAGGTTCAGAGTAGACCCCCTTGCTTCCTAAACTCCTTCTCAGAGAGGAGTCTAGGTGTGGCTGGATCCAGCCTTAGTCCCAGACTTGGTCAATGGTTTATGTCTAAAGGATTATATATGCAAAGTTTATAATAATTAATATTGAGTAACTACATGGATTAGTAATGTTTCATTAGTATTAATTCTGCATACTATCAGTCACTTCCCAAAGATCTGCTGTTGGGAAAAGATCTCTCTGGCTCGAGGAGGAACCTTGAGAGGTGTCCCAGCTGAAGGGGCTATCACCACCATGCAGCCACACTGCCTAGCAGGGAGAGCTCAAAGAAGGCTCACTTAGGCTGTCATATTTGTAGAATACCATGGTTGGCTCGTAGTCAAATTACATGCGATGGGAAAGGTATGCATGAGACTCCTTGTACCCGCAATTTCCTTTGTTCCTTGATAAATGAGTCTTGGAAAAGCCACATGCTGTTCATGCGTTAATGGCCTGATCAGTGTTCCAAGCTCATATGTATCGATGCTCACTGCAACGCTCTGTTCCTTTGTGGGTTTTCAGAGAACAGATTGAAACTAGAGGAGTTCTTGGCCCAGCTACAGCTCAGGCTTTTACGTCCTTTGGAGCCTGTACCAAACTACTTCTAGTTTGGTTAAGGGGTCAAGTGCATCCATCACAGGGATGGATCTTCCTTCCCAAGCACTGTGTTCACGGAGTTGCGAACAACAGCTGGGAAGTCCTTTTCCAGAGGTAGCCAGCCAAGCTCTTGGGAGGAGCTGGCAGCGTGAGCCTGTCTGCATGGGGATGCTCCAAGGTGGATTCCCATCCAGAGAACCACTTCCCCTGCCTGAGAGGCTTAGATGCAGCTGGTACACCAGTGTAACTGTTGGGGAAGCAAATGATGCTGGACAATAAGAGACAGCAAGGGATGGGACTGCAGCTTCATCATGGAGCTGCTCCCAGACGGTTGCTGGAAAGACCTTTCAGGCAAGTGCTGTGAACCAGAAACTGAAGCTCTGAGCCCTTCATGTGAGTAACTTGAGGACGAGGATCTGCCGGGCAAAATGTTTGTCACCAAGTGAGGCTGGATAAACCAGGTATCGGCCACTACGTATCTCTGTTGTCATTTGGAAAACCCTTGGGTTCTAGCATTTGGCGATGCAGCAACAATTAGCAATTAATTATCAAGAAAGAAAGAAAAAAAAAAAAGAAAAAAAGCCAAAAATGCTTCTTGCCCTTTTGTTCTTCGCAAGAGATGGGTAAGAACAGGATGTTCCCAGCAGTAACTTTTAATTATTTCACCACTGCACATCTCTCTTACACTGCAAGTTAGAAATGTCAGTTTAATTTTCTTTTAATTGCCTCAGCTATCAAGTACCTGAGAAAAGCCATTTTTACCAACTGTCTAGTCCCTGTTCTTGGTCTCAGAAAGCAGCTTATTGCTGTAGGAACACTCAGTGCACTTCTGCTTTGGAAAGGGGCTCTCCCGGGAGGAGAGAGAAGGGTGCAAATATTTTGCCTGTAATTACCATATCCAGCGTACTCTGCGTGAAAGGAAAAGGTTGTGTTTTGCAACGCTCATCTCATTGGCAGCACAGGAGGGTTCGGGCTTCAGTTTTGGTTTTCCTTGCCCGTTTCCATATGGAATTTAAACCTGGCGTGTATTTGCTTAACCCACAGGGGTGTTGGGGTTTTCACCATCCCACGAAACGCGTGCAGCGCCCTTGCACAGCTGAGGCAGGGTGCTCAGCCTTGCCAAGGGCATGGGGATGGATCCCATGCTGGCCAAGTTGGGATCGTCTTTCCCCAGAGGGAGAGCGCTCAGAAATAAGTAATACACTG
>RSEF01000008.1:6304920-6327754 GCA_003993805.1 Himantopus leucocephalus
GTCTTAATAAAGGTCACCTGGCCACACAGAGCACTTCCAGAGAAATAAAAATAGCAACAGGGCTCATGCTGCGTGAGGAGTCTGAAGAGCAACGTGTATCTGCTCCCCGTGCTGCTGCAGGGCTGGGGGGATGTGGGGAGGAGGGCATCGGGGCAACTGCTTCTCAGGAAGGCAAAACCAGTTGCAAACCCGAGCTGAGAAAGGGAGAAACCCCATTCCTCTCACTGAGAAGAGGCGCAGTGAATTACTGGTTGGATGCTGAATTGCTCTTTGGATGCTGATTTACTAGAATCCCCCAGCACCCTTGTTCAGAGGCTGCTGGACAGTTTGAAGCCAGCTGGCTGAGCCTGAGCGTGCCTGCTGCTGACAGAGACAGCGCTTGCGAGCACTGGGAAATGCCAACACTGCTTTTGTCTATTTCCTTGCTCCCCAAGGGGAAATGTATGGACGGTGGTGTACGGGCTGCCCAGCCTGCTGCAGCCCGCTACAGCAGAGATGTGGGAGAGCATCTGCAGGAAAGCCACTCACGCACACCGTGACGGTGAACCTGTTTCCCCGCAGCAGCTTTCCAAAGACAATAATCCCCCCTTGGTCTGCACGGTGATGCCAGGGGCATGCGGAGGTCTCATTGCAGAAGGGAAGAGTGGTCTCTTACCTGTGCCCTCTCTGGTGTCCCCCACCCACGTTGCTGCCCATCACCCTCAGGCCTGCCTGCCTGTCCCCCCACTGCCTCCCCCCAGCTCCCAGCTCCAACTGGTAGAGCCTTACCTTGGTGGGTGAGCACGGGTGGGCAGCCGGCCTGGCAGGAGCACACCCAGGGCCCCTGCGTGGGCGACGAGGGAGGCTGGCGCAGAGCATCCTGTGCAAGTTTGCCGGTGTCTGGTTCACCCTTCTGCGTCCAGCGGAGCAGCTGCAGAGCCTCCGGAGGTGGGGCCCCTTTCCTCGCCCCAACCTTGCTGCCGGCATCCAAGAGAGCAGCCAGGGAGATGCAGCAGGGCTGCCCTACCTGCCTGAGCCCTCCCCCTCTCCTNCTGCCCTACCTGCCTGAGCCCTCCCCCTCTCCTCCTCCCCACTGGCCATGGAGAGCACCAGCCGCCCACTCGAGTCATGCCTCCCACTGCACCTGCCAGGAGGCTTTTGCCTGCTCCTGACTTTTAGATGCTATTCCCACTTCTGCTGGAGAGACCCCCAACACCAGTAGAGCTCACCGGGTGCTTTTCCCCTGCCTGCCNTGTCTGCTTCCCAGGACTTCACACTGCGACCTTCAATTCATCTCCAGGGCGTTGCGCTAAATCCCTGATTCTCTTCCAGATGTGTTTCTCACTGTCTGGTTGTTCCTTGGCCACCGTGCGAGTGGTTGCTCCCTCCCCACAAGTCCTGTGTGTGTGTTTCTGTCTCTCCCCGGTGCGGGAGCTTTCCCGCAGGGATATTTCCTCCCTGCTTCTCTTACTGCCTGTCTCACACACGCTGCTTAGCTTTCCCTTCCTCACAGTGGGGATTTCTGTCTCCTCTCTGGCATTGGAATCAAACTTTTCCCTTTGTTTTGAGTTGACTCACTTCGTAGGCAATCTCAGCACCAAGGACCCTCTGCCTGCAGTTGTTTTATTTGGGATTAGCGGAAGTGGATGCGCTTTGCTGCTTCCACCTGCAGAGGGAACAGCCTCCTGCATCAGCGCAGCCAAGGGCAGCAAATTGCAAAGTAGGGAAGGGAGAAGCCGGGGGAAGATGAGACCGGTTCAAGCTTGTGTCCCCATCTTGCATCATGAGGCTGCCTCCTGCCCCCAGGCCCACGTTGTGTGTCACAGCTCCCATATTTTTTGCGGCTGATTTTCTTTTTTACTCTATGCAGCATCTTTACTATGTGCAGGATCATTCCTTTGAATCCCAAAGACAGCTACAAAGGGAAGATGGTCTTGGCAATGAGAAAAACAAATTAAACCCCCCAAAGTCCTGGCAACAGGTGGTATTTCAACAAAAGCACTGCAGAGCAGCCTTCAGTCCTGCACTGCTGATCAGGGCTTTGCACGTGCAAATAATCACTGCTGATACGGGAATATGATCCTCCTTTCAGAAACTGCGGGCGCACATGGGAAGGGGTAGTTACTCCAGGCTGCGCTCAGAGCATCTTGAAGATGGTCCAGAGCACAGTACCACTCACCAGGTGGACGCATGACAAAGCCATCGCCGTCCCACTGCCTGCTCCCCAGGTGCTCATTACTTTCTTTTTCCTCTCTTGGCCAACTTGTATGCAGCAAATGACAGCATGTGTCTCAGAGACAGCTCTAGATGCAGTAACTCAAAGGAATTAATGTTGCGCCCACAGGAGACAAGAGACGTGCAAACCCGTTTCTCTCTGGAGTCGAGAGCCAATTGGGCCATGAGGTCGCTGCTGAGTGACAGCGTACGTGAGCACCTGTGAGCAGGCTGCTTCAGCAGGGCACTGGTGCTCTCCTGGGGGCTGAAATCATTATTTATCACAGGGATGTGATATAATTGAACTGGCTTCCCAAACAGCATTCTCTGTACGTTAGCATCCCTGCTCCCGATAGTCTGAAATCCTCCTCCCAATAGTTTTATTCCCATGCTCCTTTCCACGTAGCCTTCTGTTGCACTGGAGCAAACCACACCATACCAGCAAAAAGAATTCACCGGGTCTTTGGCAGCCTCTCTGTGAAGCAGAGGGGTTTAAGCTTGGGTTGGGGAATGGTGGTAGGACTTGAACCCATAGGGAAGCTGTCACTGAACACAAGCTGGAGAGGGTTTAAAAAACCAGAGGGCAAGAGAAAGTCATGGGAAGAGATCTGCAGAGGTCAGAGGCAGGTTCAGCTCATTTATGGCGAGAGAAGCATCATCACTGGGGCCAGCTGAGGCCTGTTTGCAAGCTACAAAAAGAGCAAGGACCAGGGTTGGAGCTCACTCTCTTAACACAGGTTGCCAAAAGTAGTGCCAGGCTGGCATGGTCCCATGGGGACCCTGGCATTGCTGGTCCCCCTCCAGCCATGCTGGATGTTTTGGGGTATTTGGGGGGTCCTTCGCCATGCACAGCTCTTTCTTTGCTCAGGGCAGCCTGAAAGAAATAGAAATACTGCAGAACAAAAAGGTAATTTTGATGAACATTACTTTCCCCTTCAGACCCTTGAGATAGGGGATAAATGTTGCCAGGGAAAAAGACAACAAACTGTCCCCCCTGCTCAGATCTGTGAGTAACGTTCTCTTGGGCTGGTTTCTCACTACAGCGGAGCTCTGTGCTGAAGATGTAGTCAAGAAAAAGCCTTGTAAGGTGTCATATACTTGGAAAGCACAAAGTCACACAACCTGGGTGAGAAAACAGTGATTTAAGAAAAAGATGTCACAAAATCTACAGCATGCAGGTAAGTGCATTCTTTTTAATTTTTCTTTGTGAAGTCCTCCTTCTTCCTTGCAGTCCCCGGACTGATCTGAGATCTGCCTGGTATTTTCCCTGGTTACCAGTGTTAGGTTATGGGATGAACACTGTGTTGCATGCCTGTGGAGAAGCAGTTGTGGTGGGGAACCCAAATAATACCCTGTCCTGACTGCTCCCAGGCCCATTGCAGGAGCTGTCAGGGGCATAAAGGCAGACAGGAATCCAAATTACAGCCCCAGATGAGGGGGTACCCTGGGGCTGTCTCAGAAGGCTCCCAGCCTCATGAGCCATCAAGGTGAGGCAGCTGGAGCAGCTCTCCTGAGTTCTTCCAGTGCTGATGTCCCTGCTTTTTGGGGATGCCCAAGGCCAGCTCCTGGGGGTCTGTGCCACAACTGCACTGGGGCTGTGGCACGTCCAAGTGGCAGCAACTGGGAAGACTGGGATCCAGCAGCAGCTACTGGGTGGATGTGTATCTGAGGCCACATGGGTGGAAAATATAGGAAATAATACTGCAGCATTTAGCAATGGCACAGCACATCTCAGTGCCAGACCTGACAGGAGGGGAAGGCGAATTTGCTCTCGGACAAGTCTGACTTCGTTCATTCACGCTCTCCCTCGTGGCCACATGCACATGAGCACCAAGGTGCATGGCCAAGTGGCCTGTTCAGCAGTCAGCATGTGTCCAGATGGTTTGTCCAGGACAGAGAGGGGACAAAGGACACCGGCTCTTGGCTTCCCTCAAATCTCACGGGCCGCAGTTAGGTTGGTGATCCTGTGCTGGTTTTGGCTGTGCCTTTTTGCACCCTTTAGGACCCAACAGCAATGTGAGCTCAGAAACATGAGTTAATCTCAGCATCCTGGGCTATGAACGTTACTGATCTCTTGTGATAACACACTGCAGCCCTAAAGTGGAGGTGGCAGATGTGCTTGTTAGATCTGTGCTCACTGTTGATAACGGGTGAAAAAGCAGTTTCTCTTGTTTGGAGATGGAGAAACACCTTAAAAATAGATATTTTTTTTTCTTTATGACTATTTTGGTACTGACACTCCTGCTCTGTCTGAGGTCCCTTCCTGCTTCCAACTTTTGCCATGGCAGCTGACCTACAAAGCAAGCCACCTTGGTCCAGGGGATCTTGGATAACTTTTCTTTCTTGAGTGTATTGCTCCGCAGTTGGTTGTCTCAGATTGTACCAGTGAATTCCTAAACAGAGTCCTCTGCCTTCTGGACCTGCTGGGCTTGGCTGGTCCTCAAGCAGTCTGTATTTTGGCAGATCCCAATTCAGTGCATCCAACCGCTGTTCAAATATAAAGCAGGAATTGATAATGAGGGTTGCTTTCATTCACATTAGAGCTCTTCTCAGCCCTCACTGCTATTCTGGATAAAGTTTAGCAATCCCTTGCATCCAACTACTTTCTGGCTCCTACAACAGCAATTGCACAAAGCCTGCTGTACGCCTTCCCCCTCATGCATTGTGCAGCACATAACGTTGGTACCTGCTCCCCCCCAGCATTCTCCACCCTTGCATGCAAGAAATAATGTCGTATGCGGTTTCCTACAGAAGTGCTACTGTGTTTGTAAGGTCATCTAAGACATCATCTAGACCCCTGCAGAGGTCATATCGTGTCATGCCTCTTGTTGACTTTCAGCCAGGCTTCAGGGATAGTCCCCACTATCATGTAAGCAACTGGGAAGGGGAATCCGCATTTCTCCTTTGGTTTTTGCCTGCAGTAACCTCCAGCAATGTGTTACCATGCCATCTTCCTTGACCCTGTCCCTCTCAGACACCAGGGCAGCTATCAGCCTTAGTCTGTGTTGGTGATCATCATGGTTTAACCCCAGCCAGCAGCTAGAACCACACAGCTGCTTGCTCACTGCCCCCAGTTTGGATGGGGGAGAAAATCAGAAGAGTAAAAGTAAGAAAAAAAACATGTGGGTTGAGATAAAGACAGTTTAATCGGTAGAGCAAAAGCCACGCATGCAAGCAAATCAAAACAAGGAATTAATTCATTGCTTCCCATCAGCAGGCAGGTGTTCAGCCATTTCCAGGACAGCAGGGCTCCATCACGCGTAAGTTACTTGAGAAGACAAATGCCGTAACTCCAAACATCCTCCCCTTCCTTCTTCCCCCAGCTTTATATACTGAGCATGACATCATATGGCATGGAATAGTCCTTTGGTCACTCGGGGTCAGCTGTCCTGGCTGTGTTTCCTCCCGACTTCTCGTGCCCTCCCAGCCTGTGGGCAATATGCAGGAGCAAAAAAGACCTTGAGAGCTTGACAACAATCAAAAACACCAGTGCAGTATCACACTATTCCCATCCCAAATCCGAAACGTAGCATTACACCAGCTGCTAGTAAAAAATTTAACTCTATCCCAACTGAAACCATGACAGTGACCTATAAACCCAGGTCTGCTTCTGGAAATATCCTGTCTCAGGTGGGTAATCTCAATTATAAACTGCATAGCCTCTTAGAAAAGATCAGCTTAGAATCATTTAACAAGTATAGCTGGAAACCCAATTCCTTTTCTAAAGGATAGACTACTGAACAGCAGATAATTACCACTGTTCTCCTCCCTTTGATGGCATCTTCTATCTTAAGCTGTAGAAACAATACGTAGGTGCTTTAAAATTTAAAATAAGTGAATGTCTCTTGGTATGGCTGTTAAAAAAATAACATCTTTGTGTTTCCAGATGATGAACCCAAGGCGGAGGGAGCTGGAGGTGTGTGTTCCCATTCAGCAGGTGAGTCACCAGCAGGGCCGAGGGCAGCGCTTGGTGCCAGGGTCTTGCTCCGTGGGAGTTCAGAGCAGTGAGGCTGGTGCTTGCAAAGCCAGGCTGTTGGCAGGGAACATGGCCCTGCCAAACCCATGGTTTGGGGCACTGTTCTGCCAGCCCCATGCTGCTGCACAGTGGCATGATCGTTAGCTGCAAACAAGCGTACCAGCCACATACACAGCCCTTGAGTAGGGTAGACCTGGAGGTGCTTGGTGGGACTGACCCACGGCTGCCATGCAATCCTTGCTGCTGGGCTGGAGCTGCGAGCTCTGTGCTGCCCACAGGGTTTGGTGCCAGTGGGGCATCTGCGAAAGGCGGCTCCGTGTGGAGATGGTGGCTTGGGAGCTGCTCCAGTGCCTGGGGCACTCGGTGCTGTTGGGTCCCTGCAGGGACAATCCCCTGCAAGCTGGGATGGGGAACGGCCAGGTCTGGGTGGCAGAGGCAGGCTGGCGTGTGCTGCCGAGCAGCAGGCAGCAGATGGCAATGTCGCCCTGCGACAACCGCAGGCAGCGAGGCATCAGGCAGGGATGCAGGTAGATGCTTGCTGCGCCGACAGCTTGGGGACAGGGAACAAAGTGACCTCCTTGGCAGTGGGTCCAGCTTTGTTAGCAGAAGCTGGAAAGTTTCAAGAACCGTTGGGTGCCTGGTAGAGGTGCTCCTTGGCCCTGGGCTAGCTCGGCTCCCTGCTCTCCGTGGCCACCCAGGCGGGAGAGGCGAGTGAGGGGACAGGCAGGGGCACCCCTTTCTGCCTGCTGCCCTCCCATCCTGCGTGGCAGAGGCTGCTGTGGGGCTGCCCACACCGGGCAGGTCACACTTGGAGTAGCCCCAAGATGTAAAATAGCCCAGACTGGCTGTTGCCAGGCCTTGGATGGTGTATGGTTTTGACAACTGGGGAAACTGAGGCAGGGAGCGTGCCTGTGAATGGGTACTGGAGACACTATGGAGCTGGTCGGCTGTCATTTTTAGCAGGGGGGTGAAGCTGCTCCCACAGCTGAACCTTGGTAAAGGCTTCTTGTGGCTGGGATGGGAGCTTCAGCAGCGTGTCGTTCCTCCTCTCCCCGACTCACCCCGGTGTCAGAGCTCATTTTCAGGGTGCAGCAGGCTGGGGGGCTTGGATGGCCACATCTCCCTGTGCTCAGGGACTGCTCCTGTGCCCCGCACATCCCCAGCGGGATGAAAAGCTGGGCTGTCCCCTGCAGCCATTGCTGCCTGGCTTGGCCCCATCCCAGGGCCATAGGGTTGTCCCAGAGCCATTCCTCAGGGACTTCGTGCGGCCATGCACTCTCTATCTGATGGGAGGTGAGCCAGTGCTGAAAGTGTTTTCTTCTTTTCTCCGAGTGGCTCCATCCCATCCTTTATCAGGCAGGGCTGCTGAGCTCAGGGAAATGGGAGCTGTTTGCCTGCTTGGGGCAGGCTTCTGAGGAGTGGCCATGGGTTTTGCTGATTTCCCCAGGCTAACAATGTGCTGGTGACTGCATCAGTGACACAGAAAATGCGGCATCAGCCCTGGGTGCAGGCAGGAGCTCCTGGGTGCGGCCACTGCAAGTAATGTCAGCAGCCAGGGCACCTCATCGTGGGCCTGTGAAGGAGATGCTGGAAGGTGCTGAGAAATAATTTTGAGTTGCCAGAAGGTGTACTGTGGGTCTCCCCGGCCTCCCCATTTCCTGGCTCCAGCACATGTCATCTTGGTTTGGGACCAAGCTATTCCCCTGGGAGTGGGGCACTTAACTGCACTTACCAGGGTTGTCATCTGTTCCCTGAGCAGAAATGCTTTGAATCGGCACAGGGCCATACCACTGCTAAAAAAAACAAATTAATTTCTTCCAGCTGAGCGTTCCTGATTCAGCATTTCTCCTGCCAGCACTTTACAGCAGGTATGAGATAACAAGAAGATACTATGCGCAGCGGGGTGGCGGTCATCACAGCCGGGTATCTCCTGATTAGGTGCAATACAGAGATACTGGCTGTGCACTCTCAACATGCCAGGGCCAGAGGTGGGGTTTGGCAAAAGGGTGTGCAGGTCATGGAAACAGGGATGGGTCCTCCTGGTGCCTCTGTCACCAGCCCTCAGCTGTATCATAGAATCATAGAATTGTCTAGGTTGGAAGGGACCTTGAAGATCATCAAGTCCAACCATCAACCTAACGCTGCCAAAACCACCACTAAACCATGTCCCTAAGCACCGCGTCTACCCGTCTTTTAAATACCTCCAGGGATGGCAATTCCACCACGTCCCTGGGCAGCCTGTTCCAATGCTTAACTTTTTCCTCATATTCATCCTAAGCTTACCCTGGCATAACTTGAGGCCATTTCCTCTTGTCCTATCGCTTGTTACTAGTGAGAAGAGGTTGACCCCCACCTCTCTACAACCTCCTTTCAGGTAGTTGTAGAGAGTGATAAGGTATCCCCTGAGCCTCCTTTTCTCCAGGCTAAACAACCCCAGTTCCCTCAGCTGCTCCTCATAAGACCTCCAGACCCCTCACCAGCTTCCTTGCCCTCCTGTGGACACGCTCCAGCACCTCTATGTCTTTCTGACAGAGTACTCAAGGTGGGGCCTTACCAGTGCTGAGTACAGGGGGANACAGGGGAATGATCACTTCCCTAGTCCTGCTGGCCACACTACTCCTGATACAGGCCGGGATGCTGTTGGCCGCCTTGGCCACCTGGGCACACTGCTGGCTCATACTCAGCCGTCAGCCAACACCCCCACCCTTGGCTCCATGCTAAAGGATGTGGGCACCTTAGAAGGTGCTGGTTTTGGGATGCTCCTTAAAAAAAACTAAGGCTTTATGCTAAAAGACATCAAATCTGTGTGGCCTGAGCCAAATGTCTTCCCTTTAGGAGACTTTGTGTGGGTGTTTTTTCTTTTTGTGTTTACCTAAAGCATGGCATCGTTGTCACCTGTTAGCGGCCAGGCTCTGCTGCAGCAGTGGCTGCATTTTGGGGGGGGCGGGGAGTGTCCTGGGCTGATACATCCATGAAACATTGCAAGTGATGCTTGTGAGAGAGAAATCGGACTGAGTGAGAGGTCCTGAGAGACACACGGAGTTTTCAAGCTGGGTTCTGCGTTGATGCTGTGTGTGGTTTCATGTGCTCCTGCCCTCTGAAACTATGCTTTGGTTTACAGGAGAGACTTGACTTTTCATGTTAGCCGTTAGCCAAGATGCTTGTCTCAACTGGAGGAGCACCAAGGAGACCGAGGCACAGTGCGAAGGTGCAGAGGTCTTCTCTGTCCAAGAGGATGGTAAGTGTGGTATGTAACAACCAGGGGCCGATGGCAGTGAGGGGACTGGCAGTGCTAGAAAAGCCGTGGCTAGAAATGGGGAGGAAGGAAACCCTGCCTTGGAATCAAGATCAAAATTAAGTCGGATCCTTCTCCGCCTGCTTTGTGTCCCAATGACCTATAAGTCCTGGAAAAATTAATGGAGAAGGAAAAGCAATCAAAACTTGAATGCATTGCAAGTTAGTGGTGACTTTCCCCTGCAGCAGATAAGGAATATGCAATCTTTGCAGTCAGGGAGAGGAGCCAATTTCAGTCCAGGACTAGGAGATGACTATCTAGCTGGACATTGCCTGTGCCACATAAACCTGCTGGGAGTCAGATTGCTGCCAGCATTATAAACCCCTATCATTCTCTGGATGCCAATAGGCCTTATCTCTTAAAGGGAACCTTATTAACTAGGAGTGGACTTTGCTGCTTGTATTGTGGCCTTTAAACCTCACTTGAGATTCTTCACCCTCAAACGAATTGGAGACGGTTTGACAGGGTGGAAGAAACGAAAACACAAAGTGGTTTCTTCCAATGTGAGCTGCCCTGGTCTGTGGGTGTCCTGCCAGCCCCATGGCTGGGTGCTGCTTCAGGAGCAACTCCACACTTGCTCTGGTGCGATGGTGGGGATCCAGGGTGGTCTGGGGGCTGTGCCAAGCTCTCAGCTTCCTCTGCACTGAAGCAACCCAGGCCCATCACACCTGCAGGGCCTCAGCAGGGTTCTACAAACTCCAGCCAAACCAGCTGGGATGCTCTTCCTGCCTTACCCTGCTGCCAAGCACTGGAACAGGCTGCCCTGAGAGGTGGTGGAGTCTCTGACTCTGGAGATGTTCAAAACCTGCCTGGATGCCATCCTGTGCAACCTGCTGTAGGTGAACCTGCTGTGGCGGGGGGGTTGGACTAGATGATCTCCAGAGGTCCCTTCCAACCCTGACCATTCTGTGAAGTTTGAAGCAGGAAGCTGCCCTCACTCTGCAGTTCCCCTGGCTGGTTCAGAAGAGCTCAGCAGAGGCACTCACGCACCTAACACTTGTCACGGCCACTAAATCCACTAGGAGTGGACTTGCAGCTAACGATGCTGGGCTACAGCTAACCTCGCCTGCAGTCCTGCAAGCAGGAACATTGCAAGGGACTTTTCTGGGCCTTTGATTAATTAACATCTATCTCTGTGTTCCTAGGAAGGCTTCTGTAGCAAGAGCGGTAATTCACTGAGGTGCTAGTACAGGCAGTGTCTCTGCTTCACACCTGATCCGTGCGGTTCCTGGTAAGTCTATTCTGCTCCCCGAGACAGTTTGGACCACCAGTCTATCCTCCCCATGTGGCTGCTTCCCTCTACTATTTTAAGATAACGTCGCACACTTCTCTTGGGAAAGGGAGCCTCTCATCAAGGGGAAAGGGAAGATTATCTTGTCCCCCATGCTGGCTCCTTGTCCCTTAATGCTCTGCCTGTCTTGCCAGGCACTCCCCCTCCTCATTGCATGGGGAAGGAGAGCATTGCTTAAGCCTGGTGGGTGGGAGTGCAGAGGGTAGTGAAGATGTCCTGGTTTCTTTAAGTAGCTATAACCTGCAGGTGTGAAGTTGGCTGATGGGACCACCTGAGCCTCTTTTACCAGCTTGGCTTCTCAAACAGCTGCTCCAAGAGCAGTAATTAATGGCAATTTATCAGTAGAGAGAAAGGTCCTTTCTCTGCCTTGCCTGTGAAGAGCTGGCGGGGAGGCTGAAGGTGCTTGGCTGTGGATTCAGAGGTTTGCAAAGCCGCCAAGCCCTGCGTGCTGCTCCTTCCTGCATCTCCCTCGGTGGCTGGATCAGCAGAGGGCACTGCATGTCCATGCTTGATCTGCCTGGGAACGGAGGGAAGGTCCTCTCCACCCCGCCAGCTTCAGGGCCAGAGGAGGCATGGACCAGCAGTAATTGCTGTCTGACCACCAGACCTCTCCCCCAGCTCCCTGCCAAAGAGCCCCGGGCTGCGGGGCTGCCTCCCTGATGGAAAGATCAGGGCTGATGAAGGAAACGAGGAGACACTTTGTGAAATGACAGGCAAATTTAGATCAAACGGCAGGAAATCCGCTCTCCAGCAGCGCAGAAGAGCCGTGCTGTGGAAAGCTCTGGTCTGGCAGGAGGTCATCCAAGACAAACACGGAGCTGCCTTCTGGGGCGGACTGGCTGACCGGCAGGATGGGTGAGAGCCGGGGATCTGGGCAGGCGAAGCCATAAAAGCAGTTTGGCTCTGTGCTCTGCTGTGGTCACTGCAGGAGGTCAGGGAGGAGCTCCCACCCTGCCCACGGCATGCAGGATGGTACTCCCAGCCCATGCATGGAGCAGAAGGAGCCTTTTTCACCATAGCCTGAGGCAGTCTGCTGGATTTTTTCATCAGGATAGGATATTTATCAGCCTGAGTGGCATCAGCATGGTCCCAGCTGGATTTGGTGTAGATCATGTCCTCCTTGGTGAGGTGGGCTAGGGGCCAGTCTTTGGAGACAGGCTTTGGACTCTTCCAATGAGAATATTTATGTGCAAACATAGAGATAAATGTCCAAAAGAGGAGCTCCCATGATGCCCATGAAGTAGCTGCTCACTGGAGTGAACAGGGAGCCAGATGCTACCTCTCGCACTGCTGTAGTACTGCAGGTTTTGATGTAGTAGTGACTTCTGCTCAGTGGAGGTCTCTGGCTGAAAAGGCAGCAGTAAAGATCAAAGGCTCATGGACTTTCTCAGATGGTATGTCCTACTGGCTTTCATGGGGCAGGAAGGGAGAGTGATTGAATCACCGAGTGTTTCCTCTCCAGTTTCTTCACTGGTTTAAATCTGGGCTTGTCTGAGAGTTCTTGCCCTTGGATAGTGATTTGGCAGCACTTGGATGATCACCCCATAAACCCCACCTGTCTGTCTGGTTTCTGCAGGGCAGAAGTTACAGCTGAAACAGTGGTTAAACCCAACAGGAGAGCAGGTTTGTGCATCTCCAGACAGTACCTGTGGTTTGAGCAAGCCAAAGGCTTCACACAAATGTGAGCTGATGTATTTCTAGCCAGTAGAGGTTATTGTTCCCTGGGAACCTGCCTTGGAGTTCATTTGTTCACTGAAACCTTTATCAAGAGAGTGAAGGTGATTTTCCAGACTTGTTGATATCCTCGGAAGATAGCTTGCATGGAGACTTTCGAAGATGCTGCAGTCTCAGCTATTGCCCTTTGACAGCAGCAAAGATAAAGATACGTGAACCTCCTGCTCAAGGAAACTTGCTCCTCCTCTTGCACTGCTTCCATGAGATTAGCATGCAGTCTGCTGCTTCATGGCCTGAGTCTTTGTCCCCAGAAGAAGCAACTGGGGTTTCACACACAGCTTTAATCACCCATGAAAGTACTCTCTTGACTTGTTGCTCCTCACCCACTTGGAGCAAGGTCTTGTGTGGAGGTGTGTGAGCTCTGCACAAGTGTGAGAAAGCATTGGGGTGGAGCTGGCTGATCTGCTCTGACTCTGCAAGCAAGAGGGATGGATTTCATCTTGTTTAGGCTACCGAAACAAGTAGCTGTTGCTCAGGAGAGATGAGAAAGCTGAGGTAAAACCATGTTCCCTGGCACGATAGTGCCTGAAACAGGAGTGTGTTTATGTAGGATGGTAAAGGAGCCAGGAAATGCCACCATCCCAGCCGTGAATGTTCTGGTGAACCTCCTGGAGCCCCCAGCCACAGTCTCAGCTCGCTCCCCCTGGCAAGCATCACACCCAAAAGGGAGAGAGGTCTGTAAATGAGACCAGCTGGGGAGCTCGAGGCTGCACAGACCTGACGTGAGAAGGGCCTGTGGGAGTGCCAGTCAGCAAAGATGGAAGGGGAGGTGAGCTCCAATGAGCTCTGGACTATGTCCATCCTGCAGGCTCTCCACCCTCATCCCCCACAGCTCCCTCTGGGAGAGGGGGCTGGGTACGCCAGCTTGGCTTCGGGATGTAGTTTCAGAGGCTTTCCTCAGGTGAAGTGTTGGGAAAAGTCCTGGGCTGTCAGGCTTAGGGTCGTTGGGCTGATGAATGCAGATGAGACCTCTGCTCACCACAGGCAACACGCTGGTACGAGTGCTTCCAGAAACCAATTGTGCTTTGTCTTGGAAACAGGTTGGGTTTGGGTTATTTTATGTCCACTAGTCCCCTTAGGAGACTGCCTTGGGGACCTTCCCTCTCAATTGTTAGGAATCTTCCACAGATTTCCAGCACAAATGTATCTGTGGCCAGCTTTTTCCTCATTTGTTCTTCAGCCAGAGGACAGTGCTGGCACAAACAGCTCTTCTCCCTGCCTGTACTCTTCAATGTTGATTTGAAATAGTCTTTCTTTGGCCTTGGGTTTCAGAGGGATGCATTTCAAAACCAGAAATAAATGGGCTTGAAATATTTCCCATAATTTTGCAAGATCTTGACCGTCTGATAGCAAGATTAGAAGAAAGATAACAACTAAATCAGCATTCAGGCTGGAACCACTATTGTTAAATAGACAACACTGTAAAGCCAGTACTTCTTGTTTACAATTGAACTCATGAATTTTTAGATATTAATGTATGAGGGATTGAGTAAACAACCATTGTGCCTCTAAGGAATGAGTCCCAGGCTGTCCTGAGCTGGAATACTTTGTACTTTCCTGATTGCCTTCCAAGAATTTCAAATTACTTTGTAACAGAAAAACAAGCCTGCTTCACGAGACATTTGCAAGGTTCTCGGGACAGCCTTAATTCCTCCACGCTCTGATGTGGCTGGTTTTGGGGCAGAGCTCTGCAGCTGGGTGCTGTGGGATGCTGAGCGCGTAGCTGTTCACAGAGAGGTGGGGACTACACGTGAAGAATAAACCACTCAGGTCAGGAGAGTCAGCGTGGATGTACTAATACCCTCCTGTAGTGCACAGGTCTGCAAGCAGTGTGTAGCCCTGTCAGTCCGCGTGCCCCGTTGATGGGCATGGAGACATCACAGACACTGGCCCAGCAATCCTGTGGCTTCCAGGGAGAAGGAGAGGTGAAGGGACTACTGGGAAGTCACACAGCTGGTCAGGATGAGAGCCAGCAAGAAAAGGACTCTGCTCACCTAACCCACAAGCCTTTCAGGAGCAGCTAGGATGCTCTCAGGCATGGGACCATAGGAACAGCCCCCAAGATCCAAGTGACAAAGGGATGTGTGGTCCAGGCATGGCCCGCTGTGCCCTGGAGAGACCATGCTGTGCTCTCCAGGGAAGCTGCGGACCATGTTATATACTCATGGTCTCTCCAGGCTTACCAGGGTGTTTCTGAGCATGGTGGCCCTGACGCCACAGGCTGTGGTGCACTTGCAAATTGTCCCTTATTTCCGGCTGTCCTATGCTGAGCAAGTGGTCTTCAGGAGCAGCCAACCCGTTGCCTAGAGCCCCTCCAAGCAAAAATAATACTTGGGACTGGAGACCAGCCTGCTTAATGTCCCTGTCAACCCTGGGCTGCCAGAGTGCCATTTGGCTAGTTTTTGAGCTGAGACCAACAACTAGAAATAGACACAACTTTCCGCTGGTGCTGGTGGCCGAGGATTGCAACAAAGGCAGCCGATAGCCTAGCAGCCTCAAGGTGTCCCTCTCAGCCAGCCCGGGCAGGCCTGTCTTGGGCGTCATGGCCTGCACTTTGGTAAAGCGGGCAGGATGGATCCCTCGCTACCTGGGTCATTCTTGGGTTTGGTTTCTAAGCCAGCAGCCTGGAGCTGTGGAAAGAGTCATGAATTTGGGTTACCAAACCATCTGCTGGCTGCATTTTAAAAAGCAATTAAAGCAAAATTGTTTCCAGCCCTTCTGTTTGCAAGATGTAGTCTAAAGAGAGATAGCCAAGCCAGGATTTGCCTGATCCTGCCGCAGCTCCAAGTATGAGTTAATTTGATCTAATCCCTCTGCTGTGCATGCTGGAAAGTGAGGAGTTCCCTACTGAGGGCTCAGGGAGCATGCAGGTAAACAGGGCTGCCATGCTGTTAGGTTTGAATGATGGTGAGACCCAGGAAAATGGCATTTTGGTACTTTTTCTTTTATTGCTTTTAATCAGAAATTATTAAACGGAGTAGGAAGTAAGAATACTTTTGCATGGTAGAGGATAATAGCCGAAGACTGATGGATGGCAGGTCTAGGTGGTGTTGGATGGAGCTGCTGAAGCAATGGTCTGGGGATCTCTTCTTGGGGTACCCCACAGGGCAGGGGGGACTAGTGTGCGTGGGTGGGTGGGGGCATGGGGCCCTTGAGAGCTGCCTCTGCCCACACACTGACTCTCAAAGCATGAAACTTTGCTTTCTTCCTTTTCCCATGGTGAAAGGCACGCAAAGAGAGGAAAAAAAGGGGTAGGCGTGAAAAGAGAAGGTAGGCTGACATTGTTCTTCCTTGTCCTCCTTTGGCAGCTGTCACCTAGCCAAACCAGAGAATAACCTTGTGTTGGAGGCCGTGCCTGATGATGAGGGGCATATACATAGAGGATTTAATATTCTTTCCTGGGTGCTTTTATGTGCGCAGTGTTTTCATTCCTGTTCTGCTCAGAGGTCATGCCCAGGAGAGATGGGGAAATGAGTCCTCATAACCCATGCAGGCCAGGTATTTGGGGACACCCTTACCCCTGGGGACTACTTGACAGCCAAAGGTGACAGGATCAAGACACCCTTACAGAAAGCAGGGACAGTTTGGCCTAGTGCTTCAGGCTGTGCTTGGGGGAGAGGACACGCACCCATGCCACCGGTGCTGAAGCTCTTGTGACTGCCCTTGTGATGCTCTGGATGCAAAGTGGAGAGAAGTGAGGTCTGATGTTACGGAGCTCAGATTTGGGCTGAAGCATCTCCTTTTTCCAACAGGAGAAGGTAACATGCCCCAGTGCTGAGTCTGGGATGGGATGGTGGTGGCAGCTTATGGTGTTGGGTTGAGTCTGGAGACCATGGGATGCCATGGGGACAGCCCGTCTTGGCTGTCACCCACTACCCATGCCCTGCCATGCCAACAACCACCTGAATGTAGCATGGTTGTATATGAAGGGGCAGCCCAGATGTTATATCTTATTTGATGCGGGAGGGGAACCCAACACGCTGGCAAGGAGGCAGGAGAGGGGTCTTCCATGATGAGCAGAGCAGGCAGTGCAGCTGCAGGGTCCCAGAGAGGCTTCGCTGGGGCAGCTACTTGGTTTACAAGAAAAAAGCCCCAAGCGCAGTGCCGGGCCGAGCCGGCAGCTTATGTAAGAGCTGGCAGCAGGGCCGGCGGTGCGGAAACCCAGCGGGCTGCCAGCGGGGTGCAATCGCCTTTGATTTTCTCCTGTTTGCTCAGCAGCTTTCATGCGGCGGGGGAGCGGGGCGAGGGCACGAGATTCCTGCACACTGAACTCCTCTGTTTCTCTCGGCAGGATAAACAGGACATAAAACAAAGCCCCGAGCCAGCTCTCGCCTCCGAGGCAGTGTGCTGCCAAACACCGTGTGCAGGGAGCAGCCACCCCATCCGGGGTGCCTCAGCCTGCGATGCGGGGAGGTGATGGGAGCCCATCCACCCTGGGTGAAGGTTGCTCCATGGCGTTGGTGAGCAGCAGGCAGGAAAAAGGGGGCAAAGCTTCCTGGCAGGACTCGGGCGGCAAATCCCATGGCCTCGGAGAGCCTGAGGGTGGGTTCTCCAGAACTGACTGCAGGCTGGACACCTGCAAGGGGGCTACCCCCCAGGGTACTATCCCAGGCAGTGGCACCGGGCCCTGTCTGGTGCACCACAGGCTGCAGCAGGGTGAGAAGAGCGTTCAACGCCGGTCCTCTCTCTGCAATAGGCTCTGTGCATGAGGTTTCACTGCTCCCTTAAAACTGGGCTGCTTTATTTATAAATTCCCCTAAGGAGTAATTTCCAGGCTGTCTTGACCCCGTGCTAGACGATGTGACAGATGTCAGTGACAGAGGGTGATGGGGCTGACCACAGCCCTTTCCCAATGCAGTATTAGCTAAGCTGCCCCCCCCCAGAGACGTGCCAGCCCAAGCCCATGCCACCTCCCCTGAATTTCCACAGAGCCACGATTTCACCACTGCCAGCCTGCTGCTGAGCGAGGTGGGAAGGCAGGGAGCAAACACTCGCTGCTGGGCTTTGAAACATTGCCAAGAGCTTCAGGTGGGGTTTGCTCTGGAGCAAAGTGTCCTGTAACCACCCTGAAGTCACTTGGTTGGGGAAAAGCATTAGCCAAGCGTGAGGCTTCAGCAAAACTCCGAGGAAACGCTATCGCTGCTAAAGCAACGTGAAGGGAGGATGGTTTGGTGCTGTACCTCTGTCCTGCCGGCCGACGTGGGTGGTGAGGTCCCCTCTCTTCCAAGGCACTACTGGTGAGTTATCCCAAGCCGCATGGCCCCAGCCCTGCCACGCTCCTTGTGCTGCTGTGTGCAGTGGCATCGCTGACTTCTGCTCCCAAAAGGAAGAGCTTTGGCAGGGAAAAAGCCACCTGGGCAGAAAGCTGTTTTCCTGGCTGGGATCTGGGGGTTCTGAGCCGCACACATAAAAACCCATTTGAAATGCAGAGGTGGGAAAGGCAAGTGCTGCCTGCTGCAGCACGGAGCCTGGAAAGCCAGGCTGGGATGGCCTTCAGGATCTCTTTCATGTGCCCAGATGGGAAGAACAAGCTGGTGGCTGGAGCTGTAACGAGGGCTGGGGTTGGTGAAGGCTGGGGAGGTGTGTGGGGCTGCCTCCCCGTGTAGCCACACCAGCCTTGGGCAGGGGAGGCTTGAGGAGCAGCATGCCCAGGTACCTGCTCCAGCTGCCGGCGTTCAGCAGGGCTGAGCTGTGCTCCTCCGAAACCATTGGGATCTTGGCGGCGGGAGGGGGGGATGCAAATCCTGGGGCTGCTTATCCAAACCTCTTGGCCTGGGGTTTTGTGAGAGCTGTCTTTCTCATAGGATTCCCACTCTGGGCTTGATGGGTTGGAAATACTGCAAGAGCAGCCCTTTTTCTGGTTTTTGGTTTGTTGTTTTGGGTGGGTTTTTTTCTCCCCCCTGATGTTTGTGTCTTTCCGCTTCCGTTTCTGGCCAAGGCGAGCAGTGCCAAGGCACAAGAGCCAGGCACACCCAGAGGGAGTGGGAAGCAAAGCACCCTGAACCCGCAGGAAAACAGGGACAGAAAGCAAACACTGCGGCCGGGAGCTTGGAGGAGGGTTTGCTTGCTGGCTCCAGCCACAGGACTGCTCTCCTCGGGGAGCTCCGTGGACTCGAGGCGGGTATCGCGGCTCCAATTCGGCGTCCCGTCCCCTGCTCTCGCATTGATGCTGGTTGGCCACAGGGGAGGCAAGGAGAGTCCGCACGTGGGGTGCACACAGGGCTCATCACCCTCCCACTTCCCAGCCCGGCGGTCGGGTCTCCCTGGCCCCGCTTTGAGCGGCAATATGGGCTCAAGCTGCACGAGCTGAAAAGGCTCAAGCTCTCAAAAAGCAGCGCGGGATCAAAGCTTTCTAAACACTCAGGGCATTTGGCCCGGGAGGTTTTGTTCCGACTATTTATAGCAGTTGGGGCCAAGCGAGTGCAGAGTTGGAGGCAAACTTTTCCAAAGCTGGGGGCCATTTGGATTAGGGAGGGGGAAAGGGAGTTCAGCCAGGCCTGTTTCCAGCAAACGTTGACTCCTTCCCTTAGGTATGTGTTGCTATCCATGACACACTAACAACAGCTCCGCACAGAAGTGCCTGGCTGGGGCTGCAAAGATTGAAACAAAAATGTGAATTGGCTGGGAAGGAGAACATGCAATAGAGAAAGTTTCCAAACAGCAAAGCTGTAGCATTTGAAAGTGAAAACTTTCCTTACCAGCTTGTTTTCATCCTCTGGTCAACATCCTTCAACTACAAATACACTCGTATTGTTTTCCAGGGGAAAGCTGGCCATGATTTTAGGGCAGAAAGACCAAGATATGGCTTCTTGAAGCATATGCAATGCTTAGAAATGGAGAGAGGGGGGGTGTCTTTTTATCTTCAAGGTGAATTTTTTTTGTGCTGCCACTAAAGAACATGTCATTTTTCTGTGCTACCCCCTGTAGGCAAAGCCAGGCTTAAATTCTGGCAAGCAAACCGACCACGATACCCTTGAAATCATGTCACATTTGAAGCTACAGCCCTTGCGGAGCAGGAAGGCAGAAGCTGGGGTTTTCCTGTCTGCCAAGTGAATTGTCCTAATGATGATGTTTAATCGTGAGGAGCATGAGCAGCACGCTTTAGATACACCACAGCTTTTTGCATGCTTAGACCCACTCTCATGATTTAAGGCACTCAGTATAGGTTATAAAAATATCTCTCTAATTACCAGTGGCTTCCCAGTATGCTGCCAAATCTCTGCCGCTCTGTAGGAGCAGCATCCCTGAGTTTACTTCTCCTGAAGGAAAGGGTGCAATTAGGTTGGCAGGTAATTATAATCAGCTTAATGAGGGGACAGCTCGAGAGAAGTGGGTTTGGCACCTGGGTGGTGTCCAGCCCAGGTGGGCTGTTACGGTGAGCGACGTTACGCGAGGGTGGTGCAGGTTTTCTGCACACAGCTCCATGCTGTAGGAGCTGGGTGCTGCATCCACCAACACCGCTCAACTCTACCACGTGTGTGCCTCCAGTTGTTTCTGTTCAGAGAGAGAAATGCCATAGCTGGAAGGTTTCCTTTCATCTCAGACATGCCCACCAAAGCCTGTCTTCTGACGCAGAGGATGCCTGCCCTTGCTGCAGATGGTTGGACTGCACCAGAGAAGCCAAATTGTTATCCTTAAGGGAAGGCTGCAAGGTCTACAGTGGATTTTGAAGAACAAAATGGTCTGAATGTGGTTGGAGACTGGGATCAAGGTAGGTCTGGCCTGAGTGCACTTGAAGTGGCCATAGTTGATGTTGCAAGGGGAAGTGTCAGGCAGAAGGGAAGGTTTCCCCTGGAGCTGTCCAGGCCTTTCTTGTTTCATATTTCTGTGAACGACTCAAAAAAAAGTGGAAGAGTAATGCTGGCATGTGTGGGTGAGTCAGAGCTGGGGAATGTCAATGGTATAAAGGAGGTTACAGGTGTTTTTAAAAGAGAATCAGATGACCTAGAAGACAGGAGCAACAACGATATGAAGCTCAGCAGGATAAAACACAAGGTCTTTGAGCTTGAAGAGCAACAACATATAAGATAGGACCACCATCCCGGTTGCTCCAAGGGTGAAATAGGTGTGAGGGCCAGATGTGGTTGTCCTTCTGCCATCTTGGTTTTTCAGTATGGCAGAGACAGGCTCTGAGCCTGGTTTTTCACCCCCACCCTGCAGAAGAAAATGTTCTTCTCCTTTTTGCTTCCTAATGATGATGGAGACCATTCACCTTCTGTTTTCTATGTGTCCTCACTATGAAAGACTGTTCTTGTGCTTGGTGCTAATGTTCCCAACTCTTGGCTTGGAAAGGGTACACTGGCCAACCGGACAGTCATTCGTTTCGCTGAGAGGCTGCCTGTTCTGCAATTAACACACAAAATGCCCACCACTGTGGCTGGAAAGAGGTTTTAATTAAAATCCCTTGGTATTGGCCTTGGCCAGACTGTGGAGTGAATAGGAAGAGGGCAGAAGGCCCAGGTCAGTGTCTTGGGTCACCCTAGGAGAGTGTCCACTGAGCTGAGGCTGAACACAAGGAAGGAGCTGGTTTATAATTGCATGGGCTTTTATTTTTTTTTTTTTCCCCCTCAAGTGACCTGCCCAATGGACAATTGCAAGCTGATAGGAGCACAGATACTGCGAACCAAATGTTGGATAGGTCCACAGGTCGTTTGAGTCCTAATGAGGAACTGTGAATAGAAGCTCACATCACGCAAGTGAAAAACACCTCATCCTCTTCTCTAATGAGCGCAGCTCTCCAAATGCTTTTGTCTTGGCGTTTGCTTGGCTTTCAGAGGTGCCCAGGACGGCATCTTCCAGGCTGGCCTCCACGCTGCTGTCACCTAGTCCATCTTCTCTCTGATGGCCATCAGGAAGGTGCCTCACTCTGCTGAGTGGCCAAGGCAGACCTGCAACAGCCCTGCACGTTTATGATGGTGGCATGGGTAAGTGAAGTCCTTGGAGGGTGAGATACCCCCTTGGAGGGGGATGTGGTGGGCTCCGGTCAGTCTCTCCCAGGTGAACGTTGCCCTCCATGTGCTTGCCTGGGATGTGCTGGGCTCTGGACAAACAAGCACGTTCTTTCTTGTGTGGTGTTCCCCGCCAGTGCTGTAACTGCAGGTGCTACTCTAGTGAATGAGTGTCTGCTCCTGCCAATTTCAAAGCCCATTAATTAATGCAAAGGTCACGTAATAAGCACCAGGAAAATGGAACCAGGATGGGTTCCCCTGTGATCTGCATGGAGCAAGTCCCGCTTGCTTCTATGGTGCCAGCCTATTTATATTCCCTTTGCTTAGGACAGGGTGATGGACTTTCTGGTTTGCACACTACTGAGCATGCAAGATTAAAAAATATAAAAAGCTGAATGGGTGCCAGCCCCACAACTTGTCACTCGAAGGCCAACACAAGGGTCCTACCAGCCTGTGTTACCCCTTGACATGGCACCAGGGCCCTGAAGCCATGTAGATGCTCTTCAAAACATTAATCCGAAATATCTTTTATCTTTTCTAAGATTGTTAAAGTAACTTTGGGGGGCAAAACTCCCCCTTGGTTTCATGCACCAATCCTTGACTCCTGCACCCTTCCTTCAGCGCAGCACAGACTTTGTCCGGAGGTACCCCAGCCCCTCGCGCAGGAGGATGGAGCAGGCATCTGGCACAGGGAGCTGGGAAAGGATTTTACTTTTTCTCTTGGGCTCTGGCCTAGAGAAATCAATTGGCCTTCACACGTTTTAAGGAAAAAAGAAAAAAAAATCCTTTCCTGCTGCCATTTAAGGTTTTGTCTCCTGCTTTCGGGTTTAATTTTGTGCTGTCAAGCTGTGTGGGAGCACTGAGCAGCTTTGGAGTTTCTCTGCCTGTGCTGGTGATGGAGGAGACGTTGTCCAGGTGAACCCAGGGTCTTTGGCTCGGCTACACCTGCACGTGGCCGGAACGGGTGTAGGTGCCCAGGGTTCCCCTGGCCGGCACCCATCCTGCAGGCTGGGAGGGAGAGGGGGCAGTTTGGGTGGCTGGGACTGGGAAATGGGGAGACCCCTAGCAGTGGAGCCACAGGGGTGGCTCCAGGGACTGGTCAGCAGTGGGCTTTGGGGCTGGGTGAAACCCCCATCCTGCTGGGATTGGTTCATCCCAGTTCCAGGTCAGCCACCTGCATAAACCCAGCTTTTGGGATGAAAGCAGCATTTTGGGGGCAGTGGCAGGGGGGATGATTTTTTTACCGCTCCCAGAGAAAAATGCCATTTTTAATGACCAAGTGTAGCAGACAAAGGGGTTGGCTGTGTTTTTTTCCCTTTCCTTTCACTCCCCTTTCTGCACAGTGACATTTTCTACTTCCAAACCCTGTTTGGTGGTTTGTTGGGAATTTTTTTTGT
>RSEF01000008.1:6328340-6348834 GCA_003993805.1 Himantopus leucocephalus
GCTGATAAGCACTGGAGTAGGATGTGGCTGAAGAGAACCTTACTTTCAAAAGGCACTTAAGAATAGAAATATCACAGTAGAACTTCTTTAAGATGAATGGACTAAAAATTGCAGATTTTTTTTATACACAAATTAGAGTACTAAAATAATGCAAACAGCTGAATACCCAATTTTGTGGCTTATTAAAATCCAGCGGAAGCTGGTCCCCTCTGCACAGAGCTCCCTGGGGGTGAACTGTGTTTCACTGCTCTTGGGCAGGGTGCAAACGCTACAGGGATGCACAGAAAGCTTTTGAGCACAGCAAGTCTCCAGAAAACACAGAGGTAGCTTTGTCTGGAGTATATCGACCTTCTTTTTTTCTTAAATGCTAATTCTGACTCGAAGATATATATTTGTCTACGCACGGAAATATGTGCGCCTCTCTAGGAAAGCAACTGTAAACACACGCTGCCATGCACAGGCTAGGAAGAGCAGAAACACAGCCAGCTTCGCGTTGAAAAACTTTTCCCCATGACAAAGAGAACCTGGTGCCAGCGTAAGGAGAATTAAGTGGATTCAGCGAGTTGCTTAAGCGTATGCTTTGCTAAACTTGTGGCTCATCGAGGAAGAAAGATGGAAGGAAGATGCTGCCTGCTGCACGAGAGAACCGTAACACGGATGTAATCAACGTAGCTGCTCTGCTGAAGCTTTGCGTGATCCTGAAGATCTGGGGAATACAGGTTGGCTCTATTTAAATCATCCCAGTTGCTCCTACGATCCCCGTCTTTTCCCTAGCAAGCGCTTTTGCTTTTAACCAGTTATTGCTTCCTTTCCCTGATCATTCACTGCCATGGCAGCTTCAGCACTGTCAGAAATGCTCGCATCTTCAGATTAAAATTTTTTGCTCCGAAGAGCGGCTGTGGAAGCATTGCGGATGATTTGATCTCGGTGACCTGCAGAAACTGAGCCCACGGCTCCATCAGCTCTGCAGTGCTACCAAGGAATAAAAGGGGACGGTGCCACCAAAGCAAGAGGTTGTTGCTCAGAAAACCCACATCCAAGTTTCATCGCGTGTTTTCCCCACAGAGACTGTGCGACGTTTCTCCAGGATGGGCTGCGCTTGGAGATGAACTTGATGGTTGAATCCAAAAGGAGAATTAACAAGCGATGGGTATAACGAGAACATTTTGCAGTCTTTGTCGTCTTTGCTTTTGGTTTGCGGGAATCTCTGATATTTTTGCAAAGGCTTTTTTGACCTTGGTAAAAAGAAATTATTACTGGACTGAAGCTCCTTTTGGGACAAATTCTGCTCTGTAGCTGCAAAGTGCTCCCCCTCCCTCACTTCTATGTGGTTATAGAAATATATCCGACAACTCTCTGGGTTTTTACCCCCCTATTAATTTCTAGGCAGGTCTTCATGCAAGCAGCCCTTGCTGGATGTCATCAGATTTCACAAGTGACAAGAACTTTTTCAACATCTCCTTGAAACCAGGGAAAACACACTTGAAATGAGCAAAGGCAATAAGCTGGGGAAAAAAAAAACCACAACCGCATGCCTCAAGTTCATCCCATGGACGAAGGGAAGCGGAGGCAGAAAGCCAACGCCGGCCTCAACGCCGGCCGCGTCCCATCGGCGAGGATGCTGGTTGGGAGGGCAGCCCGGCACAGCCTGCCGCCTCCAATCACGCCGCCGGCAGTTGGTGTTGCTATGGCCCTCAGGTCTGAACCTTTGGAAATTAGGTAAAAGGTCTGAACACGAAGTGTGTTGTTTTTTTTTTTTTCTCCTCCCCCTACACAGTGGTGCCCCTTGCCTAGCACAATCCCTCTTCCTGCTGAGCTCTAGGAGGAAAGCAGCTGGGATGAAGAATTAACTCTCACTGTCCCAGGGGCTTTCCAACACAGGAGCAGCAACGTGCGACACGAACGGCATCGCGGGGAAGGGGGGATGCACAAGCAGATCTTGCTTCCCACCTGCCTTGCAGCGATGAACTGGAGAAAAAAATATATGCGTGAGGATGGATGCATGCTCTCCTACCCCCACAAAGGGGATGAACTTTAAATGGGTTTCATGCTGGTGGAACAGGCTGCTTGGAGATCCCAGGGGATGGGAGTTTTCCATCCCCTGGGTAGAATTTGGCATTTCTAAGGGTGCATCCTAGACCTGGGGGGACTCATCTCCCCCCCGCTTCCAGAGCAAAGGATACAGTCCTGATACCCGCGCGCGTGGCTCCATGAGCTTTTCCTTCACCCCGGCGAGGGGGTGGCTCTGCACAGCAGAGGTTGGTTTGGCACAGGCGGGAGCAAGGGCATCTCTGGCCGAGGTCAGAGCACCAACGATTAGAGGCAGCACTGAGCTGGCAACATGCACCCACGCACGGATGCTCACCCTGTCCCCGGAGGCAGCCTGCCCTCACCCACTCGCTCTGCGCTACACGGGCACGCCTGCACCCCCCCGCCTGCTGGGGCCACCCCGGGCGTCACACAGATGTACCTCGAGAGGCCACCCACCCCGCTACGAGCATCTCCGCTGCATCGAGGTGGGCTGGGAGGGAAGGTGCCCACCCCATCTGCCGTTTGAGGGGTTACCCTGCCCGAGCCCCATTAGGCTGGTGCCGGGAGGGAGGCTGCATCTCCAGGTGAGAGAGCAACCACCACCAAATTTCAGTTGTGGGAAGCTCTTGGCTGCTCAGCCAGCCTCCCCCAAACTTCTCGCCTCGGTAGCGAGCCAGGCACCTCGCTGGCGCGGGGCCAGGCAGCTCTCGCAGAGCAGGGGAACCACGACAAAGGCATCTTTGTTCCTCCTGCCTGCTTGCTGCTTCACCCCAGCCCTGGTGTGACACCTACGAGGTGGAGTCACCTTTTCACAGAAAACCTCCAGCAGCATTTCCTGGATGCTGCGTCACTGCAGCAGGATTTGGGTCTTCCCCCCCCCACACCGCCCCCAGACTTTCCCCAGACACTAACCCAAGAGCAGGGCAGGGGAGCCAGGAGTGATCAAGGCAGGATTCGGATGCTATCTGCTCAACCAGGTGTTTGCATTAATCCTTTCTGGAGCAGACTCGTCCCCATCTCTGCCTGTCTCCCCGAGAGCCGGGCTCGCCTCCCACCTGGTACGCCCCTTCCCCAGCGCCGTGGGGTGGGAAGCTATGAAAAGCACTGTGTGCATTTCATCTTCTGTCTCTCAGCCTTGTTTACGTAGGACAGTTAAGATGGATAAACCACAGGTGTCAAGTCCTTAAAGTTTGTAGGGAAAGGAATTATCTTCTAGCCAGACAGCTAGGAAAATCCCCAAGAGATGCTGGCCCAAATCCATCTTAGGTCTGAGATGGAGCAAGAAGTCTTCAAACCAAGGAACACACCTAGTCTGAAGCTGGGTGCGTCTCTGCTTACACATTTCTTGTTTTCTTTCCCTTGTGCCAGCCAGTCTACCTGTTTTTCTTCCACCGATCCAGTGTATCTAACAGAAATATTACCTCTCCTGACAAACGCTGCCTGGCCCATCACCAGCCCAGCGGCCACAACAACACTACTACTGCTTGGAAAGCATGGTCTGCCTTACTGCGGATGATCCCATTGAGAAATAAATCTCCGTTTGGCAGAACAGCTAGGTTTAGCTGCAGCAAAATAAGACCACTTTTAGAATATCATCATGTTCTTCAGTCACGCTCTCAAGTCCCTGCTTAGAGAAAGCCCACCTGGAAAAAAAAAATACGCTTGGATATTAAACATCTGCAGCTCCTATAAAACATCAGCTGGGGGCATTGAAAAGGAAAGTAGACGCCCATCAGTGGACGACTTTGCTGCCTGAGTCTTGCTTGGCTGCTCTCAGCACTGTCAGGCGGTTTGGAAACTGAGCTGGCTAAGATGGAAGCTCATGCCTCTCCTACCAGGACAAGCTCCTGAGGAGCCCAGCTCCTGGCCATCTCTGTCTCTGTCCCATGCCCAGGAGAGTGGCAAGAGCCAAGCTTGGACCCAGTGGTGTCATGCACCATGTGGCTGTTCAGATCCCAGACTGCGCTGGCAGTCTGGGAGGTCGCAGTAACCATTATTTTCCTTAGAAGCTGCCTTTGATCTCAATGTATTTGGGATGCTAAAAATGTGTCCTATTTTTCACTTTTGCTTTTAAATGTGGAGCTGCTTTGCAGAGCAGCGTTCTGCTACGCCACCTGCAAAATAGCACCAGACTCAAAAAAAAAAAAAAACCAAAACAAAACCCCAAAGGGCACGGCCTCGCTAGGGCACAATTTACCCTGCGGAGGCTGATTTCTACCTAAAGCTGTAGAGGGAAGCAGGGGGATGCCTGGGGCTCAGCCCGCCTCGCACATGGCTGGGTGTGAGGAAGCGAGGGTGGCTGCTGACTTGTAGATGTGTGGTTAGGAGGAACTGAAGCAAGGGTTGAACGCTGTGTGCTGGCGTGGGTTAAAACCACAGCGTACAGCCGGTTGCTCACCAGCGCTCGCTCCAGCAGTGGGCGAGAGACTTCTTCCAGGCAGCTTCTCTTCCCCGACCTCCCCACCAAGTTAATCATTTCATCGCTCCCGCTGACGACAGACTGCAGAAGCAAGCTCGCCCTTTGCCTGGCCTTGTTACTCAGCGGTTCCCGGTCCTCCTCCTCTGGGAACCTCCCTGAGCCCAGCCACCCCCCCGTGGGGACCCGCAGCCACCCAGGGCAGGGACTGGGCCGGCCCCTGTGCGGGCATCCCGCAAGCCACAGGACCAAGGCAGGCAGGAGGTTGAACTGGGNGGCATCCCGCAAGCCACAGGACCGAGGCAGGCAGGAGGTTGAACTGGGAGGCTGCCCAGAAGGCTGGTTAGGTCAGTCTGGTGGCCCTGCCCTAGCAAAAGCAGAAACAGGAGCCATGGCTCACTGTGACCAGCACTGGGGACTTGGCTGCTCAGGGCGGTAATCCAGGCAGCAAGGAGGAACGCACCTTGCCCGCATCCCACTCCACTTCAATCGGAGCGGCAGCCTTGATACAGGCTANTGCCTGAAGCCCCATGCACTGACAGCCAAGCACAGCATCCTTTAGGCCCTGACTTCGCCAGCCATGCTACGTGGTGGTAGGCAATTAAATAGCATCTCATTTCCCCCTAGGGCAAGCAAAACAGTATTCCTCCCTGTCTCCGCAAGAGGAAAGAGATGGGAAGGATGCAGGGTGGAGTAAAAATTAATGAGGTGTCTTCCCCTCCTTCAATTCTCTCTTGCCACATCGGGTTTAAGGGTTGGAAAGCAAACCGAGATCAGCAGATGTCAACGGTGCTGGAAAAGCGCACCCATGCAAATGAGTCATGAGCCCAGCACACCCAACCAAACCTAGGGACGGAGCAGAAACGCGCAATGCAATAAACCCTCTGCCGCTCCTCGTACAGAGAAACCAAGTCAGGCAGAAAAAGCCATCCACGGGCATGATTTATTCAGTGCCTTCCTCTCACCCCCGCTGCTCCCGTCACTGCTATTTCCCCTTGCCGCTGTGTTGAGGGCACATCCATGCTGCTCCAGAGAAGCAACCTCATTCTCCGCTGACATGGCAAGCTGGAACTGGCCAGCACACGTACTGGGACTGGCACGGCTGGGATAGAGACATTTGTTCTTTCAACGAGGGGCAGAGGGAGGTACAAAGCAAAGAAAAAAACCTCTGATTGTAGCAGGATGATGGACACGGTACCTCTGACAGCAAAGGTCCCGGCAGTTTCTCAGGACTAAGAACCAAATCTCTAAATAGAGAAGACAAGGACGTGGGTGCAGCGAAAAAACAAATTTAAGAAATCAGGGGTTTCTTACCAAGAAAGGCTGCATGTTTTCTCATTACTAAAATATAACAAATGGCCCAAAGGAGAAAAAACAAAACAAAACAAAAATAACAACAACAAACCAGAAAACCCCAAACCAACAAACGCCACCTCTCATCTGAGCAAGTTCCTTCCCCTCCAACTCCTCCCAGCCTTCTCCAGTCCCCCATGTCCCTCTCATCTCACTTCCACGCTGAGCTACCCATTAGTGGACAGACAGAGCGGACGGATGGGAGCCTTGAGCTGAGCACCGAGAGGAGACACTATTTTAATGAATGCAGCACACAGAGCAGCTCTGCTGCCCAAGACCACCTGTGCAAAGGACAGGGGTCTGGCTGAGAGCACAGGGCAGTGCTGCTACGGAGAGGTCCAGCACGTCCTGGGGGTCAGCAGCTCATGGGCAGGTGCCTGCAGGCAGCAGTGCCAGAGGAGCAACTCCTGCCCGTGCCAGGGAGAGGGGCCAGCAGTGCCCACAGGCACATCTGCTCCTGCTTTCTGTGCCACTGACGTTCAAAACAAGCTGTTCCCGAGCCCAGAGGAAGGGCTGGCGCCTGCCCCGTGGTGCCTGGCAGGGGGAGGCACAGCGTATCCTGTGGGACAAGCACACGGTGCTGCGGACCCTTCCCAGAAGGGCTGGATGTTTTGGCAGGGCTGGTGCTCCGGTCTTGCAGCATGCACGGGCAGAGTGTAGCAATACACACATACACNGTCAGAAGGGGACTATCCAACAGCAAGTGCTCAGAGATTGCCCCACACAACGAAAATCCTGTCTGGCAGCAGCCGCTACCTGACTGCACAGCCGAGCTCCTCGTCCCCCTGCTCCAGCAGACACCACTAACAGCATGCAAGACTATTTCACCTCTACAAAGACCACTTCTCCTCTCCCCAAAACCCCCCAAAGCCTGGGAGCCCAGACCAAAGTTCAAAGTTGGTATAAAGCAGCTCAGCGCTGGGGTCAAACAAAATTACGCTGATTTCCACCAGCCATAGATCTGGCCCAACTTTGCTAAGAACACTTGATCTCCTCCCAGAGCGCTGCCAGCTGGTTGAAATACAGCTGCTGCTTCAATAGTGCGCAGAAAAAAAAAAAGGCCTGACATTATTCACAACAAAAAGACAAGAATTGCAGTGTTTGCTTTAGATTTCATGTGAGCAGTTTCCACCGGCTGGGTAGGAGAGGGAGATGAGCAGGGTGAGCTGCTGGGTGTCAGGGAGCATTTTGGGCTAAGCCATCACTAGCCCCCACCCAAGATGTCCCATGACACCAAGGTCACACGCTGTTTGCGCAGGCGCCCTGGGAGCAATCCAGCTCAGCTACAGCCCGTTAGAAACCCATTCACCCTGGTCGTGCAGGTGCTCTGCAGAACTCACGCGGCATCACCGCCTTTGCCCCACCCCAACCTTTGCACAGAGATTTGTTTTACCAAGATCAGATCTTCCAGCAGAAGCTCCCATCTTACAAGCTTCATGACCTTCTCCAGCACAAGGTCCCCCAGCAAGCTGAGGCTGCCTCTCTGCAAGACACAACATGGAGAAGGGCTGGCTTTTGTTTCAAGAGGAACCACGTAGACTCATGCCTACCCATGCTGAGGCTCAAACTGGGTAGCTAACTCCTTCCTGGGTGCTTTGGAGCCACTGTGGGTGGCTCACAGGAGTGACTCAGATCACTTCTGCTCCTGCCGTGCCAAAGCCTGGCTCCCTGTACACAGGGGTGTTGCGGTACCGTTGTTCAGGCTGTATTCAACCTCTTCCACTCTCCATTGCCTGTACAAGCCAGGTGGACACCTTCTGTAGGGTCCTGGATATTGCCCTTTATCCCTTGATGTTTCTGGGCTACACTCTACCCTATGCAGAGAAGCTGGTGTGAGTAGGGTTCGCCATGCACGAGCTCACACTTTGACAGTAAGATAGCACTGTTGCCAACTCTGTTCCATGAAAACAGAGACCCAAAAACCAAGATGAAACACCTCACTCTGGGCAGGACATTTCCATGGCGCAGACTGCTTACCATGACACAAATCTTTAGAATGCTCTTTGGTCCCAAACCACCATCCATGCAGCGTCCTTGGCTCCTGGTACGTGGGGCACACCCCCAAAATGGTGGAGAGGACAGGCCTGCCAGAGACCACCTCCTCCTCCAGCCAGCTTCACGAACAGCTTTCTTCATCCTAGAGAGATTACAGATAAACTTCCATGCCAAAGCAATCTCTTAATTAAATGCTTCCTCATAGGTCTACAGCCCATGGTGACATTGTCACCCGCTGATCACTGGCACAATTATTTGCCAGAAGTCAAGGCATCCATGTTATACTGAAAGCATTTTAAAGAGCGGATGGAGATCTTGCCAGGAGAGCCAGCTACAAGAAGTGGAAAAAATGGAGTCAGTTAATCACCCTGCATGTGTTATCTGTCTGGGTGGAAAATAGTCTGAAAATATCTTGTATTTCAGAGCAAGCACATAGTTTTCAGTGATTCAGCCAGCTGAAGCCCTGGCCTCCAAGCTTCAGAGACAGGCTAAGCCTATCTCTAAGCCCAGCTGTTCCTGGGCAGCTTCCTAAATGGAAATGGCATCCGGACAACATTACCCTGGGCACGGCTATTCCCACCTCAAATTTGGTGGCTTGCTCAGGATCCCCTAAACACAGAGAGGCGTTGAGCAGGCTGCTTTTTGTGGTTGAAGCAAATGTTGATCCTAGCATTTTACCAAATACCTGCTGGTCAGCATGCCTTCCAGAACCCTACAGGTTTCGGCTCAGTAGGGGAGGAGGATCCTATTCACTTGCTTTCCCAGTATTTTAAGCATTTTGGCCAAGCTCCGGCTCAGGGCAGGAGCAGCTGGGCAATTCAGTCAGCTGCTCAGCATCTCCACCAGCCATACGGATGGGCTTGAGCCACCCGGCTTTGTGATGAGAAAAAGCAGCCCAAACCTGTATCCGATTAATAATTCTCATTTTAACAGCATGTTTGGCACTGGGGAAAGCTGCCAGCAAAAACTGTGGAGTCTAGTGCCTCATCCTCCCACAGGGTATGAAAACACACAGCAAGGCATTGCTGCTGTCAGCTTCACCTAAAACCTGAGTGAATGAAGAGGACCTGTCCTTCTGAACCCACGCGGCCCGTGCCCAGCCAAATGGGGTCCTGGAGACCATTGATCCCTGAGCACAGGGGCTGAAGGCAGCTGGCTCAGGCTGCTGGGGAGCCGACAAACACCCTGCCAAGCACCCGTTGCTGTCCTGCACCCTACACCCAGCCGGGCTGGCTGACCCCTGGGGTGCAGGATCTCCAAGGCTCCCCCAGATCCTTGGTGGAACAAGTGTCACATCCTACAGTTGTGGCACCCTGGGAGGGCAGTTAGTGGTGAGACAGATGGAGAAGCTGTTGGCACCAACATGGTCAACCACAGGCTCTGTAGTCTACCTTCTCGCCATGCCAGCCTGGCAACCCACCTTTACCACTGTTTTTTGGGGCTGGAATTGTAGAAATCGCCACTTTCATTTTTCTCTCTCCCACCATCACCCCCCCACCTTTCTGAGCAAGTGCAACCTAAGCCACGGAGCACAGAGAGTTCAACAAACAAGGGGAGCAGAGGAAGGTCCCGAGGTGTGGCGTGCATGCCTGGGCCAAGCCTCCTAGCAGCCAAGGAAAGGGCTTGCTAAGAGGAGGCATGGGCACAACTTGTTGACAAAGGAAAGCAGGGCTCCAGCACAAAGGAGCTGGCTCCACCTGGGGCAAAGGATTAGAAACCTCAGCACAGCCCTCTGATTCCTCCCAGCAAACCAACTGTGGCTGGAGGCAGGGATTAAACCCAGCGGCAGAGGAATGTGGCTCCTTCCCGCTGCGGAGTCCAAGTTGGCACTGCATCCCCACTCAAGACGTGGCTTACATAATGCAGCTTATGAAAGCAAAATAGCCCGGCCGTGCCAGCCTCTGGGCAGGCCAGGATGGAGAGGAAAAAAGAAGGAAAAAAAAAAAAAAGAAGTTTTTTGGCTGAGATAAAACCTAGCTGCCCCCCTTGCACTGCTGCCCCAGCACACACAGCAGTCTTGCGCCATCTCACCAGGGAAGAGAGGAAAAGAGCAGTGAGGGAGAAGGTTTAGGAGAGGCAAAGGCAAAGGGCCTGGTCCTCCTACAAGACTGTGAAGAGCTGCAACCCTGGTGCTCATTCTGGAGTCACAGAATATGGATTTTCTCCCTAATTTCCCCCTCCGACCCTGGGTTTCTGCCCAACCAGGCAGGCTCTCATTGAGGTCAACCCAGGCATGTTCCACGTGCACGGCCACTGCAGGTTTTGAGGGCTAACCTGCAAGAAGCACCCAGCCCCAGATCTCATTCCTTCCAAACACAGGCCAGATACCTCCAGGAGCAGCTGGGAGAGGCTCTAGTCCACATCATCTCCCACTGAGGATGGAGACCCTGGAGACGCGTCACTGCAGAGAGCAACAGGGCTGGTCTGTTCAGAGTCCTCTGCATGTTCTCAAAGGTCATAGCACAAGAAAGGGGGACAGTCCCAAAACACTCAGCACTGGCTCAGAGCAGAGTCACAAGGAGCAAACAGAGATCACCGTTTCTTTATGAACCTGGCAATTAACTAGTGATACCTTGAGGCACCCAGATGGGTCATGACTCAGTAACTGATATGCCCCGTAATCTACATGGCCTTGGGAAAAGCTATTTGTCTCTCCATACCTCAAATCCTACAGATGGACTTGCCCCTTTATCAGCAAGTAAAGAGTCAGGATTCAATTTAAAAGCCACAAGATCCAGCACAGTGAAACCAGCCACTGCACATAGATGGTCAGTCCCAGCTGATGAGCCAGGAGAACCACTCATGGGTGGAGGACCTAGTCACGAGCCACCCTAGTCCTGACCCTGCATCCATCTGGCTGGGGAAGCCAGGCAGACCTAAGGAGATCTTCCGCTCTCCTGTCAAGAGCTCCCACTTGTTTCCTAAGCATCTGTCCTCAGTTTAATCAGTAACTGAACAAGTGGGATGAAATCCCGGCTTAGCTGAAGCTCAATTACTGACGTCCGTGACAGCATGATTCCCATCCCAGCACCACCACCTTTCTCATCTGGGTCACACAAGCAACTATCAACTGGTCACACTTGACCTGTTCCCTGCAGGCTGGGCTCCAGCCTTGCCGAGTCCCACACGCCTTTCCAGAGCATGCCCTGGCCTCCCGCAAGAGGGCAAAGGACCTGCAGCCCCTCTGTATAGCTCTGCACCAGCCCACAATGAAGCCAACAAACAGCAAGCGTAAATCTCAGCTGGGATTTCTCCAAACGCCACATCAGAGGAGATGCTGGACCTCCAGAAGGCATTTCAAGAGAGCAAAGCAGGGCTGGTCTGATAACACGAGGTTCAAGCACAAACAGAGGCTGTTGCAGAGCTCTGCAAATCACCCCCTCGGCAGTCTGTGTCTGGCTGCCTTTCTGGGACCATCCTTTCCCATCCTCCACAGGCAGAAAGAGATGTAGGACAGTCACACGGGCCAATATCAACATCCCAGGAAAAGGGAAAAACACGGACTCAGAGAAATAAAAACAATTTCGCCTAGCAACAAGATGAAGTGCTTCTCTCCCCTCCAGGTAATGGCATCCAAAAGACAGGTCAGCAAGTCCTTACCCACCTGAGACTGGCTGATTTCTCCTCCAGAAGCTGTGTTCCAGAAGGGAGAGGTGGTCACAGCCAGGGCTGGAGGCTGAATAAGGGTGCAAAGGCTGACCTACCAAAAAGGGTAATCTAGGAAGATCAAATAGCACTGAAAAANCAAAAAAAAAAAAAAAAAAAAAGAGAGAGAAAAGTGGTATGTGGATACTGGAGCAGCATCAGGGCACTGTCAAATTGTGAAAGGCTAGAAGAAACCCAACCAGACACACCTAATTCATCAGGCTTTTCAGGAAGAGAAAAGCCCTCATGTCCTCACAGCAATTAGGCTGGCACAGCCCAGTGTTAAAAGATGCTGCAAGTGTGATCTTGATTAGCTCAATTGCTGCAGGCTGTATTTTAAGGGAGCTGTGGCTAATCTTATTTTGATTGCCTTAAAATTCAGTTACGGGGAAAAGCCTGGCGTGTGAGCAGATATATTAATCGTTTTGGAGCAGCCTTGTCTCTGAAGCTGGTGTTTGATTAAAAGGGAGTGCAACCAACAGGCACTTCAAAAAGCTGGTTCTATTTTTGACTGCCTCATTCGGAGCGCTCCCTGATGCTCCGATGTGCCTGGCAAACCCCTTTGGGACCGATACTTCCATTTCCTTGTATTCAGTGAATGTTTCTATACCTTTCATCATGAATAAACAGAGAAAAGGGATTTGCTTCCTCCTGAAAGGCTAACATTAAAAGTTTTATATACTGTTTTACATAAATACATAAGCAGTAAATTCAGCTTCTGAATTTGCAAGAGTTCAATTTGCGAGAGCTCTACAGCCTTAACGGGAGGCCTTTCTACCCTATGTAATCTTTAGGTATCTGCAAAAGCAAGCTCAGCAAGGAGGAGTCAGAAAACAGTGCCTAGAGCAAAGGAAGGATTTTCCCTTCTAACTCATTATAATCTTTTTTTTTAACATACATATTTTTAATAATCATCTGAAAAGCCATTTTGCAGCACAGTGTTTGTTGTTTCGACCTTGTTTTCAGTTGGGTAATTGTGAAGTGAGTGGATAAATGCTTTCTCAGCTGAGAACAAGAGGCACCATTAAGCATCAAGCTCCTGTCCTAAATTTATGTTCAAGACAGCTGGAGAAGCAAAGGACTGGACCCTGCTCCCGTTATCACCTTGATGGCCAGCCTGGAGACGGCATCCTCTCGGCACCCTCTGCAGGGACGCACAAATGGTACTCCACCTCTCTGCATCGATGAGGCTCTGTGAGGTACAAGGAGATGCTGTTTAACCCCAGGACAAAACCTGGCTGCCCATCGGCTACTGCCTTTGCTGCTGGTGATGCTCGGTGGCCGAAACTAAGCTGTGCCCCCTTTTCCCAATTCCTTTGTGGCCCAGGAGAAAAGGGTCTCTGGAGGGACAGGGCTCCAACCTTGAGGATACACAGTGCTTAGAGGTACAGGAAACTCAAAAAGAAAACCAAAAAAACCCCAAAAAATATTACCATGTTTTGTCCCTCCAGGGCAAATGTCCTCACAGCTTTAGGTATAATCCATTTTTTTCCTCTGTAACATTTTCTCAGAAGTCAGAAAGAATAGTGGAGCCCCCCCCCCAAATCAGCAAACCCCAACACTTCTGAGCTCCAGAGCAGCATAAGTTTCTTCTGGTTGCAGTACCCCTGCTCCAGCTAGTCCTCATGGTCATGCTGTGATCAGAGGAGAGGACACAGTGTCTGCTTCGATTCTGTTCCGGTGATCCCTCCACCCTATTGTGGGGCTCCCCAGCCCAGGCACAGACATGGTGTAATTTTGGGGCATTGGTGAGGAAGGTGCTGCCTTGAACGTTCCCCAGAAGGGAGATGCAAAAGACCACTTGGTCCATAAAAAGATGATAGCAGAACGGCCTCATTAACCCAGGAGGATGCTCGTGTGTGGTTATTCCACGTTTAAAGATGGGAATGGTTAAAGCATCCATCCCTGCAGAAGGTACCTCTCAGGGAGCTGGGAAATAGCAGCACAAGCTAAAAAAAGGACTCGGGAAGCAACGTCACACATTTCTGCTACCTTGCTTAGTTTTCCAAATGCCTGATTTTATACTACAGGTGAATGAGCAGAATTTTCTCCATAGGGAGAGTGGCTCCTCTTCCACAAAGCCCCTTTTTTTCATGAAGTATGCTGGAATTTTATTTTCTGTAGGATTTCTATGTCCTGTAGAACTTTTGTAGAGGATGCTGGGGAGATGCACAAACACTTGTGCTTACCCCATAACCCTCCCTATGGACACCCACAAGCCTGGTCCCTTTCCCATACCAAGAGAACCCCACTCCAGCCACAGCTAGACCCACCAGAGAATCAACAGCCACCTACAAAACCCCATTTTCTGGAGAGCACACAGGACTTGCAAGACCCCTGCCCCCCAAAAACCCACCCCACAAATGAAAAGCCAAAGCCTACCCACTATCAGGGTCCAACTCCCTTCAAATGGTGAAGGCAACACACATACAAGAGAAGTTGCCAGGATGAATCACACGAAGGAGGCAGAAGTTGTAATTAAGGTTTTGTTCTTTTTTTCTTTTTTTATTATAAAAAAAAAAAACCTATTCGGAAGAAGTCCAAATGCAACAGAATATTACTGGCACCATCTAAGATACCCAAGTGTAAAATCCCGGAACGTTTGAACCCCCCAGCATGAGCTAGGAGGTACCAGGGCTGGCCGAGAGGGACGGGCGGCCTCTCCCTTCTCCTAGCCCTCATCACAGCTGGATGGCAGGCAGCCTGAGAGCCAGGACACAACAGTGACATCAGCGGTCTCTGTAAAACCCAACTAAGAACATTATGAAAAAAAAACCAAAATCTAAAACTTTTTTTTCCTTTATCAAAAGCCCTGCTTTAGTGACATGCTAGCCCCGCTGGAAATGTATAACACCCACAGCTCTGTCCAGAACACAATTAAGTTGACCAGTCAACTCCTAGTTCAGAACACCTTCCTCCTGTTGATCTAACGCACTCAAGAGCGTGTCGCGGCTGCTTAAGTTACAGGGATAAATGATTCTGCAGGCTTCCCGGGTCTGGGAACCACCTCCTGCAAACTCCACGCTGAAACAAATCTCATCCAAGTCTCCTCCACCGAGCCCTCCAAGCTCACTCTCAGTCCCACCTGGAGGCCCACCGCCAGCATCCTCAGGAGCTCTGCCTGCTCTAGCCGGGTGAGTCATTGGAACGTCATCTTTTTTTTTTTTTTAAAAAAAACCACTTTCATATATAATTTTTTTGTTGTTTTTATATTTAAATAGAAAAATACTACTTCACTCTGTGTTATGAGCCAGAGACCAGTTGACTTCCAGTGACAGAACCAGGAGTTCTCCTCAACGCTCCTATGCTGCGCTCAATGCCATAAGATTCCCAGAAACCTCAGAGTGACCAGAGGGTGCATCTCTCCCATCACACCATACAGGTAGGAGTATGCAGGGCTCCATCACAGCTCCCGTCTCCCCTTCTCCGCAGCAGGGCACCAACCTTAGAGAACCAGCTGTCTGCAGAGAGCCAGTGGTGGTGCTAACACCCCAAATTTTGACTCTTGGGGGGAGTCAGCTATAGTTTCTAAGCTTTCCACTCACCTACTGGCTTTTTGTGTGTGCAGTCTGTCCCTGGAAGCCACTGGATCCCATCAGATGTACACATGAATTAGACAAAAAATAAAACAGTGGTTAAAAGTTCTCTAACACCCTCTCCTCCTCTTGTCTTCTGAAGAGTCAATGACAAACAGACATCGATAAAACTAAATTTGCCCTCCTCCCCACCTCAAGACAACAAGAGTTACTGAGACACAAAACGTGTTATCTTGTACCCTTGGGATTACATCTAGAAGGGAAGTTTAGGGGTGCGGGAAGTGCGGGGGGAAGGCGGTGTCTGTGGGCGCAGTCCACTTAGTTCTTGTACTCAAAAGGCTCGTCTCCAGTTTCGTTGAGGAGACACGTGCGGACAAGGGCCTCTGTCACAGCATAAGGATCACAGTTGGCGGAGGGCCGGCGGTCCTCGAAGTAGCCCTTCTTCTCATGGCCCACATTCCTGGGGATGCGGATGCTGGCGCCACGGTTGGCCACGCCAGCAGAGAACTCGTGGATGTTGGATGTCTCATGGAAACCCGTCAGGCGCCTGGCATTGTCCAGCCCCCCTTTGGGGTCATAGGCACGGATGTGGTACTGGTGACGCTTGCTCAGCTTCTCAATGGCCTCTTCAATGTGCCTGCAAAGGGAGTAAGGAAGAGGAGGAACACACAGTGAGCGTCTGATGGACTGTATGAGCCACTCTTGATGGTTGCATCCAAGCCACAGCAGATTCATCGCTGTCCCCAAGCCACTTCATGATGCCACCTACGCCCTATAGCCCATTTTTCTGATCATCTCAACACAGGGCTTCTCTCCACTTCTACTTCTGACCCAGGCTGGTTCTTGGAAAAGGATCCCCATGGCCTGAGAAGGTCCCTCAGGAGTTCTGCGTGTGGAACACCACTGGTTTGACCCATGGCCAAATCCCACAGACACGTTGCCTTGGGGAACCTGCTCTCTGAGAGGAGACTTCTTAACACACAGGTTTCTATTTGGGAAGCTCACAGAGTCACAGGTTGGCTCATTATCTCTGGGCACCACTAACATTAAGGCAAAAAAAACACAGCTGCCAGGAGGAATCCCTTCATAGACCTCACTGCAACCCAGTGCTGTAAGGTCCCCGAGTGCCTGCACTCGGCGCATCAGTCCCATAAGGGAACTAGTTTTGCATTTCCAGGATCTTGTTGTTTAAGAAAACGCGACATTAGCTTCTACAGCCTGGCCTAGACAGAAGCAAATGGTCTTTCTCTTTCATCGTGGTTATACAAAAAAAGGCCTATGATGAGTTTGTTTGTTTGCAGCATTGGCAGATCAAGAGCTGGACAGCCTCTTATGAATAGCTGCATCGTGGCCACCCATTGCTTCCATCAACATTGATGGGGCGGCACTGCTGGCTGAATTTCCCACCCAGCACCAAGATGGGAGTATGTAATTACACAAAACATTAAAAAAAAATCCAGAAGAAAGGCTAAAACATAACGCCAAGCACCAGAGCGACATCTCCCATGTGGCTAAAAGCTCTGCAAAAAGCTCACTGCTACCAAGTCCAGCCCGCTGCTCTGAAAACAGATGCTAGTGGCCCATCTCAAAAAACTTACTTGAGACCTCCGTCTTCCCTCATGTTCTTGGTGCTGAAGTTGGTGTGACAGCCAGCACCGTTCCAGTTCCCAGGGATGGGTTTGGGATCGAAGGACACAATGACACCGAAATCTTCGCACACCCGATGGAGGATGAAGCGTGCAATCCAGAGGTGATCCCCCATCTCAATGCCTTCGCATGGTCCCACCTGGAACTCCCACTACAAGGAGGAGGAGTCACTGGCTCAGTGGTGCAGAAACAATCGCAGTGAGACACTTCCCTCCCCCTTATGCTCCGATCGTTGATTAAACTACATGGTTCAGAGCCAAAAGCTCCCACTGCCTGGGATTTTTCTGTACTATCTTGTTCCGTGAGTCCCCAAAAACAATTTACCTGAGCTGGCATCACTTCTGCATTGGTTCCTCCAATTTTCACTCCAGCATAAAGGCACGCTCGGTAGTGGGCCTCCACAATGTCTCTGCCATAGGCTTTGTCTGCCCCTACGCCACAGTAGTACGGACCTGCAACAGCACAGGTGAACGTGAGTTTCCAGAAGGAAAGAGGCTTAAATTCAGTGAAGACCAAGCACACGCAGGGAGGAACTCTCCAAAGGCTTGAGATGTGTGGAAAACCCCCAAAAATCTGTTTTTTCATGGAAGGAGAAGCAGAGGACAGCGCTGATGGACAGCGAGTCCCTCAGAGTCTGGGCTTGTGCTCTGTCATGCTGGGCACGAGTTTAAGTCACCTGCAGACTAACAAACTGAGCAGCAAATTTGGATGAGGCCAATCACCATCTTAGCCTTTCTGTAACGATCTTGATCTCATGGGTTAGTTTTTGCCAATATCCTTCTTGCTATTGTCCACCTTCAGTTCTAGAAACACCTCCAACCTTTCAGCTCGCCTGAAGCACTTAAGCTGCGTCACACGGATTACAGTTCAAACGCTCCTGCGTTGGTCCAGCGCAGACTCCCGAAAGATTACCTTGGGGTCCAGGGAAGCCGTTGGAAGGCCAGCCAAATGGATGTCCATCTGTCCCCAGAAGAGTGTACTCTTGTTCCATCCCAAACCAGGGGTGCTGGTTGGACACCATATCCATAATCCGCCTGCAGGTGTGTCGGAGATTTGTCTCTATAACAGAAACAGCACAAGGCTTATTAGCATCTCCACCTCCATTCCCCATTTCCACTTTATTTACAGTTCGAGTAATGGTGAAGAATTCCAGGACCAGCCCTTTCTCCACCACCGGCACTTTGTTTGCCTTTTATTTTCAGGGCAGGGATTATTTTTGTGTCATGCATGATGCTAAGGGCACGAACAGCATTTGGATAGGTCTCCCTTTCCCCTTCCCAGAAACACCACCTCCACGAGGAGAAGGGAGAAGGTCCACTCACCTGCAGACTGGCGGTTGTATTTGAAGACCTCACAGAGAACTAGTTTATTGGGATCCTTGCGAAAAGGGTCCCGAAACATGGCAGCAGGTCGCAGGTACATGTCACTGTTGGAGCCTTCAGCCTGGAAGGTGCTGGAGCCATCGAAATTCCACTCAGGGAGATCTGAAGCGGAGAGAGGAACAAGCCACAGTGACCCAGGGGCCCCAGTCACCAGGAGGGTGGGCTCACTGCCTCCCCTCCAGTATTAGAGGTGAAGATGCTTATAGAGAACAGACGTACAATAGGTTACAATAGAGCTCAGCTGATTTTGTTCCAAATGGGGGAAGCAAAAAAAAAAAACCCCACACAAAACCAAAAAAACCAAAACAAGCGAAAAACAGGGGAGTGCAACTCCCCAGCCACCCTGGGAAACACAAGGAGCTGGGCTGCTGGCCAAGCCCAAGCAAACCCAGCAGCACTGAGGACGTTTCCCATGTCGCAACAACCACCAGGAGCAAAACACCCAGTCTCCTCACAGAGGTGGCTGGGCAAGCTGGGAGCGGGCAGAGCACGAGACATCTTCAAGCTGTAGGAACGAGAGGAGCCGTGAAATACCCTCATCCATGTTGCAAGGCCTGGAGAAGGTGGGAGAGCAAATCACATATAGGTGGAGTCTCGGGTGGAGGAAGAGTATGGGCAGCTCGGTCCCCTCACCCACCCCTCCCCGTCTTCGTGCACTGCCCTCCAGGTCACAGCACAGCAGGAGCAGCAGTGAACTCCACCCGGGGAATGTTATCTCCTCCATATCCTGGGGGGAAAGCGGGAGGATGGGAAGCACAAAGATTTCAAAGGAGCTGTGCCAACCACTCCCTTAGAGGAAAAAGGGGAAAGGAAAAAAAAAAAAAGAGGTAATTCTGCTCAGTCACACACAGTATTTTCATTTCATAACTGTCTCCAGCCAGCACCATGGCAACCTGGGGAAAATCCTAATGCTATTATTGTGTAAGCTGGGACTGTTTGTTCTGAGGGACACAAGCTCTTAATTACACCGGATAGCTCCATTCTTTCCCCTCCACTTTCTTCTGCCAAACTACTTCCGGCCAAAACGAGTACTTGAGAGTCAATGGGCCGCCGAGCCCCTGCCAACAGCCCCCAGCCCCTGCCAACAGCCCCCTCCGCAGCGGGGGCAGCGCCAGGGACGGGCTCCCAACCCCGGGCATCTCACAGAAACTCCACATCTGGAGAGCTGGGAATGTCCCCCCGGGATATCTGGGGAAAGAGGTAACTGGAAAGGGGAGAGGAGCAATGTTTTGCTCAAGTACCATCCTGCTGCCATGAAAAGGAAGAAATGGCATCCTTGCTCCGGAACAGCCAAGCACGGCTGCTTCCAGCCAGCGAGGGGCTGCGAGTCCTGCACCTGCCCTCTCACCTTCGAGGCTCTTGGGCTCGTGGTCCAGCGTGCGAGTCTTGCAGCGGAGGTGCTCCCCTGTCCCGTCGATCCAGATGTACATGGCTTGGACCTTCTCCCCCTGCGGCAGTTTCATGTACATGTGCTTGATGGCTTTGCTCAGGTGGGAGCTCGCCGATGTGGCCATGGCTGCAGACCGGACGAGGGGATTCCTGCAGGGAGGATATAAAAAACCAACCCCAACAGTGAGGCGAGCCCTTCCCTCCTCTCCCAGATTTTTCACCTCCCAGCCAGGGAGGAGCACGAGACAGCTCGGCCACGGGGCTAGCTGCCACCTCCAGCAGTCCCACGCCGTTCCGCTGGCAGAAAACACGGCACCTCAGGCGGACGCAGGCAGCTAGGAAAGCACGGCTCCCGAAGCGATGCCCTCAAAATGCCCCATTAATACCCAAACTCCTGCCCGCGTCCTGCCAATAACTGAGGCCTTCTCCAGCGAGCCCACAGCCTTCAAAAGCCCTCCTCAGCCCTCTGAACTTTTCACCTCCGTGCTCACCGCTACTCCGGAGCAAGGCTAACCCCACGAGGAAAGCTTAGCTGGGGCTTTCTTAACGTACTTCGCTTGAGGGAGGAGGGCTTGCCAGCGCCAGCTGCCTCCTCAGAGCAGCAGAAGTTATACAAACCTTGCCTGGGGCAGGAGGCAGCGCAAGCAACCCCCAAAGCGACCCAGGGCAGCAGCCTCCGGGCAGCCACGGGGGAGGCTGAAGGGGCTCCGGTCCCAAGCGGGGTGAGACCGGCAGCATCCCTGCCAAGCCCAGCACAGCCCGGAGCTCCAGCCAGCCCCCCTGTGGCAGGAACCGCGGCAGCCGGGACCCACGCGGGTTCCCAGGAGCTCGGAAACGCAAATAATTTGAAAATCTGAAGTGACTTGGAAAGTCGTTCCAACACCCTACCCCTCTGCAGGGAGGCTGGGGCTGCCCGGACCAGCACCCCCATTCAGCCCCCACCCCCACTATGGTGGCCGCAGGGCCCTGCTCGCACCGGGAGGGGGGGGGTGGGGGTGTCCCCCCACGGCCCCGCTCCACTGCGAGAAGCATCACCCACGCGTACGTCTCCTGGCAGGGAGGAAGGCACCCGTATTTAAGCCAGCAGCTGAAGAGCCTCG
>RSEF01000008.1:6348934-6387911 GCA_003993805.1 Himantopus leucocephalus
CCACTCGTCCTTCCCGCTCCCCCGTCGGGGCCGTTACCTGCGCGCTCGGCGGTGGCTGCGGGCGGGCGCGGGGCTCCCACGCTCGGCTCCCGGGGCCGCGCCCGCCGCCGCTTTATGGCGCCGTAGCGCCGGCCCCGCCGCACTGATTGGGCAGCGGCGGCGGGGCCGGGGGCAGGACGGGGCCGGGGGGGGGGGAGACGACACACAAGAGGCCGCCGCTCCTCCTCCTCCTCCGGCAGCAACAGCACTGCCGTCGGGCTGTCCCTGCCCCCCCTCCCCCCGCCCCGGGAAGGTGTAGGGGGGAAGTCCCCCGCTGCGCCCCGCACAGAGGGTCGGCGGTGGCAGAAAGTTGAGGGGTGTTGGGTGCATTTTGCAACCCACCCCCGAAAAAGAAAAATGATAATAACCCCTCGTCTCGCATAGTTTTGGGAAAGCGGCGGCGGGAGCGGATCCAGGGCTTTCCGCGGCGTTTACATTAGCGGCTGCCTTTGCGTAACTCGCAGGGATGGAAATGAGCCGCCCTGGGTAAACAGGGCTGCGGGGAAAAGAGGGGGGAAGCGGACACACACCACCCCCCCCCCCCAAGCCCTGGGCCCAGGGTCTGGCTTGGTGCGTGTGTCTGGGGGTGGGGGAGCAGGCAGTGCCCTGCGCCATGCCCCGCTTTGCCCCTCCGAGCAGGTTATGAGGATCTGGGTTTGCTAGCAGAGACCCTCACTCCAGGGCGGAGGATCCATCACCATCCCACGAGGGAGGAGAAATGCCCCAGGCCCGCCGTGGGTGCGGGAATCACCCACTTTGGAGGCGCTTGGGTGGGAAGAGGCACCCAGCAAACTGCAGGCACTGCCCAGTATTTTTCCACCCCGGCAGTTCCCGTGCTGTCCCATCCCTGGCTCCCGCTCAGCCCTCTGCGCCTCCCAGCCGGGACCTAAGGGGCAGGAGAGAGATGCCGGCACTAGCAGAAGGAGCTGCGCCCACACGCAGGTACCAGGCCAAGCACACGCCACCCACACGCCTCCCTTGGGGCGATGGGATCCTGGGCCACCCTGTGCCAGCCTCAGGAGGACAGCACCAAAATTGCTATCCCTCCGAGAAGATGGACCCTCCTGGCCATTCCAGCCACTCTACTGAAGACAGAGCCTCTGCACAGCCGGAGTTTTGCCAGGGGATGCGGGGGAAGTGGCCAGGGAGAGCTGGATCCTCAGCCAGGAGGAGGTGGAAGTGCCGGCTAAGGAAGGCCTTGCCTTGATTTATTGCGTCTCGAGAGCTGGGTCCCCACCCTCCCTCCGGGCATGACCCGGCTCGTTCTTTACCACCACCTTGCAGCAGCCACAAGTGTGTGTTAATGCCCTGAGGCTGTCCAGAACCGAAGTGAAATTCAGGTGGTTTTCACCTCCTCGAATTTCTTGGGCAAGGCAGAGCCACCGAGCATTACAACAGAACCTGCCTTCCCCGGCAACCCCAGTTCCTGAGCCCTAATGGAGAGAGCAAAGGTTTCAGCACAGAAACATATCCTGACTTTTACCCATACAAATTAGCTGAGGATCCCATATTCAGACCAGGTTCAGCTGTGGTCACCGGGATCTAACAGCTCAGCTGAAGCAAAAGTAGCCACAAGCTGGTGCTGAGACCCAGTCAGGCCAGGAGAGACCCAAAATAGCTCCCATGTAGGGGAGCTGTCAAGCCACAGGCGACGTAAAGCCATGCGCAGCCCTTTTCCCTCGGTTTGCAGAGAGGGTTTGTTTAACTGGGACACTGACAGCTCTGATAGCTCCAAATTCTTGGAAATGTGCTTGCTACCTACAAATTTCCCAGAAACTTTGGCCACCACAGCTGGCTGCAAACAAGCCCAGGGCATTTATGAGTGGAGGTCCCTGTGGCCTCGGGTGACCCTCGCTCCATCCGAGCGGTTCCTCCTTTCACCCACTGAGCTCCTCCGAACAACCCCGAAGGGAAGCGGGGAGCAAAGGCAGCTTGCAATGTAAACATCTCCCCTCCATCCCATAAACACATGCCGGCCAGCAAACCCTTGCCTGGGAGAGACCCCCCAGCGTGGGCAAGGGTTTCATGGCCGGGGTGGGAGGATGTCGCTCCCTGCCCCGAGGCGGAGGAGGGGGTTGGTTGGTGGCAGTCCCATGCCCTCGCCCTGCACAACATGTTTACGAGCCAGCGGAGAAGAGCCGGGCGCTGCAGCCGCGGGGCCAGCGCCCTCTCCCGGGAAGCCGGCGGGGGGAGAACCGTCCCCTCGGCGACTCACAGGGCTCAGGGCAGCTTGTTTACCGCCTGTCGCCTTCCCCTCCTCCCCCTTACAGGCTCCCGTTTTGTTTTTTTTGGGAGGGGGAAACACTGTGCCTTCGCCCAGCTGCATGCTCTAGTGACCCTTATTGTCGCCAGCGTTCAGCGGAGACAAAAACCTCATCGGGGAGCTGGGGAAGGCACGATGCCAACAGGTGACAACTCCCGGGAGCGGATTTAAATCAGCCTTCAAAGGGCCCCGCTCTAAATGCGCAGCGAGCCGGCCAGAGACAATGCGCCGCTCCAGGGGCGAGTCCCAACTGGCACATGTTTTTCTTTCTTCCTCCTATTAATTCGTGGGAACACCTTTATTCGCCTGCCCCGGCACTTCCCTCCGGCACGCTTTACATCCTGCGAGAATTGCCAGGGTTGGAAAGCGCCTGGTGAACTGGGAGGGTCGGTCAGGGCTGGACTTTGCAGCCTTCTGCCTCCCAGGCAGCAATGCAAACCCGGCAGGGACAGCTCACAGCAAGGTGTCGCGTCTCTCCGGCAGAGATTTGGGGACAGGATGGCCGAGTCTTTCACAGTTAGCATGAGACATGCCCCTTTTTTATGTGTGCCTGCTCTGATATCGCCCTGGCATCTCTTTTTCCGACCCCAGCCAGGAGCCAGGCTGCAGCAAGAGGCAATGGCTTCACTCCCCACTATGCCTTGCTGGGGCTGCTGTGACCCATCCCTGTCCTCGCGTCCCCCCCTAGCTGTCCTGGGCAGTTTGCTCTTAGCACAGGGACCTTGCACCCCCTCTAGGCTGCTGAGACCCTCTGAAAGTGCAGCCTCATGAATTTGGGAATGCCTTAAAATGCAGAAATGTCACACTACAGCGCAAAAAAAAGAAAAAGGGGGGGGTGGTGGAATTCAAGGGTTAAAAAGGCAGGATATGAAACTTCCCTGTGTGGCTCAGGCCCTGGGGCAGGTGGCCTCTGGCTTTGCTCCTGCAGTGCTGGGACTCTTTCCCAGCTCCCTGGTGCCATCTGGAAGGGTGGCCCCTCACTGCAGACCCTGCTGGCCACCCCCGGGATCTCAACCCCAACACATTGCAGACCTGGTCCGCCCAGCCCAAGTACCCATTTGCCTTTTACCAGCAGTGAAAAAATATCTTAAATAGAAATTAATGATTTCTTTTTTAAAACAGAGATGTCACATAGGGAGGAGAAATTGTCCCTTTTGTTGTGACCGGTTAGATCCTAGGAGGAGGCCTGACGCACCCGAAACGCCCCAGCCTCTAGCAGTAGCACAGCTGGGAGGGAGGAGGGACGAGCATCTCTCCTCTCTCCCTTGTGCCCAACAGCTAAGACATTTCCAAATTCACATAGACCATTTTCAGACCCATCCAGGAAAGCGCTTTGGGCTGCGAGGTCCCGTATAAGCGACTGAAACACACCCAAGCAAGACTAGACATGGGCTGGATGTCCTGATGGGGCATCACCTCCATCTTTGCCCACCGCTGGCACAGCTGCCTCTGCTTGGACCCACCACAGCGTGCCCACCGCCGCTGAGACCTGGGCTCCGGAGGGGCTCATGGGGCTGGAGGAACTGGAGATGCAGCCCTTTTTACCCATGATTAGCAAGGGCTGGAAAATGAACCTAACGCCTCAGCAAGGCGAGCAAGCACTTAATTAACGTGTTGCCCTGATAAGACTCTGAACAGCAGTCACCAACTGAGGACAGGGAGCTCGCCATGGGGCGGGGGACACATCTGCGCGGGGTGGGGGGGAGGACTGACCTTGTGCAAGCAGCGGTGGCCGACCGGTCTCCCCTGGAGCGCTGCGGGAGGCTGATGAAACCCCCCAAGGCAGGGAGGCGGTAGCTGCTCGCCCGATAAGTGAGCAAACATTGCACGCTCCGCAGCAGGCCCATGCTCCCTTTGAAGATGCTGCCAGGGTCAAGGGTAGCCGAGGGGTGGTGACCAGAGGGCTTTCGGAGGCAGAGCAGGTTACCTGGGCTGCAATTTAGGAAAGCCAATTAATAAATAAAAACGTGCAGAGGCACACGCAAAGAAGAGGGGGGGGAGGGGGGAAGAGCTCCCTCCCAATGCAGCTCAGCTGCAATACCCACCCGTGACGCATTTAGGGGAAGAGGGGCCTTGGACCGCAGCGGCCAGGAAAGCCTTGTGCAAACCTCCTCCCCGGTTGCTCACACCTGCCTCTTCCACCCCTTTTCTCAGCCACCTCGGTGCCGGTCACCCTGCCCGATGCCCACCTCGCCACCCCTGGCAGGAAACCATGGCATTCCTTCGTCCCCGAGCAGCCCCCCCCACTTCCCCAGCTCCCCACCACCACCCCAGAGAGGGCTCTTTGCAGGAGGGACATCGCTGGTGCCAGCTCGGGGCCGGTTTGGCAGCAGCCCCATCAAGGCAGCACCTACCTCTCGCCGGCTCTGCCCTGCCCACGTGTAGGACCTTGCGCAGAGGCCGAGCGTCCCTTCAGCAAGCAGGGGCCGCCGCCGCCACCGAGAAGCACGTGCTCGCCTTCAAAAGCGACCAGGGGGAAGCTGGAAGATGAGAACGTCAGGGGCAGGCGGGATTTGAGACCTAGAAATTGCTTGGCTCGGTTTGCTCTGTACAAGGGTGGAGAATATCCCAGGGAGCGCTCAGCGCATGCCTTTCCCTGCAGTTGGAAATTGGTCACAGTGTGCATTGGCAGGGTTGGTTTTGTTGGTTTTGGGTTTTTTTCCTTTTTTTTTGGTCTTTTTTTTATTAGCGAAACGCACTCCCAGCTAGGTCAGGGCCGCGTTAGCTGCGGCTGGCAGATTAATTTCAGCCTAACGCACTTCGCGGCTCCGTAAGTGAGAGTGCAGAAATCCTCAAAGCGCTGCCCAAGTGGATTCAGTGGTAGGATCCAGGCCTGACGCTGGAAATTATAAAAGGCAACCAGCCAAGTGCTGTTGTCCGCGTCCCTTCCCTGTGGCTGAATTCGGTCCCCGTCCTGCCACGGGACATGCTTAACCTGGACTGGTGAAGTCAACAGACCCGGGCACACGGATAAGGTTACACGAGCAATGTCGCTTGAGCTGGAGAAGAGGCAAGCAAACGCAGAGGTTGCTGCAGGGGCTGTCAGGTGTAACGGGGTCAGAGCCCAGCCTTCACCGTAAATCCCGGGCAAGGAAACTACAGACAGATGGCAATAGGCTCAAAAATACTTCTAATTAATGTAAGGAAATACCAGAGATGTCCTCACTGAGCAAGCAAGTCATACGCACCCAGGAGACCGAGCATGAAAATCACATTAAAAAAAATAATCCTAATATATTCAAGAACGGAATGAATATTTAAAGCTGAACACCTGAGACCTTAGACAATTCCAGTTGTAAGGTGCTACGGGCCCAAAAGGATCAAGCCCATTGCTGACAATCTTCAAGGTGTCCTGAACTATTTATACGAGAACAGGCTGGGGCTGTATGGGGGGGGGGGAAAAACCCAGTCTTGCCCCAAAAGCTCACTCTGGGCATACGTTACTTGTGCTAGAGGGAGAGCAGGTTTGTGCAGCAAGGTGCTTGCACCACTCCCTCGTGCTGGAGTTTCCCAGCTTGCAGGGGCTGTAGACCATCACCTGAGACCAAAAGCGATGCCGAAGTGTGTGGGGCTGCCGTGGGTTGGTGGGTACCGACCGCAGCTGGGGGGGGCGGGAAACAACCCCTACCCTCCCCACAGTACCAAAAGGGGCAGGTTGGGCTGCCTGGGGAGGCTGCGAGCGGACAAGTGACCGCAGGCATCGAGGCTGACCCCGTGGTCGGGTAGCCTTGGACTTTGCCACCGTGGTGAGCCGGGCCAGTTTATGTTGGGCAAGGATAAGAAACCCAGGCCCGTCCCCCTCTGCCACCCCGGGAGCGCGAGGCTCTGCTGCTGGCGGAGGTGGCCTCAGGTCTGCCAAGGGTGGGCTGTTCCCCGCATGGGGGGGGTGGGGACGGAGGACGTGGGTAATTTGGGCTTGGACAGAGAGGGAGCAAAGCCCTTCTGACGTGTTTGGTGTTGCAACCCTGCCCTTATCGTTGTACAAAGAGTCCATCCGCTCCGCGCTCCTCTCCGAGCCCCCTTCTAAATCTGGGCTGTGCTCATACGTCCACCTCTTTTTTAAGCCTCTTTTTTTTTAAAAAAAAAAACACCTTTTTTTTTGTTTAATAGCCACACAGTTCACATGAGCTCCTTTTGCAAGGGGCCGTTGCAGCATGATGAACAGGGCAGATGTGCCCGTGCACACACTGAACAAAACCCAGTTGCAGCTGGGCTGAATGCGGCTCCATCCTGCCAGACCTTTTGGGGTCTCCTCTTGGGGAGGGACTCCATGGAAATGTCCCCATGCATTCCCACAGTAACCGTGTCGGCCTGTTCCTGCTCACTACCTTGGTCCTTTCCTGGCACGGTCCCGCTGGGGTTAGCCCACAGCCATACAGGCACCAGCCTCTGAGGATCTCACTGGGCATCTGCTCAGTTGCCAACTAGAAAATACATAATTTTGACAGTTGCAACCTTTCCCCGAGGACTTTTAAGCCTTTCATGTGCGAGACAGCCACCACGCCAGCTCATCCCTACCCGCTCCTCTCCTCTCTTGGGCTTAGCAACGCATATCCTTATGAATTTGTGATCAGAGCTACTCCTCTCTAGGGTCTCCCGTAACTCCTTCCCGCAGCGCTGCCTGGCACCACTAGAATAAGCAGGTATTTTGCAGCTCATGGCTTCATTGTCAGCATGAGGACACGCACCCCACGTGCACCGTGAGGACGTGCACACTCCCTACTGCTGTTAAAGCCAACAGCTTCAACCATGGGAACTAATGCAGCGTGGCAGGATGTGGCCTCCCCAGGGCACACGTGTGTGCACAGACAGTTCAGCTGTGTTCCCTAACACACTTTCACGAGTCTGTCCTGTCCCTCCTGGCCTGGTACAGCACCACAGTTACCCTCCTTGCACAGGGCAGCGCAGCAATGCACAAAGAAATGAGCTCACTTGCTCAAGGTGACAGAACAAGCCAGTGCCAGCAGCCCAGGACTGTCACCCTGGGGTCCCCAGCACCAGCCCAACAATTAATTAGGAGCCGTCCCTGTACTAATTGCGGCTGTGGAGGCACAAGCCCATTGCTGAGATGCAGAGCCCAGTTGCTGCTGGGGACAGCTTCGTATTCCTGATTTGACAGCGCCACCTCGTGAGGTGGCCCCGCTCCTGGGGACCCAGTGGGGTGCAGGTCCTGCCTCCCCGCTGCCTGCACCCGCTCGGGCTTCCAGGGAGGTGGCACACCATTACCAGGTGTTTCAACCTGCCCGCCGTGCCCACGCAGGTGACAGTAACAGGGACCGCAATGACAGCGACAGAAGGGGACATGACACTCAACATAACGCAACTGCATTTTGTGAATGGCCAGAATGAGAAAGCTCAGGGCTTCTTAGAAACACCAGGTTGGCAGAGTCTATCCTGCAGTCCCACCTTAGGCAAGTGCAGAAAAGATGTCCCAGTGCAGGAGAGGCCATAAAACCCTTCCCACGCCCACCAAGAGCACGGAGCCACAGACAAGCAGACCCACCTCCCTGCTACAAGGTACACCAGAGACCCCAGGCACAACAGTGCCCAAAACCTAGCGGGCACTAGCAGTCCTGCCCGGTCTGACACCACGGCATTGAGGATAGGGGGGATCAAATACCCACCTGGGGAGCAGATTCTTCCTCCTGCCAGGGAAACAGGTCACTGGTACTGCGAGAGAGATGTGTTTCTTTCTTTCTTCCTTTCTTCTCTTCCCACTGGAGGGTCTCCAAGGTTGGGTCTCAGTCCAAATTCTGATGAAGCAGGACAGCTAATAAGGAATCTGGGGTTGCTTTGTCCAGGGCAGCTCTAGCAAGGGTCTCTTGTGAAATTTCTGTCACCACCTGAGCAGACACACTGACAGCAATCACACATGGTACTGAGGTGCTACCAAGAACCCAGTTTGAAGGCAAGAAGTTTGCCTGAGTAGGGAGAGGGGAAGGGTTTTCTTTCAGGACTGCCCATGTGCGTTTGCAGGGCTTGTGATTAGAAAAGTGATGTATCCCCAAAGGTCAGCAAAGAGGGAGGTGCTGAGACCCCTGTGGTCCCCAAGAGCCCTATGACCCCTGAGCACCAGGACAAGTGTGTCACAAGCAGCGTGGCACTCCGGAACACATCCCTGGGACACGGCAGCATGGCGGCCACCGGTGAGTTACCTTTGCTGGAGGCTTCAGCCCCTCTAAGCACATCCCAAAGGGGACAGTGGGGAAAAAGCAACATTAAACTTCTGAAATGTTGGTCATCCCTGTGACCCAGCTGTGCCTTCACTCAAGTGGACATTTCCAAGGGCACCCACCCATCAGTAGGCTGATGCCAGCCCACCCCCTTGTCTCCAGATCTTTCAGGCATGAATAAAACTTCACAGGAAAATGGGAGGTGTTGGGCACACTACATAGATGTCCTGGGGGTCTGCAGCAACTGTCACTCTACCCAGAGCGACAACATGCCCCAGCCTGCTGGTGCCTGCTAGTTTGGGGGGATTTGCTACCAGAACCTGAGCAAGAGGACTGAGAGGGCATCAGGGCAGTGGGGCTGGAATAGCAGCACCAAAGCACAGCACATAGTTCCTTCTCCATGATAGCAGGGTTATACCTGGTGTCTGGATAAGGTGGAGGAACACAGCTTCTCCCCTCCACTCACAGCACCTCCTTTCTCCTGCCCCACGGATGCCACCCTATTTATGCCCAGCCTCCACGAACCGTTTACCTTTGCTATTTAGGAAGCTGCCATTTGAACTTTCCAGCTCCTACGTGCAGCTGAACCTTGGTGCTTTCCAAACACCATGTGCCGCCCGCCCAGAGCACATGGGTGCACTGTGACCCAAATTTCACAAACTGTCCCAAGTCCAAATCCTCCTGCATGTGCACAGGACAAGCCCATACCGCACATCACCTAGAGCTGTTCTGTTCCAGCCTCTCAAAACTCATCCTTTGGTTCACATTTATGTCGCATTTGGCAACACGAAGCCCAGGTAACTTTCTCTTCTCCCCCTTGTAGCAACCATAGCCTCCACGGACATGGGGCTTCTGCTGAGAGATGATGTTTTTGTCGACTTTTTCAACACATTTCTGAACCTTCCCGTAAGTCCACTCTCCACCATAAAGCCTGGGACCTTTCTGAGCTCTTCTCAGGTGAACTTTTTCAGCTTCTGTGGCGTTACAGGCCCCAGGAAAAAAATGGGAATACAACACACTCAGGCTGAAAAATGAAGGAAACCTGAGGACCTCAGCTTGGAAATAGAGGTCTGAAAGGGCAGATGATGCCCTTCTCCATAGAGAGGACTAACTAGAACAGCTGGGCTCTGGGTTCCCCTGCCACCCTCCATCTCTTTCAGCTCTCCCCCTTCCTTTCAATACAGGTTTTTGGCCAGACACCCATTTACATCAGCAGCATGGGTCGGTGGGACCTCTGGCCAGAGCTGCCAAGCCACTTGGTAAGAAAATGCCCCTTGCAAGGAGGGAGGAGGGTGAGGAAGAGGGAGGAAGGGCACAGGGCAGAGGAGGGAAGGAGCCAGTTCCTTATTGTCAAGGCCATGATCTCTGGCTCTCCCGTTCACGCAGCTGGGGGATTATTTCAAACCCAGGCATCATTTTGCTTTTAAGCCCTGGGAGGAGCACAAGCCATTTAAAGTCCTGGTGCAGCTTATGGGGTCCATCCAGCCCTCAGTAAACATCGATAGCTGGAGTTCAGGAGAGCCCATGTGGTGGCAGAGGAGGAGGACATGAACATCAGCCCCTTCTACCCTCTGTTCCTCCTGAATTCACCAGGAGTGAAGTCCTGTTGATCCTCAAACTGGCTCAGCCCTCCCCACAGACATCCCCACAGCCACGAGCGCCGTTTGCGGTGCTCAGATCCCTTAGCAAAAGGGAACCCGCTCCTCTCAGTGCTGCCGGAAAGCTGCCGTGCCTTCCTGCCTGGGCTCCGGGAAAGCAGGCAGGCTGCGAGGAGAGGAGCCGTGCAGGCAGCCACGCAGCACCGGGTCTCCCAGGTTTGCGGGCAGAGCTCGCAGGGATGCAGGCAGGGGCTATCGCTTGAGTATCCCACTTCTTCCTCAGCACGGGGATGGCTTGCATCGCCGTCTAGCAGCACGGCGCCTTCCCCGCCTCCTTCCCCCATAGCAAGGGCCCGTTACTCACCCTAATCCCCAGGCACGAGACGGCTCCTTGCTCACAGCCTAATCCTCTTCCTTGGGCGCGGGGGTTGCAACGCAGGATCCCAGCCCCCCGGCTTTACTGGCTTGGCTGGAAAAGCACCGCCTGCCTCACTTCTGCAAATCCAGCCTGTGCCTCCACCTCGTCCTCTGCCAGAAGCTCCTGGGTTTCATTCGGTCGGGGGAAGCAGGTGAGTCATCGCGGCATGGAGGAAATCGGAGAGGCTTCGCCGCCGCAGCAGGGCTTCCTCTTGCCGGGGCTGTCACCGCCTGGTGCCTGCCCAGCAGGTTGTGCCTCTGCTCTGGGTTAAAAAGGCATTGCACGTCCCATTTTTAGGGGTGCAGCAGATCCCAGGGTTTCCACGGGATGAGCGGGGCTTTACCCCGCAGCCCTGTTAGTGCAGGCTCGCTGCCTCCATGGAGCTGAGCTGAAATAGCCGCTGAGCGGGGTTTACCACACAGTTCATGGGTGGAGTGGGGCTGGAGAGCATCCTCGGGCATGGGAAACTGGGGTCCTGGCATTTCAGGTTTGCTGCTATGCATGGTGCCCAGAGCTCTCGCACCGTATTGCGATATGCTCTGCATCTGATGCATCCTACACTGGGAAAACAGGCCTATGCCGTGGTCTGTCCTACCAGCAGCGAGTCTGAATTGTGCCCAGTTTACCTCTAAAATGAGCCATCTCAGCCCAGCCAACTGCTTTGTCAGCCTGCGTCTCAACGCAAGGGAAGGCCACTGGAAAGAAAGCTATGGCAGCGGGGATGTAGATTTTCATTTCAGAAAAATAAGAGATTCATCAAGACTTGCTCCAGCGCCATTTCTGAATGCATTGCTGCTGCTTCTCCAGTCAGGTTGAACCTCAAGCTGAAGGAGGTTGAGGGCAGGCCCCAAACGCAGGCAAAGAGATGGATGTTTGCCAGGGGAAGAGACACGAGAGCCGGGCAGACTGTCCCCAACATGAGTGGGTGGCACTGCATCCCTGCAAACACCACAAGTGCATCCCACAACCTGTCCGAAACTCCCATTTCAGTGCAATTTGCCGGTCTCCTGCCATCCAGCAGCCTGCGTCAGGGAGGCTGGGGGATGCTGGTGGGGTCTGGAGGGCTTTCTTGGGGGGCTGCTCCTGCATGCACCCCCTGATGCCCTGCTCTGCACTCTTTCGCTGACAGCAAAACTGCTGAACTGGCAAAGCGCTGACCGGTGGCTGCTGGAGAAGTGCATCAGCGGGAGCCAGGGCATGTGGCACTTTCGGGCCTTTGTCCAAGGAATGGCAGGTGGGCACGGGGCACTTTACAGCCCCTTCTCAGCCAGCCGCGGGCGAGATGCCCAGCGGGACACCGGCATAGAGCTGGGGGCACAGGTAAGCACTGGTGGGACAGGAGACACTGCGATCCCAGGCATGGCTTTGGAAGATGAGCCAGAAGCAGAGCCCCAGCACGGGAGCTGCATGCCAGAGAGATGCATAACCCTGGCTCTTCTCTACACTGTTCCCTCAGTTCATCCAGGCAATATATCCTGCTTTCCTTTTTTTAAAAACACAGGCTGCTTTGCTCATCAGCAGGGCTTTCAGGGACTCCCTCCAACTCCCATCCCTTGTCTGATACATAGGGGAAGAACTGACCAACTTCTGGCTCACCACCGAAAGGCTCCTAGGGCTTGATGAGTCGGACGCGAGGCAGAGGGACCTCTACCTGTCCTTGCTCCACAGGCTGAAAGCCACTCACCTGCGTGAAGGCTCCAGTGTTCTCACTCTCTGCAGGACCATTGTTGGTAAGAACATGGGAGCTGAGGACAAGCAGTGCCCTTCCAGAGAGCTGGCCTTTCCTGGATGCTCCTGTGGAGATGGGATACCATCACCAGCTTTGTTTGGCTGGGGAACGGTGTGCCTGGAGCCATCTCCCCATTGTAATCCTCTGCACCCACTTCAGGATCACTGCCAAAAGCTACACAGGTTCAGGCAATCAGCACCAGGAGGGAGATCCTAAGCAAGATGCAGGAACGGGCCCTCTTTATGATTCAGAGTTACTGGCTCCCTAAATTCTTCGTCCACTGCAAGAAGGGTATGGAGGAAGAGAAATCGTGCTGGCCTCTGCTGCAGGAATATCAGGAGCGTTTATTACAGGCCAACTCACAGGGGCCCTCAGACTTTTCGGAGAATCTCTTCACAATGTATATTAAAAAGAGCCAGGGTTTGTCAGGGCCCTACTGCAGCAAGAAGGCCAAAGCAGAGATCTGGACTCTGGTCAAGGAAGGAAAAAACACCCAAGAAATGAAGATGTCCACTTTTCAGGTGCAACCAGAAAGGCAGCCAGGGCCAGCTGGGGGCACAAAGGAATCACGTCTGGATAAGGATGCTTTGGGACCAATTCCTCAGCAATCAGAGCATACTGCAAACACTGCCTTTGGAGGCAAAGGAGGAGCAACCTCTCCCAAAAGACCTAGACCCAATGCAGAGCAGCTCCTTCATCTGGAAGACCTCCGTGAAGAGAAAGTCCTCCCTAACCTGCATTCCTCTACACCCCTTCTCCAGCTGCCATCCCTGAAAAAGCCCATCAAGACCTTGAGTTTCCTTCCCTGGGCCCTTAGTGCTGAGAGCTGCGCGGGACGGCCCTTCAGAGACTTCTTGAAGCGCCAGGACTGGTCCATGGAGACTCGTCTCCTGGATCTGTGGCATGACCTGGAGGAATTTCTGCCCGTGGTGCTGGACCCCAACAGAGAAAACAGTTTTTTCCTGCGTCATTTGATGGGGGAGAAGATATGCAAGACCTACCTGGAGGAGGGCACCATTCAGCAGCTTCCCCTGGAGACCAGGACTCTCAGGAGCTTGCAGAACCATCTGATGTCCGGAGAATTCTCCCCCTGGATATTCAGAGCCCAGAAGGAGATTTGCAAGGTACAGAGCAGTGCTGGCAGTGGTCAGGCCAGGAGGTACAGCTGGTATTGGCACCCCTAGACTGGTGTGAGGGCTGTGGGCCTGTTTAAGAAGAGGAATATTTAGGAAATGAAGATGAAAAGAGATAAGGAAGGGAAAAAACTTACAGTCGCGAGCCACCTTGTACTGCAACCAGTGACTAAGATGTGCCAGGCCAGCAGAGAGGAGTGTCCTCACTGATTTGCTGGATAGCGGAGCAGAGGCCAGTGGTCATTTAGCAGCTGGTGACTTTGGTTTTTAAATGCACATGCCAAGGGCTAGGGAATGGCAGGGCAGTAACCATTCTTCTGCATCTGGGTCGCTGGTTCCAGCGCAACAGGAGCAAAACACATCTACAACCCAAGCACTTCTGGGCAGCCTCTGAGCAGCCCAATGGACCAAGCTGGGTGTACAGCTCCTGGCAGAGCTGTCCTGGGTGTCTCAGTGAGATGTAACCTGTCCAGTGTCGCTGCTGTGACCTCAGGGTATGGTGGAGCTGCGGGGTGCTGGTTGCTGCTGGAGCACCAGCTGAGGACAACCCACCTTTGCTTCTCTTTAGGTGCTCTGCTGCTTCTACGAGGAATTTCTGGCTGATGATGACAGGACATTCCTCCAGTTTATGGTAAAGGGGATGCTACAGGGTTCATGGGCATCATCGCACGTCATGCAGGCACCAATGGGGACGTGAAAAATTGGAGAGAGGGGAAGCCCAGCATTTGCTGCAGTGGTTCAGCATCCCACTGTGTCCCCCCGGCCAATGCTGCCGCAGGGCGATAGGGCAGAGCCCGCCCTGCTCCAGCTGCCCAGAGCAATGATCCTCAGATCTTCCACCGCAGCATCCCCTAAGTCAGCAGTGCTTCAGGCGCACCCTGCGAGACCTCCCCTGAGACAGGCCATGACCTGGCCCAAAAGCAAGGAGACTTAAAAGCAGTCTTCAGGGTAGGCGGTGGCGAGCCCAGCGGCAGGCAGTGCACTGGGTTACCGCCTCATGGGCAAAACGCTTCTAGGAATTAACTGACCCCCTTTTTTCCTTGCCCACAGTGAATATTGCTATTAACGTGACTCAAGTGCAGACGCACATGCGTATGTCCCTGTTCCAGCACGAGCGCCTGGCTGGGGGAAGAGGACATGCAGCCTTTTAGCCTATGATTCAACCGCACTTAAATCATCCCTTTACACAGTGGGAAAAATATGTGGAAAACTTAAGAAAGCAGTCACACAAGCACTCGTCTTCCCAGACTATTACTCTTCCTGGCAGCAGAAGTCTCGCTAATACCTCATGTTCGTTAACATCCTAAACGCTAACCTTACACCCAGAAACCTCCTCGCAGACAGAAAGTCCCGAGCATCCCTCCTGCACAAACCTATGCAGGCAGTTTTGCTCACTGCAGACAGCATTCTTCAAACCAACCGTTAGGCTTTTCCCACCAAACTGCAGTGGAAAAATCAGCAGCTGATCCTGGAAATGGTTAAGGAGAGGCTGTCGGGGCTAGTGCCCCCAAAGACCTGGCTCACAGAGATGCCAGTGTCTCCGTCAGCGAGAGCTTGAGCACTTTGGAAAAGTCAGCCGGCGGCTCCTGACCCCAGTTCGTTAAATGCTCCTGGTTGTTAAGTTAATTAGCTGCCCAGGTTTTTAAGCATCTCTTGTCAAGGAAATTACCCCTCAGAGCACAGACCTGGTCTGGGAGCGCAATTAGCACTTCAGCAGGTGTCAAGGCCATGCTCTCCGTGGGTGCCGTCCCCGAAGCCAAACTCCTCCTGGGTCTCACTGCATGGATGTCAGGGGAACTGCTCGGGGGCTTAGCAGGGTTATTTTTGGTGCTTGCTCTCAGCAGCCTGTGTCTCGGTCAGAAACCAGCCACTCTGACCCTGCTGCTTGGCGAGCGGCGCAAGCTGCTCGCTGGTGGGGATGGCCAAAGCCTGCGGGAGGGTCTCGGCGGGGGATGAGGGAGGCACAGCCAGTCCCAGGGAAAGCAGCCAACCGAAAAGGCACGGGAGGTTACCTGTCTGCCAGGGACACCTTCAGGGTTGTTTTCAGTCTTCCTGGGTGGATGTTGACATCTTCAGGAAAGCTGCTGCCTTTGCTGGCGAGCTGTTGTTTGGACTACCTGGAGGTCCTGCTGCACATCCCCAGTACGTCCCAGCTGCAGGCAGATGTGAGCCAGCTTTAAGCAGCTGCGTGAGTAGGTTTAAGGTCTATGCTGAGCTTTGTGCTCAGATAGATTTCTTCCCAGATGGTTTGAGCCTAAAGCAGAGATCTATCTTGGGTGGGTTTGTACTCTAAGGCACAGTGAAACGTGCAGCTATGCCATTGGACGCAGCGCAGGAGCAGCTCCTCAGATGGGGTATGTGCTCTGTGCAATCTCCTTCTGCTCTTCTTGCCATAGTCTCCACAGAGCGACGTCCCGATGCCCGAGATGCAAGACCAGGCTGTTGGGGAAGATGAATGTTTCCTCCTGTCCCAGCGGATAAATGCGTCCTTGAAGCTGAGCCAGGCCTTGCATGGCACGAGGAACTTGGAAGGTCTGTCTGCCAAGCACTGGCAATTAATTGCCACTCGGGACCTCCGGAAAGCGGGCTCCATCCAGGCAGAGGTGGAACCTCTTCTGTGCAGGACTGGTAAGAGGAGGTTCTGAATTTCTGCCAGGGCTCATGTTGGCTTCATACGATAAAGCATATTTTGTACACCTGTGGTGATCACTGCCCCTAACACACAGGCTTTGGTGCGTAGGTGTATTGCTGACAGCACATGGACATCATGGAGTGCATTGGGACAGGTTATCTAGGAGCCATCAGCTGTAATTCAAGCTTTGGCATCAACTGATGAGCCAAATTCTCTCCTGCCAGTACCAGAGGCCCCAAATGCCACATCTCTGCACTGGCCTGGGTCACCAGATCAAATGGAGGCTGCAGTAAAGTGACTGAAACCCAAAGCCAGCAACAGCCACCGTCACCCTACTTCTGCACCTTGGCCTTCTCTTGTGGATGCTGGGGCTGGCCCTGCTGGGGTAACACCTAACGTTTGTCTTCTCGCATCATCTTTTGAGAATGACATCAAGTCTCTGGGTACCCACCAATGCACTGAGAGTGACAGCAGTCACCTGTAGCAATCTGATGTAGCTTGTGGTGCCTCAGTCATACCTCAGAACTGCAGTGTCATGGGTAGATCATGGGAACAGGACAGAGAAGGGGAAAGGAAAGGCAAGTAGTGATCACAATACAGCACTCGGAGCAAGCACTGTCATAGCCAGGAGGGATGAACTTTGGATCTTTCCCCTCTTCTCTATGCAGACTCCCAGAAGATGGTATCAAATGAGCTGGCCGGGGATAGCTCAAGCAAGGAAAATGAGCTTCTGTGTCCCAAAAGCCCATCGCTTGGTGAGTCCAGTCTGAGCAGGCTAGAAGTAGGGTGGGTTCCCAGCCATCACACACTGGAAGTGCTCCAGCATACCCTTAGGGGACTGGGCAAGCAGGGGTCTTCTCTGCTTGCATCCCATCATTCCATAGAATACCTCCAGAAGGAGAGAGAGGCCTAGCCACCCTCGAAAGGCATATGTTTTGGGGTGTTAATCCAGCCAGAGAGGGTGGGAGTGGGAGGGCTTCTCTGAAGCAGATACTGGGGTGGTCAGACCACACAGAAGCAAAGAGTTGCGCAGCATCTCCTGAGCTGAGCTCACCATGCAGTCATCAACATGGTGGCTTTGGAGAAGCCTGGGCTTCTTTGGGGTCCTCTGCCCTGCAGACAACTGTGAGCAGGCTCTAGCTGTCACCCAAGGAATGGACCAACCATGTTCTGTCCCCACAGCTGCTGAACCCAAGAACAAAAAGAAGAGGACTCTTTCCTTGAGAAAAAACAAATCAAGCACAACAAAGTTCACCACTGTTGCAGTAGAGAAGCCATCTAAAAGACCCAGGTCTGGCACCTTGCAGCACAGGGCTTTGTTGGTTTTTTTTGCTACTTCCACTCTTTGAGGGGGCAGATTTTTCCCAGAGCTTTCATGTAGTGCCACTGCTCCCCACTTCATCATTGGGCCTTCTCAGATGTAGGCATGGGTGGCCTGTGAGTCTGAACTGTAGAGTTAAAAGGGAAAGGAGAAAAGTGTTTTAAAACACCCACAATCCCATGCTTCAGATTTACTCCTCACATCTTCTGCATGGCTCATGCACTTCATCCTTAATCACTCCCTGGCATGCCACCTGTGCTACAGCTGGGCAGCTCTCAGATTCCCACCCCACCACTACCACCACCCCCAAAAAAAAAATATCACTTAAACCCACCCTGCAAGAACAAATAAATCCCTGTCCTCACTGACTGCGTGACTGTCCATGTGGCTCATGTTTCACCTCCTGGGAATACTCCAGACAAGAGTCCTCACAACTCCATATTGGGATGTAAATGGTAACCAGGACACAAGACCTGAGTATGTGCCGCTATTACTGTTTATTGTGAAAGTCAGTCTCGGGAGTCACACTTAAACAAAGAAAATATCTGATCCAGTCCACTGATTTTCAAATAAGGGTTTGCTAACCTCAGAAATTACCCAAAATCCCAGTCCACTCCCAGCTCTGGTTTTCTAAAGCTCTGCTGAATCTTTACAATGTGGCTGTCCTCTGGCTTTACATCTATTGATAATCTCCTGATCCACCAGTTGCAACTGGCAAGGGTTTTCCACTCCAGCACACCCTCTCCATGGCCAAACCCATGAAGTTTTCCGCCATCCAATGGCAAATTATTCCTCATTCTCAGCAAGTGCCAGAGGGGAGCACAACCTCCTCCTCTCACCAGTCCTTCCAGGTGGCCCATCCTTACCTGTCTCTCTCCCCTGGTCTCTGCAGGGCTCCCCCACTCCATTTGCAGGTTTTGAGGTCTCCAGCACAGACCCAAAGTCCTGTCTTCTCCTTGACTCCCTGGGTGAAGCCTCCTCTTCAGGTTGAGACCAGTTCCTCTGGATACATGGCAGCGAAGCTGTTGGGCAGGTGCACCCATGGCAGAAAAGAAACAGCTCGTCAGGAGAATCCCCCCCCAAAATCCCAATGGCTCAGTGGATGGGCAGGACAGGCAAGGGAGGCTGTGCTCCAACAGTACCTTTACTGATCCATCTGCTTCACAGATCCCCACACATCACTCATCCACATGTTTCTTGCTCTTCTTCAGGTGTCTCTTGTTTGAGAGTAAGCACAGAGGTCCTATCTATTTTCCAGGTCACTGGTGGCACAGAGATCACATCTCCTGGTGTTTCCTTCTCTGCAGGCACTTCGTGAAAGTACTGCACAACCCTGCCCACCTGCAGTTCTTCAAGCAGTTCCTCGAGGAGCGCAACGCAGATGAACCACTACGTTTCTGGATGGCTGTGGAGAAGCTAGTCTCAGAGACCAACCCCAAAACGAAGAGCTCCCTCATTAACAGCATTGTCAGAAATTATTTCCATGCTGAAATCCCAGCTGGTAGGTGCCCCCCCACCTGGGGTGGGATGTCACTTGCAGATGTGAGGCTAGGAAGAGATGTCATGATGGCTCGGGAGGGGCTGGCAGGGGCAGGCAGTGACTGCATTTCTCTTCCAGAGGAGCAGCTGGACTGCCACATTTCAATCATTAAAGAAATAAACGAGGCCAAAGTAGTCAGCCCCTTCATGTTGATGACAGCACAGGTCTTTGTCCAGCAGGCAATGGAAAAAAGATGGTAAGGACCTGGGTTGAGCTGGTTCCTAAGTCCTGTAGTTACACAAACATCCTTCCCATGGGAACCCCAAGGTGACAGACAGCAACTGCTACAAACCTATTTCCGTATGAACCATCAGCTGGTGCACTGAAATCCCAGCCAGACCCTCACCCCAGCAAAACAGCTGTTGCAGGGACCAAATCACTGTTGAACTCGCAGCGCTCTGGGCTGGAGGATAAAACACACTGCAGATAAGCAGGGTGGACACTCCCAAGCCAGCTACATGCAAGAACAGAGCCCAAGAGAGGGGATCCAGCCCCTCTGTCCTTTTCTCCAACCTCCTCCAGGAACAGAAGTCCTAGGAGACCCCAACCCCAGGGCTATCCCTGGCAGCTGCTCCCCCCCTTAGCCACCCTTCCACCAAACCACTGCCCTCCTCATGCATCTGGCTGCCCTTGATGCTGTCTCTCTGATCTCGCATCCGGCAGGTTTAAAGAGTACCAGGACCTGTTCCCCCCAAGCGATACGCCTAAGTCTAACCTTCGTTTGAAGCACGGGAGAGGGAACTTCATGACAGACAAACTGGTAAGGAAAGACCCTCTTTGCTGTCAGGTTGAGGGCGTTGTCCAAGCAAGAAAGAGAGGAGATGCTGTGGGTCAAGCAGTGCTCATGTGAATGGGGTGAGAGGGTCAGACTTGGTGAGCTGCAGAAAAGCAGCTGATAGGTAAAGCCTCACTCCTCCAGGCTCTGAAGTCCTGCTCCATGCAGACTCCACCTGATTTGGTCAGGACCAGCCAAGTGATTCCCACTATCACCTATGGCACCCAGTGAAACCCAGAAATACCAGAAAGCAAAGATGATGGCTGGGTCACAAATCCCACTGCCAAGGCTGAGTTCTAGTGCTCCAGCTCACAGTGGTGGGTCCAAATGGGAGGGCTCTGCCTGGGAGCACCCCTATTGCTGCAGCCAGGGGCTGGCTCCCTGACGCTGTGCCGCTGGCTGACGCGAGCTGTGCCATGTCTCTGCAGCGGTGGGCCTGGTATGCCATTCGCGACATCGTCAAGAGCATCTCTAAGTTCCAGAGGGAGATGGACAATGACAAAAAGCGTGCGGAGTTTGAGGACTTTCTCCGGCAGGAACTAGGAAATGAGGAGGAAAGTATGACTAGACTCCTGCCATCCCCTCTCCTCCCTCCTCAATGCAGTCCTGGGTTTAGGCAGAGGAATAAGCAGGGGAAACTTGTGGCTCATCTCCCATCCCCATACACTGACTTAGTTTTCTCCGCTGGAGGCATATAAAGAGCCAGAAGAGCGGGTGTCTCAGGATGCCAGGCATTGCTGTGCAGACATCTGCACACTTAGGCACCGGAGCTGGGAAATGAGGTCCACAATTTTTGCACAGGCACAATACACACGTACACGTTCATGCAATATCTGGTTTTCTGCTGCGGGTGCCCCATGATGCTGTTGCACCTCTCTCAAGCAATAACGTATATGCACGTTTGCATCCCTTCCACAAAAAAAAAAAACCAAACCAAAAACAGGAGGCACTAAATGAAGCTGAGGTGACACAGGCCAAAAATAAACAAATGGAGATGGTTTTCCATGCAACAGGGGGAGGAACTACAGAGGGCTTTGCCAAAGGGTGTAGAACCTGAAAGTTTACACACAGGTTTGAGAGGAGGCTGGAAAAGCTGTTAGAAAAGAAATCCACTGAAATTGCTAAATACACAGAAACCCCATCTAGATAAAGAAGTCCCTGGAAATGAAAATGTTTGGAAGCTGGAGAATATTGTGTATGGGGGAAGTAATACAGATGCTTTACCTTTCCTTCTCACTAGTTATCTGCTTCTGGCCTCTGTCAGAGCCAGGATAACGGTGAGGCAGACAAGTAGACTTTCGATCTAATGTACTGTGGCGGTCTCCTATGAAAACATGCGTGCAAAGAGGAGGACGGACGAAGAGGTTACTAAGCTAGGAGGAAGGCTGCACACTGGATGGGTCTGAATTCCCTGGAGAGCCTGGCTGTGGGAAAGCTGTAGTCCACCTAGGTAGAAAGACCCTCAGCAAATTACTTGCATGCAGGAAAAGCAAGCATAGGTGAGGTGAAGGAGCAGGGTACAGCTCAGCATCAGATGCCAAGCTGGCCTCTGATGCCAAGCTGGGAGAAGCAGGACACAACAGCTCTTTCCCTCTCTCAGACTTGCCCATCAGCTCGATGCAGAGCAGCAGCACCGGGAGCACTTCCCACTCCCACGCGGCCCCTGCCAACACCCTACCGGACAAGGAGGTGGTACTTGTGAAACGTCACCTGTTTAACAGCCAGATCATTACCGTCAACTTCCTTGTCGACGACCTACGCTTTTATCTGGAGATCAACAAGTAAGTTCCCTTTCCACCGGGTGCTTAGGTACCACCAGTCTCCTATTCTGTGGGTAGTGCCCATCTCTCAGCAGGGGATAAAGGTCCATGGATTTGTTAGCACACACTAAAGTCTGTGCTGCCACCCCTGAACTATCACCACCTCTATGCTATGCTGGACATTACATTGCAGCCAAAGACACAACCAAAATCTCACCCTATAGATGTCTTCATCTAATCCATTCATGGTTACCTGCCCCCAGAGCCCCCAAAACCCTCCATTTCAACCAGAAAAAAGTCCCTTGGCTCAGGGTTCCCATTTGGGTATCCTAGAAGTACTTTTGGTTTGATAGTCCCAAGCAATTTAACATTTTGCCTACACCTTTCTTGATGTGCCAGTTGTGGCATTTCTCCATTGACTTTGTCCAGTTCCCTGACAAACCCGTAAGAGTGAGCCATGGCTGATGCACAACAGCCTCACAGTCAGCACACCCCTACATGTACAAGACCAGGTTTTGATTCCTCTCTTTTCCTGAAGAAAGGCAAACATCACATCACTTCCCCCAGGTGAATGCCACGATCATGAGAGCAACCAAAGAAGGAAGTGGCTTCTCATCCCACCTGTTTTGCTGTTCCACACTCATGGATTGCTTTTTCTGACCCAATAAATACAGAGCTAAGACAGAAGATGACTGTCTAGCCTAGCTGTCAGAGCACTTGTCTCAGAGCAAGACCCCACATGCCCTTGCAGGTTCTCCAGGCTGGCTGATTCAGTTGAAGCTCTGGCAGCCCGCAACATGCAGTCAGAAAAGGAAGTTGCCTTTCTCAAAAGGAAAGCTGCCATCATCAGCAAACTCTTCCTGAACTCCGATATTCCCCCCAGATTGCGGGTAAGATGCTGAGACCCACCCAGGAAGGCTGAAGGCCTGCTCATTGCTCAAGACCATCACATCACAGCTGCGAGCAGTTGTCAGGGAAAGGGGAACCAGGCAGAGGTTTGGATCTGCTCCAGCCAAGCACACTGTGAAGTTTCAGAGCATGATCTGGTGCTTAGGACCTACGCTTGGGCTCCATGGGATAGGAACTGATCCATCACTAGACCCACGCTAGCAATTGACCCAGATGGACTGAGAACAAGTTCGTGGACAAGGAGATGGTGAAATCCCCTACCTGCTGGAGAAATACCACAGCTGAAGCACCAAGATGGGTACTGCACTCCACCAATTCAGTCCTTTCACTCTCCAGAGGTCAATGTCACCATCATCCCCTCCTCTTCCCCTTATAGTAGCCATGGCTCTGCCTATCTTCCATTTGGAAAGCAGAGCACAGTGCTTTTCACAGAAATCCAGGGGAGATACTGCCCTTGAACCTGGGACAGTCAGCGAGGACATAACTAGTACCTCATCTTAGAGACTGATGAAATGCTGGGTCGGGTCAGGGAGAGAAATATGCCTCTAGGGCCCACCAGGAGTGCCACAAATTGCTTTGGTTAAGCAAGGTCTCTTCTGTGGCCAGGTGAACATCTCTGAAGAAGAGAGAGATTTAATCTGGAGTTTATCTTCTAAGGGACTACTGAATCGTGTCCTCTACCACAGGGCCAAGGTCATCATCTTCCCCATCCTGATGCACTTCTGGAGAAGGTACCTATCCCCTCTCTCCCAAGGTGGGGGAGGCTCTGTGGATCCAGCCTCTCCCTCCAGCCACCTGCTCCTCTGACATGACAAGAGTGCAGATGAGACACTCCCCCCGGGGCTCAGCTGTAGATGTCTGCTTGGAGGTTCGCCGTCTTCATTATTTCTCATACAGGTTCTGCACCTGGAAGGTGATGAGGAGCTTTCATATCTCCGCAAAGGACAGAGTGCCAATCTCTTCACCGAGTACAAAACCCTCAGAATCATCTGACATCTACAGCCCAAGTAAGCTGAGTGCCTGTCCCCCTGCTTCACATTTGTCCTCAGGCTTGTTCTTCCAATGCAGAAATGTCCAGACCCAGGTTTTCGGTGTCCCGCCGGATTTCCCTTAAAAGAGCCAAACTCCTTCCTTCACACAGCCACTTCACACAGCTTTGAGAATGTATGTGGCGCAGGCCTCTTGGAAAATGAAGCATCTTTGAAACAATTCCTTCCCGTCAAATTCAGTCAAAATTGCCCAGAGGGTTTTTAGTCATTACTTTGGGGAACAGGGAAGTGGGTGCAGAGGCTTCATGAGCCAAGAGCTGTTGCATAACTCTTGTTTACTTCAAAAACCATGTTAAAAATACTCTCATACACACCCTAAAACAGAACTAAAGCGACTAATCTTTTGGGTTGCAAGTCAGATGGGAGTGGGAAAAGGAGAAGAACTGTCCAGCCAAACACCAGGCTCAGTGGCATTACCTGGAGGACGCTTTGAACATCTGGAATGGAGAATAAGCTTCATCGGGATTTGAGGTGATACTTGCTAGGACACCTCTGGAGAGGGAGATTTTTTTTCCCCTTTCTCATCCACTTGTTTAGTTTCAATACATGCAATAACTCTAAACTGAAAACACAAAGAAAGTGGTGCTAAGTGCTGTCAGTCTGCCTGACGACCTGGCTCCCAGGCTGAATATTCATTTGGTAATTGTCTAATTGATTTTTTGATTAAAGGGGAAACCAAAATAGGCACATCCTAATCTTGCTTTGACGGTCGAGTGGGTGTCAGCAAGCCGGTGTTCTGTTCCCTGTCATTTATCACTGTCAAGTTCTGGTTAAAAAAAAAAAAAAAAATCAGCAGAGTTGTAAGATTTTTTATACCTACAGGCAGGTGCTTGAGCTACTGCTCTGCAGCCAAGCTGGGGTAACAGACCCCCGTGCTGGTGTGCTCCAAGACTGCCAAGCCATGTCTATTAGCTCAAACCACCCCACACCTGGAGTACTCCCCTGAATAACACGCAATGTTCAGCTTGAGTCTCCAGCTTGTTACAGAGCTTCGCTGCGCTTCTAGAGCCTTCTCAAACATAGCTGTTTTAACGGAAAAAAACTTATTACGACCAGAAAAAAAAAAAACAGACAAAAGCTAACCCATCACACGTGCATTTTCAGCAAGCAACAAGCCAGAAGCATCGTGTTACACAGCAGCCACCTGCTGTGTTATCTGGGACAAAGACACATGTGTGCCAAGGTCTTCAGGAAACTGATGGGGAGAGATATGTTCAATCAGTGCAAACTGGTGCAAGGGTTAGGAGCATCCCACCGCTGCCCAAGCAGCGCAGCCCATATTTAACTACACAGCGCCTCAGAGAGTGAGTGCACTGAGATACTGCTCTGGAGAGACAGCTGGGGACATGTAGAGAAGACTGTGGTCTTTCTCATATGGACATTAATCCTGCAGCGAGTATCCCTGGAACAACTGTCCCCAAGCCACAGGTCCTTGTAGCAGCTCACAGGGATGAATAACCTGAGCCATGCAGATAAAATCCCTCCGCTTGGGTGGTGTGTCACAGGGAGAGATGCATGGTCTCTCAGACTGGTCTCACTTCTCCTGCCCTAGCCCGTGTGGCTGGCACGTTCAGCCTGGCTGAGTAGGAAGGGCAGACACCATCATGCCTTGGTAGGGCAGAGCTGTACCCATGGGGTACAGCGGAGGCTGGCTCCTGCTCTCCATCACCCTGGCTGCCAGAGAGGAGCAAACCAAATCAGCATGCAACCCAAAAATAGATGCTGTTTCTGACTGCACTAATGCCTGTGCCACCTTTTGCTCGGGACACTTTTCTGCACCTTATCACACTTTCACTGATGACCTTTATCTAAGGGTCTTGCTTTTCTGACCTTTTAGATAAAGAGTTTGCTTTTCAGCTGGGAAAAATTGGTTATGATGTCTGTAAAAGGCACTAAAGATTGCTAGGGAAAATACCTGTAATTCCAGAGAAGCTCTCCTATCGCCCACGTCTTGCTTTTCTCTTGTTCTGAGGGTTGCTGCTTTGCGCAGATGCAGCGCGTGCATGGCTGGGAAGGTGCCCGAGATAAATCCATCTCCCATCACCAGGCGTCACTGTGGGACTGCTGTGCCTTTACACAGAGCAGAGGGGACGGTCCTGCTGAGACTGGACGTGTTGCCTGCACCCCATTTCATGGGCACGAACGTGGAGCTTCTCTTGGGAGAAGCCATCCATGCGAGCCAGGAGCATGTCTGCGTGGGGGCAGCTGTGCACACGCCTGTCCCCGTCTCTCCAAATGCCATTTCCTCACAAGCCTCCCATCTGCCACCCAGGACCCCCCCAACCCTACAGCAGAGCCAGGGTGGGACATGTCACCCCTGCCCTGAAGCCCCCAAACAGCTTCACAGTCAAGGAGATCTGAGTAACTCATGTCCGTGCTCAACCACCCTTCCTTGACTTCCATACGAGCCCCATGGGGTTCAAAGGGGACAACATATCCTGCTGTCCTCCCTCATTTGCCATCAGAGCACTTGCCGCACAGCACCACTTCATCTCTTCTCCCTCACCAGGCAATCACACCATCATTGTCTTCACGCTCCTGAAAGGGGTGCAGATCCTGGTGCCACAGCCCCAGAAGAAAATGGAGCCACTGGAGGAGCAAAAAGGTGAGCCAGTGCTAAAAGGAGCATCGCTGCTCTCGAGGGGAGCTCGGGCTGCCAGGATGGGAACTGGGCTTTAGGGCTCCCCGCATCTGTCCACGATGGGAAGTTTGTGCACATTGTTTTTCTCAGATTCAGATAAACACCTTGAGAAGAGGCTCTCATTCAGCAAGTCTGCCTCCTGTCCTGCAGAGCAGGTAGGTGGTCACAGAGGCAGTCTACCTCCCCCAAACCACACCAGCACAAGCACCTGGAACAGCAGAGCTATGACTCCCCTTAAAACCCAAAGGCCAACTGGGTGGGCCTGTGCAGGATGCTGGTCACCTCCACCGTCTCCCAGTAACATTCACAGAAAATCCCCAGTTGCAGCACCTCTCCATGCCCTGAACACACACACCCCACCCCACCCCCCAAGGAGCACACGGCTGTGTTGTTCATCCCAGATCACCCACACCCTACCTCCATCAGCAGCAGCCACTAATGCAACATCTCTCCCTTCCCTGCAGGCACCAAGGGAAGGACAGACCTCCAAGGAAGAATAGACCTCCCAACACGCTGAGCAGGACACACAGGTGCTCCAAGAAAGCTGAGCAGCCCAGACACACTGCATAGTTTACACTTAATCAGCAGTAAGACCTAAAAATAAAGCAACTCATGGCATCCTCCTGCTTGCCCAGTAACATAGCACAGCCGCTTGCACCTCTGCAACTATTGCAGGGATGTGCCATGATGTGTTTCCACCCTTGCCCACAAAACAGTCTCTTTCCTCACATGTATCTGTAGAAGACTGCATTGTCCATAGACAACACCTGTTTACAAGATATGTGGAAGGTGCTTAAAGCCAGAAAGCAGTCACAGTAAATACTTTGCCTGAGGATGGGGGTCCTCAAAGACTACCGCTCTACAGGGCCCTGCTGCACAAGGAGCCCTGCTTCTCACCAAGGACCAGGACTGCTTTCCTCTGCTCAGCATGCCCCACACCCTTGTCCCAGCTCCTCACCCCTACGTGCTTTCCACACAAATTAAATACCTCCTGTGGGCAGCAAGGCCAAGAGGCCCCACCTGGTTTACTACTCAGGCGTCCCTGGGTGGTGAGATGGTGCCTGTCTTGCCACAGCCTTTCTGATTTTCCAATCAAAATCAGCTCATGCCTGACTCGGGCCTCAGCATGTCTTTTTTAAAAGGCAGTGTGTTTACAAAGCACTAACTAAATCATACCAAAGACCTTCATTTTCCCCAAGTGAAACTGAGTCAGAGTGCCTTTGCCAAGCCACCAGGAAGCTGCAGAAATCTCAAATGTTCTTTGAACCTCATGAAGAAAAGACCATGACCTTTGTCACACCTTGCCTCTGACAGCTCCCTCGCATGCTCTCAGCTTGGTAATTGAGCTTTTTTTTTTAGCCACTTTTTAACCCTCAGATCCTAGAAGACTGCATCCTGGGAATAACACCAGGTGCATTTAAGGCAGATGATGACATGTTTCATAATTGTCAGTTAGGACTATCAACGCTTTGCTTCTGGAGCATCAAAAAAACAAACAAACCTGAAGTCCAACAACATTTCTATAAATGAAGGACTTAAGAAGCCGATGCCACTCCTACAACCTCAACTGCGACCGGCTCCTCAAAATTGCCTTTGCGCTGTAAACTTGATTTTACCCCAAAAGCTTTCGTCCCCAAAAGCTAGCTGCATTTTTGTGTGCTTTGCTCCAACACTTCAGGCTCTGCAGCCTGAGCCCAGCTGAGCCTGGTGCCTCGCAGGCTTCACAGATGTGCCTGAAGCTCATCACAGCAAAACTGCAGCTAAGAGCGATCTTCACTCCACTGCTTCTGCGGACTTGTTTCCCCCCTGCCCCCAGTGCAGTAGACGAGACACATTGACCTGAGGCCATCCCTGTGCACACAAGCATGTCCTCAGCACGCAAGTGACAGGATGGGGAGCACCTGATCCCATCACAGGAGGTTGAGCCAGCTGTCCCTGGGGTCACCCGGCAGGAGCAGGGGGAAAAGGCAGAGGCACAGCAAATACACAATGTACAGGCATGGCAGCAGGGGAATGAAGCCAAATCAGCCTGCCCGTGGGCGCCATGCACGGTCTACAAGCTCGCCTGTACACGCAAAGGCAGGCAGCACCTCCCAGATGGACACTGATGCTGGGAACCATCAGCATATCAAGCAGCACTAACTCTGGCAGCTGGCTGTGCCCCCGGCTCCCCAGGACACCTTTATCCCCAGGCCGCGACATCAGGCACTGCCATACCACCCAGTTGCAACACCGTCCAGCTGTCCTTGCCACTGGTTTTTCATCCTGCCTGCCCTGTCGCTGAGCGCTCGCCCATCCTCCCTGACCCCGCGAGGAGGAGAGGTAGCCTGGTATTTTCCCCAACATTGGTCCCAGTCCTGCATTGCCCTCTCTTCCCGCGGCCTGACGCCCTGTGAGCAATAAGCTGTGCAGATGCCGTGCGTGGATCACGTTTCTCCTCTGACACCAGCCTGCCGGCACCTCTGGCTTCTCGGAAAGCAGGACATGGCCCTGCAGACCACACAAGCCTTCCCTGGAAATTCTTCCCAGCAGCCTGATTGCCCCCAAGAGACAAGTCACAGTCTCCACGGGCTTAATCGTTGCTCTGGTTAGGATATCCTTGAGTGCTCTCTGCTTTCAGGAAGGCCTTTCCACAGCCTTTTAAGGCTGCCAAGTCACAGTCCTTTAGCAAAACAGCAAAGCGAGAGCGATGCAAGAAGATGCAAAGGTCAAAGCAAGCCGGAAACGTGGCGTTTTACAAGAGGCTGAAGAAGGCCAGCCCATGGCCTCACCTCTCCCTATGCAAGAGCAGAAACATGTTGCTGTGGCATCGAGCCACCATTCTCCCCACAGCACCCCTGCTCCCCACGCTGCTGAGACCGAGACACGCATCTCTGGGTGTCGTCCTGCTTCCTGGGCACAAGAAAGACACAGCGAGAAAGAAAAAACAAGCAGGGAGGAAAGGAAAAAAATAAAAGTATTGACACAAGAGGAGTCGACATTCTCCTGGGTGCATTTTCTCTAGTGGCACCTCACCAACAGCTGCATAGTCAAGCTTTCTTGTTACATTTATGTATTTTAAAAGGTTCCCAAGACCATCAGAAAGAGCTTTGCTCTGATCCAGGACCACTGCTGCAGGCCGGCACACGGACCTCACGAGCACGTGCATGGCAGTCTGCAACCCAACCGATGCACAGCAATGCCCGCTTGTTTGCAGGTACGTACATCTATAAGCACATACAGCTAAACAGATGCGCGGGGCTCAACGATGCATTCCGGGCAGCCATTCATCTGTAGAGGAGGTGGGTCAAACATATCCCTTCCCAGAGCTTTACATGTACGCAAACACACACATGCAAGCACTGATGCCCTCAACTCATCCATGAAATCCTCACCCTCACGCCACAAAAACAATGCAAAAACCCCCACTCCATTCACTCAGCCCATTACTTCACAGGAGACAGCTTGCTTCCGAGGACAGGAAGCCTTCAGTACTTCCCAACGTTTTTTCCCATCAGATGATAACCGTATGGGCCAGAAGAAATTCATCTGAGCAGTGACGAAACCATCCACCACCTTACCTAAATAACCAAGAGGCACCTCCATGGGGAGGCCAAAAAACCCAGCTTTTGGGGCATTTTATAGTGCTGCAGACTGTTTCTTTCTGTGCAGAGAGGATGGGGGAACCTCATTCACAAATGAATGTAGTAAGAGTCAGTATTCCTGGCAAGTTTATTCCAAGTTTGGTTCTCCATAGGCTAATTGAACAAATAACAATCTCAGTTTGAAAAAAAAAATAAAAATCTTTTCAACAGCTGAAAAATATTTCCATAAGCAACATATAATCATTGTGCAAATCAAAGCGTTAGCCGAGAAACAAGCAAGCCCTTGGACAATCAGACACACATTGCGTGCCGTAGGATTTCAGAAATGGGTTTGTGCCACCCAGCCTCCGATATCAAAGTTCTGAGCTGGCTGCATGCTACAGCTTTACGGGCACCCGCTCTGTGCAAGGGAGCCGAGTCTGGCAGGAGGACAGTGATACAACACCAACAGCAGTGCTGTTTTGGAGACACTGAGTGCTTGTAGGTAGCCCTGCCTTGCAGACGCAGCCTGCCACAGTAGAGATTGTCCATTCCAGGAGGAACCCGTCCCTGCAGTCCCTTTGGCATCAGCGACCTTTTTCAGGTGAGTCAGGACTACTCACAGTAGCAGAGTTTTGTGGGATCATGCTCCTTATGTCCATTGCTCGTGGAAACATCTCCTGCGTCCCCCAACAGAAGTCCTTCAGGTCCCAGCAGACTGGGTTGAGTGCGCCTCTACTGGATAAGAGGGATAACGGGCCAAGGGCAACTCTGCAGCCAGACCATTGCCTAAGCATCTCATTTTCTGGCTGCTGTGTTTCAAAAAGACTGAAAAGAGGGACTCCATGTCTTTCTAGGGGTAGATGAGTGGCTCATCAGTGCAAGCTGTAGGGAATATTGGTCCTAGCAAGGAGCTCGAACTCCTTTTTCTTTATCAGAGAGTCCCATGTTGCCTGGCAATGCCTGAGCTCTTCTCCTGCCTCCCAGAAGCGTTGGGTATATGGGGTCTGTCCCACATCTCCATAAAGGATCAGGGCCTCGATCTCCACCTCACAGATAAGCCCAGAAGGACAGAGGTAGTCAAGGAGGACCTGGGCTGGCACTCGGCTCGGTTCCTCACCAAACACTTCTGAAGCATCTTTCATTCTTCATCTAAGTCCTCCATGCGCTCTCTCGCATCTCCTTACCCACTTTCTTCAACTCTTTTGCAGATGAAGAAATAGGGAATAAAGAGGCAGTGATGGTGGGATCAGACATGGGATATGAGGCAATGACATCCTACAGAGAAGGGTCCTCAATGTCTGCAAGGTGACTGTATTCGGGATTCTGGCGTAAACTGTTATAAACATAAATGGTAAGTGCTGGAAAAACCTTCAAGAAATACTCAGTGTGGTCTCCTATTATGTTGCTGATCCTGAAAGAGAACAAAACCAAAATGGATTTTTAAAGCTTGCCTAAGGAGTCAAGTGTGCAGGGTGCCCTGGTTCCTCCCTTGCAGAGAAAGAGCCATTCCAGAGGCTTTTTGATAACATGGGAAGCTTTCCTAGAAATCCTTGAACTGTAACTTTTCTATACCTTCCCTAAGCTCCTCAATCCATTTTTTTTCGCTATTTCTCCAGCACCTCCATCTGCCTAATCCCACCTGCATTTTCACTGAAGAGCAGTGCCGGCCACCAGCATCAGTGAAACCATCACTAGGAGTTAACACCACCTCTAACCTCACATGTAAGAGCCCATGACCATAGAGGGTTGGAGGCTCTCGCACCTCTTTAGGAGTCAAGATGTCCTAACAGGATCTTCTAACAGGACCAGTGCTGATCCGTATCTCAAAGCACTTCAGCACGGTAAACATGAGCACTAGCAAGGTAGATAAGGAGGCCAGTCCGGCCTAAACCATGACAGATATAAAAACCTTCCTGGAGTTACGGCAATAAACGCCAGCCTGCAGGAAAAATAACAGCCCAGAAGGACACGTTCATGGTGTCCTCTGCTATATAGCCATAACCTGCCTTAGCTATCACAGATACCTCTCCAACCCACTGGCTGCTCTGCAAAGGCAAGGGTGCAGAGGGAGCTTCCACCAGTTGTCTGAAGCTGCTGCTATCCCTCTGGAGCAGAAGGTTCTGGTTGAGGATGTTCTTCTGTGGGAGGTGATCTGGAAGTCAGATTTTGATTCAAAATCTGAGGTCTAATCCTGTGAGCTGACTTCCTTTTCTTACCATCAGGAAGATAATTTTGAGGGCTGACTCCAGACTGCTCGCTGCCATGATGCGCAATCTTTCACACTCTATTGCGCTGCCAGAGGAGATAGCCCCTCTAACAAGGTGAGCTTTAACCGACTTTCTCCCACATCCTAGTTGTGTTTGCCCTTCTGGAAAACAGTCTGAAGAAGATTTTGCTCTCAAACTCACTGATACTTGCAGATACCCAGATGCTCCCTGCAATGCGACTGTGGCAGAGGCAAGGATGTGAACCTGTACCTGCTATTTGGGTGTTCATCCAGGTTTCTCATGAGCTTCAGTAGGTCGGTGATGTTGTTGCTATATTTGACTATTATTCTTGCCTTGGGTTTTTTCATGATACCCAGAACACGTTTGTTAATCTGTAAAAAAGCACGTAGATTATTCTCTTCATTTGACACACCACGAAAGCAGCACATCTACCTCCACTCACCACAGCCATTGCCTTTCTGCAGGGACATCATCTTGCATGGGTAAATCTTGTGACCCTTAAAAGCGTGTTTCCCAACATGAGCAGAAGAGTTCCCTCTGCAGGGCACGTGCCATACAGACCCCCTGATTCTGCTAAGTGTTTCCTCTCCTGCCTTGCCAAGGTGTGACACTTGTATTAGGACTGTCAACGTGGCACAGGAGGTTTTCACGCTTGCCTGGAGGGCAGGAGGGAGTCTTGATCCAGCTGTGCCCTTGAGAGGGCCATGCAGGCTGCCACACTGAACCGAGACTGTCGGATCTCAAACGATGTCTTTCCAGGTTGCTACCTGCAAAAGCCGGCCTGATCTCACTGGTTTTGAGCCAATCTAACAAAACACTTTTGCCAAAAATTTGCTGACAACAAGGGCCAGAGGTCCTTGTCTTAAGAAGTTACCAACCAACACCCTTGAAGGTTTGCCAGTTAATTCTATAATGACCATCCCCTACTACCACCCTAGTCAACAGAGCTCCCTTTAGCATCAATGTCTTCAGGCTGGTGTATTTCGACTACGTAGCTTAGATTTAATTGTTTCGCCCAGTTATCTGTATTTGTGTGAGGCTACTTTTTCCAGTTACGGTTTTAAACAGGGCCTGTGAAACACTCAGAAAAAGCTTCCGCCTAAATGTCTAGCTCAAACCTTGTATCAATCCAAAGAGAAGAGGATTACCTTCTTGGTCCACGTTGGATAAGGAGAACTTATAGGGTCATTAAGAGCCTGATAGACAGCCTCTTCCCTGGAGAGATCTTTGATTTTATTCCATATACTCTTCAGGAACTGGAACCTGCTGTGGAACGAGGAGCTTCGTTAGCCGCAACAGGACATTGCTGTTCCCAGCACTACAGGCAAATCCCATACCAAAATCTTTTCCTTTGTACTCCCAGCACTTACGCCTGTTTGCTCAAGAAATAGGGATGTTTGCTTAAACCTTCCAAGCCTCGTTCATCATGAGAGGCCAGGCAACATACAAGGTCTTGAGCCTCCTTGTAATCTGGGGAATCAGCAGCCAAATCCTTGGTACTGACTTGCTGAAGGGGTTTCCTACCCCCTGTTAAAACGTACAGCACCAGCCTGCTGAGAGCCTGCAAAGAAAAACATCACCGCTCATGTGCCAGATGCGTGAAACTTTTTACCAAATGGAAGAGGACTAGTATTCCTCAATGAGCAGACTGCATATGTGGACACACACAAGCGCCTATAGGTGTGCAGAAGTATACAAATACACACAAAATTTGAAGCTGCGTGCACAAAGACAGAGGAAAGAGGCACTGTGACGATGCTCACAGGGTATCTGTGGATATCCCAGCACCAGCCACAGCACTGCATCCTAATCACTATCATTCTTATGCAGTGTCTATTGTTATACGGGCTTTCCCAAAAATCAAGGTGTTTTCTAGTTGAGGATGCAGAAAGGCTTCCCCTAGGATTCACAGCAACAGCAAATATCAGAGCACCTGAAATTTTAAACCATACATTGATCCACGGGGAAGTTACCTCTAAATCTGAGTTTATAAGTTCTTTTTGGTCTTCGATCAACTTTCTTTTATTATCAAAATCCGCCAAGTAGATTTTGCCACCTAAATCTGAGAAAATAAGAAAAATCGTTAAAAAATAATGGTGGAAAACCTTAATACAGTCTGTCACTGACTTCTGGATGGCCTCTTCTTTAGAAAAAAAATCTCTGAAGAGATCTGCTGTCGTTTGATCTGTCTGCAAATCCCTGGAAAGGAGGGCAGATCTCGTGAGACATGTAAAGTTGTTCTGTTCACTCCTCTGTGGCTGTCTGCGAACATATCTATGCTTAATCAAAGAGGAGAGCTAATGCCACAGACACCTCATTCTGCATAAAGACATCTGCCCTGGTGTTTCATATCTGTTTTTTACAGACAGCTATGAAGCATCTTCTTCTTTAAACTACAGGCAACAGGAGAGCAAAATGAATACATTGAGAAACTGAAAGATAACCTATTAAAAAGTTGCTGGGATGCAGATCCTGGTGAGCAAATCCAAGGGAGTGCAGCTCTCTCACTGCCTGGAAGATCATCCTCACAGCATCTTTGTAATCATTTTGGTCTTTTGGTGTCTGCAGATGTTCTTCAAGGTTTTTCTCCCAGAGGGGGAAGCACAAGTACATGTAGCCTCTTGCCTTCTCAAACTGGAAGAGCTTCAGTAGATGTTTAGAGTTACCACATTGTTCAAAGAAACTTTTCTCTTTGTCACCCTCTGTACTGCGGCTTATTCTTACTGCTACCTCCGTCTCACCGTAGAGCCCCAAGTAGATGCCACCCTGAGAAGTGTTCTGAATTCTCTGCTGGATGTATTGAAATGTCTTCAGTTTGCCAATCATAGGGCGATACATTTTATAAAGTTTTTTCAGCTGATCCCTCCAGCGTTTGCTGTTTGGCTCCCAGTCTTCAAGAGTGTCTGGAACAAACTTGGCATTATATTGGCGAAGAAGTTCTGCCATTTTATGAGCCCGGTTCCTATTTGCAATGGAGATGAGGTTCCCCACATCAGTCCTTGCTTCTTGTTCACACAACAACTTTGCTATATTGTCATCATTTTTCTCCACAGCCACCATGAGAGCTGTGTTGCCCTCCTCATCTGCATCATCAATATCTATTTCACACTTCTCCAATAAAGCTTTCACCAAGTCGAGGCTCTGCATTTCAACAGCTAGGATGAGGGCAGTTTTCCCACATTCATCTTTGCTGTTCACATCAACACCGCAGTCCAGTAGGAAATGGACTATGGAGACTGTTAACTCGTATCTTTCCTTGTCAGAAATCTTCCTGACGGGATGCTCCTTGAGGGCATGGATCAAGGCATTCCTATCTTTGTTGTCACAAATGTTCACATCAGCCCTCATGTCTCGGACAAGAGTTTTTACAACTGAGAAGTGACGCTCCCTACAAGCATCCATCAGTGCTGTCGCACCTCCCTTATGCAGTTTTGCTTTCTCCTCATTAACTGCCCTTCTCAAATTCACATTTGCTCCTTTTCTATATAGGAATCTCAAGGCTTCCTCTTTCCCATACCATGCAGCCTCCATGAAAGCTGTGAAGCCGTTATCGTCATGGTCATTAATGTCTACCCCACAATCAAGGAGGAGCTTCAGTATATTCACATTTCCCACTGCTGCCGCCTCAATAAATGCAGTGCCACCATTGTCCTTCCTGGCACGTGGACAAGCACCCTTGTCCAGCAGAAGCTGGACCAGGTCTTCATCATCAGCTTGCACAGCGCTCTGCAGCGGTGTCCAGCCACTTTCTGCTTTGGAGTTCACATCCGCCCCATTCTCCAGAAGCTCCAGAACAGTTTTTTTATTTCTGTTCCTCACAGCAACATTTAACTTGAAGGCAAGGTCTTCTGCCGTCTCCGTGCTGGAAGCGGTAGATGCCTCCTGCTGGCTGTGAACTGTGGGCTCCATGATGGTCAGAGGGAGGGCTCTGTACCTCAGATGTTCCTCACCTGAGCCCAGAGATCCCACCAAAGAATGGGAGAGGTGCAATGCTCAGTGCCTTCGTTCTGGGGATGCTCTGGGTTTGGTTGAGAAAACACGCTAGGTAGGATACGCTGCTATTGTAAGGGCTTCGTGGTCTTCACCTAATTAATAAACAGAAAATCTTGTTTTATTAGACTGTGAAACCTCACCATTTACATTTTATGTCCTGCAAATCAGTGTGAGGGGCAACTAAGTACAGCAATGCCAGTGCCAGCCGAGAGCCAAGGCTGGCGAGAAGCACAACTTTAGGACTTACGCAGACATACTGTTGTCCCTCAGTAGAGGTTTGGGCTCCTGCCCTGTGCACAGGAGCCAATAAACACACAGAGTCGAGATCAACCTTCTAACCTTTAATGTAGTTCTGTACAGAAAGGAGTGCCAGGCAATAGTTCGCAAAGCTAGCACACCTCTTCAGGGGGGTCACAGGTTTTCATGCAGTTTACAACAAAGAAAAGTTACGCAAAACTTGTTCATTGGTCACCTTTCGATTATATAACTAATGCCCTTCTGCGCGCGCTCTGATTAGTGGCTAGTTCATTATGCAGAGGTGGTCTGACAGCAGCATGTCAGGTGTGATTTTTACCATGCTAATTAGTCTTAGGTTACCTTAGATTACCTTCAGGCAACCCCCCTTGCTCCCCTCCCATCTCCCTAGTCAAGAGGTCTTTGTTGGCATTAGTTCATTCCTGTGTTACCTCATGTTTTCTTGTTGTGATTCTTTACTTTGAGGACCACAATTTGCACCCATCACGTTCACTTGTTTGTTCAGGGTCTCAGCCCAGGCAGGTGTCCTCTGGGACGGGGGAGAACCCGAGATGTCCTTGCTATAAATGTTATCTCAGTTTTATTATAGGTTACCTAATAAGCCGGCCTCCAGCGATGTTTTCAGGTGGAGAACACAGCAGGCAGATAGAGATGGGCTTTCCCCTCCAGTTTTGGATGGCAGCTGCACACACAGTCCTGGAAAGTCCCTGATCCGATACCTGGAATGAGACAGAAAGCCAACCTTAATCCCTCCTGCCTCCCTCCTGGGAGATCCTACCTGACCAGAAGCCCTTCCTAAGCTTTTCAGGACATTAAGAGGTTAATCAGGTAGGACCTGATCTGTCTATATGTATCTAGAAAAGCTAGAACTCCAATGCCCATTTTCCTGACTGCAAAGGCTGGTTCAAGCGACCAGTGCTTTCAGGAGTCACTGTCTGACAAGCTGAACTGGAAATAAATTATCTAAGCAAATCAGAAAAGGGACAGAGAAGTCTTAAGGTATAAAGCGAAAGTAAAAATTCGCATGAATTTACCCTCAAGGACAGCCAAGGACCATTTTATGGATCATTTCTCCCCCCCCCCCCCCCCCCNAATGAATACCCTATTTCATTGATTTAGATGTATTTCATTTCCTTGCAGCCACTTCTATGCCTTTTGCCACATATATATATATAAAAAAGAATAAAAATGTTACTTTCCTGGCTGGAAAAGCAACACAGGATCCCCTGGGCACCGCGGGGCTCAAATTCCTCACCCCCGTCGGGAAGGCAGAAGCCCGGGGAGGGGGAAGGCAGGGGCTTGTGCACCTTCCTCCTCCTCTGCCAAGCAGCAGTGAGCTGCCCTAGGAAACGTTTAGACGTTTCTGTCCCATCCCACTGGCTTTTGGCCAGTAGCCACTTCGCGTCTGCGCGTCACGGGCGCCAGCCGATGTGCAAAGTCACGCAACCCTGCCTGGCGTCACCCGCCACGGCCACCCACCATGGGAAGGGGAGGAAGGGGTCCCTCTGCCCGGCCTGAAACCCAACCACTGCTTAAAATGCCTTCAAAGCCAGGGAGCTGTTTTTCTCAGCAGCTGAGCTTCGCTGTGACTTCCCAGCAAGTGTCCCCAGACAGTATTTTCTTCCCAGCAAAGCCTGCGAGTATATGCCATCCCCTCCCGGGCAGAAGCAGCCCTGGGAGCATTTTATCCACTTTGTGGAGGGATGCTGGTGTTTTTGGGGAGGTGTTTGGCGACTTGTTTTTTTAGCACACAGCGGAGAGGTCACGAGCAAAGTCGTCTCCCCGTAGAGGTCCTCCCCCCCCGACCCTGTTTATAAACCTGCGCTCAGCAGCGGTTGAGGACCTGAAGGCACAGAGACATTAAATGTGCCAATGCAGGGGTTTGGTGTTTGGGGTGGGGTTTTTTTGGGGGGGTGGGCGGGAGTGTGGGGGTCTTTTTTAATTTATTTTAAGCTTTTCCTCACCTTTTGGTACATCCATCCGCAGGAGGAAACTAGCCCCTCTGCTAAATTTCACCCAGGGAACCACTGAGCTCCAGGTCCGTTTATACGGCAGCCGGCGTGTTCCTACCCTCACCCCAGGCTGGCCAGCAGGCAGCTGCCCGCTGCCCAGGCACCAGCCTCCTTGTAGGCAGCTCTGTGCAAACACAGTGCCGCCCGAGGAAGTCCCCTCCTCCAGCCCTTCCCGTCCGCCTGCGAAGCCTGTGCAGGAAATACGTGGAGGAACCCAGGCTGTGACGTGCCACCCAGTTTCCCCGCGCTGCCCTGTAAGGTTAAGAGCAGCTCACCGGGGTGCAGAGCCCGTGCAACCTCCTCAGCCACCTCCACCGAACCACGCCAGCTGCAGGGCTCGGACCACCCTTGAAATGGGGCTGAAAGCACACACGGAGAGGTCTCTGGATGCAAACGCAAGAAAAAGAAAAGCACAGCCTACAGGGGTGCATGGGTGCAGTCCTGCACGTGTTCGAGATGCATATCCAAATCTGTGTGTATTCGGCGTTGCTCGCTCACACCTGCATGCCAACGTTCACAAATGCCTTCACAACATTCACAAGTGCTCTGAAAAGCTCTGCCTATGCGGGAGTCGCACCTTTGTACCTAACCGTCATATTGAGCTTTCCACAGCATGCAGCACATCCGCAAGGTCTGGGAACATCCCGCAGTCTCTGGATGGAGTTTCACAGAGTTTGTGTTGCTGCAGGAGACCTTGACACAGCCCCACAGGGACAAAGACCGTGAAAACTCAGGGAACAATCTCAAATCACTGTCAAGAACCCATTTTAATTCACAGAAATCTGCTGAACTCAACAGCACCTGTCCCGGTTTGACCAGAGCTGGGACTCTAACTGCTAGTGTTTCACTTCCCATTTGCAGGCTGGAGAAGAGACAAACAAGCAGAGCAGGGGCACATCACAGGCTCAGAGCCAACAGTAAAGACATCCAAAAAAAAAAAAAA